>CM039505.1:70134-670134 GCA_022432975.1 Begonia masoniana | reverse complement strand
GTGGATTTCTTTCACTTTTTTCTGTGCAGAGTTTCGCCCTTAAATTTTGAACTCGAGGCTACACTAAAGTTAGCAAGGTTTCTGTGCAGGTATCCTTCTGGAATTACCTACTATATGGCATTTTTTCATTTTCAGATGAATTAATATTATCGTAATTCAGTTTTAGTTCTTTTATTTTCATTTGAAATTTGTGCCAATAATTCCATTTTAATTTAAAAACTCCAGTTTTTTTTTTTTTTTTTCTTTTTGCAGAAGAGAATTGGCAAAGGAAGTGGTGGAGTTGTTAACAAGTGCTGCAGATGGTGCTAAATCGTTGATTGATGCCAGTGATAGATTAATACTAGCTGTTGAAATAGCTCGTTTATTTGGTACTCTTGGTTATCAGCGGAAAGCTGCCTTCTTTTCTAGGCAGGTTGCGCAGTTATATTTGCAGCAAGAAAATAGATTGGCTGCTATTAGTGCTATGCAAGTTTTGGCGATGACCACAAAAGCTTATCGTGTTCAAAGTAGAGCTTCCTTGTCCGAACAATCTCTTGTGAGTATAATGTACAATGAAAAAATCATGTTTAATCTTAAATGTGTTCGATGGGCATTATATTCGGCAGCTTGCCATTCTTTTTTATTTTTTTGGTGATAGGTATGCATTCAATGATATCAATGTCAATCTTCCGCCATAGTTTGATAAAAGAACCATCTTCTTGTGATTGTGTTTTTCTTTCCTTCAGCAACTATTTTCCTTCCTGATTAGAGAGTAGATGTGTTTCCGTATAGGATATGGCATTATCAATTTCTGATTAGTTACACTAATGACTTAGAATTCAATGCACCTAACCTTAGATCATTTTATCCTGTGATGTAACTAATAGAGTAGCTTCGACTTAGTCTGATTGGACAGTCTTTGCAAATAGTTTATTATTCGATATTTCTTGTGATAATTGTATGTATAATGGGTTAGTTGAGTATTCAAGCCTGACTGTCATATAATGAATTGCTGAAACAGTTCATTACGTTTGAACTGATTGTTTACTCTTTTTCTCTACCTGGAAGGAAATTGGATCCGGTCATACTGATATTGGGAAAATGCATCATCATTCACTTGTCTCTTTATTTGAGTCTCAGTGGAGCACACTTCAAATGGTTGTCCTGAGAGAAATTTTGGTATCTGCTATCCGTGCCGGAGATCCTCTTGCAGCTTGGAGTGCGGCTGCACGGCTCCTAAGATCTTATTATCCTTTAATTACACCGGCTGGACAAAATGGTCTTGCAAGTGCACTATCAAATTCAGCGGAGAGATTGCCATCTGGGACTCGCTGTGCGGATCCTGCTTTACCTTTTGTGAGGTGTTCTAATCTTTTAGAATTTTTTTACCTTTTATTCCAACTAGCATCAAGTTTATCATCGTGCTACGTGCAATGATCAATTAATTTGTATTAATTGTATTTATCCTAATTTTATAATCCTTTATACAAATTTAATACAGTTATCTTCACGAAGTGTTCTCATCTAAATAATATAAACAATTGCAGGGACCTATAAATTGTCATGTTGATTTTGAGTTTATGATTTTTTTTTTTTTTTGTGAATTGCTCTTAATATTGATTCGAGTGTTTGAATTTGCATTTCAAGATGTTGTCTTCAATTGTCTTGACAAAAGTTCTACTGCTGAATGATATTATCAACAATGGTTACAACCATCAGAGTTTTATATTCATGATCACTTTGGTTTTTCCAGTACTTCAAGATCCTCTATTGATTATTTGAGTGGTTCAGGTTGTACTCCCTTCCTGTCCATCCTTCACAGATGGACATTGTAAAACGCAATCCAGCTAGAGAAGATTGGTGGGCAGGATCAGCTCCCTCTGGGCCTTTATTTATACTCCGTTTAGCAAAGGTGAGAATAATAGTAGCAAGGAGGAGCTTGTTTGGGTTGTTGGAGAACCAGTTCAAGTCTTGGTTGAGCTGGCGAACCCTTGCGGCTTTGAATTAAGGGTCGATAGCATATATCTGTCTGTGCATTCCAGAAATTTCAATGCTTTTCCGGTCAGCATAAATCTTCCTCCAAACTCTTCAAAGGTGGTTACCTTATCTGGAATCCCAACTTCAGTTGGTGCAGTGACAATTCCTGGGTGCATTGTCCATTGCTTTGGTGTTATTACTGAACACTTGTTCAGGGATGTTGACAATCTGCTTCTTGGAGCAAACCAAGGGCTTGTGCTTTCTGATCCTTTCCGCTGTTGCGGGTCTATGAAGCTAAAGAATATATCAGTTCCAAGTATCTCTGTCGTGCCACCATTGCCTTTGCTTGTTTCTCACATTGTTGGTGGCGATGGAGCTATAATTCTTTATGAAGGTGAAATTCGTGATGTATGGATTAGTCTGGCTAATGCAGGCACTGTCCCGGTTGAACAGGTGCACATTTCACTATCTGGAAAACACCAAGATTCTGTCATCTCTGTTGCATCCTGAAATTTTAAACTCTTCTCTTCCCCTGAAACCTGGCGCTGAAGTGACCATTCCGGTGACCTTAAAAGCCTGGCAGCTTGGTTTGGCGGATCCTGATACTACTACTGGAAAGAGTGCATCTGGAAGTATGTTGAGGGGTTCCAAGGATGGAAGTAGCCCTGCCTTGTTGATCCATTATGCAGGTATTTGATGTTTTTTTTACTTACTCCTCATTTTAGTTGTCTTTAATTTCCTATGTTTTTTTTTTACTTGCTTCTACTCATACTTAGAAGTTTATCATTTCCTTTCACAACAATCTTCCCATCATACCTTTTACTTGTGCCCAATTATCAACACATGTACTTACAACATTCTTTAATGTGGTAAAATCCTTAAGAATAACGTATTAAAAGGTTGCAGCTTTTATGATGATACATATTACTCTAGAGTAACAACTACATAAATATGTAGGTGCTAGTAGGTATCTTACACTTTACTTATCCTTTTTTTTAAATCTTAGGGCCTTTGATGGATTCGGGAGATAGTACAACAAAAGAAACTGTGGTGCCTCCTGCCCCGGGTAGACGCCTGATTGTTCCTTTACAGATTTGTGTTTTGCAGGGTTTGTCTTTTGTTAAAGCTCGTTTGCTTTCAATGGAAATTCCAGGCCCATGTGGGTAAAGACCTTCCGAATCCTGTTCAGTGTAAGGTGGAAGACTTGGTGAAAATTGATCCTTTCCGTGGAAGTTGGGGTCTACGTTTTCTTGAACTTGAGTTATCTAACCCAACTGATGTTGTATTTGAGATTAGTGTTTCTGTCCACCTGGAGATCTCAGACAATGTGGATAACAATTCCATTGATCAAGATGTTACTGAATTTGGTTATCCTAAAACAAGAATTGATAGAGATTGCTCTTCAAGGGTGCTAATCCCTCTAGAGCATTTTAAATTACCTATCCTGGATGGTTCGTTTTTCGCAAAAGATATTGCAATAGATGGAGCAACAAATGCAAGAAATTTAAGCCTCTCAGATAAGAATACTAAGGCTGAATTAAGTGCAGTCTATTAAAAACCTCATCTCTAGAATTAAGGTTACATGGCAATCAGGGAGGAGCAGTTCTGGAGAATTAAATATTAAGGATGCTATACAAACAGCTCTACAGTCATCAGTAATGGATGTCCTGTTGCCTGATCCATTAACATTTGGTTTCAAGCTTGCTAGGAATGGTCCTGAGTCCTTCGAATCCAGTTCTTATGTTGACACAGCTGTATCTAAAAGTTCTGTACAGGCACATGACGTGACTCCTATGGAAGTTTTGGTTCGTAACAACACTAAGGAAATGATAAAAATGAGTCTTAGTATCTCCTGCAGGGATGTAGCTGGAGAGAACTGTATTGAAGGTACCAAAGCAACGGTCTTATGGGCTGGTAAGTTATGTCAATCTCTGGTCGTAGCTCCAGTGATTTAACTGCTGGTTTGGGCGCTTGCTCTTTAAACTTTTGTCACTGATTTTACTGCTTCCATGAACCCTGATTGGACCAATTTTTTGTTATTAAATATTTTTGCTTTGCACCATACTCTTTTAATGGAATCATCAACTCTCCTCTGCAACTTATTATTTAAAAACTGTGACATATATTTTCATTGAACTTATTAGCTAAAAACTGTGATGTATATTTTTATCTCACGAACGTTCAACTTTTCCTCTATTTTAGGTGTTTTGAGTGGGATCACGTTGGAAGTTCCCCCCTTACAGGAAACTAAACATTTATTTTCCTTGTATTTCCTTGTTCCTGGTGAGTACACGCTAGTTGCTACTGCAGTAATAGATGATCCCAATGACGTACTCAGAGCTCGTGCAAGAACTAATTCAGCTGATGAGTCAATTTTCTGTCGAGGGCCTCCATACCATGTTCGTGTCAGTGGAACTTCATGATGCTTTTACCTCATGGTTTTCATCTGGCAGTCGCATGATTCAGTGTGACTTTCCTTTTATAAATAAGGTAGAACCCCTCCCCCACACTTCATGATGAAAAAAAAACATTCTTTGCTCCTTTAGATTTTACTTTGTTATTGTATGATTATGTTTGATCTTCTTGTAAATCCATAATCCTTGAATTCTAGCAGTGTATCCTTATTATTTGTGAAGCTAGTGTTTTCTATCATGCTACCCCAAAAAAATACATGTCTATATTCTAGATCTGAAAATCAAATGGCAGGTTTGCAGAAGCCTCTTGCCACTTATTCTTTGCTGCTTAAATTGTTGCCTCTTTCCATTGAGAGGTGTAGAGTGACGAAAAATGACAATAGTAGAGCTTCATTTGCTGCGTCAAAGCTAGCTTGGCTTGCCAGGTTTGTCATTCAAAACTCAAGAACTTTCAATCTGTCATGCAAATTTGATGATTGTAAGGGTACGGTCATTGCCATACTCATGTTATGTCCAATACAATATTACCAAGTTCAAAAATGGATCTCGTTTTTCACCAAAGAAGAGCAATCTTGAATGAGTTTTTTGGTTTTTTTATGGGAGGGTGAGACTGAGAGCTCCTTAAGCAGTATGAACTGAAAATTAAGCTTCTACATAAGTGGTCCTTTACTTCATCTTGGTTCGACCATCAATTTGATTTGTCAAACCTTTGGATGGAATATCTTGTTTCTTTATTGCATATAGATTGAAATTATCTGTTACAACTTTAGGTTGTAGATTTGAGAATTGTGCCTATAGAAACTAGTATAATTTAAGAATTGGATGGTTGAGTTGGATTTCGTGGATCGTCCTGACCCTGAGCCCGAGCCCCTCCATTGGTTTACAAAAATACGAATGTTCTTGTTCAACCTTCAATGAAGCACAAAGTATGGGGGAGTCGCTATTAATGTTGACAGAATAGCGGTCGATGTTTGATTGTTACTCATCATTTTTGTTGCCCCATAACATTTCTTGTCACTTTGATGGTCTTGACTTCTTTCCAGTTATGATTTTTGGTGGTCCTGTCCCAATGATCACTCGTTAGACTGTTTAAAAATTTGATTGTTGGGTGTTTTTATTTGGCAATGTATATTTGTCCAAGTATGAACATGCTTTTCATCTTCTTCAATGTTTGTCATTATAGATCTTAAATTTCCCCAAGTGACCCTGATTGGTCCCAGTGACCATAAAACATTTATGTCTGAAATATAGAATAGGCCAAAGGGGGGAAGAACAAGGAAAGTGGGGAAGAACAAGTAAAGTGGATAGAACAATGGTTGTTGGTTAATAGTTATGGCACAAGAATGGCAAAAAACACACTTTTTGCCTTATTCTTCCATCACGTCACTGCATCTTCTCATTGATAGGACTTGACCCATTTGAACTCTTTTATTTTTTTTACTATTTCATTTTCATCTCACTTGTCTGTACAGTCACTATTTACAGTACAAATGAGTAATATGTTGCTTTGAACTTTGAGTTGTGGGAGGTAAGTGGTTGTGTGGTCCATGAGCAAAAAGCCAATTTTGGAGGGCAAAAGCTATGTGAATTTATTGGGATGAGGGGTGGCCCTATGATTTATTTTTATTTTTATAAAAAACCCAAAAAAATAGTGAATATTCAACGGCCATTTGACGTGATAACTCTACTATAAAGTCTCTTTCAATGCTACCCTCCACTTGTTATAACGTAGGCCCTTTATTGATATTTTAGAGATTGATTAGAGAGCATACGAAGATGTAAACTTTCCTAATTAAATGCTTTAGATATGTAATTTGAACTCAATATCTTCTGTTACAGCGAATTACAATTACCTTTTTATCTCATTATTTAATTTTCAAATTTATTAATCCATCTTAAATTAATCGAGAATAGCAAAAACCCAGGTCGAATAGCCCATGCCTTGGTTCTATAATTGAAATAGGGATAGCTCAGGCGCTGCTCCCAAACACAGGAAAACGAGTAAGCAACCATTGGCCTTCCTTCCAGGTAAAAAAACAGCTGCTCCTGGGCCGTAACCTATTAACCTACCTTGACCCGGCGGCTGTCTGACAAAGTCATCAAATTCGAATGTGGTCCAAGATACCAGCGACTGACGAGTGTCGAGTGTTTCACTGATTGGTTCCCCACCTCCCCATTTCGACCGGCTTTATCCGGTACCCGACAGAGAAAGAAACAGGTTAATCAGATTATTGACTAAATACGTTGACGATGAAGCCTTGCTTGTGAGATATTTTCAACCGTCACGCCTTTTTTCCACGACGTGTCATACACGCTCCAAAATATAACATCGAGATGCTTTGCAAGTCTCCAAACAATTTGGAGCTCTAATTTCACCCGTTTACCACTCTCCGCCAATAAATTCTTAAAAATTATTACTTAATTAATTATTAATTATTGTAATAAAAAATTATTAGTAGGAATGATAGTATTATTGGTAGATGATTGTCGTCTCCGTCTTCCTCTTAACCTCCTTCGTGTCATTTCGTGAAACCACTACTTTCTTGCTCCGCCGGTTTGCCTCCCCGGTAAACCACTTTTCCATCCCATGACCCTCCTCTTGTTTGCGGTAAAACCTCTCATCACTGATCAAACCCTTCCCTCCCTTACTCTCTCAACCCGGACGTATACACCAGTACACATGTAGTTTCTCTCTCTACGATATCTCAAAGCTCAAAACATCTCAGCTCTCTCTCTCTCTATCTATCTATCTTTCTTGTGCAGCAGCAGAGCTTCTTCCCAATGAGTCTATCGCATGTACAAGAGCTTGTCGTACACCTATGGCTTCATTATCATCGAGTAGGTGAGTTCTATGTGATGGCCTACCACAACCATCTCTCCCAAGACCTTCCTCTTCATAGCTTCACAGGCCAACCTTTATCAGAAAATTCCTCGCGCATCATTTTGCCTGATCAGTTTACCGCTCACTCTTCGCCCGACCCGACCTCCAAGTCTCACCACCACCATCACCACCAGCCACTTCAGATGGCCCCTAATTGGCTTAACAACGCACTGCTTCGCACCCAAAACCCTCACTCCCACTTCTCTACCGCCACGAACAACGCCAATACCAATTTCCTCAACCTCCATTCCACTGCATCCGATTCCCCCGCTTCTCACTCCTCCAACCAGTGGCTCTCCCGCCCCATCCTTCACCGCAACCACAGCGACGTCATCGATGAAGCTGGGGACGCGTTAATCAGCCCATCTGCTGCAACACTGTCGCCCGAATCGACTGAGTTGAATAACAATGCAAGCAGCGGCGAAGCTTTGAACAAGAGCGATGGGGCGCGGGTGGAAGCAAGCGGCGACGGAAGTGGCGGAGAAGGGTTTGTGAACTGGCAGAATGCGAGGTATAAAGCTGAGATTCTGGCTCATCCACTTTACGAGCAGCTTCTTTCAGCCCACGTTGCCTGTCTTCGAATTGCAACTCCCGTCGATCAGCTGCCGAGGATCGATGCACAGCTCGCTCAGTCTCAGAACGTAGTGACCAAATACTCGTCCTTGAACCATGGTGCTCAGTCCATGGTGGGGGATGAGAAAGAGCTTGATCAGTTTATGGTATGCATCTTCAATTCGGTTGACTGAATGCTATTTAAGAAGTCAGAGAGAAATTATGTTTCTTTCTAGTCTCTAATTCAATTTTTTTTTTGCTTGTTCGTCGAGAATTTTCCAATGTTGATTCGAATTCACGTTGAGAGAACTTGTAAATTTCACTATCGTACGGCCAGGACCAGTAGTTCGGCTGTGGGTAATGAAAAATAATCGAAGCTGACTCTTTCTTGGTGATTGTCACGTTGCTTTGCTGTTTACTGGAGATGGGTGATTGGCTTGACGAAAACTAAAAACCAGTAGAGATAAATGGAGCTCACTCTTAACTTCAGTTGCTTACTGATTAGATCGCTGGGAATGAGAAGAATTCTAGATATTGTGACGGACTTTCTGAAAAATATAACCTTTGGTCAGCCAGATTCATTTTCATTTCCTTGCCTGTTTGGTTCTGTCGTGGAATTAGACTAGTTCTTTTTATTAGTTCCAGTAAGTATCCCACAATTACTTCTCTTAATATGTTCCTAAGCACTGGGAGAGTCATTTGTGATAATGATGGAAGGCTCCACTTTCTATGACTGGCTTTTGTAGTAAGAGAATTTGATTTTTGGTGTATGTTATGTTTCTTCACTTGTTTGCTTTGTTCATCAATTTTAGGAGTTTTTCCATTGGAACTCTGTAAACCCAGTGAAAATTCTTGTGTGTTTGTTCGATGAAACTCTTTCATCTACGCTGCAAACTCTGCTACAGCCTCCATGCTTAAACATTCTTGATTCGAATCTGACTGCTTGTTCTTTGTCATTGGAATAGCAATCCCGCATTAGTTTTGGTTTATTTCATTGAGAAATTAGTAATTGTTTTTGGCGCAGACTCATTACGTTCTACTGCTTTGTTCCTTCAAAGATCAACTCCAACAACACGTTCGTGTTCATGCCATGGAAGCAGTGACGGCTTGTTGGGACATCGAGCAAACCCTTCAAAGCTTAACAGGTGATATTATATGCATATCTCATCTTTATTTGCTCAGGATTAAGCCTCGTGCATTTTGCTTCACAGGAGTATCACCAGGTGAAGGCACAGGCGCTACAATGTCTGACGATGAAGACGACCAATTAGACAGCGATGCCAATTTATTTGATGGGAGTATGGATACCATGGGATTTGGTCCTCTTGTCCCTACAGAAAGTGAAAGATCCTTAATTGAGAGGGTCAGGCAAGAACTGAAGCATGAACTAAAGACGGTACTTGACACAAATAGTAATTGTTTCCTTAAAACACATGATTTCCGCTTTGATTAGTTTTCCTAAAACAGGGTTACAAGGATAAAATCGTAGATATAAGAGAGGAAATCTTGCGGAAGAGAAGAGCCGGAAAGCTTCCGGGCGACACCACTTCGGTGTTAAAGGCATGGTGGGAATCACATGCAAAATGGCCATATCCTACGGTAAGTTATAACCTTTGTAATTGATCCTTGGAGGAATCGACATTGATGAAGCGTGCGTTGTTTTGTGAGATTTAAGGAGGAAGACAAGGCAAGATTGGTGCAGGAAACGGGTCTTCAGATGAAGCAGATAAATAACTGGTTCATCAATCAGAGGAAGAGGAACTGGCACACTAATCCTTCAACTTCCAAGACTAAACGCAAGAGGTTAATCTCTTTTTATACAAAACCATGGATGAACTTTCACTTCCAATATGGGTTAGCAGCCACCGACTTTAATTTAAAAAAGAAAAAGTAATGCAGGTGATAACGGCAACGGCTGATTCATGTGATTTGAATGAAAACCAATCTCCTAAGAGAGCCCCTCTTCATAATTCGGCTCCATTGTTGACATCACCGTAAGGAAGAAGAAGCTTTATAGATGGGAGTCATGGAGCAAATTGGATGGAGGAGGAAGAGGCTGACCGGTGGGGATTGAAGGTTCTCTTTTGTTGAGTCTCTTCCAAGTGCCATTATGATTCCAAAATGGTAATTAATTAGAAATATTTTAGCGTGACCGAGTCAAACAACCCATCTGTTTGTTGTGGCCTGTGGGTTTTATGGTTTTTGTTTACCTTCTTCGTATGTCTATAAAGATGGTGAGGGGTTGTCCAATAGCTAACTCTGCACGGCTCTTTACTTGCGATGAAATTTAGTGATTAAACCTACAAAATCCTGCCCATTTAAATGAAAAGAGAGTTTAGTTTAGAGGGATCATACGTCTGTTCTTGCCAGAAAACTCACTGACCAGGTGGATACTCCGGCAACCTTGCCGGAAAGTCCCTGGGTGTAGAGACGTCATCAACAAATGAGATCATAGCTCGAGGGGTAGCTCAGGTGATCGGGGAAGGGGAGGTATTGCATACGGCTGCAAGCAATGGCTTGTTTTTCTCTCTACTGATAACATTCTCTGTTGCTCTAATTCCCCTCTCAAGCAAGAATTCCTTGGTGTCCTCTCCTTCCTCCTCCGTTGCGTTCAAAATGGTCCATCTACCAGAACAAATAACACAGGCCCCAGTAAGTAAAATAATTGGCTTTAATTTAATAGGACGGCTTCAGACTTGCATATAAAACTCTTAACTCTGATGTAGTCTCAATAAGTACATTCTATATTTATTACGGCACAACTACTACTTGTCACAAGTCTCCGCCTGGAACCAGGTCATTTACCCTTCTGGTCCACGAAAGAAAGACCTTTCGAGTAGACATATCCACCGTGCAGGTCCTCGAATACTCGACCAGAACGGATCAACCTTGCCATTTAAACTTTCTCTGGGCATCAGAAGGACTCTCTCTCCCACTCACCTGTCTTTTTTCTTCGACATTTTCATATGTTAACCATATGAATTAATAATGTAGATCTATCTGATGACAAGTTTGATTTATAAACACAACTTTTATGGTTTATTTCGGCACAGCTGCTGTTGTAACTGTTAACTATATTATTATTATTATAATTAATATCTTGAGGGTATTTTAGTCTTTGATTATTCTATTTGTTTACCCTAGTTATATAAATCTCTTTGTGTATCTTTTGCACTCAAGTGTTAATGAGCAATTCTTATTTTCTCTTTATTTCTTCATGGTATCAGAGCACGGCGATCTAGGACTTTTGCAAATTAGGGTTTCGGAAAACAATGCGTGAACATTGCTTCATGAACAGTATTGGTTTTATTGTTACATTTTTTGTGTCTCTGTCGGATAGTCTTCCTTTGTCGGATCCCGGTTTATATCGTACTGTTGTTGGCAGCTTGGTTTATCTTACTGTAATTCGTCCAGATATTGCGAATGTTGTTCATGTGGTTAGTCAATTTATTACTGCTCTTACTACAGTTCATTGGCCTGCTATTCTTCGTATTCTCAAGTACTTTCGAGGCACTCAGTTTCAGAGTCTCATGTTCCCTTCTATGTCATCTCTCTAGTTACGTGCATACTCCGATACTGATTGGGTGGTGATCCTATCGATCGCAAGTCCACTACTGGATTCTGTATTTTCATGAGTGATTCACTTATTTCGTGGAAGAGAAAGAAACAAGATGTTATTTCTCGATCTTCTATTGAAGTTGAGTATCGTGTCATGGTCTCGACTACTTGTGAGGTTGTTTGATTACATTGGTTGCTTGCGGATATGAGTGTTTATCTTCGTCATCCTACTCCGTTACATTGTGACAATCAGAGTGTTATTCAGATTGCACGTAATTCAATTTTTCACTGAGCAAACCAAGTATATTGAGATTGATTATCATGTCACTCAGTCATCATCTTCCGCTAGGCATCATCACCTTGTCATTTGTCCTTTCTTCTCTGCAGATTGCTGATTTGTTTACCAAAGCACACTCCGCTTCGTGATTTCGTTTTTTGTTTAACAAACTCTCAATGTTTATAGTTATCACACCGTGAGTTTGCAAAGAAGTGTTAGCATATATTATTATTATAATTAATTTTATGTTGATATTTTAGTCTTTGATTATTCTTATTGTTTACCCTAGTTATATAAATATCTTTATGTATATCTTTGACACTCAAGTGTTAATGAGCTTTCTCTATTTTCTCTGTAATCTTTATTTTCTCTCTATTTCTTCAGCAACTCTGTCATCAGTCGCTGACCTTATCATGTCCGCCTGAAACCAGATCGTCTACTCTCTCTTCTGGTTAAGGCAAGAAAGACCTTTTACGTAGATAAATCCTCAAATGATCCACCAATTAGGCTTCTCCAGCAATTAGTATTGGATAATCTCTTCCATACAGAAGTCTTTTCTCATATATTTAACCAAGTTCGGTGATAAACCTTATTAATCATAAATGTTTAATTTTATTATTGTCCACATTTAAAGGTCCCACCCAAGTCTGTCCATGATATTTCCTCATCTACCAGTCCGCAGGTAAGGACAAAGTTTCATTCTCGGAATTCAGAAAGCCGACTCTGAATTAATTTTTCATTTCAAAAGAGGACGACTGCACAAATGAACAACAATAAAGAATTAACAACAAAAGAAATCTAAGATATAAATTTACATGGAATAAGAATATACCTGGAACCAATCCTGATCGAACTTTGTCAACGGCGCCGTGTAAATATGACGGTGGACGGGATAGCAATCAATGAAAAGTAAATACGATGTCATAATATACAGCAACCCTCAATTCTGCAAAAGAAGTAATCGCACCATCATTCACAAATGCTAAAACAAAATCCACGCCAATACGTTTCTTTTGTTTTTCTTTTTTTAATTTAAAGAAATTGTCGGAGATTAATTTAGTTTTCATTCCGATTATTTAGAAATTAAGTCCGAACATCCAGCTTCCACATCAAACTCTTTGTACAATGCATTTTTCTGTTCTTCCAATCCAGGAACAGAAAAATTTCACGCGCTGAGTTTTCTGCACCACCACACCATACTCTAGATCTAAATCGTCCATGAATAACCACATCGATGACTTCCAGAATTCGAAACACCAGCATATATAAATCACTGTGAAAAAGTAACAGACCTGTGCACTCAAATCACGACTGCTCAGCCTTGGACATAACAGAAAGACGACTAGGTCTCGGATGAAATGCGGTTCTTCTCCTCAACTGGTGAGACGAAGGTCGAATCAGAGAAGTTAATGCTCTTCTTACCAATTCTCCCTCAACGCTTCCTATCCGCACAATGGAATTTGTCATGGCCGATCTACGCATATTCAAACGAGTCGATGGAAACGATCCCCCTTGATGTAGTTCGCCACCGCCACGATTATTCTTGTGAAGACTACACCGAAACGACCCGGGATGCGTGGTAGGCGAACACATACAGGACTTCCTAGGCAGCGAAACTATACTTTTGTGCTTCGTGACGGCTATGGACCTACTAGGAGAGATAGACCGGTGATCGATCGGGAATCTGACATGAAGGAGTGAGCAAAGCATGAGAATAGACATTAATTCGAGTAGGAGAGACGGATCGGCGATGGTAATGGGGGAGGTCGTCGTAAATTTGGAAGGAGGAAGAGGCAGGGGAATAGAAGTGAGCGCTGGTAGAAGAAGCAAAGAGTGACGGAGAAGATGACGATGGAGACTGAGAGGTCAACGATGGAAATTTTCCGGCCGGCGAGTTCAATCGGAGAACTGGCCCACTGGATCTGGATTTCGATGATTTCGAAGAAGACTCCGGCATTGCTTGGAGAAGACGAAAGGAACCTCCCCACCCACCTTCTTCGTGAAATCCCCGCTCAGAGGTTTCGATTTGGCAAACCTATCGAGTCTCAGAGGTGGAATTTATAGCTCAGAGAGAGAGGGGCTAATTCGTAATATTTGAGCTTCCTAGGGGTTCTTCAATTAGTAGATTATATTACTCAACCATGGTCAGAGCCAGTTAGAAACGACTCAACTAGGGGTTACTGAGCGTAACGGCGCCGGAGACTATATAGAAGTTAAAGTGCGTTAATGCTGACCGACAGTTTCCTGGGGCAGCTACAAAATATCCACGTCAGATAATGGGATTTGACAGTTTCTTTGTTTTAATTCGTCCTTTCGAACACCGGAGGGTTGGATTTGCTTTAAATTTTAAACTCTATTTTGTCTGGAAGCTGTTAAATGCTAACAGTTTATTTGGCAACAAGAGATCCTCGTGTTGGGTTGGACTTGGATCTTACTACTTGTTTTCATTATTGGCCAGGTTGTGAAGACAAAGTGGAGAAGCAATAATATGTCGAATCATCCTCGCCATTACTGTTGTATTAGTGTCTTAAATAATGACTATTACTATATTATATGCTCAAACCAACCCTTGAAACATGGAAATAAATGCTTTGATACATATAACGAATACAATACAGACAAAACTGTCTCCAAAGATTATGATTTTCGAGGAAATCAAGGTCATCCAGTCCTGGATTTTGGATTCAAGTTTAGCTACATTCCCATTTTTGGATTTTCTAATGTCATCACCTCCGTTGACATCCTCGAAAGTTAGGTTTAAAACACAGCTGGATTACCCAGAAAATGTTCGAACTATGATTACTTGTCCTCTTCGAAATTCTCCTCCGACCCAGTCATGAACTCTTTCGCGCGAAGGCGATGGCTCCTTTCCCTACCGTATATGACCCAAAATATCAAAGAAAGCATGACAGAAGTAGAGACCATCACCAACCCAATGTAGATCCAACGGCTGTAAAGTCGCAGACCAGGACAATGATCGTTAAATATGTCGTAGAAAAGCCCGGCGAACAAAAGAGCAGTCTTGTAGCTCAACCAGAAAAGGACCATAATTGTACAATGCATAACTTCTGTTGACTCCATTACTCATCTGATCGTAGAAGGCAGGGGTCAAACGCCCTGGCGTAGTGCATATATCATCTGCTGAAACCTCACAAACATAGTTTCTCCACACCTACTCGAACAAACCATGCATTTAATTTAAAACAAAACAAACAACTAGTTTAGAAGATTTTACGAGAGACTCACTTCCGTGGCGTTTTTCAAGTCGGCTTCCCCGGGGGTGCAGGCTCGATCAGTCAAATCCGGGTAGACGGGGTTGCAGAGGAGAGGAACAAGCGGACCGGATTGGTTGAAGTACAATGGTTTGAAATTGGGGGAGAAATTTATGTTGGAGACATTGGTGAGGACCTGATTGATAAGATCCACAAGCTGACCACTAACTTCCTTGGTTCTCGCCAAAGTTTCTTGGGCAGTGGCATTATCAACACAGGATAGAATATCATCTAGAGCTGTATGGGCAGTCGGGTTCCGCACCCATTCGTCCATCGACACGCACGTATCGCCAGCCGCACTAGCCATTTTTAACATCTTTGTGTAAGAGACAACTTGGCAATGTGTCAAATAATGTTCTTCGATGAATGACACACTAATTTGTGCACTAGTTTAGTGTCATTTTTGGCTAAAAAACCATGTACTCCCTGAACACAAAGATGGAGCAGTCGAAGATACTTACTTATGGAGAACAAGAAATGTGGCAGATAGAATAAACGTTCCAGCCACAAGTATCCAACCAGTGATCACAAGGCTGCAATTAACAAGCAAATAGGATTTAAATCCACGTGAAAGTGGATCAATTACATAAAAGACAAAAAGCCAAAATTGCTAATATTGCTTACATATACACAAGAAGCTGGATGCCAAAGATGGAAAATACTGCCCAAGAAGTTGTAATTATAAAACATCGAGTTAGAATCGGTTTAGTGAGTTGCAAAAAACGGCTTCTTGCAGGAAAGTAAGAGTTCTTACAGAATCCGAGCAACGTCAAGAGAAGCATAACTGCTGCGATTATAATGAGGGCCAATCGCCTGCAGAGATTTAAACACAATCACTTGTTTAATGAAAGATTACAGGCAAAGAACAGATAAATCAAATCATACATAGAATCCAAGAAGTCTCTTATGTTGTTTGAGTTCTCCGTTGTTTGGTCTGCTAGAATGGAAGTAGCAGAACTAATCTTTGTCTGAATTTGGTCGATATCACTTTGAACATCTGATGGTAAGAACACTTGATCCACTCCGGTCAGTTTAGCAGCCACAAGAAAATCCGACACCGTCCTGAGTTTTTGGACAGTGTTATCTGCCTGAGAAAGAACATAAGCCAACGTATTTGATGTGGTATTATGAAATTTCCCCTGACCAGTATACAGAACAATACATCCACCGCTGTAACACAGGATGAGACATCAGTTTCTGAATGAAAAGAACAACAAATAAGAAGGGTTTAATGGAGGAGTGTTTACATTGCTACGACAGTGAAGAATATGAGGAAAAAAAGCGAAATTGCGTAGCACTTTGGGGAGTAGTCATAAGTCTTCCTTTCACAGCAGAAATAGCAGAGGCTGATGATCCCTAAGCACAGGCCGAAACCCAAAAACCAGATTGCAGCAACGGCAAAGAGGGGAACTGCAGTAAAACTGACGGACTGCATCCATGAAAAACGGAGGGAATGGGGATGAGTTTGGTGGTTAAAGCGAGTGTAGCAAAGAGTTTCATGGAACTTACTGCCCAGTAATGGCGCTCGCTGATGTTCCAGCCGTCGGTGTACTTTTTGAAACCAGTAAGAGGGTCTTTTCTACGGGTCCTCTCAGCAGCCAGCACAAACAAGGACCGTTCGATGGGTTCACTAATAGGTCCTTCCACCATGAAAGACTTTCTCAAAGTAATAACCTTCGAAAGCTCTGCAGCAAAAATTCCCTCACTTCTCCACTCTGAAAAATAAAAGAGAGCAATGCTGGAAAGTAAAACCCTGCTCCCCGTAAAAGCTAAATAGCAGAAAAAGGGGACTTTTTTTTTGCATTTAATACATTCTGCACTACTTTGGCTGCCGGAGCTAGGAAGGAGCAGGTTTGTGCTGTTCTTCGTTACGAGTTTCTACATTTCTTGAAAACCAAAACGAAAAGGGATGAAGGAGAAGTAGAGTAGGAAAGTACCTGAAGTGCGTGGAAATTGAGAGTCTCCATGCGAGACAGAAAAGAGACTCGAAAAACAACAGAAGAGAAAGGTAATCACAAGTGAAAATGGCAGCCACCCTCGACGTAACATCGTTCTAATGACAGAGTGAGAGAGAGAGAGAAGAAGAAGATGACGAGCGTTGGATACTCTGGAATTTATTCAATGCTCTTTTTCTCTGTTCCTGTTATTTTCGTTGGACTTTTTGTGACGAAAGTACCCCCATCTCGTGCCGGTTTAACATCATTACAATTTGAAAAATGAAGGCAAAATAGATGGGTAATATTGACTAAAAATAAAGTGGAAAGTGACCGAAAAAGGCTGTCATCTACAAACGGCTCGTCCCCCAAAGACCGACAATTTTTTGACTTTTCCCATTCTTTGCTCTTCCTTGGGGACTGCAAATGGAACGTACAACAGGCCCATTCACGGCCCACTGATTACGCCTCATATTACTCCAATTTAATATAATTATTTTCTTTAATTTTATTTTTAATTTGGAATATATAATTTTTCTTAGTATTTCAAAATATACAGAAGCGACGGTATAGATTTAAACCTTATTGCATATTTGATAGATCTTTTCATAACCAACGGCTGGGATCTATCTGTCATTCTAAGGGTATTACTTCGCAGTGTGTTTAGCATTGACCTTTCAATTTATTGGCCTGGCTCTTGTTCTGTAACAGGTGCTCCATAAACCCTAACTCTCCAAATGCTAAAACCCTAGAGTTCTGTCGCATTCTCTGCTTAGTTTTCTTTTGATTGGGATCTCCCCTTCCCAAATTCAGCTAATTTTATTCACTACCAGCCGTTACGGAGATGGATAGCGAATATTCGAATGCGTTAGTTTTAGAGAACTTCGTCCCTGCAATCAGGGCGATTCTTGTGCAGGCCGCCGTTTCTGCTGCGAATTCATTTGCTTGGACTCTCTTGCTGGTATTTCCCCTTTCAATTTCATATCTTTTCATTTTGTTTGAATTCTCTTTGCTATTGTTCGTGAATTTTGATTCTCTTGGTCAAGTGTTGTATTTTGGGGATGTAGAACGTTCTTTTATTATCGGAGACTGTCTAGCAGATGTATATTTGAGTTTATGGCTGTGAATAGGTGATGGTAAATTTGGTATTTGTGTTACATTTTATGTCCCTTAATTTATCTTGATCTACTAGGGACAAGAATACCAGAAAATGCTATGATTTGACAAATTTCTTAAATTTTGTTTATGAAGTATATTTTAGAGTGTAAAATATATAATTTTACACAGCCTCATTGTTTAGGCTTCTTTACTTTTTTAGATCTTTGTTTGAGCTGTGGAAAGGAAGGAGTTAATGTTGATATTTATATATATATAAAAAAACAACGTACTTATATAAGGTTTTGGTTTAGGATTGCTTCATATTGCAATATAGAAAGATGAGAAGAGTAAGAAAGAACACTTTCAACGTATATACTTTGTGACCTTTTTGCATCCTTGTTTCATAGCATGGATACTTTTGAAAGGGAAAGCTCTGTTGTGATCAAATCCTAGCCTTTGACTGTCTCTATCTACTGCATAAGCTAACTTGAGACATCTCGAAGTAGTTGGTTGTTTGTTTGACTAATTTGTGTTTGATCTATTTCTCGATTCTGCGCTAAATGTGAACAGACACACCAAGATTGATATAATAAGTTTAAGAATTTATCTCTTTTACCTGTACACTGTACTTCTAATGAAGCACATTTGAGGAGCTATTTGTGCTTACTATTTGGTCCCTATCAGTAATATTTTTGTCACATGTTTATTATTTTTTTTCAAGGCGAGTCTATCCCAGGGGTCTGATGTGTTGGAGATGCAGGATAATGAATCTGGCCGGTTAGTATTGTTGTTGTTGTATTATCTGATTTTGGTTCTTGATTTTATGACTTGGGTTAGGACAACATGATAAACTCACAATACTTGCACAGGTTTCCACTCCGTGACCTTTTCTCTGTTAAAAAGCCATACCCCGAGAACCAAGATGGCAGTGACACCGATGGTGAAGATGAAGAAGATGAGGAGGAGGTGGAAGAGCAAGATGAGGATGGGGACGAAGAGGAAAATGTTTCTGGTGACGAGGCCAGTCCTGAAGGGGATCCTAAAGATGAACCCGAGGCCAATGGTGATGGTGGTAGTGAGGAAGAAGATGAAGAAGAGGACGACGACAACGGGGACGACGACGACGACGACGATGATGGAGACGAAGAAGACGAAGAAGAGGAAGAGGAGGAAGAAGAAATACCTCAGCCACCAGCAAAGAAAAGAAAATGAGATTAATCTTGCTGTCGTTATGTATTTTTTTCGTTTCTTTTGGAGGCTCTTAAACATTGTTAATCTAAATGTACTCTGATAATCATTAGTTGAGGATTTCTCTTATCTTTTTTCATCAAAATCAGTGTCTCGGTCTGTCTCTCTCAAGGACAAGAACAACAGATATATATATATCCATCGAAACGGGCAATGATAAAGCAGAAGAAATACAAAAACACACGACCCTCTTCATTCTGCTCAACAGAGAACAGTGGAGTTTCTGGGCATGAAGACAAAAGGAGGGTACCATGCGTAGGAGAAAGAAACAGAGGCAAAGGACCGAATAGGATTGCCTTTGGCGACAAGACAACCATCAGCCCGTTTCAAAACAATATTTGGGTCCAGATTTTCCACCGTCTCGAACCCGTCGCAGCTCAAAACGACTGCCTTCTGCGCGCATTTGCAGTTGTTGATGACCGATACCTTCCACTCGGGTTGCCCTCGAATCACTCTCCCGCTCCTCGCCGTCCCTATGTTTATGTTCTCGGTTGTGCACTCTGCTCCATACCCTGCATCATCCATCTTCATATGCATCATATAATGAAAGCTCATGCTATGGTAGAGAGATGCTCGTGTTATTCAGAGAGACAGAGAAAGAGACAGAGGATCAAACCAGCAGTGATGAAACCCAAGGCAACAACAGCAGCAACAAACAACTTGATCATGGCTTCTGACAATTAACTTTTTGCTCTGTTTTTCAAGAGTTAAACTTGGTTTTATGGTATAATTTTCTGATCCAACTTTTCTTCCAACACGTGGCATATAAGCACCTATACACCCAATGGTTGGAAGCCAGCATAACTATGACAATAACTTGGCATTAACCCACTAATTAATATCTTTGGAATCTTACACTCATCGTTCCACTTCTAACATGAAAAGTTAGGCCGGTTCCACCGGGCTTGGTCCATTTTTACAACCATTATGATGGAATTGAGACCATTCCATTCCACTTGGTTCGGTGCCATTATTTATTGTACCTATTTTCTTTAATTTTTGGGTCTCTAGTTGGGAATCCATTTAATAATCGGAAAAAATAAATGCAGAAAACAAGGAATTTAAAATTTAGGTGGAAATTTTTTTCAAGAAAAACAAGTACATAAAGAAAAACATAAAACCATAGTATTGATAGAGGTGTCCGACCAGACACGACCCAATTAGCCTTCGAGTCACACAGAACTCTAATATATATAAATAATATAAAATAGTTATGTATCTATGACCATGTGATAGCATATATTAATTTTAATTTAATGGACAAGCAGTTAGTGAGAGTAATTGAAGGAAAGAATGATGTTGCTGGAGTTATTGGTGCTTTTCTATGGAGTTTTCTTTGAAAGACTTTAACCTTTGAATGGTTAAAATCGATCAGCCTGCAAAACTTGAATCGAATTTACGATGATTACGATGCTTGGGGCAAGTAAATTAGATAGAAATATTTGATTTTATTCAGGTGGATTCAAACGTTGCCGGACAATTCTGCCGGTGAACATGATATGATCGATATTTAAATGGAGGGAGAGGGAGCCGGAGCGAGAGGAGGGCAGTCGAGATCGGAAGTGATGCCCTTGAAGATGAAGGCTTTTTCGGCAGCGTAGGTGAAGGAGACTGAATCGTAAGCATCGAGGCCACCGGAGCCAGCGTTGAGGGTGGCCATGGGGTCGGAGAGGTCCAAGACATCAGGGTCGATGTATTCCTGGGACGAGAAACCTTCTGCGTCTACGAGAATTTCGAGCTGTGCACACCGACAGTCGTTGAAGAAAGTGGCCTTCCATTGCTTAGTTCCGTTCACCTTCAAACCAGTTGCGACGGTGGTCAGCTTGATGTCATCCCATGGGGTGCACTCCCAATGATTCTCCTGGGCCTTGCCTGTAAAATCATAAGAATACAAATATTATTTACGTGTACATCCATTTTTTTATGCAACCAAGCTCTGCTCGAAATGCAGCTTCTTACTCTGAGCGACTATGCCGAGGAAGAGGACGACGAGCAGGTACTTGACGATGGCTGCCATCTTAACCACTTTATTTTTTCCGAATCTGCGGGAAAGAGATGTTCTTGTTTTTGTTACTCTCGCTTGATGTTTTCAGATGAACCCTTTAACACCCATTTATAGGGTTTTTGGGGTAAGAAAAGTTATGGAAACGACGACATGGCCATAAATTGGAGGAGAGTTCATTTAATACCCACAAACAAAACTCTCGTCTGAAAATGTTATTTCCTTTTAAACGTTACGTTTGATTGATTTTACAATCTTTTTCTTTTAAAGAGGATTATCCCACTATTTTACATTGTGGTTCTCAACAGAGTTTTGACATAATATATATATATATATATATATATATATATATATATATATATATATATATATATATATATATATATATATATATATATATATATATATATATATATATATATATATATATATATATATATATATATATATATATATATATATATATATATATATATATATATATATATATATATATATATATATATATATATATATATATATATATATATATATATATATATATATATATATATATATATATATATATATATATATATATATATATATATATATATATATATATATATATATATATATATATATATATATATATATATATATATATATATATATATATATATATATATATATATATATATATATATATATATATATATATATATATATATATATATATATATATATATATATATATATATATATATATATATATATATATATATATATATATATATATATATATATATATATATATATATATATATATATATATATATATATATATATATATATATATATATATATATATATATATATATATATATATATATATATATATATATATATATATATATATATATATATATATATATATATATATATATATATATATATATATATATATATATATATATATATATATATATATATATATATATATATATATATATATATATATATATATATATATATATATATATATATATATATATATATATATATATATATATATATATATATATATATATATATATATATATATATATATATATATATATATATATATATATATATATATATATATATATATATATATATATATATATATATATATATATATATATATATATATATATATATATATATATATATATATATATATATATATATATATATATATATATATATATATATATATATATATATATATATATATATATATATATATATATATATATATATATATATATATATATATATATATATATATATATATATATATATATATATATATATATATATATATATATATATATATATATATATATATATATATATATATATATATATATATATATATATATATATATATATATATATGTGTGTGTGTAACATTCTTATTTCAGTTCTCATCTCTCTCTCTCTCTCTCTCTCTCTCTCTCTCTCTCTCTCTCTCTCTCTCTCTCTCTCTCTCTCTCTCTCTCTCTCTCTCTCTCTCTCTCTCTCTCTCTCTCTCTCTCTCTCTCTCTCTCTCTCTCTCTCTCTCTCTCTCTCTCTCTCTCTCTCTCTCTCTCTCTCTCTCTCTCTCTCTCTCTCTCTCTCTCTCTCTCTCTCTCTCTCTCTCTCTCTCTCTCTCTCTCTCTCTCTCTCTCTCTCTCTCTCTCTCTCTCTCTCTCTCTCTCTCTCTCTCTCTCTCTCTCTCTCTCTCTCTCTCTCTCTCTCTCTCTCTCTCTCTCTCTCTCTCTCTCTCTCTCTCTCTCTCTCTCTCTCTCTCTCTCTCTCTCTCTCTCATATTTCATGGAAACAAATCGCAATCATAAAAATGGTTTTTTTTCAATAATTAAAATTTCCTTTGCTCTTTGAAAAAGAAATGATGTAAGAAAGGGAAGATCTGAACTAGGTTATTAGTTAAAAGGAAAAAAACTTTTTTATTCCGGCGGAGAAAACGTGCTAAACAGTAACCATGCGTACAGTCTGAGAGAAAAAAAGACAATAAGCATAATTTAGCAAATTTAAGAGCAAGCTATTTGTGCTTCCACAGGTTTGAACGCGAACTGAGCGTCCGATGCATAGGTGAACTCGACGGAGTAGAAAGGACCCAGTCCGCCGGAGCCGCTGTTGAGAGCGCAGACGGAGCCAGAAACAGCCAAAATCTTAGGGTCAACACTTTCTGTGGTCTCGAATCCGGTGCAGTCTAACTTTATGTCCAGAAGAGTGCAGGCGCAGTCATTCGTGAAATTTGCCTTCCACTGTGTCTGTCCATGGATTTGGAACCCAGTTTTTTGTTGCTTCAGCTTAGATTCGCAATCGAGCACTGCCCATTGCCTGAGGAACAAAATAGAGAGACAGTTAAAGCAAGAACAAGGGTATAAGTATAGGAAGAAGAAGACTACAAAGCAATTCGCGTACTGTTGACTGCAAGACCGAGGAAGAATACGACGAAGAGAAGCTTGATAATGGCTGCCATTGAAGACGATCTTTCTCTCTTCGATCTTTCTCTCTTTCTTCTGGTGTGTGCCCTCGATGGGTAGGAAGAACACCTATTTATCATCGTTTATGGAGTGAAAATAGGAACTCATGAACATGGAAAGTCCAGAAAATACTCTCGAACATAAATATGGTAACGGTAGATTTGAAAAGAATATAGCTTCTGATCTGATCGTCGAATTATTTACTTTCCTCTTTACGTCTTCCCATCTCCTGCAAGGAAACTTTGAATATTTGATATATATTTTTATTTATTTGCTATTTTTTATGCAATAAAAACATAATTTATTATTCCCAAATTTGAAATAATTGAAAAAGTTGAGTGGGTCTCATATTATTTCCAGAAAAAAAAAATTGAGAAAAATCTGTCTTTTCCTAATATAGGATTCTTTCAAGTGTTATAATGAATTAATGTGCATTGAATTAGTAATTTTAGTCGATGAAAAAGGTCGTTTAAGACTAATTTTTATGAACATACGTAAAATAATATAAGTTGATTATGATCAAATTAAAATTCTGTCTTTACTTTGTCACTTAAGAGTTCATTTTTCGCTAGCCTTAACAAAAGCCAGGCTGCCATAGAGCTTGCTTCGGCTTCTTATTGTTTGTGTCCCGCTGGTTCACCCGCCGTTTCTATCTTGGTCCATCTTTTGCCTATTGTTTGTGGCCTGCCTCGAGTTTGAGGATCGTTCAACAGATATTTGATATTTTATATTGGCCTATCTGCCAACTTAGATTAGGTGATTTTGATTTTGATTTTGATTTTGATTTTGATTTTGATTTTGATTTTGATTTTGATTTTGATTTTGATTTTGATTTTGATTTTGATTTTGATTTTGATTTTGATTTTGATTTTGATTTTGATTTTGATTTTGATTTTGATTTTGATTTTGATTTTGATTTTGATTTTGATTTTGATTTTGATTTTGATTTTGATTTTGATTTTGATTTTGATTTTGATTTTGATTTTGATTTTGATTTTGATTTTGATTTTGATTTTGATTTTGATTTTGATTTTGATTTTGATTTTGATTTTGATTTTGATTTTGATTTTGATTTTGATTTTGATTTTGATTTTGATTTTGATTTTGATTTTGATTTTGATTTTGATTTTGATTTTGATTTTGATTTTGATTTTGATTTTGATTTTGATTTTGATTTTGATTTTGATTTTGATTTTGATTTTGATTTTGATTTTGATTTTGATTTTGATTTTGATTTTGATTTTGATTTTGATTTTGATTTGATTTTGATTCACTTGGTTGACTTATATGGTGTTCGAATATGTTTAATTAGATTGAATTTGATATGAAATTCAACTCTCGTTTCTTTATGTAATTACTTGGTCATTAATTATTACTACAACCCAACAAAAACATGATCAGTCGTATGTTTCAAACAAATGAAGATGATGATTTGTTTTTACATTGTAACATTTTAAAACGCAAAAAAAAAAGGATCGTAATTAATCCAAGCAAAATGTTTAAAAGGAACAACCAGAGTTTTATTAATGGGTAATAAATGAATCTAAAAGAAAAATAACTCAAACGGAGGTTATCTTCTCCAATTTATGGCCATGTCGTCGTTTCCATAACTTTTCTTACCCCAAAAACCCTATAAATGGGTGTTAAAGGGTTCATCTGAAAACATCAAGCAAGAGTAACAAAAACAAGAACATCTCTTTCCCACCGATTCGGAAAAAATAAAGCGGTGAAGATGGCAGCCATCGTCAAGTACCTGCTCGTCGTCCTCTTCCTCGGCATAGTCGTTCAGAGTAAGAAGCTGCATTTCGAGCAGAGCTTTGTTGCATAAAAAAATGGATATACACGTAAATAATATTTGTATTCTTATGATTTTACAGGCAAGGCCCAGGAGAATCATTGGGAGTGCACCCCCTGGGATGACATCAAGCTGACCACCGTCGCAACTGGTTTGACGGTGAACGGAACTAAGCAATGGAAGGCCACTTTCTTCAACGACTGCCGGTGTGCACAGCTCGAAATTCTCGTAGACGCAGAAGGTTTCTCGTCCCAGGAATACATCGACCCTGATGTCTTGGACCTCTCCGACCCCATGGCCACCCTCAACGCTGGCTCCGGTGGCCTCGATGCTTACGATTCAGTCTCCTTCACCTACGCTGCCGAAAAAGCCTTCATCTTCAAGGGCATCACTTCCGATCTCGACTGTCCTCCTCTCGCTCCGGCTCCCTCTCCCTCCATTTAAATATCGATTATATCATGTTCACCGGCAGAATTGTCCGGCAACGTTTGAATCCACCTGAATAAAATCAAATATTTCTATCTAATTTACCTTCTTATCTTCCAAGAATCTTTCAAGCACTTGCCTCTGAGAATTTTTAACTATGTAATCAGCTAGATTCCGACCAACCTCATAAACAAAACTCATAAAATAATTGTTCTGCATGCAGCTTCTAGATAATCAGAGAATCTCTAAGCAACTATTATAGATGTTAATTGCTATAGCTGTTCTACTAGTTAGATGTAATAAATAAAATCAATTATAAATAGTTGTTTATTTTGCATGGAAATGAAAACTAAAGAATTCCCAATCTCCCCTTTAATCCTAAAAGGATTTCAAACCATTCGGAACTATTGTTATACGCTAGTTAAACTCACTCTGAGATGAAATTGCGATAATGCTCAATCGTTTAATTATGTTTGAGGAACAATAATCATCAAAAAAGGGTACATAAATTGAAATTCCTCCCCTTAAGTTTAAATGGGAAGTGAATATTCCAACTTTAATGAGTCAAAAAAGTCCAATGGGGGGATGAAATTGGAAGGCAAGAATAAAGAATAAATTCTGCGGGTGTCATTTGAACAAAGAGCTGTAAAGCCATAGAGTCTGATCAACGCAACTCTCTCTCTCTATATATTTATCTCTTCAAATTCACACTTGTTTTTCGGTAACAAATCATCATACTTTTTTCACATAATTACTCAAAAAACAAAGTCTTCTAACAGCGGACTGTGGCGGCCGGAGTACCAAAGTACGGGAAAGATGGGAGATGGAAAGAATGCTACAATCCCAGCTTTTTCGAGAACCAGTCAGAGAGATTGGCTATTACAAATCCTGCAAATACCTGCAAAACAACATGTTCTTCGTGGGTGAAATGAAGGAGGGCTAAAACAGCTAATTCCATCTTGCTTTTTTTTATTTTAAGAAACCCAACTTATGTGTTTGCTCATATCAAAATCAAACCTGGGCTGAGCCGAGAATGTAGACAGCAGAGTAATGGCGGCCATGAATGAGCATATCGGCGACCATGGCAAGAGGAATAGTAAGGGACATCCCCAGTGTGGCCACTAGAGGCGTCGTCCAAACAACACAAAGCGCCCTTCATTTTTGAAACAAGAGATTACAGGAATATTGTGAGATCCAAGGTGGAAGCCGAGGAGTAAAGATGAGTTTTTCTTACCAGAAGTAATCTGAGAGCACGCTTCCAATGAAGCCATTTGCTAGAACGACTTCATCCAGTTTAACAGAGTGAGGAATGGTAAATTTGGGTTCTATTCCCAAGGCTGTCAATGGCCAAACTGAAAGCAAAGAAATGAAAAAATGGCCTAAAAATCAATCTTTCCTTAATGGCTCAGCCAAGGCAATTCAATCATTCAGGACTGTGAAAAATACTAAATCCTGGTCTGATAACTACTACAAAAAACATTTCTTGATTGCTATTAGTTCATGGAGTGCTGGCTGCACTATTGTAATTTACCGCGATTAAAAATGCAGTTTCTTTTTCATCGGAGACACTCAAATATATCACAAGAGTAGAATAGGAGGAAAGGGAATACTTACCTAGCCACCAAAGAGCCACAAGTGTAAACAATCCAATGTAACCAAACAACTTTTGTACATCGACTCTTTCGCCTTCCTCCCCGGCAAATTTTTTAAGCAGCACTGCCATCATTATAATATATTGTCATAATTTTCCGTCGCAATAAATTTTAAAGATTTGAACAGGAATGGCATTTTTACTGACCGGTAAACAAACCGTATGACACAGCTGAAAGAAGGCCAAAGAGATCTCCGACGAGAGACCGTTTGCCACTACTGAACAGAAAAGTCAAGGGTCAGAGCAAGAATGGCCTATATGTAAGTAAAATAAGAGAGCGTCCTTATTATCAGCAAATTTACTTAGCATAGCCAATAAACATGAAAAATATGAATATTTTACGAGACTCGAGCATTTACCAAGAGTAAAGCACAAAACCCAACAAAATTGAGTAAACTTGAGGTGAATACAAAAGATCCAGATACACTTACAGGGAAGCATTTGATTGTGAGTCATCAGCAGCCCAAGTTTTTCCTAGAGTTGTCATGGCCACACCAGCCATGCTGACAAACACAGCAACCACTTTTGCTACATTTAATGAATCTTGGCCAAGAAATGCACCAATAAAGAGAGTAAAAAGGCCAGACGTAGAGGATAGAACTGTAGTACTTGCAACACTCGTTCGTGCAAGTGCAGCATTCGACAAATACTGAAAAACCAAAATATGTCATCAAAAACCAAGCGTTGAAACCATAATGGATAGCATAAAAAAATATACCCCTTTGAGGTCCTTCAAATCAAATTAAAATCAATAGGTAGTTGATTCAGGGAAAATATATGAGATTAGTGCATGAACCTCTCCATGATAACAACAATAGGAACGACTTCATGAAACTATAATCCTTTTCAGTGTAATTAGATGATTTTTTCAAAGAATCAACTAAGTATTAGTTTTTTCATATTCAATTGGTAAAATGGCCTATTATTTTAAGTTCTTTAGGATCTATCGATGTAGTTTAATTCTCTCCAAATCAGAGAGAAATTTCTTTAAATTTAGTTCTCTCCCTTCTTTCAATATATTTAGTTTCTGATAAACAAAAATTTCGTTCTCTTTCCAGCGTAACCATGTTAATTGCTGAAGCTTAATTCTCACACTCATAAAAGTTAAATGATTTTTAAGAAATTAACCAATTATGCTCTTTACCTCCGTTATAAACCAGATTGGAGCAATGTAAAACCCATAAATGGCAACTTCTCTCGTAGTAAGCTCTTTTCCCTGTTTCAGCAGTTGTGTATCATCTTTATGCCTAGAGACTAAAGGCCTCTCTTCTTCAAGAGGTGAAAGATCTGCTTCACTGTCTTTTCTAGTCAAATTCCCCTGCAGTTCCAGCTCTAAGTTTTTCTGCCCTCCGTTGTATTTTACAGGAGAACTAAATCCAGCATACGACTCATTTGTGCTTTCAGAGTTTCTACCACTTTTAGAAGATCTGCGATTTATCAAATTACAAAACCAATCCTTGAGGAACGCTATTGGAAGGTAAACTACCATAAGAGAAGCGCCTAGATATGTTATTGCAAATGGTTGCTTATAATCTGTAAAAATTCCCTGCAAAAGATTTTCGGTAAGTTCAAGATTGAAAGCATGATTTGTATGTTTCCAAGTATAGCAGATTTCACTGCTATAATATATACAAGTATGAGATTACATTCAAATCATAAAATATAAAATCCTCCATTACATAATAAGCAGGTGATTTTAAACCATAAAAGAAAAAGCTTTGCTACAGCTAAAGCAAATAAACTTTCTGAGTTTTAGCCTCTCATCACTTGTAGTTCGATCTTATATTTAGCTTCATTCTGTCCTTGCAACCATAATTACGAGAATTAGTAGAATTTTCTAATTTTAAACTAAGGGCGTAAAGATATCAAAAAGAAATCAACTTTTTTATGAAAAACAAATGCCCATAAAATGGAAATTAAAGTCTGAATGCGTTAAGTCTATGACTGGCCATTACATTTCAAGTTAGGTTGCACAGAATCAACTTCTTCTACAATGGATTTTATACCCTAAATCCTTTACAATTAAATGCGATCAAAGCACCATTTCAAGTTACCTTCTGCAATCTCTAGAATTTTTTTTTTAAAATCTCTGGGCAGTTAGATAGCAAAAATGTCAATGTAGATCAAACATGAACAGAAATTCACATAAAGTTAAACTTTAAACGTACAGAACCAGGAAAAATTATCGCATACAGTTCATTCATCAAAGCACATCAAGTTCTACGTTTCAGAATTGCGTAGAAGAAGAAAAAATTCACAAAACAAAATAAGAAAACAGAAAAACCTGGGTAACTTCGGCTGAGGTGACCCATATGATAACGACGGCAGCAATGAGGCATAATCCGGCTTTATACCTCCAACCCATCACGAATCAAACAAGACCCAAATAAAAAAGAAACGAAAAAATCACAAGGATCTGCGTCCTTCACCGCGATTTTCACCTATTACCACAAAAGTGGGATCTCTCAGTCTCAGATCTTTGACGATGGATCACTCAATGCAAAAGAGGAGAATGGAAGGGATTTCCAAAAAGCGGGAAGAGAAAAAAGAGAGCTAGTAAATGAGGTTGGAAATGGTGCGTAAAGGGGGACGATTCTTTCATAGAAAAACGCCACAAAATTGGAAGGTGGAAAAAGGAGAAGGAAGTGTTAAGAAATTATTCCATGGATGCTTGTTTTTATAGTTAATTCATTCCCCTGCTTCCTCTCCTCTTGTCTCCCTTCCTACACCTCTCTTTCTATTACAAAAATACACGTGATTTATTACTACATAATATATAATAATTAATGTAACGTAATGAACGATCAACCCTACCATAAAACAAATAATTATTTATTTAATATTACATTTATTCTCTAATTTTATAATTAAATTTATGCGACAATTATTGATTAAATTTCTTTTTAATTATTACACAAATTAATGAAATCTGTAAGTGCAATGAGATAAATTTTGAAGGTAAACACAAAATTACCGTGTTTTTATATGCCCTTCGCGGTATTTATAGCCCGGGAAAACGAATACAATCTTTTATAATCCAATTTAAAAAAAGAAAATGAATAAAGAATAAAAGAATATTCCCAGGTCTGGGTTTCTAGTTTCCAAGGCCAAAACCAACCAAAGCCAAAGCAACCATACCACAAGAAATAGGTTTGAGGAAATAGTGTAGTTATTTCTTCAACTTTTATAAGCAGTCCTCACTAATGGCAATCTGGACCGCCATTGTAGTTCTGAGTCGAGTTTTGAAGATCAAGAATCTGTATAAATTGATTGTGGCGTCCAGATTAGATGTAGATACAATCTTCCTGATTTAGCACTGTCAAGTTGAAAACACTCCTGAAATTCACGTTCTACTGTCACTCTTGTAAGTGACATTATCACTCTACCCAATTTTACCTGCACAAAAATGTATCCATATATTCATTCTCCATCCCAAAGAAATTCAAGGGGGTCATTTAAAACATACCTTTTTGAAAGTGTCATGATTCCAAACTTCCACCATTAACATTTCATGCATTGCATCTTCCACTACAAAGTCGAATGTCTGGTTCCAGACCGGATTGAGTGTGTCGTGTACTACCTGAGTTTGAAACCAATGTGAAATATTTGGAAAAAGAACATTCACTATGAAATCTCAATCTCACCCTTGTTTTGACTTTTGCCTCACTCTTCTTCATTAAAAGGACAACGTAGGGGTCAGCCTTTCCCATGAAATCTACTGCTGCTAGATCTTCAGCTGCTATTACTGTCACTGATAACACTCCTCTCACAATCACATCCCTCTTTTTCGGAGAAGAAGGCTTTCCTCTATCCATCGTCTCTTTATTGCTGCCTTCCATTTTCTTTTCCACTGATGTTAGCAAATTCGGATTATATGGAGTTGTATAGCTACTCTTTGAGCCAATAGGCGAGTATAGTAGCTCCAAATGAACCTAAAGCCAAGATTATGATCCTTCGTTCGGTTGCATTGAAATGATATAATAAATACCACTACTCTGATTGAGAAAATTTATGATTGTGAATCGTTCTCCGTTTCTTATTTTGACAGAAAACTTGTGGAAACAAGCCCTTTTTGTAAACTTAATAAAAAAAAAACCCATCCAAAACAATATATTTTTCTTGATGAAGTGGGAAATTACTTCCAACTTTTGATTTCTTAAAAACATCTTTTTAATTCGTTTTCTGTTTGCCAAGAACTGTCTATAAACTCTGTTTTAGGAAACCATTATGCCAAACATGCTTTTTTCTAAAGAATGCTGACCTGACCCCTGTATTTGGTGTCTCTCTGGACCTCCAAGTCTTTGACAAGCTTCAACCACACGTCCTTCACTTTTCCGGGTTCAAGGTCTCTCAGTGAGAATTGAACGCAGCCGATTAACTCAGAAGCTTGAATTCCCTCATCGTCAAATATTCTCACGGTCAAGTGTTGAGTGGCTGCATCTTCTACAGTAAACTCAAAGTGTTCATTCCATATTGGATTCAACTGATTGTTCTGAAAATGAAATTAAACCTTCTCTTTATACCTTGACAAGAAATTCAGAGAGAGCGAGAGAGGGAGAATTAGGTTGTCATACAATAGTTTTACTGGTTTTCATTCTGTCGCGCAGTGGCCGCACAAATAAAACAGCAAAAGGATCTGACTTTCCAATAAGATCTTTGTTTGTGAGGTCCTTGGCTTGCAGTAGCTTCACTTGCAATGTTCCAGCGGGCTTCAGCTCTAGATCACTACAAGTTAACATTAAAAACTGTCTCAAGTACAGAGAAGAAGAAAGATCATTACTTTGTTCAACACACCATCACTAAGTCAGCATTCACACCTGTAATCTCCGGGTAATATTGGCACAATTTTCCTGACTGGCCATGTTATGCTATCTTCAATGGCATCTCGAATTGTTTCCTGAGTAGAAAAGAATTACTTTTCAATGACTGTATTATTCACCAATCATGTCCATAAAAGATATACAAGTGAAACTACAGGAAATTAAGAAGAAAAGATATGCTCAAAAAGGAAAAACCTCAATAGCATCAGAAATCCCTGGGATTGCTGATATATCTCCACCAACAACTTTGAGAGTAAAATCCAGCTTTTTCTGCATAGAAAATAGATATATTAATACATAACATTCTGTCAGAGACGCAAAACAATTATTGAAGAAAATACTTGAAAAAGTCGGATATAAGCCACCTTTTCTCTCAATGAATAAGAAACAGCTCCAAAACAAGGCAACTCTTCAACTAGAGGCTTGAAGATTAACCTGAAAACACCTGTGAATCCAATGTCTTTTACCTAATCAATCAATTGAAGTGTCAGTGAAGCCTTCTTTGATCATACGAATGAGGTTCATTCTTCATGATTTAAACGTAGTTTAAAGTAAAATGAAAACTTTTTATCTGGTTTGAATAGACATAGTATGAAGATTATGATGATGGAAATAGGATAAGATAATGTAAAAGTAGTAATAAGCTCAAACCTGTACAGGAAGTCCCACTCCTAATTTGGTTTTTATGTCAAGTATTATACTGGGGTTTCCATCCCACTGCATCTCCAATTCCAAGGTAACTCCGCCAGCATCTGTTTCATCCTCAACAATGCAAGCTCCTAATGAACCAAAAACAACAATAAAAAATTAGGCTATTGCTAAACTTGAAGGCAATCTATTATATCCAAAAATCAGCCTAATTCAAAGAAAAGCAGAAGAACAGTATGATATAATCTTAAATTTTTATATTGGGCGAAAAGGCTTTCAGTATCAGACAGTTCCATAGTGTTTTCAACATTTACACTAATCATCCCTTGTTCTTTCTTTTCCTTTCATCTCTCAGCTCTCCAAAAATTGTCATGGTCAAATTAACTTTTTTCTTCATGTACAAATCTAAATCTAAGTGTTTCTGTTTGAAAAATACCTATATATATTATATATGCGCGTATTAGCGTATTAGCTACAATTATGCAACCTGGATCATTAAAAACAATACTAAAATCAAAGACCGCCCAAATGTTAATGACAAGTTACAGTTTTCATAGATGTTAATAACTCGACTAGGCTGACCTGTAAACTGTGGAGCCACAGTACCCAGGGTGAACTTGGAGAACTTTAGAGACGACAGGACACCAGGTCTGTATTGTTCCAGAATTGGTTCCACATTGCTTCTTATAAGCTCGGACGCTGCCTACAACAAGGCATGATAAAGAAGAATGAAAATTTATAACAGTTCCTTGACGATTAAATCTCAACCAGTGAAATGAGAATGACAAAACTTTTACCTGATCAACGTAGGGCCAAATCTTGTCAAGTTGGAGATTCAGCCAAGTTAACTGCAATGAATAATTGGATTAATGAGGCATGGAAGAAAACGAGAAAGCTGAAAATCCAGTGTATAAAAAAAGAGGTTGACCTTTTGTCGCACGGTGAAAACAACCCAGGATGGATAAAACTCTGGCGGGAGAATTTTTCTCGAATCTTGCACTGTCATCCTCGCAAATGCAGCCACCGTTTTTGCCTAAAATCAACATACTCGGACGAATCATTAACATTATTAGCCCTAGATGTAGAACAAGACAGTGAGAAATGCGGTGAATCGAGAATAAGAAAAACAAACGCCACACCAAATCAGAACGACGCTTGGATCGTGCGCTCTCTGAGCGAGCCAAAGCAACGATCAATCCGATGCCAACAGCGATTCCGAGAATAACGCCGGTGAAGAAGGACATTTTTTCAGCGAATTGTGGAAGAACTGGGATCGAAGATGCAGGAGAGTCTTTTAAACTTATGGGAGAGGAGAGAGTCGACTGATTTTTGCTGCCATTTGATCGAAGAAAACCGGAACAGAAACAGGTGTTGTCGTAGAATGAATCAACGATGGTTTGGCGAAGAAGAAAGTAAATTTGTTCGTTTCTTCTGCTTCCTTCATTCCTCGACCAGATGGCTATGGAAGAAATTGCTGAAACTTTGTATTCATTTCAAGCATCTCCTCTTGGCCTGCTATTTTCTAGTCGTAACACTAACGGCCAACCTGATTCACCCATTGATCTTGCCACGTGTCGACCTTCCATTTAAGCCAACCATAAATATAAAAAAAATACACTAAAATTTTACTATATGAGTTTTATTTTTCATTAATTAAATTATAATTAATTATAAAATTAAAATATAAATATAGCATTAAATTAATTTGTAAAATTCCTGAAATTGGAGGGAAATTTGACCCGCGACCAACGGAAACCGGTTCTAAGACACGTCACGTGCTTAGGGTCAAATTCGTACTTTCGCGCCCATCACCTTCTCTGCGTCTGAAAATTTTTTATATATCACCTTCCCTCGCTCTACGATCGCTTTCCATGGCTTCCTTTCTCGTCTTCGCTCCTTTTCTGTCTTACTCCATTTCTAATAGTATTTAGTTCTCTGAAACAAATCGCTCGGAATTCGAGAGACAGAAATGGATAGTGTCTCTCGAATTAAATAGTGTCAGAGCACAACGCTCGATGTATTGAAGTGGGAGGGTTTTTCGTTTTCAGGTGGAGGTGGAGGACATTCCGAGGCTGAAGGAAATCTTGAGCTCATGTTTTGGGTGAAAAATATGGTAGGCTTAAGCAGGGGTTGCGGACTGTTAGGATGCATTTTGTGCTCTGCTCAGAGATTTGATGTGTTTCACGTGATTCTGCATTCTGTATGGCTAAGGAGATTGAATTTGAGACTTCAACAAATTATATTTTAGCTGACCATTCAACAATCTAAATCTTAAATGCAAGCACAATGGAGTTGTTTTGAAGACAGCAGAGAAAACTTAGCATCCAGGTTTGAATTTCAAACTTCTCAGAGCTTTTGCTATTTATGTACAAATCTTAAACCCTAGGGAATTAATCTTCATCTAGATCTTATGATAACTGTATATTTACAAAACATAGAGTAAGTGGATGGATCGTTAGCAGCTTTTAGAAACCCTTTTAAATGAAGTGGTCAGAGGGTGATGAAATTGGTAGAGAAGCGCTCCATCTGAGATTTCAGCATGTCTCCAAACGAGAAACTCTGTGTTTCAGGTGATGCACTAGAAACTAGGGCTTCCTTTTTGAGTTGAAGGAGAATGGGATGAATTTCCCTCTTCATCGATTCCACCATTTGCGTGTCCTTTACTTCCTTCCCAGCAACATCCCTCACATAGAAAGCGTGTACCGCCTTCTCTCCCTGTGTCTCCACGTCCACCCGATCGACAGCCAGCCCGCTCTCTCGTAGGACCCTAGTTATGTCTGATAGCAATCCCACCCTGTTGTTTGCACACAACTCCATCCTCACTCCCTGCATATAAAAAACTAGGAGTTTAGACTTTGGGATTTCTTAATTTATGCTTTTCTCAGGGTTTACCTCGCAAACCCTTCTCTCTATTGCTGCCTCTAAGCATTTTATCACCCTTTGCTTCTCACTCTCTGTGTCCCTGGTGTATCCATTCACGTGTCTGATGAAATACTCCTGTAGAAATTACCAAAAAACTTGGATAAGAAATGAGTAAAATCATTTTTTAGAGGAGTTAATGCCAGAATCAGAGACCATTTACTTTATCATGGTTGTGGGACATAGTTATAAGTAAGATTCTACCTCTAGCCGGTAGAAATCTTTTTGGAGTGAAACCAAAAACGAAGTTTTGCAAGTCTAATTCACAATATTGTTTAGATAGATCGAGATATTAGAGCCAATATTACCAGCCTATGCATAAATTTTGAAATTAAATTTATATTTTGCATTTCAAGAATGTTTTGGTAGCTGTCTTTCTAAAATAAATAGGAATTAATGTAAATGTTGCAAAACAGTGTTACCTGGAAGGCGTTATCTCCATGAGAACTAATGGAAGCATGAAAAATGGAGTATTGCATATCAGTCAGCGTGCACACTGCATCAAACATCAGCCTTGCTCTGTCTTTGCACTCAATGCTCACTACCCAATAACCCTTCTCTTCCCAACTATCGATTTCCTACTTTCGCTGTCCTCTCCTTCAAAACTTCCGATTTTCTCATCGGCCCGTCGAAGTCCTCGACAGACAGCATGAGCTGGTGCAGCCGCCGTTCCACCTGGGTGGTCGAGGTTTTCTTTCCTTGTCTGTGGGTCTGCGTCGTGGTCGGAATCGGAGCTGCGTCAGCTTTCAACACCGTGGTGAGGTGGTCTTCAATGGTGGCCAGCCGTTGTGGGTCGGCGATGGGGGTGTCCGTTGATTGGTCGGAAATATAAGCGACGCAGGCTAAGCGAGCGTTGTGGCTCCACGCGTGAGCTTCGACAACGTTGCAATGGAGGTCGGTTAAGGCTGCCGATATCTCTGAAAATAAACCAGGCCTGTCTGTGCCAGTCATTTCAATGGCCGTCTGCTCAGGTCTGTAAATCTCTTTATCAGCGTTGTTCTTAGCCTTCATGACCCTGTTTTCTGACCCCCTGGTAGTTCCTATAGCCTGCGCAAGAAATCGATTAAGGCTTTTTTTTATCAAAATCTGAGCATAAATGGAGCAGGTCTGACCTGCTTAATGTGGTCAATGATCTTCTGATCCGTAAGCTTGTTGCCATTCTTGTCTTTACAGTGAAAAACTGTGGTATATGAGTTAGTATTAGGCCTGGAGATCAAATCTAAGGAGCAGAGAAATTAAGGGATTCCATTTCCTACCATCCATGAACCATCCTGCATCAGAAGAAATGTAGCTTTTTGAAATCGTGAGGTTCAAATCTGTCAAAACCTGAACCACTTCCAGGAGGAGACCTTGCTTATTCACACTATCCACCTGTGTGATAATTTCATCTCCGTCAAAAGAGAGAGACAAGAAATTATGAAAAACTGGCAGTAATATCTACGTCACCTTTACTATGGTGCATTCTTGCATGCTTTCGTTGTCAATGCAGACTCTACATCTGCCAAAGATTGAACATGGGGGCGTGATTTATAAATCATATCAGTTAAAGGGTATGGGCAGGAAAGGTGTACTTACGTGGGTCCATATATCCTCTCCGAGAGGCTATCATATTCAGGATCAAAGTAGGGCCAACAAACCTTCTTCATCCTGCAATTGTGGAGAGATTGATGATTGACAGAGACAGATTTGATCATTAGTTCTGGAAGACATAAAACATAACAGGCGATCACGTCTGAAAAAGAAGAAGAAGAAGAATGAAAGAAAGAAACGACGAAGAGAGAGATTGGAAAATTAGCTAATCAACATACTCGGGTGGAGTTATTAAAGTGGAACAGAAGCTCAGTTGATCATACAATCACCCATCAAAGTGCCTATAATTAGAGAGAGAAAACCATAAACGACGAGGGTTCTCTCTCTAGATAAGTAACAAATGGCAGGAAGTGGATGTATTTATGAACATGCATGAGAGAGGAGAGGCCAAGAGTTAATATTCTATTTGATGTTTGTGAACAGGAAAGAAAGTGTGTTCAATAGTCAGCGAACAACGTGGAATCGAATGGCCGAGAAGAAGGAACGAGGGAAAGGACACCAACAAAGTCAAACCAGTATTATCAGGATAACAGTCTCTCCACAAGTGCAAATTCACCTTCTTATCTTCTTCTTCCTCTCTCTCTCTCTCTCTCTCTCTCTCTACAGACGTGTATGCAAAGGTATTTGTGCTCTAATTTCAATTTTAGATAAGGTTTAATAATTTTAATCCAACAAGACACGAATGATTCATTTGGGTTTTTTAGGAGTTTACAGTTAGGTCACGAATAACAACAGGACACGCCATAACCGTTCACATTTCCATGTTCTAATTAGTGTAATTCTAAATAAACTTCCGAACCCACTTTGAAAAAGACAACTCTAATTCATCAGCAATAGGTAATAGTGATAGAATTTGCTATCTACGAGATAAAGATCAAAGATGAACAGATTATATCAATCCAATGGCTATAATTCCAAGTACCCTTCAAGATCAGCTTGGTCAACTATGATAATCATTAGTAGATCATCTTTAATTCACGTTTTGAGGAAGAAGGCAAACACGTATCTGAAAATTAACGAAGAAAATATGGAGCTGAGAGGAAAAAAGGGAAGGTGAATTTCGAAGAAAAAATGATTATGAGAAAAAGGCCTATAATCAACTGACCTTTTAAGGGGTGAAATACATGAAGATTAAAAGACAGAAATGAGTGGCATTTTGATAGCCGATAGTTCTATTGGACAACACTCCTCAAACTGGACTCACCCATGAGAAGAAAACCTTCATCTTCTAGTGCTCCAACAGCCCTACCAGTCTTATACCAGGAAATTGACTCAATGAAACAACCTTTATTAAAACCATATTTCGCACCGCCATTACCATGATTTCAAGCATGGTTGAACCAGGGTCCGACTGCACCATTCACGTGCCCATTGCTGTGAATCCCGGCCCCATTAGGGATGAGCGAAGAGGGTAATCCAACGGCAATTGGCGGGGGTGATGCGGCGTAGAGCCCATGACTGTGTGGGAGGTTGTGAGGGCTCACGAGGGGGCTGCCTGCAGGACTCCCTTTTCGCTGATGAATGGTGTGGATTTGCCTCAGCCCTTCTTCGTGAATCCGCGAGAGAGTCTCCAGCTCCTTCATCGACAGAGCTTCTAAACCTGCACCGTATAGAGGAGCATGTCTAGACATTTCTTCTTGAAGGGATGCCTCAAGTGTATGGATGTATTGCTGCAAAACAAGAGTTGGATTTATCAGTTGACGCTGAGAAAGAGAGAGATTGGATGGACCAAAGTCATCGAAATCTTCCAAAATCATAATGCAATTTAACGAAGTTCACAATCTACTACATGTGCAGGTTTGATGCATTTAAATGAACGCATCACACATAATCTACTTTCAGGTTTACTATTGAATGATTGCAAATACTTCAAAGTTACCTGCAGTAAATCCTACGTGAATGTTAAGTCTACAAGCTAAAAAATTTGATATAGCCAAACAGAATTATAATTATAATACATAAAGAGTTTTTTAGATTTAATGCAGGGAGAAATAAATTTCTCATCAAAGTAGAAGTAAAAACCTGACAAGCCTGCAATTTTGATTCCATTCCATCAATATATGCTTCACAACGAGCAATCTGTTCTTCCTTCTCCCGCTTCTCTCCTTCAGTTTGTCCAACAGTTTGTCTTAACCGTCGAACTTCGTCTTCAAGTGACTGTCTGATTTCCTCTCGAGTCACATTCTCAGTTGCATACCGTTTCAGTTCTTCGTCAAATCTTTTCCTAGCAGCTTCAGCACTTTTCAACCTCTCAGTAAGGGCATTTTTTTCCTTGACTACTTTCTGCCAAATAAGAGGTCATCCAAATCAGCCCCAAAAAAGATTTGTCCAAACTTGTACATATAGTTCAGTTTCAGAGACAGTAACAGATCCTTGTCAAATGTTTATCACTTGTGCTTATAAAAGAGGTAAAATGTAACCTAAGATATGCTTATATGATAAGTGTATCCACCAGCCTACCGAAGGTAGAAAAAATCAGTTGCTGGACAATAACTTCATACCTTTAACTCATCACGTTTCCGGTTTTTCAATTGAGAGAGCTGTGTTTCTGCATCATGAAGATGATTCTGGAGATCTTTATTCTCTGCAGTAAGCTTCACGATTTCATCATCCCGCTCAGCTCGTAACCACTCAAGCTGACTCTCAACTTCTTGTACTTGCTCCAAAAGATCCTTTTTCTCGCGAGAAAAGCGATCATTCTCGGCCTTCATTTCAGACTGCCATTTATCAAGGGTCATACTTTAGAAAAAGCAGAATAAATTTGTGAGAACTTCAGTTATGATTAAGCAACTAATCAAGTACCTTGAGGCGATTGACGGTGGACTCAGATTCACTCAGCTTTTGAGATATAATAGACTTTTCCTTGACCAAATTGGATATCTCTGTTTTCCTTTCTTCACGCAAGTGAATAATGTCATCTTCAGTAGTACACAATTGATGCCAAAGTGCTGCTCGGTCAACACTCGCAAGTTCAGAAACATCTCTCATCATGTTCAAAACTGGCCTAACAATGCCCCGCTCCTCACTAACCAATGTAACCAAAATATCAAAATCTACATCTACTTCACGACTACTATCTATGCTGGTGGCTCGGTCAACAAGTCTCTTTAGCATCCTCCCCCTGCAAGATTCATCAGCATACCACTTAAAGAGTATTGCATACAGCAACTTCACAAATCCTTTCACACCAGGATCTCCAGAGAGGGCCAAAGTTTCAGCAAGACCAAGAATTGAGGTAAAATCATCTTGTTGGACTCTAAGCTGTTCACTGGCTTCTCCTTCTCCAGCAGAATCATGGCGTTGGAAGTTCTCAACAGAAAAAATGGAAGTGTGATTTAAACTTTGAGCAAGGCGCCTTTCCAAGACCACAGCTATAGATTGAGCTGTGATAACACCTCGAGCCACAGCTCTCTCAAATGTCTGAGACGCTTCAACAGCTAGGCAAGGTATAGATAACATCTCAATCAATATATAAATGTCAGAAAAATGACGACTACTTTGTAAAGCCTCCTCATCAAGTTGATGTAACATCTCACTTGTAGGGCCACGATCCCCAAATAGAAAAAGCTCAGAAGGCATTCCTGAGCTTATCTCACCAGCATCATCCTCACTATCAATATCTCTAAGTAAAACTTCAGCAACCCCCCAGCTATTTACAGTTCTACTTAACAAATCAAGGACACATGGAGATACCTCAATACCTAAATTTTTTAACCTAACGCGAACAGATCTGACCTGAAAGAGATGGTAGAAAGAATTACAAAATTACGCATAGTCAAAGAACAAAAGAGCAAATCTTATAATATAATAGTAAATCAAAGACAGTTATTTCTAAATGATTTATTCCATACTGCTTCAGGGAGATGTTGGCACTGAGCCTGCAGCTTTAAATATAAAATCTATAGTCGCAGCAAGAGGTTCATCATTTGAGTCTGCCAGAAGCTCAAAAGATTTAAACAAAACCTGTTCCCATACTTCACTGCCGCATTCTAGTTGACAAAGAGCACCAAAAACCTAGTAAACAAGAAAAGTCAAAAACAGGACATGAAGATGTGGTTATTTGTATAGTTTTAGATTCCTTGACAGCTATATCTGTAAATGGAAGACAGGTCCCAATTAATGTAAATAAGTAGTAAAGAAAAAAGATTCTAAGGGACTTACGGGTATTCGCAATCCAGGTTCTGCATCTGGTTTCTGAAGTCGTTCAAGAAGCACACATGCAGCTAATGGGTGTTCTGAAGGTTCAACCAGTTTTGGAACCAATTCAAATAAATCTGGTTGCAAATGCTTTGGTGCCTTATCCAGCACAAGAGCAATCTTTTGAGCTGATTGAGGCCTTCTTCTTGGCTCTGGACATCCTTGAGGAACAGCTCCATCGAGGGCCCTCAAAGAATTTACTATCAAACCTAAGAGCTCTTCAGACTGCTCCGGCCACTTGGTCTGAAAATCCATTTGATTTTACCATTCAATATGAAAGAACTTTACAAACAAGTTCACTACTCATACTATCAAAAATGTACCTTTGACCGGAGAGAGACATTCTCGGAACCCTCAGCAATTGTTTCAGGTGGAGACATTGGCTCTCCGGGAAGAACTTTTCTTTGCATCCCAGTCCTAATCATGTCACAGCTCTGTACAGCTGATGCACTGTTACTTCCATCAGCAGAATCCAATCTGTCAAATAAAGGAAACTGTGCAGATTCTACTGCCACATTTTCCCTATCGCAGTCCACTGGACTGATAGCCCCACCGCTATCAAGAGAAGGTTTCAAAATTACATCTGAGGGGTCCCCAGAACACAATTCCGAAGGTTGGCAACATTCGACCATTATATCGAGAAGCAAATCAATAATTGCTTGCTGTAAAACTTTAACCCCCATTAGCAAATTCATCAAACTGGGAGAAGATTCCTCAGATTGTGCAACCTTCTTACCGTCATTACTACATGAGAGCTTTGTAGGAAGAAGCAAGCGCTTTACTTTCGCAGGATCATCAAGATATACACGAAGACCAGTAAGGAAACCAGCAATAGCACCAGCATCCATCAGAAGCTTTTCTCGTAATGTGACTTGCGGCTGTGAAGGATTGTCGCCATACGTTAAATGAAATCCTGCTGTGGAGAGAAGATTTCTAAAAATATCTTCTTCATCTCCACTAATTCTTTCACTATCTTCAGAATCAATGAGTTCATCAGGATCGGTAGTCAAAGCATCCTGATCATCTTCTGAAGCCAAAACCTAACCAGAAAAAAAGAAAAAAGAAAAATAGCCTTCAATTTAGACAAGACCATAAAAGAAACGTTATTTCTATTAAAGACCCTTGGTTCAGATCACATCATTTTTAAGCAAATAAGATCAGTTGATAAAATTTTATTTAAGAGAACAACCTCGATCACTCTCACAAGTTAGAAAGAGAAGGAGAGGATAAAGATAAAATGTGCTTACAGACTCAAACTGGATTCCAAATATAATGAATCCAATAAAACACAAGTTGAACAAAAGTACTAACCTCGAGATCTGAAAACTCAAACCATGGGCAGCAATCCAATATTTCACAAACAAAAACAACAGTATCGCGAACAAGAAAACCAGCATCGGCCTCCAACATATCTGAAACCTTCATGAATTGCAAGACAGAATTATTCCACGTTTTTGTACATATTGAAGATTCCTTCCACACAGTTTTGGCTGGGTTTTTCTGATTAACCACTGCCATTTTGTACCTGATCCAGAAGTTTTTATCCGGATCAGTACCAACTGACTGATCACTCTCCAAGTAGATACAAATTGTGTCAAAGGATTCGTAGACGCCTGCACCATGAAAAAGATACAATCAATACAAAATGCAAACAACTGCTTCATTTTAGAGGGAAAGGTGCGAGAGACGACAACCTACCAATCCGAAGCTCACATCCACCAGCTTGAAAGAATTTGCTAAATATCTTTCGAGTCTCCATTATTTCCTTAAATGAAAGAAAGTTCTCCACCTTCCACGTAAATGCACTTTTTTTTGCAGTCTTATCTGTCTGAGAACCACTACCAGTCAGCTGAGTATCCTGATCAATAAAATCCTGCATCATAGACGACTCCTTTAAGATAAGGACCTCGGCTGAGAAAATAACAGCATCTTGAACGAGGAACCCAGAATCTTGATCAAAGAGACTAGTAAGAGTCACAAATTCACGCCAACCCCAGTCTTTTGCAGCTTTGGAGTAGCGATTTTGAGATTCCTTCATAACCGACTTCTCTTCGATTTTCTGGTTAACAACTGACAGCCGATGACTCACAAAACAACTCCATTCACTGGAAGTATTTCTTGAATCTGTTACTTCAAGAAATACTGAAAGGTGACACGGTGGTTGGGACTGCCCTGATACGATCAAGCACAGAAAGAATTTCATCAGTACACTGCTCAACAGCCAAGATATAGCCTGGTTAAATTAGTAAATGCAGCTATATGCCACAAAGCAAGGATTTTATCTTTAAAAAAACGGTGACCAAGCCCATAATACTGTGAAACATATTAATACTTTTATTAAGGAGATTTCCATTACATGAAATGCTCATGTTATCTAAAATCAAATAATTTCCAGCTCAAGGATAAGAGGCTGAACCATAAAGCAGTGTGTGATGACTTTTACTTCTTGATACCAAGAGAGAACTACAACATTTTCAATCAGACCTCTTCCCTTCTGATTAGATATTTTTAACCAATACAAAATGTTAAAAAAATATAAGTATTGAAGATTTGAATCATGGCAACATAAATTACCACCATTCCATGGTTATTTGCAGTAAAATTATCTCATATAACGATCAATCCCAAATTATAGAAACACTTGAATACAATATTACAATATTACAATATTACAATATATTTGAGAAAAGGCTTAGACAATCATTAATTCCCCGTCCAACCATTGTACATACCTCGAGGATAAACAATGAGACGACAATCCCTATTCCCAATCTGAAATCTTCTACTCTTAATGCTAAGACCTGTAATCTTCCTCTTCTTCAAAATATCTTTTAATCGAGTGAAGTTCTCAATCCTCCAAGTGAATTTTCCAACATGCCCATCTGATTTTCTAGCAGCATTCCCACTTCTCCCTGCAATCAACCCACCGTTCTTTGAGAAACTACTGAACTCTTTAATGACATGAAAAGATGTACTGAATACGGCAGTATCATCTACCAAAAATCCAGATTCTAGCCCAATAAAATCTGACATCTTCATGTAATCATTCCAACCCAAACTAGTGTTGTCCCCACTCTTATTGTCTGCTGCAAATCGGCCATAAGAGTCCCTGTGCATGTGATTTGATCCAGGCTTCTGATTCAACACAGACATCCTAAATAAACACCAGCAACTCCTATCAGACAACATGACTGTCTTTTCTGCATCCTTACTCTCCAAACACATTGACAAATACTCAACGCCATTCACAGAACTCTGATAAACGCTAATCCTCAAATTGCATTCCCCAGCTGGAAATACGGGACTCATTATTTTTTGGGTCTTGATCATTTCTTTGAACAAACTAAAATTATGCACCTTCCAAGTAAATTTTCCGCTTAATACATCGGGCACAGGACCAGCAACAACCGAGGATGCCATCATCACGGAAGAGGCAGATGATTGAAGTTCATTGTTATCGCGAGTAAAATTAATGGATTCGTTCAGGATAAGAATATCGGCAGTAATCAACACCGAATCGTTATTAAACAAATAACCCAATTTGGAATCGAATACAGTGGAAGAGGGCGTGAAATCGCACCAACCGTGTGACTTCTTTTTAGTGGAGAAACGATGCCAAGAATCCCGATGAATTGTCTTGCTATCATCCATGCCATTGACGATCGCTAACCGATAGCTAGCAAAGCAGTCCCACTTAGAGGAGGACGTTCCGCGAGGGTCCATGATTTGGAGGTAGATTGAGATGTAACCCGGAAGAGCCTGAGTATCGCCTTTTGGATATATCAAGAGGCGACAATCATATCCTCCAACCTCAAAGTACTTGCTCCACAGTGCCCTAGCTTTGATTCTTGGGAAATTCTGAACCGTCCATCGGCAAACGGCTGAAAACTCTCCCCGACGCTCGACGCTAACAGTTTCAAGAGCTCCGCCGCCATCCCGGGCCCCTATGGCCAAATCCTCAGCCGCCGCAGCGGAAATTGATTGGGTTTTCTCAGACGACGACAAGGAAGCGGCGTGCGATTGGTCGGAAAAATCAGTAACAGAGGAGGAGGAGGAGACAGCCTCAGATAAAGTCTGTTTCATAGCTCAGAGGGTTTCGCTGGTTGGCTCTCTCTCTGCTCCGCCTTGATGAATACCAGATAAAAGAGCGAGAAAGAGAGAATGGTGTAGAGAGAGAAAGCGGGAGAGGGTTAGAAAAGGTTGCTTTGGACAAACGAGGGGCGATTAGCTTAGCCTGCCCTTCCAAATCTTGCTCGGTGGGACCCTCATTCATCGACGGACTGCACGTGCCCTACAAAATTTCTGTCCCTCCGGGGTTTATATTTGCCAATTTCTACAATTCTAGGGACTATTAAATAAATAAAAAAACAAGAAATTTAAGAATATCAAAATTATTTGAACTAAATAATTTTATTTATTCATTAATATTGATAATGTATTAAACTACACGTGTCAACCATCTGATCGGAAGATTTCTCAAATCTCCGTGAACCCTAGAGTGACCCGCACATTCCCCCCTGCTTCCTACCTGGGTGGAATCCGCGCTCTGCTCCGGCGAATTACTTTCCCGCCGGTTAAAGATCGTCTCAATTATTCCATATTCAACCTCTAGTTCAACATCATTGTGTTTATGATTGAAGCCTTTCTTCTTTGCATGCTCATATTCATCCTCCAATTCAACATCATTGTGTCTGGCTTGAACCTTTCTTCTTTGCATTCTCATTCCTCCAATTCTCTTCTGTTCGTCTACTCATCGTGTTTTGCGACTCTAGACTGAATTGCCAAGCTCTGCCTTTTTTCTTTTTATTCTTTCCTGCAGGTAATTGTCTTTGTGATATTTTCTATTGGTACGATTTCGTGTGCCGTTGGTGAATTATCAACTGCTTAGCTTTTGGATTTTTATGTCCAAAGACATGAAATATTATCTATCGAGAATGTATTTTTGGCTATACGAAATTATTGGAAATGGCTTTGCTTTTCACTTTAGAACAAAACAGAGTTTCTTTAAGTAGTGTTTTGATTTTGTACCGTATCGGTTTTTTTTTTTTTTTGGTGATTCATTGTCTTCTTCTATGAGTTGTTCGGTAATTTGATCTATACTTGAGTTCAAAGCATTCGTTGATTAATATGGCTGTAATTCGATAAAGGTTATCAAGAATTTGAACTTCAGCTCCAGCTATATGATCAACGGTGATTCAATTGGATTTTAAGGCACTTCTTACTGGCAGTTTTATTGGAAGTTCTCATAGTCTTAGTTTCTGCTAAATGAAAGGTTGCTGATAAATTTCTAGTATTTAAATTTTATAGGGCTAAATTAGAGAATCTAAATTCTAAAATAGTAAACGGAAATGCTAAAATGATGACAATGAGATTCTACAGACTGAAATGAGAAGAAGTGAAGTTTAGAATGCTTTCTCCTTGGTTGGTTGTCATGTTGTTGCTTTGTCTTTTTTTTTTCTCTCTTTTCCACTCAAATGCACGAACTGGGTGCGTTATATTAGATTGTTGTTTTTTAAGATTCCTATATCCTGGCAATTTACTAAGGTATTTTTCATCAATTTTGCAACATATGACCTTCATTCTCAAATCTTAAAGGTGGCCCATTTTGGCTCACGGACGACTCCAAACATGGAGCTGCGCAAGCATGCCATTAAAATCAGCTAAGGACGGAGGGGACTCAATATCTAAGGATCAATGGATCTTTGCAGAACCTATCACTTTAGCTTTTAACTTATGGAAAAAGTTTGTCTTAATACCGACCCTGTTTTTGACAAAGGAGATAAGGATGAAGTTGCGGTGGATGGTTGCCTCTTGGGGGAATTGATGGTGATTCTGGAGAAGCACAATCGAAATTGAACGCTTCATCACCAACTGTGGATTTGGAATTTAATTCTTTTGATGAAGCTTATGATTTTTACAATATTTATGCTAAAGAACAGGGTTTTGGTATCAGAGTTAGCAATTCATGGTTTAGATCGAAGAGAAAAGAGCGGTATAGAGCCAAACTTAGTTGCAGTAGTGCAGGTTTCAAGAAAAAGAGCGAAGCCAACAATCCGAGGCCAGAAACGAGAACTGGTTGTCCTGCGATGATAATACTTCGGCTGGTGGGCTCCAAAAAGTGGAGAATAATCGAAGTTGAGCTTGGACATAACCATCCGGTGAGTCCACAAATCAAAAGATTTTACAAATCACACAAAAAGATGATTCTTGCAGCCAAACAAGCACATCCTCCATCGCAGTCTGTCACAGAAGTACATACCATCAAGTTGTACAGAATGCCAGTTCTGAGCCCTTTTAGCAGCGCATACTCCAATGTTGAAGGAAGAGGAGGTGTGGCTCATGTTGACAGTTCAAAAATTTTGGAACTCAAGGAAGGAGATGCACATGCAGTTTACAATTATCTCTGCCGAATGAAGTTGACTAATCCTAATTTCTTTTATTCGATGGATTTTGACAACGAAGGTTGTTTGAGGAATTTATTCTGGGCAGACGCTTGGTCCAGAGCTACATATAATTACTTTTCAGACACAGTTAAAATAGAAACGACAGTGTTTGGCGAACAAATATGAAATCCCTCTGATTTCGTTTGTTGGTGTTAATCACCATGGACAATCTGTGTTGTTTGGGTGTGGTTTTGTTGGACATGAGTCAGTGGAGTGTTTTGTTTGGATTTTCAGAGCATGGCTTCAATGCATGTTACAGCTCATTCCCCGAGTCATTATCACAGACCAGAATAAATCCCTTCAGGCTGCAGTGTCTGAAGTTTTCCCCAAAGCTTTTCATTGTTATTCTTTGTGGTCTATCATGCATAGAGTTCCAGAGAAATTGGGAGGATTGAAAGGTTATGAAATGATAAAAAGACACCTCAACAAAGCCGTCTATGATACATTAAAGATTGCTGAATTTGAAACTTCTTGGGCTAGTATGATCAAGCAGCACACACTCGAGGATCATAAGTGGCTTCAATCATTGTACCAAGAGCGGCAATTATGGGCTCCTGTTTACTTAAAAGACACATTTTTTGCAGGCATGATCCCCCTCCAAGAAAGTGAGAGGTTCAATCCTTTTTTCGATGGTTATATACACAAAAACACGTCTTTTAAGGAATTTGTCGATAAGTATGATCTTGCCATTCATAGGAAGCGCCTGAGAGAATCCATGGCAGATATAGAGTCCAAATCAGGCATTGAGTTAAAAACGAGATGCAACTTTGAAATACAGCTCTCAAAGGTGTATACGAAGGAAATCTTTGAGAGATTTCAATCTGAGGTTGAAGGTATGTACACTTGCTTTAACACCAGGCAGGTTAATGTGAATGGGCCGATCATAACATACACTGTGAAGGAAAGAGTTGAGGTCGAGCTAAACGAAAGGGAGGTAAGATATTTTGAAGTGCTGTATGAGACAAATCAAGAGGAAATCAGATGCATATGCAGTTTGTTCAACTACAAAGGTTATTTATGTAAGCATGCTTTGAATGTGCTTAATTACAACGGAGTTGAGGAAATCCCGGCGCGATACATTTTACCACGATGGTGTAAGGATTTCAAGTGCAGACGTTTAAGGGATTGTGATTTGAGTGATTTAGGTGTGTTTGATGAAATGGGTCTGTGTAATCATCTGCTTAAATTTTCTCTTCCCGTTGTAGAAAAAGGCGCACAATCCGAAGAACATCACAAGATTGTATTACAAGAAGTACAATTGTTGTTAAACAAGCTCAATCTTGATTAAGGGACAGGCAACTCTTTGTCCAGTGTAGCAACTTGCATGAAATATAAGTTTTAGGGTACTTGTACATTCTCTCTCTCATAGAAGGAATTATTCTTGAGGAGTTAAATCCAGTGGTAAAACGCCATTGATGACCTATTGCGATCAAGAAATGCAAAAAATGGCCTACAACTGTCACTGCCACTGGACAAGCAACAAGACAAGCATTGATTCAAAAGAAGCCAATGGCCATCACAAGTCGATCAATGCTCAAAAACCCATGACTCTAGCAGCCAGGTATTGGTCCACCTTATATTTCATATCTTGTTCTACTGTTAGTAAGTTCTTCTCCACCACGTTAATCACTATCAAGTTGGCTGTGTAATGGTCAAGATATTTTTGCTCTTTCTGAAAGTAGTCAGCTCAAATCAGACTAACTTGTCTGTAAAATGAGATCTAGAAACCCAATCATGGTAGATTATTTTTTCTCCAGAAGCTAACAAAAACTCCCCACCGCTGCACTATCATCCACTTCCACTCAGTGAGATTTCCTTTTCCAATCTCCACCTCACAATTCCTCTTTAAAAACAACTACCCGCTCTTCTTCTTCCTCAATCCTTTCTGAATCCTCTCACAGACATGGCTTCCAACAAGCTTTCGGCCACAGTCGTACTCATGATTCTCCTCTGCTACACAATATTCTCTGCTGCTTGCAACCCGTGCCAGCCAAAGCCAAAGCCAAAGCCAAAGCCAAAGCCCAAGCCAGAAATAATGCCTAGCCCTCCCATATCCTGCCCAAAGGACACGCTGAAGCTTGGAGCCTGTTCAGACCTGCTAGGAGGTGTGGTTAACCTTGTGCTAGGAACCCCACTTTCAAGCAAGTGCTGCGCTTTGCTCGATGGCTTAGCAGATTTAGAAGTTGCCCTTTGTCTCTGCACTGCCATTAAAGCCAATGTGCTTGGAATTAACCTGAACGTCCCCATTACTCTTAGTGCACTCGTTAGCTCGTGCCAAAAGACACTTCCCCCTGGCTTCCAATGTGAATAGAACTACTGTTCTTCCATCTTTCACTGCCTTGGCAGGCTGTTTTGCTTCTGTTTGTGTGGTCCTCTGCTTTGTGTAACTGAGTGTTTTAGGTTCTTGATTTTGTCATTCTGTCAAGGGTTTGTTTGTTTTAATTCAAAAATGAAATCTTGTTGGTTGCTTGCTTACTATTTTTACTTTTTCAAGTTTGCAAAAAAGCACACATGTTAAATGATTACAACATAGATGACCATTCCCACCTCCTCAGGAGAACTTCTGAAGCAAAACACACATTTAAGAATTCCCCAATTAATGTGTTACGGATAATATGACAATTTTTTAAAAGGTGAGCATTTGCACTACGATACAAGGGAAGGAGAATAACATCCATATGCTTCTATGCTAATCCTCCTGTGCACATAAGAAATGACTGAACATTATCAAGCGAGTCAAACAGCTATCTTGAACTTGAACTATTCCCCTCTCCTCTTTTACATTAACCTGACAACAATAAGAAGAGTAATTTAAATACAGTAAGTTGTGATCATATATACACTGATGTTCATTAAGACAGCATATCGTCAGTTCGTGCTCGTTTGTAGATGAGCATTTCGTCGGTGAACTTGCTGCCACAATAGTTGCTCTTAAAATAGATGCTTATCTACTGATCCCAAACTAGCTTGTGGCTATAGGCACAATGATCATCGTGCAGCTGTTGTGTTGAGACCTTCTCTGAAAAGAATATTGGCAACTGGGGGAGGGATCCATGCTGGGTTGCCACTGGACTGGCTATCCATTTGTTGATGATCAATTTGAATGCTACTCCCCTGCCTCTTCTTCACTTTTGGCATCACCATTTTCTTACCAACAAAAATTCCAAGTTTCATGGCTGTAAATAAACCTAGTGCAAACAAAAGTGGTCTGACTGACCAGTGGAAATCCTCTAAATGTTGGTACTTCTTGACCACCCCAGGACAAGTGCTGAAAGTAACCACCTCCACCTCTGCTGGATCGGCCATGAACGAGCTACAAACTTCTTTAAAAGTCAATCTTCCAGGAAACTTGACCAGGAGGCACCCATTTGGTAGGATCCAATGAATCCTCCCCGTAGCCCAATCTCTTCCCTGTTTACGTGGCCATTCAAATCTAGGCCTCAGAATACTAGTTCTCAGCCTAACAAATTGTCCCACATGATAGGATTCTGCCATCTGAAATTGGGAAGAATTCCCTTTCCATAAAGTTTTCAAACCAATAAATGCAACTGCAACATTACCATCCCGATTGATAGAATGAAGGATGCCCACGGGAGAACGTGTCCTGTCCTCGTCCTTACAGTGTACCCAATCACCAGCTGCCAAACCAAAAATGACCCGCTCCAGAGTTGAAACTTGAACTCTTAATGGGTCATGGATCCCATGCACTCTCACTAAGACGAAGCCATCTTGATCTGTGTCACGTTCTAAGCCCACGACTTTTCCTTCAGGAACATCCATACTTTCAGATCTGTATGAATTTGGCCTATTTCTAGAGCGCACTGTGTCACCAACTTGCAAACGATCTTTGGAGAGAAACCACTCAGTGTGACCAGTGTTACTCGATTTGTTGATGACATTTGGAAGGTCCGTCCAGCCTCCATCTCTATTGATTGCATTGTGCAAGCTGCAAATTTGAATGCAGGCAGTGAAAAACATGTATTCACCACAATCCAAACTATAATCAATAACTTTAATTGCTCTAACTAGTTAGACAACGAAACTTAAAATTGACGCCCGATTGATTGCAGGGCAACCTGAAGCTACTTGCACCAGCAGAAATTATAACTATATTCATAAATTGCCACATGATGATTGTACGACTTATTACTTTGAGATCAGAAGTCTCGGAAAACAGTGAAGGAGTTATAAAAGACATACCATTGAAACACGTGCAATATATCTGTCATTAGAGGGCGACTCCTCAAATCATATTCAAAGCAACCAAGAAGAACATTTTCCACTGGGGGAGGAAGGCCAGAAGGAAGGTTTGGTTTTTCTTGTTTTCGGACAACCAAACAAAATATTTCATCAACTGATCGTCCATGCCAAGGTTGAACACCAGTTAACATCTCGACTACACTGCAGGCAAATCCCCAAGAATCGGTCTCGTATGATATGGGACCTCTTTTTTCTGGTTGCCATTGTTCAGGAGCCATGTAATTAGGAGTTCCAATCCTGGAAGCCAAATCAGAACTTGGTAGGGGTATACCAAGAAGCATATAAGGGATTCCAAAATCTCCTAAAATTGCTTGATCATTGGCAGTGAGTAGCGCATTTGAAGGTTTGACATTAAGAACGAAGATCTCTTGTGAGTGTAGCTCCAAAATACCCTGGGCCAAATCGATCCCATACCTGCAATGAATAGGATGAGCTGAGACATTGTCCTGAAATTACAGATTGTGAGGGAGGGAGAGGGCAAAGGAGATGACAATATTTATTTGTAACTTATGAGTCATTGCTTAGAGTGACATCACCTCAAAACATCAAGTAATGAAAGTTTCCCTTCTCTAAGGCGAGCCATTTTGTCAGAAATTGATCCTTCATAAAATGTCATGACAATGCATATCTGAAATAATAAGAAAAAAAGTAAGTTCATAAATAAATATATGCGTCAGGCAGGTATCATAGTCTCCCAAAAAGGGTTAAAACAAACAAAAGAAACACCTTTCCATTTATAACTGAAATTCCATGCAGACCACATACACCTCTGGCATCGCGGCACTTCAAAAATTGATCCTCAAATTTATCTAACACCGCCTTCATATGATCTTCTTTAATTTGATGTAGCATCTTGACTGCTACTTCATGATATTCATCGTAATCTTCAGTTGATTGGTGATGAGTTGCTAACCAAACATCACCAAAGGGACCCCGTCCAATTCTGTGTCTAAGCTTCAATTTGGCCGGTTCAATCCATGGGCTAGAATGTTTTGACGAAGCGAACACCGTCCTAAGGTTGTCCGGATCACCTTCAAATAGCTCATATTCAAATGGAGCAGGTGCTTGGGCAGCGGAAATTTGTTTTGCCATTGCTACACCTTAAACAATAGGCAATATTGAAGCGGCAAAATAGAATTTACTTAGAGTACCAAACAAAAGAAATAAAATGGTTCGACGAAGCAGAAATCGGAGTTCCCATCTGATTTAATTTGCACGGACCAAATTCCTAGTTAATCTCAACTGTACAGAAAGAAAAAAGAATACTGCCTTTGTGCGTCTGAATAAGATACTTGTTTTAAAGAAAGCTTTCACAATCAGAAACATGAAATTGAAATCCTAGTAGCGGTAACATTCTGGATTCGCGGTGCACAAAATACACGGAAGATTTCAACGTCCTATTATCCAAGCTTCCAACAGAAACAGTAACGGCAGTTGAAGAAACCGATCAAAACCAGAACTCAAAAAAAAAAAAACCAGAAAAGGAGAAGAAAAGGACAATCTAAATCAAACAGAAAGTACAAAATACAAATACCTTGAGGAATATTCTGATGGCAAGCGAAACGAGGCTGCAACGAGAAGTCCTCTATCAGAAAGTAGAGAGGAGGATGAGAATTCGACGAATTTACGACTAAAGATCACGCGAGAATCAAACAAAATTCATCAACATTCAGGAAGAGTCTCTCCGTTAAAACTTCGAGAGAGACGCAGACAGAGTCAGAGAGCAAGAGCAAGAACAAGAGCGAGAGTCGAGAGTCGAGAGTCGAGAGTCGAGATGTGGTTGACAAATTTGCGGAAATGGCAATTTAAGGGAATTAAACGCTACGTTTCATTTTTTTAATTTAAGGGAATTAAACGGTGCGTTTAAAGAAAAGGTTATGGGCTTGGGCCTTCGGCTTCATAGCACCCCAAAGTAAGTTTTGAAATAATTAAAACTATTTATTAATTTCACACATGAGAAATTCTTGGACATCTTATCATTCAACCATAAAAAACTCTGGAATCCGTGTTTCCATTACAATATTCTCTGCTTTAAATAGGAGTCTGTATAAATTTGTTTTCGAAATTAACCAAAAACGCATTATAATAGGTAGGACAGAAAACTCTACTTATAGACCATTCAATATTATGCACTACTAGTATGAATTGGACTCTCACAATCAACAGATTCTTAAGTCGTCATGGGTCTGTAACCACAAAAACACTGTAATTCAACCTCTACCAATCTTGTACTTCATCAACACTAAACACTTTTTTAGCTCGGCAGTCAAACGTGGAAAGTTAAAACTTGAAATTACTCAAATCTAGCCGACCAAACAGAAAAGCTATACTCAATATTCAACCTTGAATTGAATTACCCACAAAAATAACTAATTTTTCCACCCCCCCCCCCCCCCCCCCCCCCCCCCCCCCCCCCCCCCCCCCCCCCATACTTGTAAGAATCTTAGACTGAACCAGCGAAGTGTCCGATTGAAAATGGTGGGTCTGAACATGTCGTATAGGACGCACAAGGATTCTGAAGACACTGCATTTCGATGCAATGAGATACAGGTGTCGCATCCCCACGTGTGGATTCGATGAGCTCTATTTGGACGACAACAGTCTCTATCCATGCCGCCCAACAGAAGAGATAAGGAGTTTGGTGGAGAGGGCGAGTGTCACTGAAAATAACGTGAGCAGAAGAATGGAGATAATCTTGGGAAAGAAAGGTATATGGTCGTTTTCAGTCTAGGGTTCTTGTAGAAGACGACTCTTCCTTTCGTTGCCAACTTATTTATTTGTAGTTATCTGCTTTGAACTCTTGTTGAAGGTCACTTTCAGTGTGAGATTTTGAGCTTTTGAGTCCCCACTTGTACTGAATCCTGTTTCCTTTATTACAGTTTTAATTGGCATTTCTTAAAATACTCCTATATAATGATAAATTGTGACGTAGTAGCTCATAAGAGGATGGTTCACAATCACAAATCGAATCGTTTGAATCTAGTTGAGGTGAATGATTCACGGGGTAGATTTATCTCTATACTTGCATTATGTTTTTTAGGATAAAACTTGACAACAAGACTATACGGGCTTTAGCTCGAAGGCTAATCGGTATGAGTTCTTACAAATGGTATTAGAGTAACCGATAACGACATCAAATTCTCAAGAGGGTAACTAATAATGATGATAACTAGTCATGTTGTAAGTCATAATAGCCCAAAACGAGAATAAACTATAAGAGTTTATCCAATCTCCCAGAACATGTGAGTATATGATCTTACATCGTTTTGATATATGAGACAAGTGATTTTTGGTCAGATCTATCTCTAAATTAGTACTACTCGTTTAAGAATAAAACTGATAACTAAATCGTGCAAGTTTGCAATCAAAACGAACAATATTATACTAGTGATATGAATTTTTAAAATTTATTTCACGTGTCGTGCTACTCTTTTGAAGAAACCATCCCGAAGAAGATGACGCCATAAGTGATAATGTAACCGCAAAAATAATGAAGGTAAATAAGAGATTAATCTATTACTATTCATCAGGACATGAAATGCTTTTTTTATAAAGCTGTACATCAATGAAAATGAACTAGAAAATAGGCTAACAAAGTGTCATGTTATTACTGCCACTAAAGATCATTTATTCTGCTAAAAATCAGGAAAAATTCATAACAAACTAAACTCACTAAACCACTATTGGTGTTGACTCGTTCTGTGAAATCCAAGAGATTTTGGTGAACTACTTACTTGTATTGATTGGTATATAGACAAGCTATATATACAAAGGATAAAGAATAAAGAATTGATATAATAGACGGAACAGACGAAACAGAAAAGGAGTATATTGTGGTATGGTTAGCATGAGACGTGGAGGATGTTGTTGAAGTCTGTTGAAGTTGTTGAAGTTGTCTAACACCCCCCGTCAAGTTGGAGTTGGGATTGAGAGATCAAGAACACCCAACTTGCTAAGTATGCGACGAAAAGCTTTTGCACCAAGTGGTTTAGTGAAGATGTCTGCCAGTTGATCGTGGGAGCGTAAGAAGGATGGAGTTATGAGACCTGCTTGTATCTTTTCACGGACGAAATGGCAATCAATTTCGATATGTTTTGTACGTTCATGATAAACTGGATTGGAGGCAATGTGAATAGCAGCTTGATTGTCACAATGGACAAGAATCGGTTGCGTGTGTTTCACCCCAAGGTCATGGAGGAGGTAACAAAGCCATTGCAATTCTGAGGTCAAAGCAGCAAGAGACCGGTATTCTGCTTCTGCGGATGATCGAGAGACGGTTGGTTGTTTTCTTGTTTTCCAAGAAATTGGACTAGAGCCAAGCATTACAAAATAGCCAGTTGTTGAATGGCGAGTTGTGGGACAACCAGCCCAATCAGCGTCTGCATAACCAACGAGAGAAAGTGGGCTGGAGGCCGAAAGAAATAGACCAGTACCAACAGAACCTTTAAGATAACGAAGGACTCGATGTGCTGCATTTAAGTGAGTGGAACGTGGGTCTTGCAAGAACTGACTGAGAGTATTGACAGCATATTGGATGTCAGGTCTTGTGACTGTTAAATACTGAAGACGCCCAACGAGACGACGATAAATGGTTGGATCAGGAAGAGGTGTGCCATCAGATGGACGGAGGTGGAGATGTTGTTCCATCGGAAACGGGGATGAGCGAGATCCAACCATGCCAGAGTCAGATAGAATATCAAGGACATATTTCCGTTGACAGAGAAATATTCCTTGTTTAGAGCGGGAAACTTCGATACCTAAGAAATAACGAAGTGGGCCGAGATCCTTGATGGAAAAAGACTGAGCCAAAAATTGTTTGACTTTAGAAATTTCAATATCATCATTGCCAGTGATAATAATATCATCTACATAAACAAGAATAAATATGGACGTATGTTGACGTTCATAAGTAAAGAGACTATAATCAGAAATAGATTGACGGAAACCCTTGCGGATGAGAGTGGAGGAGAACTTGGAGAACCATTGGCGGGAGGCTTGCTTCAAGCCATAGAGTGACTTATGTAATTTGCAAACGCGAGAATCGCCTTTGGTCGAAAAACCAGGAGGAAGAGTCATATAAACCTCTTCATCAAGATCACCTTGGAGAAATGCGTTATTAACATCAAGTTGGTGTAGAGACCAATTTCTAGTAGATGCTAGAGAGAGTAGGAGACGAACAGTAACGAGTTTGGCGACCGGAGCGAAGGTATCATGATAATCAACGCCTTCAATTTGAGTATAACCTTTGGCAACTAAGCGTGCCTTATATCGTTCAATCGTACTGTCGGATCTATATTTGATTTTATATACCCATTTACAACCAATAGGTTTCTTCCCGTGGGGAAGTGAGCAAAGAGTCCAAGTTTGGTTGGATTCCAAAGCTTGGATTTCAGCGGCCATGGCTGATCGCCAGTGGGCAGATTTCATGGCGTGAGAAAAGGTTCGTGGTTCTTGGTGAGTAATAACAGTGGAAAGGAAAATACGATGAGCAGGGCTAAAACGTGATAAAGAGAAATAGCGACTAAGAGGGAACTCGGTAGAGGAAGAAACTTGATTGCAAACATAATCAAGGAGACGAGCAGGTGGATTACGATTACGTTGAGGACGAGGGTGTGATCTCGTAGCAATCTCAACTGATGGAGAAATGGAGACCGGAGAATTCGCGGGAGATGAAGAGGGATCCATAATGGAAGTCGACGGGACAATATTAATTTCAGTGGAAATGGTGTGGTCTAAGGAATCATTTTTCGGAGCACTGGACGATTGGGAAGGAGTGTCATCAAGAGATGTGATAGAGAGTGGTAATGTTGAGGGTGAGGTGCGTATATCACGATATGGAAAAATAGATTCGTGAAATACAACATCACGAGAGACATAGATTTTCTGAGAGTGTAAATCATATATACGGTACCCTTTTTGACCGAAAGGATAACCAATGAAAATACCTGGTTTTGCACGTTGATCAAATTTGTGCTGAATATGCATATTTTTGGCAAAACATAAGCAACCAAAAACGCGCAGGGCGGAATAGGATGGGACTGTATTGAGTAAAATTTGATGAGGAGATTGATATTGGAGGAGAGGAGTTGGCAATTTATTTATGAGAAAGGCAGCGGTGAGAACACATTCTCCCCAAAAGGAAAGCGGTAAATTGGCTTGAAATCTTAGAGCACGAGCGACATTGAGTAGATGACGGTGTTTCCGTTCAACAATTCCATTTTGTTGAGGAGTTGCAATACAACTTCTTTGATGGGAAATGCCATTATCATGCATCCAAGTTTGGAGTTGTTTAGAGAGAAATTCAGTTCCATTGTCTGATCGAATGGTCTGTAGTTGAGGGAAAAGAACACCTCCATTTCCAGAATGAATACATGAAATTTTCTTATTGAATTGGCGATGTATATTATTAAAAAAATGAGTTAACATATGAAAAGTCTCTGATTTACTTTTCATTAAATATACCCATGTGCATCTTGAATAATCATCTACAATAGTTAAGAAGAAACGAGAACCATTCATTGATGGAGTGGAAAAAGCACCCCAAATGTCAACATGAATTAATTCAAAACAATGTGAAGATGTGGATACACTTAGAGGAAAAGAAAAACGTGATTGTTTTGCTTGTGGGCAAATTTCACAAACAAAATTCTTATTTGCGGTAACAATAGGAAAATGACTAGCAATGAAATTGAAACGAGATTGTGAAGGATGTCCAAGGCGAGCATGCCATACATCAAATTTATTACCAAAATGAAATGAGAAAGCAGAATTATTTTCAAAAGATGCATCAAGATAGAAGAGTCCATGTCGAGCGCTACCCCGACCAATCATCATCTTCGTTATTCGGTCCTTAAAGGAACAAAACGAAGGAGTAAAGATAGCATCACAATTATTTGATTTTGTTAATTGTGAGATAGACAACAGATTGAATTTAAAAGATGGAATGTAAAAAACATTTTTTAGTGTGAGTGATGGAGAATAAATAACAGTGCCTATGTGAGTCACAAGCGCTGGGGAGCCATCAGGTAATTGAACTGACATAATCGATTGCACAGATGTATATGAAGAAAAATAAGATAATGAACTGCATATATGATTCGATGCTCCAGAATCGATGATCCAACTAGAGAGAGAACAAGTTAAGATCGTACCTGCGAGATTGGCCGAAGGTCCAGTAAGCTCCCCATTAGCCAAAAGTGCAAGCAGTTTGTTGTATTGGTCTGGTGTCAATGGCGGTGATGAAGCTATTGGTGTGATCGGAGATGGTACTGATCGTTTGCCTTGTTTGTCAGGATAGCCATGAAGTTGGTAGCATGTTGCGAGGGTGTGTCCGTGCTTGTTGCAATGGTCACAGAAGGGCCGTGGGCGTTTTCCAGGTGGCCGAGTCGGTGGTTTAAAAGCTTGAAGAGCAGCAGATTCGATCGTTGGAGTAGTTCGGATATTGATCTCTTGTTGCTTCTCTTCTTGGCGCACCAGATTATAGATGCGCTGCACAGATGGGAAGGGCTCCATCAAGAGAATTTGGCTTCGAATAGCCGAGAAATTATCATGGAGTCCTTGAAGGAATTCCATGGAACGATCTTGGTATTGTTGATCGATAATAGTTTTGGCATGGGTACAAATACAAGCAGGAATGGGAACAATAGAGTTGAGCTCGTCCCATAATGACTTGAGTTGTGTAAAATAAGCAGAGACAGACATGCCTTCCTGCTTAAGAGTAGAAATAGATTGCATTAATTGGTAGATCTTAGGAGCATTAGACTGTGAGTACCTTTCCTTTAGATCTGTCCAGATTTGTGCTGCAGTCTCAGCATATAAGATGCTAGGGCGGATGTCGGGTGAGACGGAGTTGAGGATCCAACTTCCGACCAGATCGTTGCATCTTTGCCAATTGGGAATTTCATTCTCGTCCGCAGGAATTGGGATGCCTCCATCGACGAATCCAAGCTTGCTTTTAGCACGAAGAGCCATTGTTATTGCTCTGCTCCATGAACCATAGTTATCTCCAGTGAGAAGAGGAGTCACAAGGATAGTGGAGGGATTTTCAGAATGATGGATTGGATATGGGTCGGTTTTGGCAGAGATGTTGGCAGACGGTGGTGATGATGGTGGTGGGTTGGACATGATGATGGTTTGGAAGAATGCTGTGGAAAGCGTATCACAGCTCTGATACCATGTGAAATCCAAGAGATTTTGGTGAACTACTTACTTGTATTGATTGGTATATAGACAAGCTATATATACAAAGGATAAAGAATAAAGAATTGATATAATAGACGGAACAGACGAAACAGAAAAGGAGTATATTGTGGTATGGTTAGCATGAGACGTGGAGGATGTTGTTGAAGTCTGTTGAAGTTGTTGAAGTTGTCTAACACGTTCAGCTAAAACTTAAATAAAACAAATATCTAACAAGAAGGAATTGTTTTTCTATGGAGCAAGTCAGGTTTTCAAAGAAAACAGCTGTTTCTAGAACTTATTAGATATTTTACATACATGCGATCATCAAAAGTTTGACTAGGATAATGGAGCCGTTAGATTTGACTAACTACCTCAAATTTTTTGAAATAGAGTCAAGATCAAAAACAAAATGATAGAAAAAAGACAGTGAAAAAGCATCAAACGACAGCTACTTTTCGATATAAAACCCTCTGAATTCGAATTGCCATAATTAAATGCGACATATTCTTAATCTCCTCGCTCAAAATTCAATGTTTTGATCAGCCTGTTCGTGATGACAATAATCAGACACTGAGCTGTAGAATATCCCTGCTTGGTTATATACGAGTACGACACCAAGGATATGGGTCCTCTCCTGGTTGGCTCGAGCACTGATTAGACCCATCTCTAAGGTGGTTCAAATATTGGGTCGAATCAAACAGCACCCGTGGGTTCAGACCAGATTGCCTTGCCACCTTCTCACGCGTCAGGTGGACTCCATGGCCGTACCCATGCAAGCTTCAGACGAGAAGATCAGTGCTCAGAACCCTACAAATCACGTACCAAACCTATTAGATGATGTTTGGTAGACACTGGTCTGTGTTTTGACGAAGAGTGCGATAATTTAAGCCGCATGGTTCATTCATAAACGCATTTTTCCAAAAACAAATATGAAAATATAGATCTGGACTGATGGACAGGATTGGTTGGACTAAAAGGCTGTCTGTCTTCTATTATTGTGTTTCAGAAACAAGGAAGAGACTAGACTCCGACAGAAAGCATCGTCATCAATGAAGAGGCGAAGTCGAAGTGTGGAAATCATATAAAAATAAATAAATTGCAAAAATGATGATCAAAGAGAATGTCTTCAGTATGGCCTTCTTTTGATGCAAGTTTGAATGAAACATCTCTTCAAATCATGACACCATTGACGGGACTCTGCCGACACATTGGACTTGTTCCCAGGCCTAAACCTTTTACCATTCTGTCATGTAATTTTTTCAGTAATTTAAGCATCCTCTGAGTTAGTTGTTAGTCATTAAGACTAAATTCTTCTATGGGATAAATTTTTGAAAGGACATGTTTTGGTGCGAAGCTAAATGTCTCATGTTCACTTTGAGGACACTACTACATGGAAGGAGTGTCATTCCTCCAAAAAAAGAGTGTCGTTGTAATTAAATTTAGAGAGAATCAGATCAGGCATGTTTGCTCCTACATTACCTCACCCATCCAAATCAATGTCAGCAGTTTAGCCGACCCAGATTCTATGGCTGTAATTCGATCCCCTTTTCTTCAACTTCAATCCCAAATCTCCATTTTCATCCATCGTCCAACTCGGCCCATTCTGGACACGTATAAATTCTCCATTTTTTCTCCAACTAAACTTCCATTCTCAAATTCAATCTCTTCAAAACCCACCAGTCTTTACACCAAAAACCTACATAGCGAGAAATCGATGGAGCTCCAGCTTTCCCTCTCTCTTCCTACTGATCTCGATCCTTCTGTCAATGGCTTCCTCCTGAAAAATCACAAGCGTTTCTTTGAGGAGGCTTTTGCTGACCAAGATGGCTCCTCCGACAAAGGCCGGTCTTTGCTGGCGAGGAGTGGCATGGCCAACAAAGACGACGATGATCCGGAGGAGCCATGCAAGAGAAGCTTCTCCTCGATCAGAAAGTGAGTTCGAGGCTCTGCTTATCTAAAAATACTTGTCCTATTTTGCTGTTACAACTGAAATTCGTTGAATTCTACTGAAGATATTTGCTATTTGTTGAGGACAGGGACGACGGAGACAAAAATAAAATAGTTGGCTGGCCACCCGTTAAAGCATGGAGGAAGAAGCAGTTTCATCAGGATCAGCATCGAGCTGCTGTAATGGAGAATGATCGGATGGCACAGCACGATAATCACAAATATGTAAAAGTTAAGATGGAGGGGATAGCAATTGGAAGAAAGATTAATCTGAGCATCCATTACTCTTACCAGACGCTTCAAGCATCCTTAATCACCATGTTTGCTACGCACTGTAAGTCTCTCCCTCTCCCTCTCTTTCTCTCTCCTTCTCTCTCTCTCTGATCTTTTCTCTTTAAACAACGTATAGATGATCAGAAATGGAAGGATGGCGGTGAAAGCTTTACACTAACATATCAAGACCAGGAAGGAAACTGGCTGCTTGCAGGAGATCTTCCATGGCAGTAAGTAAATTCCCGAAAGATATTCCAAATGGGTTTTACCAATTGTTGATCATATTTATGGGAAGAGATTTGAACTTCGGAAATTAATTACTTCGTTGCAGAAGTTTCGTGGGATCTGTGCGAAGCATGAAGATGACGAAGAAGAAGACGGAACTCAAAGTCTGAAGAGCAAATGGGATTGCGACGTCTCCAGCTTTACAACTTTTTACTTACGTAACGTAAGTCGATTTATGGAAAGTACAATAAATTGTGCTATGATACTTGCATTAGCGATTGTATAAAGAAGCGATTTATTATGTAAAATGAAGAAGAAATTAGTGTTTAATTATTCAACTTTTAACACCGTAATTAATATGATTAAATTCTATAATTTTGAGCTCTAATGACAAAAGTGAGTTGGTAAACCACTTAATCAATTGTTTTTTGTCATTATAAATGAAATTGTTGTTACTTGATTATGCAACGTTCATTCTCTTAACTATACGCTGACGGGTCAAACATTGATCGATGCAACGTTAATTTTGTGGGACAAACTTAAAATTATCATTTTCGTCAAAACTTTGGCAACCCATCCATGTCATGACAATAATGAATAAGACCCAAAACGAGACGTGACAGATTAATTAATTGTATAAATCAGGATTAGCTCTGTTGCTTCAGAGCCTATTTCAATGGCCGGCCGATAATTATCGTTGGTATCTTCAATTACTAACATATCTACTAAGTTTGACTACATTTATTATTTTCTAAACTATTGATTTATAATATGTAATTAATTTACTAATGTAGTGGGAAGAAAGGTGATTAAATTAAGTTAATTTAGACAATTAATATAAGTGAGGGATGAACGAAGAAGGTTAATTAATTTCAGACCCGCATTCTCCTGCCCGAGTGGAAATGAGTTAATTACAGTAAAGCGAACGCGTGTTGTTCGAAGAAATGCCGAGTAGAAGAACCCCCTTTGTTGGTTGGTGACACTGCTTCCAACCCCATTCCCATTCTTCCTCCCGGGCTTTCTCAGATCTTGAAGATCGAGATCCTTATTTTCCCAGATCTCCGATCGCCCCCACTTCCTGGTTCTTTGATTTTGGTGGGCTTTTTTGTTCTCCTGGGTCGTCCCGCGGTTTGAACGCCGTCGATCAGTGTTGGAGCTGACTGCGTCGCACGTTCTTTACCCCGATTGGAGAGTCGTCGCCCCGGATCTCGGGTGAATCAGGTATGGTATTTAAGATTATGCTGTTGGTTTCTATTTTTGGGTTGTTCTGCTTCTTGTTTTTGACGAGAAAGTGTTGGTTTTATCTATCACCGGCTTCTACAAATTAAAAATGGGTTGATTCTAGCGTTGAAGTCCGGCTGCTTCTTTTTTTTTTTTTTTTTTTTCACCAGGATTGGGAGAATCGGAAGATCTTTAGGGAAGAACGAAGTGTGATCTGGTAGATCTACTATAGATATGTCGATCCGGAAAGCGATCGGGGCTGTAAAGGACCAAACGAGCATTGGGATTGCTAAGGTCGCGAGCAATTTGGCTCCGGAGCTCGAGGTAGCAATAGTCAAGGCCACGAGTCACGACGATGATCCAGCCAGCGAGAAGTATGTGAGGGAAATTTTGAACTTGACATCATGCTCTCGCGGGTACGTGACCGCTTGTGTGTCACTCGTGTCCAAGCGTCTGAGCAAGACGAGGGATTGGGTCGTGGCTCTCAAGGCACTCGTGCTTGTCCACAGGCTATTGAACGAAGGAGACCCGTTTCTTCAGGAAGAGATTGTGTATGGTACAAGGAGGGGTACAAGGCTGTTGAACATGTCTGATTTTAAGGACGAGGCTCATTCGAGCAGCTGGGATCACTCTGCTTTTGTCCGCACTTATGCCATGTATTTGGATCAAAGGCTCGAATTGATTCTCTTTGAGAAGAAAAATAGTAGTTCAAGAGGAAACTTTGGTGGAGACGAGAGGCTGGAATCAACCAGAGACAATTTCAGGTCACCGCAGTCGAGGTCTTATGATTATGATTACAGCGATTCTAGGGGTGGGATGAGGAGGTCGAGGTCTTATGGAGATATGAATGAAACTGCAGGGAGAGGAGGCGTGGAAAGGAAGGCTGTTACCCCATTGAGGGAAATGACCCCTGAGAGGATTTTTGGAAAGATGGGTCATTTGCAGAGGCTTTTGGATAGGTGTTTGTCATGTCGGCCAACAGGGTTGGCAAAAAATAGCAGGATGATTTTGGTTGCCTTGTATCCCGTGGTGAAAGAGAGCTTTCAGTTGTATGCAGATATTTGTGATGTATTGGCTGTTCTGCTCGATAAATTCTTTGATATGGAATACCATGACTGTGTTAAAGCATTTGATGCCTATGCTGGTGCAGCTAAGCAGATCGATGAGCTTATTACTTTCTACAATTGGTGTAGAGATACGGGCATAGCTAGGTCCTCAGAGTACCCAGAGGTGCAGAGAATAACCAGTAAGCTATTAGAAACATTGGAGGAGTTTTTGAGGGATAGAGCAAAGAGGCCTAAAAGTCCGGAGAGAAAGGCTGAAGCACAAGTAGGTAGTCAAGATGAAGAGCCAGTGCCTGATATGAATGAAATAAAAGCTCTACCTCCACCTGAAAACTATACTCCACCACCCCCACCGGCACCTGAGCCCGAGCCTAAGCCTAAGCCTCAACCACAAGTCACGGAAGACCTTGTTAATCTGAGAGAAGATGCTGTCACTGCAGATGATCAGGGTAATAAATTGGCTCTGGCTTTGTTTGCTGCTCCACCTGCTAATGCCACAAATGGGGCATGGGAAGCCTTTCCAGCAAATGGAAAGCCAGAAGTGACCTCGGCCTGGCAGACCCCAGCTGCTGAGCCTGGCAAAGAAGATTGGGAGCTAGCTTTGGTGGAGACTGCAAGCAATTTAGCAAAGCAGAAAGCCACGCTTGGTGGTGGGTTTGATCCATTACTGTTGAACGGAATGTACGATCAAGGAATTGTGAGGCAACATATGAGCACAGCCCAACTGAGCGGTGGAAGCTCTAGTAGTGTTGCCCTGCCAGGCCTTGGAAAGGGAACAAGCCAAGTTCTGGCTCTTCCTGCCCCAGACGGAACAGTTCAGACTGTCAACCAGGATCCCTTTGCTGCATCATTATACATTCCACCTCCTTCTTACGTGCAAATGGCTGATATGGAGAAGAAACAGCACTTAGTAGTTCAAGAGCAGCAAGTATGGCAGCAATACGCGAGGGACGGAATGCAAGGCCAAGGTAGTTTTGCCAAGATTAGTGATGGAGGCTACTATGCAGCGGGGCCTTCCCCTAGAATGCCTTATGGAATGCCAATGCCTCCTGTAACGGAATGGGATCAGCACCCACTGGGTATTACTATACTCCTTACTGATTTTTTCCTTTTTTTTTCCAGCTATCTATATTTTTCGATTGTCTGATCATGTTGTTTTAGCGTATACATTTTGGATACACGATGATCTATCTTTTCCTCCAATTTGTGCATTGAAACTCTGAAATTGTGGAACTGTGATGCTGAGTGAAGATATTTCGGTCATTGATGATGTTCATCTTGAAATTTGACAATAAAATATTATTGGCATCTATTTAGGAAGTAGAAAAGACTCCATATTATGCATAACTATAAAGGACTGTGTTGAGTGAAATACAAATCTGGACTGTACTAATGGGTATCTGTGTGGGATTAATGGCAAGTGTGATGCGTGGGGAATTTCCTTTCCTGAGGTATACAGACCTTTTCTTTATGATTAGCTTAGCTGTAATGGATGGATGGTTGGTTAGCCAGTAGCCAAAGGACCCTTGTGGGTGTGGCCTTTCTCTGCGATGCGGTGGGCAGTTGACCTTGAAGAAAATTATGGTGGTGATTTACTTGGTTAGGACAAAAATTTAAAAAGTGGGTTGAAATCACGAGAGGCCTGCTTTTAGAGTAAATAAAAATTTGATCTTTCCAGTTCCACCCTACCTATCAAGGACTCATAATATCTACCTTTTTACTCGCTAATCTTCCCTCGTTGATTGGAAAGTTTGATCGGCCCGGAATTTCCAATAAATCTCATTTTTCGACCTATGATTTCAAGAAACTCTCGACTCGAAAATCTGTCGGTGCAAAAGATTAACGATCATTTATCCCTGTCAAGTTATCATTGTGATCAAAGTGATTAAAAATCCACCGACCACCATTGTCATTTCCTCGCTCGAGCTTCTTCAAATCGTGCAGGGACGAGGGGACTAGTTGTGGACCATCTGATCGGATTGGATCTGTGATTTCAAGATCTAATCTTCTCTTCATTATAACTCCTGATTGATTGACTCGAGGCAAACTTATAATATGCTTCTCATGAAAAAATACATTTTTGTCTTGATTAAAATAAATAAAAAAATTAAATATGTTGACGAGCTATTCTCACGTGCGGACACTAGACATGAAGTAATTCATGAGTTGTCTATTAACAATTAGTTTGGTTTAGAATTAGATGTAGCGGCGGTCCGACAAAGTAGCTTTGTTTTGGTCGGTTTTGAACCACCTCAAAAGGGTTAGATTGCATGTAATTCAAATATCTTAATTTATTAAATTAATTATAGATATTATTTTATTTATAAAATAAATTGTGGTTGTTAATTAAGTGTACGTATTTCCATGAAAAGCGTATTACCGTAAGTTTCTCTCTCAGACGCGCCGTTTATCGCTGCTCTCTCTCTCTCTCTATCTCTCTCTTCTTGCTTCTGTCGCAGAATGCGACCTCTGCTGGAAATGGATTTGAATTCTGCTGCTCGTATAAATGAGGTCTGAGCCTTCCCATTTTCCTTTCCCTAATTATTCCAAAAGTGCAAGTATATCCTACTTTTGAATCCGATGGATCTCCATTAATGGAGCTCTGATCCACCCTAACTAGCCGATTGCTTTCCTGGTCGCTCGCTCTCTCTTTCTCTTCTATCTACAGATCCTTTGAAGTTTTTCATTATTCTCTTGGATTTTTCTCCGGAGGCATTTGCTTTGATGGACTTCTGATTGGCGCCGCTTCTACTGGTAGGTACATCTGTTTCTATCTAGTTTTGTTGCTTACAACAATGAGGCATATTAATGGAAGATGGATTGCTTCTCCTGTATTTTCTGTTTCTATGAGTTCGAAGAAGGAAAACCTTCTTCATTTTACTGTGTTTTTCAGATGCCAAACCGAGGGTTAATTATTTCTTCCACAATTTTGCATTATGCTTCGTGTACGAGTAGATCAGCTGCGAGTCATACGTTTTTTTTTAGAAAGATGATTTCTTTTTTATTTGATTTGAAAATGTCAAAATCCGACTCCTTCAGCATAACCTTTGAATGAGGATGCTGTCGATAACAAAAGAAACATAAATGATTTGGTGTCTTAGTTCTCGAATTTGCACAATGTGATTCGTTGATATACTAGTGAGTCTAATTATAAGTGTTTCCTTTTTTTTTTTTACTGAATCAAATGCAAGTACGAGGAAGATGAATAACACATTGAAGAGTTTTTGAATCAAGTGTATGCGTTTGTGTAGTCAGCATATTTGGTACTTTTCACTCGTGGACTGGAATATACTCCTTTTACTCATTGATTTTCTGTTCATAAAGTTTAGGTGGGATGATCTTAGTTCCAAAGTCTCCAATTTTTTAATATTCAATTGCATGAATATGGATATGGTTAAAATACCCAAGTAAGAAAATTGGTGTTTGGCATTTCCCATAAATGTCTATTTGATTATAAATTAAGCCAATTACAATGTGGAAATTTTACCAAAAAACTCATGCAATCCGATTGTGGTTCGAAATTTTTAACTCAGTTTTGAACTTGTGATGTTGAGGTATTGTTCTTCCTCTCGTCCCCATGAATAGGTTTTTGAGTATTTCTACTCCCGTGTATAGATTCATGGTCCCATGTTATTTGTTCTTTTGGTTTGCAGTGAAGGATGGAAGAAGAGAGTCTTGTACCTGCAGATGGGCTTAAGATGGGGTTGCAAAATGGTTCTCGTGAGCATCTTTCAGTCACTGAAGAGGATGGCATACCAGATCTCAGTGAGGCCGTCGACAAAACAATGGATACCGCAAATGTGAAGTTATCCACTTGGGAATCCAAAGAGCAATCAGATGTTCAATTTAATGGCTTGACCATTTCTAATGCAGAAGATGTTTGTATCATCTGGTAAGGTTAAATAACTAGTTTATTCAATTGTAATCTAATCAACAATCCTCTCATGTAGAGCGAAGAGAAGAAAGCTGCTGATTGTGACAAGCAACTCAAACCACAAAAGAGTCAACCTAAAAGCAAGAAGGAACTTCTCTCAAGGCCCAAATATGTTGCCTCTTTGGTGAAAAAGACCAAAGATGGAGTAAATGCAGAACCAGATTCTTCTGTTTTAAATGGTTCGAGCGTGTCACACAAGCGTGGCACTCAAAAGCCTATTAAAGATAGATCATCCAACAATATGCAGCCTCAGTTATCAGAGGTAAATTTGTTGCATCTTTGGTTTTTTTTCCATTTACAGTGAATTGATTAGATAATTAGGTACTGGATTGATTTTCAATAACTCTGTTTCTGGGATATTGATCTACCCTGACACTCTGTGTGCTTGGAAGCAGCAATCAAGGAACTCTTATGGAGAAGGTCTCGGGTGTGTGCCACTGAAATGCTGAAAACTGTAAAATATTATGCGATTATTGATGTTGGCTTGAAACCTGGGCTGTCCTTTTAATTGAGAATTTCTTTATACAGGGAGATAACAAATTTTAAGCCATTGAAGAATGATTGTTTGAACAGTAACGATGAAGAATCACAAATGTCATCGTATCCTTTTCATTTTCAACATTTACTTTCGCTCTCTTTTCCTTTATTGTGAAATGAAAGAGGATATTTATCTTTGTTTTCATCATATTTGTCATCAAAGTTTATCCTTGAGTTTCGGACAGAAGCTCTGTAGCTGAGGATGTTAAACCTCACAGGATGGGACGACTTCCTAACTACAATTTCAGTTTTAGGTGTAATGAACGAGCTGAAAAAAGGAAAGAGGTTGGTCTTTACTTGCAACTTTCTTATGTTTTTTTCTGCAGCTATTTTTGCGGTGTGATTTTCATTTCATTACCTATCTTTTGCAGTTCTACTCTAAACTTGAGGAAAAGATACATGAAATGGAAGCGGAAAAGACTAATTTGGAAGCTAAATCTAAGGTAGCACTTACACATTTCTTTGCCGCATTAATCAATAGCATTAAAAGTCTCCCTTCTCAAAATCGTGAATTTCTTTTGCAGGAAACCCAAGAGGCTGAAATAAAGATGCTCAGAAAAAGTTTGACTTTTAAAGCAACTCCTTTGCCAAGCTTTTATCAGGAGCCACCACCTCCTAAAGCAGAGTTAAAGAAGGTATTATATCTATTTTGGAGTATTATGATGCCGGTGCCCTCTATATATTAGTTGATAACAGCTTTATGATCTAGAATCGTTGTCTGAAATGTTGAAGCATTTGCGTGGCATAAATAGAAATCTGATCAAAATTTGATGCAGACACCACCAACAAGAGCCAAGTCTCCCAAGCTTGGGCGGAAGAAAATCTCAAACGCTGCTGACTCTGAAGCTAATGACTGCTGCAGTGCCCCATCAGCAAGGTTAAGTTTGGACGAGAGCGGGTCTAAGAAAACTAATGTCAAGGCATTTTCTCGAGCCCATGCACAGAAGCCCCAGCGAAAATCTCTCCCTAGACTGCCTTCGGAAAAGACTACTTTATCCAACCAAACAAATAAAGCAAGAACCTCTTCGTCTAAAGCTAAACAGGTGGAGAAAAGCAGCTCATCAAATGGAAAAACTGATGAAAACCAAGCTTTGTCTGTGGCTGAAAACAAGAGCAATGCCTTGATGGATGCAACAAATGAGGAACAAAAGGAGAAGTTTATCTCGCACAATACGGAAAATAAAGAAGCTGAATATATGAGCCAACAAGAAGAAGGATATCCTGAAGCCGAGACGGCGGCTTAACATGGTTAGTAGGGAAGTGAAGTTGAACCGGCTTAGTTAAAAAAGATAAGCGGTGATATTTTCATGAGAATAAGAGTGGTAGTACTTGGGATGAAATCATGAAGGAACTGGCATTACAATTTATAATTGTTTTGTTGCATTAGTTGCTTGCTTGTGTGCTTCCTTCCGAAGTTTCTAGTCTTGGTGTTGGAATTCCAGGTCTGTGTTTGAACCATTGTGTTGTATGATGTTTATATATGTGTCATGTGTGTTTAAGGTTGTTCTTGCACTCGTGATGTCAAATTTGGTTTGCGAACAAAAAGTCATTGAAGATTTTATATTCTCACAAGAGCATTATATACAGTAATATTCCATCACTTTCGTTTTCTACGCTAAGTATTTTACGTAGAAAGTAACCATGGAGGACAATCTAATCAAGTATTTCATATGACCAACCATTTTATACAATTTTTTTAAAAATATTATAATTTAATAAAACGAAGCAACCTTAAAAGCTGTCGAACCCACAGACCACATGGGCGGCCACTGCCACCCACAGCTTAAAATTTCCAGCTCATTTGAAAGGAAACGTCAGATGATGATACAAGTGCATTGATCATTGGTGAGTGATAGTGGACGTCAATTAAGGCACATTTAACACATCACACAAATATATCAAGACTTAAAAAGGGAGCCACCATGTACACACAAAGTCTAGAGCTTTTTATTCAAAGTCATCTTCTTCAAATCAAAAAACAAAGTACAACACAGAGGGCAGAGCAGATTTTCATTTCATTACATTCAGTTGCAGCCAGCAGTTCCTGTTTTTCCACAATATTATGAAAAAAAAAAAAGAAAAATGGTACCTTAAAAAACCAGGGTTTGGTTGGAAAAAACAACCTCTGGGAAGAGAATTGTAATGGCAGACTTGTATAACTGCTGCCACGGCCAAACCCACGTACTAATATAGCACCACGTTGTTGAACTGCCAAAAGCAACGACACTCTACACCAACCTTAACCTGCCCTTTCAGACGACAAGACACAACAAACCAGCGCTTCTACAAAGACAACGACAAGCAAAGAAAGACTGAACAATTTGGCCAATACCTTGCCAGACACTAAAAGCTCAACGGCAAACAAATATTGCACTAGATCCAGTGACCGGAGTCGGTGTTCTCAGGAAAAATCGGCCATGGTTGATGTTAGCTCCCTCTAAGGGGAGACAAAAACCTCGTACAACAGATTTCTCGAGCGAGAAATCTGAAAAAAAAAGAGAGGGCATGGCCGGATTACCTGGAAAAAGGAACTGGGTGACTGGAAGAACAAGACCACTCAGAGAGATAGGATGGACCCAAAAACTATGAAATCTTATGATACTAACAAAAGCTGTCTAGAATAACTTGATTGCTGCTTAGTTTCCTTCGATGGATGGGCTATCTTTCATTGCTTAGGATAGGATGTCACATCCCCATAGCTGCTCTCCTAGCAGGTCGACTGCACCTGTGCTGATTGATTTGCAATGTTGTAGGTTCAACCCAACAAGTGATTTGCCTAATTTGAGCAATGCAGGCAAACTTTTGTCCGAGATGAAAGAACAGCCAGAAAGCGAAAGGATTTGCAAATTGAGCTGATTTGCCTTGCCCAGGGCTGCTACGCCAAAATCAGTGATTGCACATTTTGAAGCGTCGAGATCGCTGAGTGAAGGGCAATTCTTTGCAATCGCTTCCAAACTAGCATCGGAGACTTTCTGGCAGCCATTGAGATGAAGCAACTCAAGAGACCAACCGTGATGTTCAAACATTGATGAAATCAATTTGTCCGTTAGATTTACACAACCACTGAGATTGACCTTCATCAAACCTGCCTCGCAGGACTCAAGCAGTGGGAGAAACCCATCGTCAGTAATTCCCTCAAGCCCACAAAGTTCCAAATGCTGAAGCTGGGGGCACAGCTGACCAAGTAAGGCCAGGCTAGTATTGCCAAAACCAGGGCAGTTCCGAATGGTCATTGATCGCAGAGACTTACATGGAGCCACACCTGCAATTTTCAAACTCAGGTCCTTGATCCCCAAGCAGTTTACCAGAGAAAGAGTCTTCAACTTTGCCCCACAGTTCAAAACAACGCCAAATAACCCAACTTGGGAGATCCTGTGACACTCTTCTAATTGTAAGCTTTCAAGTGATCCAGCAGCCTGAACAAATGCGAGCAGCCCATTGTCGGATAAAAAATTGCATTTCTGCAGGCAAAAGTGCTTTAGATTTGGGCTACCCTTACCAATAGCAGCAAGCCCCACGTCAGTCACACCATGGCAGGACGTAATTGTCAAAGATTTCAGCATCTGTAACCCATGGCCACTGCCCATAACCCAAAAACCCCTCTCACTAACTTTTGTGAGGCTTGTAAGGGAAAGATCAGTGATTGCCTTGCCATAATGCCCAATTACAGCAAGAGATGTATCGGTAATGTTCAAGGCGTGGAACTTGGCCTTTTTTAGGACATAAGAAGTGGATGATAACAAGCTTGCAATTCCTTGATCCCCAACAAGAGGGCAGTTTATGACTGAAACTGACTTCAGTTTGGAACAGAATTTTGCAAGAGCTTGCAAGCCTTCATTGCCAATTCTTGAACAAGACTCAATAGTAATATCAGTCAGATTTGGGCAGTTCTTAGCAACTTCAAGCAAACCCTTATCAGAAATCAAAGGACATTCGCACAGGTCGAGTTTCTCCAGTAAGTGACAACCATTGGCGACCTCATACAAGCCTTCATCTCCAACAGAAGACAAGTGCCACAGAGAAAGAACCTTGAGCGAAGGGCATCCATGGGAGATTGCCCTGAAGCCAAGATCTGTTACTTGTCGATCGTTATTGCTTCCTCGAATCAAAAGCTTGCCCAGACCCCCACGGGATGAGGTTCCAACAGAAATGGCAGCAAGTCTTACGTCAGTTGCCTTCTTCCCTTCCAAGCTTCTGGACAGATGCCCACCAATTTCCATTTCCTCGTCTTTGGCATCCTTTTCATTAAGTTCATCTTTAGATTTTGAAAAACCAACAGACTTGGAGCTATGAAATTCATTTCCACGAATATTGCTCAAAAGCATAAGCCAGCGTTTAGAAACAGACGAGCAAGAACTCCTTTCTTTGCCTCCTTCCAATCTTTTAAAGATCTCAAAAAGACATTCATCTGGAAGAACTTCAATAGAGGCCTCCTCCTTTGCCTCAATCCTTTCCCCGCTAAACACAAATGGAGTACTAACTCGGCACCTCTTGCTAGGAGGAAAATATAAGTCCACATGGCGACCAAGGGACAAAAAGATGTTTGCCTCCTTGGGGTTAGGGTATATGGACCCCCCAGGGAAAAAACTTCCATTACCTGTGGATCCAATCAGAACATAAATATCAACTGAAGATATAAAAAATAATAATGATAAATTGTGCAGATGTACCATAATACACACGATCCACGGAAAATGAAGATCACAATTTAGTTTTGACAAACCAGATTAAACATCATGCACGTCATATATCACACAATCCACCAAATAAAACCACAAATTTATCATGGTATACAGATCAAACATAAAGCTTGTGAAAATTATGCAAAATTTCTACTAGCACTGCAATAGAAGCCACAGAAGATGCCCCAAGAGACCACATATACAGAGTCTAAGAACAGATCGTCATAATTACGGTAATTTCGATAAATTCACTCAAGAAAATGGAATTTTCAGACCAACTTAGTTACCGTCAATCAACTCCGTGACTTTATAGGAACTCTTAGTAAATGTTTGAACCTATTGCCTAATGGAAAAAAGATAAAAGCCCACCTACAAATCAGAAAAGCAACAAACAACCTCAACAGGAACGGATAGCATCAAATCTACCTACTAAGTCAATAGTATTATCTTAAATATCCATACCATGCATCTGATCTGCATGTCAGCCGCTAAACAACCTCATAATACGAAATTCAAACAAACCCATGAACATAATCCACTAAAAATTAAAGTAGACCCAACACGAGAAAAACAAGCATTATTACCACTAAAATCAAAGAACTTTGACATGGGTACAGCTCCAAAATCCCTGGGAGGCCGGATCTGCACAGTTTCCCGCCAAAAAACCCTCCAAAGAGAGCAAAAAAGAGAGACCCAACAAAGAAGAAAGCCGAAATCACAACCAGAACAGCTTGAGAGCAAAGGTGCATGAGATAGATTGAAGCTACAAGAACGTAGTAACCCTATCAGATAGGGAAAAAAAAAAGGAGAGGGAGAGATGTAGCGAGAGAGAGAGAGATTATGAGAGAGAAAATGAAAGGTGTGGTGCTATGGGTCTAATAAGAGGCAGAAGTTCTTGTGGTGGTGCGCTGAATGTGGTCTTGACTCTTGGGTACACGAAGATACACGAGTCTGATGAATTTCTTCACATGCAATGAATCTGTTCTGAATACCAGAAGTGGGGTTTCCTTGCTATATTCTCCCACCCAATCAATACCAGAAACCGCTCCCCGTTTTTGCTTTTTATTTATTTATTTATTTATTTATTTATTTATTTATTTATTTATTTATTTATTTATTTATTTATTTATTTATTTATTTATTTATTTATTTATTTATTTATTTATTTATTTATTTATTTATTTATTTATTTATTTATTTATTTATTTATTTATTTATTTATTTATTTATTTATTTATTTATTTATTTATTTATTTATTTATTTATTTATTTATTTATTTATTTATTTATTTATTTATTTATTTATTTATTTATTTATTTATTTATTTATTTATTTATTTATTTATTTATTTATTTATTTATTTATTTATTTATTTATTTATTTATTTATTTATTTATTTATTTATTTATTTATTTATTTATTTATTTATTTATTTATTTATTTATTTATTTATTTATTTATTTATTTATTTATTTATTTATTTATTTATTTATTTATTTATTTATTTATTTATTTATTTATTTATTTATTTATTTATTTATTTATTTATTTATTTATTTATTTATTAGGAGAGGGAGAGATGTAGCGAGAGAGAGAGAGATTATGAGAGAGAAAATGAAAGGTGTGGTGCTATGGGTCTAATAAGAGGCAGAAGTTCTTGTGGAGGTGCGCTGAATGTGGTCTTGACTCTTGGGTACACGAAGATACACGAGTCTGATGAATTTCTTCACATGCAATGAATCTGTTCTGAATACCAGAAGTGGGGTTTCCTGGCTATATTCTCCCACCCAATCAATACCAGAAACCGCTCCCCGTTTTTGCTTTTTTATTGAAAGCATTGTGGGTGTGTTTGGTTACTCGGTCGGCTTTGCCCTTCCCCTGGATAAGCATTTAATTACAAAAATGAAATTCTAATTTTATTTTAATTATAATATAAATTATTGAACTCTAATTCAACTTTTTCAAGGGATTTGCTGAGTAATTTAAAGGATGCAAGTTGATAATTTAGAAATATTTTAAAAAATAGAGCATCTGACCTTTCATCTCTTTGAACCATGATTTGATGTTTGTTTAATCTTTTTTTTTTTTAAATTATGTTTAAAGATTATGATTAGTTTGCTTAATTTTTATCAACTTGATCTTTTCAATACTCTACCACCCAATTGCATAATTCGATCCATCCTACGCTTCATTTTTAATCGTTCTTAGCTTCGACGACTTGATCTACTGCCTTATAGACTTGCACGAAAACACAATTTTTAATTTAATTTAAACTGTTTAAAACATGTTGTGAGATTTTTTTTGTCATCTACAACTTATCCAATTCAGACAACTGAAGTAACAGTCTGTCATGTGAAGATATAATGATAACTCAGTGTGAGGATGCAGTCCATGTCAGTGGAAGTGCACAATCTTATATTGTTTTATATAGTATAATAATTTAAAAGTAGTGTTCTCATTATTACTTAGTATAACGAGTTTTGACTAATCTTAATAATAAATTCGTGCGAATTCCTGTCTAAAGCGGACAATATTGAATAGGAGTACCGAATCACGGTACAAAATAATTATATTTTTACTATCAAATTTTTGTAGTAAATTTCTTGGTTTACTTAGGTAAAAGATCAAAGAGGGAATCAGGTAAGATGAATTTGAGTGTAAAATGTGAATTATTTAAAAATAAAATATCAAGATTAGTTCTTCAGTTGCTTGTTCAACGACAGAAGGTGTCGAAACGTCAAATCATCCTCCCATCATGTGTTGTCAAACGAGGAAGAAGAGATTTTTATTGAGATACCCTCGTTTCCGCGTCAATTTCTCTCTTTTTTTTTTCCTCCCTGCTCGTCTCCTCCGTGTTGAAATTCGTTCGAAATTCAATATTTTTACTAGATTCCGCTGGCACTATTGACGACAATTGCGAAATGCTGAGCCGCGCACAGTGATTCCATGATTTCTTAATCAATTTCTTCGTTGGATCCTGCGAACTGCAAATACTACGCGCAATTGGGAAAAAGGTAACGCGTATTCCTTTATTCAACATCGACTGCTAAAAGATTTATCGCCAGGTTCATTGCTCCTAATCACTGTTGTTGATATATTTGTACTGTTCACACTTGTTGACATGTATAGTTTTCGTGAGATGAACATTTTTAATATGCTCTTCACCTGTTTGTTTAATTGTCTCTGACGAGCGGATTATCTGTTCTCATAGCAATCATCCACGCACCCACTTGCATTTCATTTAGTGGCTTACCAGATACAATGGCTACCACGATGTTAAAGACAAAAATATAGTAAATCAACTTTTAAGATGGACAATTATCCAGATGGAAGTGCGTGTTCATCTGCTCCATTTGACTAATATGTTAAAAAGTATATTCTTTTTACAGGCAATTTGATTATCTTTTACCACCAACTTGAACTTTAATAATATGATTTACGTACGGCTAAAGCTTTTTTTTTTTTGTACCAAGTGTTGTGCGAGATGCTAAACTACGGCTCATGAGGGATTGACCAGAACTTTTGAGATCTATTTTTGAAACTCAAAGTCACAAAGTTGTTAGTTTTTTTGCATTTAATCAGCTGGGTATCTTTTATTATTATTGCCCACATGCATAGTCATCTGCCACACCCAATACTAGTACTATCATAGCAGCAAATTGGCTTTAAATGGTAAAGAACGAGATAGAAATTTATGTAAACAGCTTAGGCTACTGTATATATGAGCTAATAATTGCACTGTTACTTCGTAACTTATAACGAGTTCAGTAAAATTCTTCAAATGAGATATAAATATTGTTCGACCTTCTTTACAATCTGGACCTCGTTGGTTGCTTCCATGTGTTGTGCTTCTAGTTTTATGCTTTTGAAACTTGATTTTCGTGCTTCTACGACCACTGAATGTAGGTTTCCTTCTTCATAAGCGTGGTCTTGTCATGACAGACTGTTTGGTTCTGGGATGCTACTTCTCTGTACGCTAAATATTTTTAAAATTACAATTGTCTTGAGTTATTATGTTAATATTGTTATCAGAAGGCAGCTTAAAATTTTTTGAAGGGAGAAATGGTTGACTGGTAAATAGTAGATTCCTGTTAAAACAATTATTGAAACACATCAAATGAACAAGAAAGGAGGTGGTCCAACTACAATAATAGGTCAAAAAGTGACACAGCTATGGCTGTAGTAGATGAACAAATAATTTCGTTGGGTCATTCACTTAGAAACTGTTGTCCGTACGAGAAAAATAAGTTAATTTTTAGAGTGAGTTTTACCCTCTCAATTTCTATTAGGTTATCAGAGATAAATCTGTACGATGTGAACATCGATTAAACACGCTAGATGTAAAGGAAAAAAGAACTTATCACCCTAGACTTTTGAGATCTATTTTTGAAACTCAAAGTCACAAAGTTGTTAGTTTTTTTTTTTTCCCCCAAAAAAAAAAAAAAAAAAAAAAAAAAAAAAAAAAAAAAAAAAAAAAAAAAAAAAAAAAAAAAAAAAAAAAAAAAAAAAAAAAAAAAAAAAAAAAAAAAAAAAAAAAAAAAAAAAAAAAAAAAAAAAAAAAAAAAAAAAAAAAAAAAAAAAAAAAAAAAAAAAAAAAAAAAAAAAAAAAAAAAAAAAAAAAAAAAAAAAAAAAAAAAAAAAAAAAAAAAAAAAAAAAAAAAAAAAAAAAAAAAAAAAAAAAAAAAAAAAAAAAAAAAAAAAAAAAAAAAAAAAAAAAAAAAAAAAAAAAAAAAAAAAAAAAAAAAAAAAAAAAAAAAAAAAAAAAAAAAAAAAAAAAAAAAAAAAAAAAAAAAAAAAAAAAAAAAAAAAAAAAAAAAAAAAAGAACTTATCACCCTAGACGTGTGAGCGAGTTTGTCCCATAACGACATAACCAAAGCAAATGGTCCTGTATAAATATTATGAAGATTTTCTTACTCATTGAATTAACTTTTAGAGTGAGTTATATCTTCTTATTTTTTATGAGAAACCCCTGAGGGCAACTAGCCTTGCATCCTGCGAAAGCATTTCAGTGCACCAAGTGGCAGCTGGCATCCATCTGGAGGTCTCTTTCACTAGTGTTGGTATCGAGAGTGAAGTTAATTGAAGTGTAGATGTCTTACCTGCAAGTCCAAACCTTGTTATATGCTCAATTAAAGTTTTTTGATCTCGTTGAGAGGATTCTGATGAAAGACTTGGTCAAAAGTCTGTTGTGTAATTTCTTATGTGAAGGACACTAGGACCTGATGGTCATTTATTTTGGTTGTTAAGAAGCTGTGTTTCTTTGATAGTTGAGCTTGAGCAGGTGAAGCCTTTATTGCAACAAACACTACTTTCTACCGACAACTCATTTAAATCGACCACACACGAACTATGTATTCCACTTCTGATGATCATCTCCAACTCACTTCTGATTTTCTGCAACTCTCTCTCTCTCTAAAACATGGTACAATCGAGGAAGTTCAGAGGTGTCAGGCAGCGGCAGTGGGGCTCCTGGGTGTCAGAAATTCGCCACCCGTTACTGTATGCACGCCCATTCCCATTCAACTATTACAATCTCAGTTCTTATTAGAATCTTTAAAATCATATGTACGTACATTTCTTAAATTTTGATTCTCATTTGGAGAAGTAGAATGGGAAGGTTTTGTTTGTTGTTTTCTTTGTGTGTGTTTTGACATTCTCTTGTGATGATTTAGGAAGAGAAGGGTATGGCTGGGGACGTTTGAGACAGCAGAGGCGGCTGCTCGGGCATATGACCAAGCAGCCATATTGATGAACGGCCAAAATGCCAAGACCAATTTTCCTAACTCAAACAATAAAGTTGAAGACTCGAAGAACGGGGATGGATCTCCATTGTCACCAAAGGAACTTTCAGAACTTCTAAGCACAAAGCTAAGAAAATGCTGCAAAGACCCATCTCCTTCTCTCACGTGCTTGAGGCTCGACAGCGATAATTCTCACATCGGAGTGTGGCAGAAGCGGGCTGGGACCCATACAGGCTCCAATTGGGTCATGAGGATCGAGCTTGGGAAGAAAAGTTCAAATCATTCAGAGATTGAGTCGCCATTATCGACCGGGGAAACGAAGAGAGGAACGATCGAAGGGGAAAACGAAATGGAGGAAGAGGATAGAACTGCAATGCAAATGATCGAGGAGTTGCTTAACTGGAACAATCCAGAAGATTAGGGGAGAGCGAGCTGTGGAAATAGCGAAGCATGCTTGTGCTTCGTAGACCCAAGAAATATTCTCCATTACAGATTGCCAACTCGCAGTATACTGGAAGTGGAAAGATGAATTTACCCAGAAATCTACTCAGAAAAAGATGATCTTTTGATCAATCCTGCGTCGACAGACTGAAACTCAACGAGGTGTAAGAGTTTTTAGAAATGGGTAACTTGTAAATTTTGGTTGATTATAATAATAGCTAGGGGTTGAACGAGTTTAGACTTACATCATGCTAATGTGGTTGGTTTCGTCAAAGTTCTGGAAAGAGACTGAGTGACGTCCATATGTAGGCGAAATAATCAGAGGAAGAACATTTTGGTATTGACCAATTAATTATTGTGCTTTAGTTTTATAGGAGGGCGTTGGATAGTTAATCTTTGATCTGATAATGCACGTGAATTACTGGAAATTATACCCGTGAATTATGGGGAAGTATCATTATTTTCTCCTTTTTTATATAGTTTTTTTTTTTTTAATTGTCGCGTAGAGAGGGAAAACAAAGTCGTCGTCGAGATTAAGATGGGTTTGTGCTGGGGGAGATTAAGCTGTGTTTGCTGCAACGACAGCCATGGAAGATGTTAGTTCAGTGACGACGACGATAGCACCGGGAGAAATCGCAAGATGACCCTAGTTTTATTGAAGCATTTTTATTTGGAATAACGGACACGACAGGAGGCCGCCATTGAAGCGGATAGGAGAGAGAGAGAGAGAAGCCATGCAGACGCTAAAGTAAAAATCACCACTAGTAGTGTTTCAGCCACGGTCGTGGCTGCGGCTGGAGTATCTTTGAAATTTTATCCAAAAACTCAGAGAGATGACGAAGATTAACATTACTATTCATGCGAGGATGGTTAGTTACTAGTTAGGGGAAGAAATGAAAAATGTTGAGACGCAGTGGTAAAAAAACAAAATATAGGGTGCCATTTGCTAAGATCTCTTAAATTTGGGCTACATATTAATTTTTAGGGGTGTTGGTTGCTAACAGATTAAATTTTAATATTTCATGGGTCAAAAAAAAAATAGTTTGAGGTGCATATTAATATTTACCCATTTAATTTTATTGTATTTCAGAAACCTTAATTTTATTTTTTTTGTAAAAATTATATTTGAATTCTGGCGCCAACGGACAAACAGAAAATCGGTGGGGTAAATAGTAAGCGATGGGGAGGGCATGATAGTCAACTGAAAACTCTCTTCACTTCCCTCAATTTGAAACCCTATCTCTCCCTCTCTCACTCAGTCAGAGCTGTAGAGGTCGCGCTTCTCTCTACACTTTCCCATATCTTCTTTCCAGCCGACATTGATTCTCCTTTGCAATCCGTCAATTCTTTGCTCTAAATTCGCGTTTTCTCTAGTTGCAGGTACTTTTAGATCTTTAGTAATCCTGATCTATTTCCTAAAACCCGACTCTACTTCTTCTTTTGGTTTAATTCCTCTTATACCTAATCTTCTAAGTGTTCGGATTTCTGTGTTAAAACTCTTATTGAATGGTATGGTTATGAATATTTTTTTTGTAGGACATGGGAGAGATGAAGGATAACGAGTATGAGGAAGAGTTCGTCGACTACGAGGAAGAAGAAGACAGGGTTCCCGACTCTGATGGAGCTAAACTCAATGGTGAAGCGGGCAAGAAGTGAGTCCTTTCTTGATTTATGTTTTAAAATTGCTAGTTTTTAAGTACCCAGCACGTCGAATGTCTTTATTTTTATTTTTTGCTTACCTGAAAATAAATGAAGAGGAGAAGTTAGGAATTCTAATTTGGTTTTTTCGTAGCTAAATTTCCGACAGTTACTTAGCTCAAGGGGTATAGGGCAACCAAGGTCAAATTCATTTATGTGATTTTCCTCTGTTAGTTACCTTTTTTTTTTACCAGTACCCCTTCATTCTATGACATATGAGTGATAGAATTTGAGAGTATCATCCCAATGAAGATATTCGGTAGGAATGTAGTCGCTTGACATATTAAAAACATTCGTGGAGTTCCATGTCATGTTGCTGATGTGGTAGATTTTGTTTTTTTTTTCCACTGCAGGGGCTATGTTGGGATTCATAGTTCGGGATTTAGAGACTTCCTGTTGAAGCCAGAACTTCTTCGTGCTATTGTGGATTCTGGATTTGAGCATCCTTCTGAAGGCAATTTCCTACTTTTTTCTGCGAGACTAGAGTTTTTATCCACCAGTTTGCAGTTTCTTTGTTAAAGTCGTATATATATTCTTTTTGGGTTTTTGCAGCTTACTTTTCCCTTTTTTTTTATTCTGTCCTTAATATCATTTAATCATGACAGTATCCATTGCTGGCTCTGTTGAATTTTCCCGAGTAATTTATTGTTATACATCACTATCTTATGTGTAGGATATCTCTCAACGTTGTTCCTTTCATGTTTTCAGGTAATAGATTTTTATCATTTTCTGATTTGGGAGACGTATTGCGCGTTGGTAAACATTTCAATTAAACGGACCAGAGAAGTTATAATTTACTTAATGATGGTTCGCTCGATCCGATTTTCTTTGGTTCTTCACCAGTTCAACACGAATGTATTCCTCAAGCCATCCTGGGCATGGATGTTATTTGTCAAGCAAAATCTGGAATGGGCAAAACTGCTGTTTTTGTTCTTTCATCTCTGCAACAAATTGATCCTGTACCAGGTCAAGTGTCTGCGCTTGTTCTGTGTCATACCAGGGAGTTGGCATATCAGGTATGTCTATGATCAAGATACATTTTCATCAAGTGATCTTTTGCTTCATTTAGAATTGATGGGTTGTGTTTAATTTACGTAGATTTGTCATGAGTTTGAACGGTTCAGCACGTACCTGGTCGATCTTAAGGTTGCTGTCTTCTACGGTGGCGTCAGTATCAAAATTCACAAGGATTTGCTAAAGAATGAATGCCCACATATTGTTGTTGGAACACCAGGAAGAATATTGGCACTGGCAAGAGATAAGGATCTTTCTTTAAAGAATGTTAGGCATTTTATCCTGGATGAGTGTGACAAAATGCTTGAGTCTCTTGGTATAATTTCTATTTCCTTTTACCTTTTTTTGGGTTTGCAAATATTTTAGTGCATCAACATCTTTTTTCATCTCAATATGTTTAGTTCTCATCATGTAACTCATCACTTTGCTTGTGTTTTTGTTTTCAACGTTCCTTACCATCTTTCATGCTTGTTGTGCAGACATGAGACGAGATGTTCAGGAAATTTTTAAGATGACTCCTCATGATAAACAAGTAATGATGTTTTCTGCCACCCTCAGCAAGGAGATCCGTCCAGTTTGTCAGAAGTTTATGCAAGATGTAATGTCCCATGGCCATTAATTCTCTTGAACATGAAAAGTTTATTTCACACGTTGCTAATGCCCACTTTTCCTGGGGTTTTCAGATGTTTATCGTTGGAATCTCTTATGATCTTGATGTCATTGTTTTTTGTAGTTTTTATCGAGTCAATTTAGGGGAGTTTAGTTGGGTCCTAGAGGAAATAGATGGCAGAAGATTTGAGGAAGTAATGAAATTGTTTAGGATGTGTGCTTCATGTTCTTGTTTCTTTTTTCCTTTTTTTGATTTCTGCATTATTAGTTTGGTTCATCACTAAAGTGTTATTGGAAGTCTGGGTTCCTTCATAATTAGATGCAGAAAGTTGAGGAAGGAGAGGGGAATTCATGTTTTATTGTTGGTTTTACCATCTACCACAGGTAGATTTCGTGTTGTGTCAAAGACCTTGCTTGGCGTGACTTATAAATATTGGCAAGGAAACATGCATTTGGACCACCACTTTGATGCGAACGTTGGCTATCTTGTTCATTCCCTTCTGGTTTCATTAACTTTGGGAAGAGGCCTAATACGGTTTACTATAACGTTTGTTCCTTTCAGCCAATGGAAATTTATGTTGACGATGAGGCAAAGTTGACCTTGCATGGTCTTGTGCAGGTAAACGATAGTAATCGATTGTATACATTATTCATCATTTGGTGGGTATATCATCAATCTTATCTTTTTAATTGAATCCACAGCACTACATCAAATTAACGGAGTTGGAGAAAAATCGCAAGTTGAATGATCTCCTTGATGCATTGGACTTTAATCAAGTCGTTATTTTTGTCAAGAGTGTAAGCAGAGCTGCCGAGCTGGATAAATTGCTTGTGGAGTGTAATTTCCCTTCTATATGCATCCATTCAGGCATGCCTCAGGAAGAAAGGTTCGGTTAATTTATCTTGTATTGCCTGATGATTAGGCCAGGATGAATATTAAAATGTAGTACTGTTCTATAGATTAATTTGAATTTGATCACAGGCTGACACGATACAAAGGTTTTAAGGAGGGGCATAAGAGGATTCTTGTTGCGACAGATTTGGTTGGTAGAGGTATTGATATTGAGCGTGTCAACATTGTCATCAACTATGACATGCCAGATTCTGCTGATACTTACCTGCATAGGGTCAGTTATGGGTGATTATTTTATTTTTTGACTGGGTGAAAAGCAGCTTCTTGACCGGTCTATCTCATCAACTTTTTATAGGTTGGGAGGGCTGGTAGGTTTGGTACCAAAGGCCTAGCGATAACATTCGTTTCATCTGCTGCTGATTCTGCTATTCTGAATAATGTAAGGCAATGTTGGTATTCGGACGATCCCTTTATAATTCACTGGGTGATACTTAACCTTTTTATTTCATAAAATAGGTTCAAGAAAGGTTTGACGCAGATATCCAGGTCCTCCCTGAGCAGATTGATACCTCTACATACAGTAAGTTGTATTATAAACGTTGGTGGTACTTGTCATTGATTGCTTGTAGGTAATTTCGTTTTAGAGGCCACTTCATATCTCGAGTGGAAAGGACATAAAAAGTTAAAATGAAAAACTAAAAATATAGGCTTTAATGTTTGGGTATATGCATCCCCTTGGTACCTTATTTTCAGAAGTCCTATTTGTGGTATTGAAAATGCTTGTAGACAAGAAAACGTTGGAAGATTAAAGATGAGAAGGATCTTCATTTCTGAGTTGTTAAAAATTGCTGCTGTAATTTACGAATAAATCTTAAAAAGATGTTTTTTTTTTCCCAAGTATCCTGGAAGAATAACACTATTTAGGATCTGTAAAGCTGTTAACTATTTGATTATGAGTAATAATATTATAAATTTTGTGTTGTGTAGTGCCGTCTTAGTAGTTTGGATTGGAAGATGATTGTGAAAATTCTCGTAGATGATGGGTTTGGTTCAGAAGCATACGGACAGGCTGGATCGTTGAGACTTAAAAAGAGTATTCAGCCCCTTGTGTACTTGTACTATGTCCCAGTTACGTTACACATTTACAATATTTTAATTTTGTGACGAGATTTAGAGGCTTTGCTGTGCTCATTATATTCAAAGTTGAAACCTTGAATTTTAGCTTACCCCCACTTTTGATTTTCACTGGATTTATGATTTGACTTGTAACCCCCTCATTCTCATTCAATTGTTTAATCTCTCCTTTTTGTCACCTTCTCCTACCCTACTACTCGACAATCTCCCGACTTGTCGGATTGTAACAGTCTTTGATTTTAGATCAGGACCATTTAGTATTGCAATAATTAAGATTAGCATTAATTAAGATTGAACAGAAAATATAAGGTTATTAAGAACGATGGGAGAAAAGTTAAATCAGAGAAATTGTTGCATCAAAACCTTGATCGTTCTAGAAATTAACGGTGGATGTTGTGTCCACGTCGGCGGCTATTATGAAATGCTACCGCGCACGTTGGATCCTGCACTTTCGAACACGTGGTAGTCCCATTTGGCTGCTTCAGGGCCAGGCAGCCAACTTCTTCTTCTACGTCTGCCCGGCTTTAATTTGGTGCGAATTGATTGCTTTTCTGGTCACTTGCTTTCTCTTTTTATACTTCTTTCCGATCATTCCGCGAATTCGACGAAGGGGAAGATTGAGGATGCAAATCGTTTTATATATGAGAAGAGGATCGGCGGTTGGGATTTCGCTCTTCGCTCTATGGTTCTGTCACCAATCTGCGATGTTTCGGACGGAACCTCTCTCGTTCTTCCTTTCATCGAACCTATTCCTCTTCCTCCAAGAATCCAGGTATGCTACCATTACACATTTCCACACTGACGGAACATTAACGAAGAAATGTAGTCGAATTTCAGAGAATGGAAATGCAATGTGTATAACGGAGAGATTTGTTTTGAAAGTTTCATATGCACAAATAGAAAAACTTGCTCTAACCGCTCAATGTTACATGAAATAATTCATCTGAGGAAGAAATCTATACCGTAGGTGAGTTTGGCTGTTTCCTAATGCCTACGCTGAAGATTGATTTGTGGAGCTTGATTGAAGGAGACGTCGTTGGTGTACATTCTCTTTCACGATAGTCTTGTTCGCAATCGTCATTTTGTTGCTTTGATGACCCGCCACTTCGGGATTATTTCTTAAATTTACGTATTTTATTAAGCGTCTTATATGTGCAAAATGTGAGAAGATATTTTTTCTTATAAAAGATGTCTGTTTCGTAATTTATATGATGTCTTGCTGCAACACTCAGTGAGTAGTTTAATTGTAATTTACCAAGGACCAGACGAGATTTGTACGACTAAATTGTTGGCAGTTAAAGTGTATATGTCGAGAGGCACAATAACAAAAGTTGAAATATTTTCTTGGTGGCCGGAACGAGAAAAGTTATTCCAATTTGAGTCTATCATGGTGATTTCTAGAAGCAAGGATTTTTTCTTCTTGTTATATTGTTGATGTACTAGTATTTTAGCTGTCTAAAAGGTCAGTGTGTGACTGGGATCAAAGGGTGAAGTTTCAAAGTCGTTATGTTTTATTGCAGTTGGGATTTGACACCTTCTTCGTGCAGCCTTTCATTTACAAATCCAAAGTTTTGACGGAATTGCTTCTCTTTTAGGTCCCTTTGTTCAGTACAGTCAACTAATTGAAAATGGGAAGCTACGACATGATCCTTTTCAGGAACGAGTGGCATTGGAATTGGAGAAATTGCTTGGGAGATTGGAGCAATATGAGAAAGACATGGAAGAATACCAAGTATAATTTGGATTTATATTGGTATAGTTCTTATAAAGCAACTTAGTTACTTTTTAAAAGCCAAAACTAACAATTTTTCAGTTCCTTCACATCTTTTTTTTTTCTTACGATTCCTAGGTCAAATTAGCACACTGGAAAAAGAGCAGGGAGGATGAACGCCGCAGGCTTTTGATGGAAGAAGTGGAGATGAAGCAAAAGGAAGACTTGTGGACATCTGTAAACGGCCGTCGATCTAAACTTCTTGAAAGATGGATCTTCCGGTTAGGCACAATACTTTGTACATTTCTCCTTGTGGACATAGCCGCTTTTTTCTTTTTTCCTTGCAACCTTCTGTGGTATTTTGTGTAATAAGATGGGAATATGTTCTTTTATTGATATGCAAATAGGAAAAAAATGAAGAAACAATATTTAAAATTGGAAAAAGAAATCTCTGTTACGTTGCTGTCTCAACTTGAGATGTTTGCCATCTGTGATGGCTTTAACTATGTCACATTTTGATTCTGTTGAGGACCACTAGCAAGTTTATTTCACACATATTTACACACATTTTGGATTTCCTTGAAGTTTCTATACTGATAAGATTTCATTTAATTCAGGGGAAAAAATGAGAATATAGAACACGGAGTTGGGAAATGGGTTTCATACCTTAATAGAGAAAAGAAATTGGATTCCCTGGTTGGTCGCAGTCCAACTGCTCCCCTTGCACCAAAAGGACTGTATATTTATGGAAACGTTGGAAGTGGTAATTTATTGTTACAATTTCTAATTTGCCAATATGTACCATTTTCGGGAAACTGTTAGGCACTTCACTACATCCAGTACTGCCTTTTTTTTTTTCTTTTTAATGCAGATTTCAGTCATGATTGTGTACAGTTTCATTATTGGCTTTAAATTATGCATTAATGACTGAAAATTAGGCTTTTTATTATTTAGGGAAGACAATGCTTATGGATATGTTCTATAAAGCTACAGAAGGAATTGTTAGACATCGACGAAGGTATCATTTCCATGAGGTGAGCTTTGGGTTGTACATTCTAACCACTGGACAACCTTTTAGTTGGAGCTTTGTAAATGATACACTTTATCTTCCTTAAGTTTGATTTGCTACACAAACATTCGGAGGAAAATCTTAAGTACTCACTTTACTGGATTTTACCTTCTCTATTTACAGGCCATGCTCAAAATTAATGAACATATGCACAGAATATGGAAGAAGCAAGTGAGGGATAAATCTCTGAAGTCAAACATTTCTAGTTGGATAACGAATCTTCCCGTGGATACAAGAGTTAAGGAGTGGTTGGCAACAGAAGAACAATACAAAGAAGAATTGCATATGAAAAATATTCTTCCTGCCGTGGCTGATGAGTTTCTTGTCGACAATTCAACAGATCAAGTTGGAGCTACCATCCTATGCTTTGATGAGATACAGGTATAAATAAGGGTGATGCCATTTTAGTTTTATAAGTTTTGTGGCAATCAAGCATGTTCAACATGACTTTTGTTACTTAATGGAGGTTTATACTTGAGAGTTTAATTTTTAGAGCAGATTTTTTAATAAAAGTAGAAAGAAAGTTTCAGCACCTGACTTAGTAATGACGTTCACAACTTGGTGAAAGTGCCCCGTGAGACGACTGAAATTTCAACTATAGTAATAATCTGTTAGGGAATGATTAGAGGGATATTTTGGGTTAAAGAATATCATTATAAATAGAGAGAATGCGAGTAACTTGAGGGAGACTATTGAATATTGTCTTGAAAAATACTCTCTAGAGCAGTCTCTTTTCCTAGTGTGAAACCCGTGGCTATTTTCCGGGCCGGTTTTTTGCCGGTCTTGTGGCATTTATTTTACGTTTGTGTGTGGGTTTAGTAGTTTTTTTCGATGGATCAGTTTTATTCGTGTCATAATCCAAGCTTTTCTATTTACCTCTTTGTTTGTGCAGAAGATGTGAAGTTTACGTAGGGACATTTACTATGTTTCCTTCATGTTTAGATTGTTGGGTTTTATTGCAAGGAGCTGACATATTGAAGAGATTTACATAAATAAGAATGGATAAAGTTCATTAACTGGTCACTACTGATATTTGTGTATAATCGTCGTTGACAGTTTTTCTTGACAATTTGAGCAATTAATCAAAACCATTCTCTATCTTCAGCTAGTACTGGACGCCTAGTGTGGATATTTTGCTCACAATTTGCAAACCTCTATTTTCTCCAGTTCTAAAAGGGCATGATAATTCATCAGCTTGTAAATTTAAATAGTCAGCCACTTTGTTCATAAAACATACTTCCAATAGTAACACAGTTTTTGGGGAATAGCATAAATTCTTAGTCATGATAGGCTTTTTCCCACTTTATTTTTGGCTAATTACCTCAGGATAAACTTGCCTAATGCTTAATTCGTATTTAAGTAAAATTTTCTATTATAAAAGGCATAGGCATGTGATCTGTAAAAGAAACTGGTGTAAAACCTAGAAATTTCTCCCTCTTTTTTCCTATTTTTATTTTGTTTTGGACGGTCAATGCCTTATGGAACAAGTTAGCCTATATGATCTGGTATAGATGTCACGACCTTAATTTTTTTTGTACCAAATTTCCCGTACTATCATTTTTTTTTTTTTTTTACACTTTTAACTTTAACTGTACTTAAGTTGAAATCTCAATCGAAATTCGTTTAGTAAATCATTTTAAAACAAATACTAAATAATTAAAACTTAAAACAATTAAATCGATTAAACTATTAACTAATTAAAATTAAACTTTAAAATAAACTATGGCGATTAGTCGCCCAAGAGGGGGGCGACTGATCGCCCATCGGCGATTGCTGTTTCTGATAGACTCCTATTCGGTTTACGTATTCGAGAAGAAAAAATAAAAGCGTTAGATGTATTGGTGATAAATAGACTACAGTGTATTGTTGTTAAATAGATTACAGTATACTTACGTAAGGAAAACGGTTGTAAGGGGGGGAGAAATAAATAGAGAAAAGATAAGGAAGAGAAGGTATTCAGTTTTTTGTGGTTAGTTACTGGAGCTACAGAGCTTGAGTAGGAGAGGAGGAGACTCTCGAAGAACTCCATTGCTGTAAGATTCTGTTTCTTGATTTTGAATAAAACTACTAGCTCGTATCAATCTGGTATCAGAGACTCTTTCCTGAGGAATGAGTAAAATCGTTACCAAAGCTGAAGCACAAAAGGAAACAATGGGCGATTGGCAGAAGGAAATGGCGGAGGTGAAGAAAACAATGTTGATGATGCAGGAGCAATTAACAAAATTGACAGAGATATCAGAAAGAATGGGAGCTCAAGATTTAGAGGTTCCGCGAGAATTGTGGGAAGAAAGACACTCGAGAGGATGGGAGAATGAGACGACAGTCAAGATGAAGGATTACCTTCCAAGGAAACTAGAACTTCCGGTTTTCTCTGGAGAAGATGTGGATGTGAGGCCTTATAGATACCCGATTATACAAAAAGATGAAATAGAAAAAATGGTGAAGGAAATGTTATCGGAAGGAATCATACAGCCAAGTTCAAGCCCATTTTCTAGTCCAATTATTTTGGTTAAAAAAAAAGATAGTAGTTGGCGATTTTGTGTGGATTATAGAGCACTAAATCGGGAAACGGTTAAGGATAAATTCCCTATTCCTCATATAGAGGAATTGTTAGATGAACTCCATGGGGCTAGAATTTTTACTAAGTTGGATTTGAAATCCGGTTATCATCAAATTAGAGTGAAAAAAGAAGATGTGCACAAGACGGCTTTTCGGACTCATGAGGGGCATTATGAGTTTTTGGTTATGCCTTTCGGCTTGACCAATGCTCCTTCAACATTTCAATCTTTAATGAATAAGTTGTTTCAAAAGTTTCTTCGGAAATTTTTGTTAATTTTCTTTGATGATATTTTCATATATAGTGCTTCAGAGGAGGACCACCTTCTGCATTTGAGGTTGACGTTGGAGATTTTAAAACAGGAGAAGTTGTTTGCCAATGAAAAAAAATGCTTATTTGCTCAGAAAGAGCTGGAGTATCTGAGTTATATGATTTCGGAGGAAGGTGTAGCTGTGGATCAGACTAAGGTGGCTGCAATTACTGAATGGCCATCACCCAGGACGTTAAAACAATTAAGGGGATTCCTAGGATTGACTGGATATTACCGTCGGTTTGTTGCTGGTTATGGGTCGATTGCATTACCACTGACTGAGCAGTTAAAGAAAGACAAGTGGAACTGGGGATTGGAGGCGGAAACAGCATTTCAAAACTTAAAATTGGCAATGACAACAGTTCCAGTATTAGCCCTTCCAAATTTCGATGAAATGTTTATTGTAGAAACCGATGCTTCAGGAAAGGGAGTGGGGGCTGTGTTGATGCAGAATGGGCGACCAATTGCGTTCTTTAGTCAACAGTTGTCCAAACAACAGAAATTAAAGTCTGTGTATGAACGAGAGTTGATGGCCATCGTTCTGGCAATTCAGAAATGGAGACCTTATCTCCTTGGACGGAAGTTTATTGTAAGAACAGACCAAAGAAGCTTAAAATTTTTGTTGGAACAACGCTTGGTAGCTCCAGAACACCAAAAATGGTTGATAAAGTTATTGGGATATGATTTTGAAGTTCAGTATAAACCTGGATGTGAGAATAAGGCAGCTGACAGTCTATCGAGGAAAGAAAATGCTGTTACGGAAGTGTTGAATTTAAATATAGTCACTTCCCAGAATTTGATTTCTAATACGGAGTTGGAGGAGGGATTACAGACGGATAACAAATTACATAAGATAAAAGAGAGATTGTTACAGAATCCAGGCGAGCGTTCAAAATTTGTGCTAAAAGATGACCAACTTTTTTATGGGCATCGGAAAGTTATTTCCAATAAATCCAAGGTAGTGGAAAAAATTTTGAAGCTGTTTCACGACAGTCCAATGGGCGGACATGGTGGGGTGACAAAAACCTGTAGGCGTTTGGCGTCGGAATTATTTTGGTTTGGTATGAGGAAAGACGTAGAAAAGTATATTCGCAATTGTATGATCTGTCAGCAAAACAAATATGAAGCTCTTTCGCCATCGGGTCTTTTGCAGACTTTACCGATTCCAGAGGATGTGTGGGAGGATGTTTCAATGGATTTCATTGAAAAATTACCTAAATCCCATGGATTTGACACGATCCTAGTAATCGTGGATCGGTTAAGTAAATATGCTCATTTTGTTAGCCTCAGTCATCCATATTCGGCGAAGACAGTGGCGGAGAAGTTCATGCAGAATGTGTTTCGGTTGCATGGGATGCCAAAGTCGATAGTGTCTGATAGAGATAAAGTTTTTATCAGTTTGTTTTGGAAGGAGTTATGGCGTTTACAGGGAACTACTCTGAAACTAAGCTCTGCTTACCATCCACAAACAGATGGGCAGTCGGAGGTGGTTAACAGAACACTGGAGACTTATTTGAGGTGTTTCTCGGGTAATAAACCGAAGGATTGGAGTAAATGGTTGAGTTGGGCCGAATTTTGGTACAATTCTTCGTACCAGTCGGCCATCAAAATGAGCCCTTTTAGGGCTGTATATAAGCGAGATCCACCTTCTTTTTTACGAATTGAGAAGTCGAGTTCGGTGGTATCAGCTGTGGATGAACAGCTCAAAGACAGGGATGAGATTTTAGGGATTATTAAATCCCACCTAAATAGAGCGCAGCAGTTGATGAGACAATCGGCGAACAAGAAGAGGAGGGAGGTACAGTTCGAGGTCGGAGATAAGGTTTGGTTGAAGCTACAACCGTACCGACAACGTTCGATGGCGGAGCGACAATCTCAGAAGCTCGCACCCAGATTCGTGGGACCATTTGAGATTATCAAGAAGATCGGTCAGGTTGCGTATAAATTACGGTTGCCGGAGTCGGCTAAAATACATCATGTTTTCCATGTTTCATTGCTTAAACAAGTGCGTGGGGAGATTGTAAACACTGTTCCTATTCCAGAAGCTGTTAGTGAAGAAGCTGTGGGGCAGCGATACCCTGAGTCTTTGCTGGAGGTTAAACCAACTCAACACCAGAGTGAGGATTTTCTTGTTTTAATTAAATGGAAAGATTACCCGGCTTTCGAAGCTACGTGGGAGTCTTTTGATAATATCCGTATTCATTTTCCGGATTTCAACCTTGAGGACAAGGTTAGTCTATGGCGGCGGAGTAATGATAGACCTCCTATTCGGTTTACGTATTCGAGAAGAAAAAAATAAAAGCGTAGATGTATTGGTGATAAATAGACTACAGTGTATTGTTGTTAAATAGATTACAGTATACTTACGTAAGGAAAACGGTTGTAAGGGGGGAGAAATAAATAGAGAAAAGATAAGGAAGAGAAGGTATTCAGTTTTTTGTGGTTAGTTACTGGAGCTACAGAGCTTGAGTAGGAGAGGAGGAGACTCTCGAAGAACTCCATTGCTGTAAGATTCTGTTTCTTGATTTTGAATAAAACTACTAGCTCGTATCAGTTTCCTTCATGTTTAGATTGTTGGGTTTTATTGCAAGGAGCTGACATATTGAAGAGATTTACATAAATAAGAATGGATAAAGTTCATTAACTGGTCACTACTGATATTTGTGTATAATCGTCGTTGACTGTTTTTCTTGACAATGTGAGCAATTAATCAAAACCATTCTCTATCTTCAGCTAGTACTGGACGCCTAGTGTGGATATTTTGCTCACAATTTGCAAACCTCTGTTTTCTCCAGTTCTAAAAGGGCATGATAATTCATCAGCTTGTAAATTTAAATAGTCAGCCACTTTGTTCATAAAACATACTCCCAATAGTAACACAGTTTTTGGGGAATAGCATAAATTCTTAATCATGATAGTCTTTTTCCCACTTTATTTTTGGTTAATTACCTCAGGATAAACTTGCCTAATGCTTAATTCGTATTTAAGTAAAATTTTCTATTATAAAAGGCATAGACATGTGATCTTAAAAAGAAACTGGTGTAAAACCTAGAAATTTCTCCATCTTTTTTCCTATTTTTATTTTGTTTTGGACGGTCAATGCCTTATGGAACAAGTTAGCCTATATGATCTGGTATAGAGATGGTTAATTATATGTTAATTTCTATCAACTGTCAATAAACCATTTCAGTTCTTACTTTAATGGAACAAAAAATTTGTGTTAAATGCCTATCAAGAGCATTACATTTTATAGTCCCCGTTGGGATTCTTGTAAGAACTTTAGGATGAATCCTCTAGCTTGATCCTTTCATCTCTATAAGTTTTTATTTTTTATTTTTTTATTTTGAAGTATATTGTTGCTTGATGAGCATAGCTCATCTCTGAAATTCAGAAGATTTATTTTTCCCATGAAAAATGGATTAATAGAGTTGCAATTGTTTGAAGTTGGGTTTCATTATTGATACTGCTGTTTTATAGGTTTTAATTGTCATGCTGATGGGATTTTTTCTGTTTCCTCATTTTATTGTCCTTTTATCATTACTAAAAGTCAGTTGTGTTTTCATAACAGATTTTATGATTTAAAATCTCTTTCCTTTTGTTTCAGACTGTTGACGTATTTGCCATCGTGGCTTTATCTGGAATTGTTAGCAGATTGTTGACCACTGGAACAGTATTTGTGGCTACCAGTAATCGAGCTCCAAGCGACTTAAATTATGTATTATTTTAATTTAAAAAATTAAAGATTCTCGTGCATTGATTTTCTAACTCTGATAATTAACTCTGGTTTTGTTGGGTCATTGATGTCAATATTTTTTTCGAAGTTGATGCTTGTTATAAGAATGATTTTTTTTTTTTAATAACTTCTTTTTACAGGACAATATGCAGCGCGAAATCTTCCAGCAATTCATTAGCAAATTGGGGGAGCATTGTGAGAATGTTCTCATCGGTAGTGACATTGATTATCGCCGTCTAATAGCACAAAGAGCTGCAGATCAGGTCAGTGAATCAACAGATTTAACTATTTTTTATGTGGAAGAACGTATTTACACATGATGTTTTGATCCTATCTAATATTTGTTGATCTTCTTATGTTATTATCATCTTAATGTCAAACTCAGACTTGGAATGAAATTTCAGAAGTTAATGTTCATGCTTATCTAATCTATTATATATGTTGCATGAAGATGCAAGTACACTACCTGTGGCCTTTAGATGGCCTAGTTAGGAAGGAGTTTGAGCAGATCTGGTGCAAGGTTACCACCCAGTTGGGAGGGGAAGTTACATCTGTTACAATTCCCGTTATGTTTGGAAGGTACTTTCTTAAATTTAATGTTATCAGTTCTGACCATGTATTCAACTTGTACATATTTCTTGTATCAGAGAACTGGAGGTACCCGAAAGCTGTGAGGGATTGGCACGGTTCTCATTTGACGAAATATGTGGTCGGCCGGTACTACATTCATCTTTTTGTTAATTATGAGTTTGTATCCAATATATACCTTCTGTGCTTTTTCTTTTGGCATGGATGTTTTATAAAGTTTTTTTTTTTTTTTTTTTTTTTTTTTTTTTTTTTTTTTTTTTTTTTTTTTTTTCCAGCGCGAAATCTTCCAGCAATTCATTAGCAAATTGGGGGAGCATTGTGAGAATGTTCTCATCGGTAGGACATTGATTATCGCGTCTAATAGCACAAAGAGCTGCAGATCAGGTCAGTGAATCAACAGATTTAACTATTTTTTATGTGGAAGAACGTATTTACACATGAGGTTTTGATCCTATCTAATATTTGTTGATCTTCTTATGTTATTATCATCTTAATGTCAAACTCAGACTTGGAATGAAATTTCAGAAGTTAATGTTTATGCTTATCTAATCTATTATATATGTTGCATGAAGATGCAAGTACACTACCTGTGGCCTTTAGATGGCCTAGTTAGGAAGGAGTTTGAGCAGATCTGGTGCAAGGTTACCACCCAGTTGGGAGGGGAAGTTACATCTGTTACAATTCCCGTTATGTTTGGAAGGTACTTTCTTAAATTTAATGTTATCAGTTCTGACCATGTATTCAACTTGTACATATTTCTTGTATCAGAGAACTGGAGGTACCCGAAAGCTGTGAGGGATTGGCACGGTTCTCATTTGACGAAATATGTGGTCGGCCGGTACTACATTATATTTTTTTGTTAATTATGAGTTTGTATCCAATATATACCTTCTGTGCTTTTTCTTTTGGCATGGATGTTTTATAAAGTTTTTTTTTTTTTTTTTTTTTTTTTTTTTTTTTTTTTTTTTTTTTTTTTTTTTTCCAGCGCGAAATCTTCCAGCAATTCATTAGCAAATTGGGGGAGCATTGTGAGAATGTTCTCATCGGTAGGACATTGATTATCGCGTCTAATAGCACAAAGAGCTGCAGATCAGGTCAGTGAATCAACAGATTTAACTATTTTTTATGTGGAAGAACGTATTTACACATGAGGTTTGATCCTATCTAATATTTGTTGATCTTCTTATGTTATTATCATCTTAATGTCAAACTCAGACTTGGAATGAAATTTCAGAAGTTAATGTTTATGCTTATCTAATCTATTATATATGTTGCATGAAGATGCAAGTACACTACCTGTGGCCTTTAGATGGCCTAGTTAGGAAGGAGTTTGAGCAGATCTGGTGCAAGGTTACCACCCAGTTGGGAGGGGAAGTTACATCTGTTACAATTCCCGTTATGTTTGGAAGGTACTTTCTTAAATTTAATGTTATCAGTTCTGACCATGTATTCAACTTGTACATATTTCTTGTATCAGAGAACTGGAGGTACCCGAAAGCTGTGAGGGATTGGCACGGTTCTCATTTGACGAAATATGTGGTCGGCCGGTACTACATTATATTTTTTGTTAATTATGAGTTTGTATCCAATATATACCTTCTGTGCTTTTTCTTTTGGCATGGATGTTTTATAAAGTTTTTTTTTTTTTTTTAATTAGTTCAAATTACTGTCTAATCTTGTCTTATTTTTGAAATCTTGTTTATTGTTTATACTCGTGTTTTGCTTGTATGCATGTTTTGTAGTTGCCCAAGTACCACATTATTTCTTCCTTCGGATTTAAGTAGGGTATAATTTATTCAAATCTGTTTTTATGAATTTTTTACGGGTCGTATTATTTACAGGTTGGTGCTGCAGATTATATTGCATTGGCAGAAAACTATCACACCATTTTTATATCTGATATTCCTGCAATGAGCATGCGCATACGTGACAAGGTACTGCAGCATTCTTCCCAGTGCTAACATTAACGTGGAGTTAAATTTTCAGTATTACCGGAATTTTTGGAAGGTTTCATCATCTTCTGTCAAAGAAAATCCACCATAAATAGTGTTTTCTGTCTTATTGTTCTCTTTCAAAGAATTTTTTTATTTATTTAACAGGCACGAAGGTTCATCACTCTCATTGATGAGTTATACAATCATCATTGCTGTGTATATTGTTTGGCAGCTACTTCAATTGATGAGTTATTTCAAGGAACTGAAGAGGGCACACTTTTTGATTTGGAAAGGTAACTGTTTTAGTATATTAACAGCTTTTGATTGCAGAGTTTCTTAATATCAAATGATTTAGGATATTAGACAAGATGTTTGAGATGATTTTAAAAGTTTTCTGAATGCTTTTTACTTTTCGTTGTTGGTCATAAAACAAACATGCCAGATGCTTAGGGAAATTATGTAATTAATAAACTATTCAATTAAGGGGATGAATTGACTGCAAAGGGCTATCCATGTGTTTACACTTAATGCTAAAAGTGTTGTTTCCTCTCTAGTTTTGGCAAGAACAGAAGAAGGTATGCTCTAAAGAAAAAGCATACCTCAAAATACGTCATGTGATTACTCGCTCATAGAAAAAATGTTATCTTAAACATGTCACGAGTTACAACTGAACCTAAATTAAGCGACACACAGGTTACCAATTCATACTTTAAATTTAAGTGGACCAAGTGTTAGGTGGTAACTAACTATTATGTGTAAGCAAGACATGTAATACCTTGAGGGTTGTAAGTTTATATAATGTTAACTATTAAAATGCTAAAATCCTGCTTCAATTTGGAAATATTCTAAGAATCCATCCATGTATATGTGTACGCTTTTCCACTATCCTTCAAATTTTTGTTATAATTGACAATCTTTTGGATTTTCAGTATATGAAAATATGTAGCAAGCGATTTATCTTGTGGATGTGATGTTTTTTGCAGCTTCCAGTTTGAAACTGAAACAGAAGGTGGAAAGCTTCGTAGGAATGTCTTAGCCGAAGGCCTTGTAGGCTCAGGAGGTGCCTCAGTTGGAATTGTTTCTATGCTATCGGGTCAAGAAGAGATGTTTGCTTTTCGCCGAGCTGTAAGTAGTGCTTAGTCTGAAGTCTACCGTATAAAGTGTGATATGAGAAAATGGTTTTTTTTCCCTTGCAATTTTACTTCCTTATCAGGTAAAAATGCAATGCTTTAACTAATTTGTGTTAAGGGCAACAGAAAACATGGGGAAATTGGGAGAATTTTAAAAAGTGTCCTTTTACTGCTCATACCAACCCACTCTAGTACTCGGGGATCTTATTGATCATTTTCATGCACTGTTTTTCATCCTTACAATTAACAAAGTTAGAACAAAGCCCAATCATAATCATACTCTCGTAAATTTTTCAAAGGAAGAGCAGAGATTCTTATCTTATGGTTTTGACATTTGAAGGTCTAAGAACTAATCGTTGCCCGTCTGAATTCAATTTAATTACAAACTTTCTAGGAGCACAAACTGGTGAAAGGGGAGAAACTTCAAAATAAATGTACTAGTCTAATAATGGACACGCAAAAGATCCACTTTTTAAGGCATTTGTGTTTATCATGTTTCCTTATTTATGTAGGTTTCTAGGTTAATTGAAATGCAAACACAATTCTATGTGGAGGGTGTGCGCAGTCTTCATCCATATTTCCAGAGACATCGTGAAGAGTTTATTACGAATCGTGCAACTTCCTCAACAGATCAACTGTCATCATGAGACGTTAATGAGCTTAACTACACATTGGTGATGCTTTACTCTACATATTAATTTTTGTATTAGCCCAAGCTTTCTTACTGTATCACAAAAACAAATGAAAAACACGTTTGGTTAGTCAGCACAATTTCTCAACTCATCAAAGTGTAATCTGACCAATTTGTGGTAATGCGGTGAAAATAAAATTATAGATTATCTTCTTTGCTATCTGAGCGCAATTTTCAATATTTCAGCTGCAATAATCTCTTTTGTGCCATCCACAGGATATAATATTTTATTTAGAATTAACGTCGTCGTTAAAAGATGTAGAGTTCATGGGAATTGGGTCATCATTGAAATAAAAAAGAGGAGTTTTGGAGGATTACGACTGTTTGAAGAGTTCAAATAGTCTTTGGACTTATGAGCTTTTTCAATTAATTACTAATCCGTCTTCCGTTTGAATTATCCTAACAGTGCTGGGGAGCTCGCTTCCAGTCTCAATACAGTGAAGGACGTTGGTGTTTTACATTAATATTTCGTTCTTCATAGCTCCTCTAAATCTTATCTTGACTCATACCAAGTCACTTAATTGTAATTTTGATTTGTTTTATGGTTGTTGGTGGTTGTGAATACTATTTCTGCCACTAACTTGTGATAAGATTATCATTGTGGGGCTGTGCGGAAAAGTGATTAAATTGTGGCTAGGGATTTAAAGCATGCACTAAAAAAATATATATGTGCAGAAAAGGACTGGAGATTTAAGAATAGTGGGCATGTTAGAACGCGTTACCTCATATGACACCCCACTCACATTTGTAGAATTCATGAATATGGAGGCCTTTAAAGGTGATCAATGCTTAGTTCCCTTTACATATTCATCACATATTTGGTTTGGTTTTTTTTTTTTTGACTCGGTGGCGTTGACTCTTCACAATATATCTCTTTGTTTGGTCTTATAGGAACGAAGGCAAGTCAGAAATGATATCCAATCCTTATAGTAGGCTATAGGAGACCACTATTTGTCTACTTTTGTCATTTTTCTTTCATCTGGTGGTCGAATAATGTTTGTTGTCTCAACCTTTCTATGGAGATGATACTACCCAAATTGATTGAATTTGCCTCCAATAAGCAGAAATCTGATACTCGATAATTTACGTAGAAAATTCAATTGCATGCCCATTCCAATTAGCTCAGGGTTTTGCTTTTATCAATTTGCTTGATAGGAAGAAAACAGGGTAGAGCTTAAGGATGGAAATTGAGAAATTGGGAAATGTCTGCGTATAGACAGCATCAATACTGGGAGCAATTTAGATGTAAGGTCAAGAGAAATCTCTGGTTGCACTAATTTGAAATGCTAGATTGTATCACTAAGTTAGAATAAAAAATAGCACCTACCGGGTAAGGCAACTCCATAAATTCTAGAAAATTTCTGCATTCATCCTTTTTCTGTATCAATGGGTATGGCAACAGTCTTAATGAACAATCAAAACAATTATTTTATTAGTTTAAGCAATTGAGATTTGTACATGATTCATTTTGATATTTCTGTTGAACTGTACAGACACTGTCACTTTGTTTCCATTACGTAAAAGTCATTCCTCGTTGATGTGATAAGTTGCTGATATATTTGATTCTTTCCGTGCATTGTTCTTTCTTGTACGTTTATAGTGATGTCATTTATTCTGTCAAGTATATCTATAATTAGCAAATTGCACAATGGATCTTGGTCTCCTTGTGGTGGGGAGACGGGCTTCTCTGTTTATTGCGGTCAAATGAAAATTTAAATGAAATAAGCATTTTTATAGCTCTTCTTTCTACTGTCATGTTACAACTTTGGTGTGACATGAAATTATGTTTTCAATTGTACAATATCATCTAGCCTAATTCTATTACTTCTGCTTTCTTCCTTCCAATTTCTTCTGAATTCTCTTTAGAAATGCTCTTCAGTGAAGTACTGTATTGGAATTTCTCACATTATCATATCCTGCAGAACCCATCAGAGAAAAGTTCATCAACGAGACCAAGAAAAGGATAAAAAGAAGGATGAAAAGAAAGACAAGGTAATATTTACGGCATAAATTCGACATTGACTCGTGTGTTATGGATGTGTGAAATGGCAGCAAAGGCATCCTTTGACACGAAAAGGGTAGATGGACATGGTGATTTTGGACATAAATTGACCACCACAACCTCTATATAACCATCTTTGCATGGTTTACTTTTACCACTTAAACACCTTATTCTGTATCTTCTCCCACAGGCCGCCCCATTATCCCACAATCCTTCGCTGACTGCAGCAAAAAAATTTCCGGAAGGGAATTGATCTTGTCTGCTTCCGAAACACTCTGTAGCTGAGAAAAATTCATTACAGTAAATAGGCATAGAATTAGTGAAAACCAAGCTTGGAGTTAGATTCTCTCCTTCTAGTTACTCTAGAATGTACAGTACAGTGAGAAAGAATAACTAGTTTAATTTAGAGTTCTTTCTGGGTTGCTGTTGGTGGTACAAGTAAACTAAAATTGATGCTCTACTTACGTAAATATGGCGGATTATAAGCGGAGGCAGTACCAATGTCTCCCAAAACTAGGCCAACTCTTGTGCAGAATAAGGTGAGGAGAAATACAGTTGCCAAAACTGGGAGCTCCATGAAGTTGAAGAAGTGGAGGAAAAACTTGATAAACACTACTCTTGCTTGGTAATATCTCTTACTAGATGTCCATATTTATAGTCACGTTTAAGACTACTTTCTCTCTCTTTTTAGAAATGGATAATGGAGATTTTTCTGGCAAGTAATTCTCTTTTAGTGCGAATTGACCATCCATCTACAGATTTGCCAGTTAGGAAGCCCTCGCATTAATTTAATAGTTGCCTTTTAGAGAGGGTTTATCACTTTGAATGAAGTAAAGACGCACGAGAAAAGTAATGTGAATACAACAACTTCGCTTTTAGTTGGACCAAAAATCTACATCACTTACTGATTGGGATCTTTGAAATAGTCAGTCATATTCATAATAAATGACCAAAGATAAGTTATTGGCATGTGACCTACAATATCATGTGGTAGTTGATGGGAACGCCTCTTCTTTTGTGTTATACTTGATTAATTTGCTATGCTTGTGCATGCATAGCCAATTAACAATTGAACTGCAGATTCGGTTAGTTTGTACCTTATAATACGTCTACTACACAGACCATTTAATTCACCACTATGCTTGAAATGGGTCGAGTTCTCTGGTTTGGACTCGGGTCACCTATCGATTTGGTCAATTGCAGACTACCAACCAAGAAAACTATGGCCAACAAAATTAGAGAGCACTTAAAACTTAGCCTAAACAGGAGGCAATAATGAACAAGGATCTTGTTTCATATCGGGACAGTAAATATTTGTTTAGTTGTCCTCTCTCAAAATGAATCTTCAAAAATATTACACAGCAAACGCAGTACAAAAGGGAGACAGAGAGAGAACTTCATGGCGTGGGTTTATAAGAAGGCGCACCATCAACAGGGTAAAGAGAACTACACGAGTTATCCACCACTCATCAACTTTCTTTCTCCAAAGCAGTAAATGATTCACCATAACTTAGATTCTGGAGATGACTTTGGATACTTCAATATCTTGTTATGTACACAAAACAATTAATGTGCTGGACTGGACTAGCAATTGATGCCACATTGACCTCTCACTGCAGCTTTGGCCGCATCAGACGTGAATGGGTCAATCCGCACCCACTAGCAACGAGAATATAGAAGCAAGGAGAATGGACCACACGATGACAATCGTAGGGGTGCGATTTTGCCGACCAAGCAAACCTTTGAGGAAAGGGTACAAATGGACAATGACCCATAATGCGAAGAAGAGCTTGCCAAAGAGAGGACCCCATGACTGGTACCCGCTGTTAATGGCATAGGAAACTCCGGCCACAATACCCACCATATTCACGATAATTACGGTGGTGGGAGGGATGAGAAGAGATGTCCACTTGAACTCGTAAAGCTCAGAGAATTCGCCATCTTCATCGGATGCCTTGGAAGTGACAGTGAAGTTGGTGTCAATTCCCGCGAGCACTTTCAAGAGCCCTTGGAAGACAGCAAATAAATGAGCTGAAGTACCCCCAATGACCCAGAATTGTTCATTCCTCCACCAGTCTTCGATGCTGACTCCACTCCATCTAAGTTCGAGGATTCCAGTGGCAAAGATGGACACGAAAAGGAGGATGAACCACATGCTAGCAAAGTTGCTTATCTGAATGAAATGATCGCAAGATTAGATGCAAGTAAATAGATATAACTCAACAAAAGTGCTGCTGTTAAGTGCGATTAGATTACAGCTAGAAACACAATATTGGAAATGGTCAGCGTGTGTACCTCTGGAATGATGAATTTTCCGGTCAGAAGACAGAATGCAGGAAGAATACAATAAGCTAACAGAGGGATGGAAGTAAGTGGGTAGACAATAGTATTGATGTATGCTATTCTTTCCAAAAGCTTTAGTCTCCCATTGTAGCCATACCAGATGGGACAATGCCTGCTTAGTAAAATCTCAATCGAACCCAGAGCCCATCGAAGCACCTGATTCAACCGATCGGAAAGATTGATGGGAGCAGACCCCTTGAATGCTGGCCGAGGAGGCATGCAATAGATTGAAATCCAACCACGGGCATGCATCTTGAACCCAGTTAAGATATCTTCTGTAACAGAGCCATAGATCCATCCGATCTGGTAGCCAAGAAATTGCTCGACAAAGTTAGGAAAAAAAATCATAATCGCACCATAAAAAAAAATAAAAAACTCTAGAGGAGATTAATGAATGAACCTCTTTGCCCCAATCTGTCTTGTCTTCATATCCACAGCTAATAACATGAATGGCTTCCTTTAGAAGAGTTGTAGGATTAGTTGAAGGTGGAATACCTCCCTGTTCCATGAAAGTTGCTGCAATAAAAACTGGAGATTGACCGAAACGCTTCTCTAAGCTCTTCTGAGACATAAGCAGCGATCTCTCATCGTCATATGCTGCTATACACAACAAATGTAAGTAACATTAGATCATTCGAATGTTTAAGACAATTCTGAATTGGTTACAATCTGATATGGAATATTATTGGAACGGAACAACTCTTAAGAAACATCCAAATCAAGTAAAAGCAGCAGACAAATGACCGCAGACAGAACCAACCTTCAACACCCTCTTCAATGTCTTCCATATTGAAGATAGGGACAGTAGATTCAGTTCTTTTCAAGGCCCTCTTCTTGTCAACGTACTTCTTATTGCCAATCTTACCCTTCTTTCTTTGGCCGCAGCAACTCTTAATAATAATATTAGGTTCCAAATCTTTCTCGGTCAAAACTGGATCGTACCCATATAAAGCTTGCCTATTGAAGCAACAACCAGTTCCGACATAAACGGGGCCCTGGATGCCATCTAGCCCCTTCAAGTTGATCTGAAAATTACAAAGCAAGAATGAATTATGCCATACTAAGGGCAGCGAATCAAATAAAGATAAGTAGCCTACATCGAAGAAGACAATGTTTCGATTGGCATATCGATCGTGCAAATCAATGCCATCAAAACGCTGTGGGAACTGTACGTAGCATGTCTTCTTTCCATAAGCAGGATCCATCATGAAACACATAGCTTCCTTGAGAGCTTTGCTGTTGTTAAAGTAGTGATCACAATCAACATTCAGGAGGTATGCTCCATTGGTAAGGACAGCTGAAACTCGAATCTGCATATCCCCATAAACAAAAAAAATCAAATACTAGAAGAGTAAACCAGGCTATACCAGACACCGAAAAGGACCATACAACTCAACAGTTCTCCATAGTGGTTATTACAGGTTCATTCAGTAGTAATAGATTTAAGAAATGAATGTTAAGGACAAAAAATGACAAACCAATGCATTCATTGCTCCGGCTTTCTTATGATGCTGGAAGCCTGGTCTTTTTTCTCTAGAAACGTAAACAAGCCGAGGGAGCTCATTTCCATCCGTGTCAAGTCCTCCACTATGTCCTAGAAAAACCTGTCATTCCAAATTTCAATATCATTATCATAATGAGTGAAAGCACATAAAAATGTGGCAAAAGCTGAAACTCAACGAAACTCGAGATTCAAGTAGAATACCTGGATCATTCCTGGATGATCTCTTGGATTATTTCCAGGCCATGGAGTACCATCCTGCATCGTCCAGCCTTCTTCAGGCATCTTCTGTGCTTTGGCCACCAGTGCATTTATCCGAACTTTGAATTCTTCATACTCCCTCTGCCAAACAATAAACTTCTTTAGTTTCCAGAAAAACCCCTTTTTTTTCTCAAACATCTAGATGCATTACGAAGAAATTGTTCCAAAAAATATATTGCTACCTTCATTGCTCTACGTTCTTTCACAAATGAGGGCTGAATCTTATCCTTCAAATAGTCTATTTTTTGAGCAAAATAAAATTCAGGGGCCCTTGGCTCAATGTTATGTTTTTTGCAGAAGGGAACCCACTTTCTTGCAAATTCTGCAGTTTCAGTGAGGGCTTCAAAGGTCAGCATAGCCGAACCATCATCAGAGACATAGCAAGAGACTTTGTCGACAGGGTAATCCACAGCAAGTATGGAAAGAACAGTATTCGCAGTAATGAGAGGAGGCTCTTTCAGTGGATCCACTGTACTCACAAAAACATCTACAGGAGCAAGCTGCGATGGCTCTCCTTCACGATCATATCTAAATTATGAAAAATTAAAAAACATTATAGAATTCCCTGTCAGAAAACCCGATTAATGATCACCCATTACTTGAGTAAGGTCGAATCATATTACCTCAACGCAAGCCTGTCGATGTAGGTTTCGCGATTGATGGGAGACCATTTAGGAAACTGATCCAATAGCCATGATAAAGCAAACCAAATCTCACAAATAACTGAAGTCAGCCACAATGGATATGCATCCTTCACAGGGTGCGTTACTCGGTATTGTAAGAAGAATCCCAAAATAATAAGTCGAAGTATGATCACAACCCGATAGGGGGTCAAGTGAGAAGAAGAAATGGGAACCACACGACTCAAAGGTTGTCTACCATCGTCAGCCCTGCGGCCAAAAAAAAATTACTATTGACCGAGTAGGAAGTAAAATAAAAAATGCAATTGTATTTCCCTACCAAATATACTTACATTTGCAGTTCATCTCCATTAGACCCTGTGCCTTCCATATCGCCCTTCCCCTCAGTGTATCTACTTGTCACCTGCATAATGGTTTTCTCCTGTTTGAGCTTCCAGCCTTCAACTCTTTCCTTCCAGTCAACATTTCCAAGGCCATAAGCATTCAAGTCTTTTGATGGATCGACAATCCTTACAGGAACTGAAGAATAGGCAAAAACAGATTATAATTCACAGAAATTATTAAAAAATAGTATTAACGAATTCAATTGAGTAAAGTTAAAAGTATTTAAATACCTGGCTGACGTGGATCAGTGTAATGAAGTGAATGAACACTTTTTTCAGAAGGACCTAAAGGCCCTGACGTTGTCCGAACAGATTGGTTGTCTGGTGTAGCAGGAATTTCACCAGAGATCTTGTAAAAACACACATAAAATAGTCATTTATCTTCACAAGCATAACAAGCAATCGAGAATGGTAAAACATACATCACAATCTTCAATTTTCAAATAATTAAAGTTGGTTTGGACAACAAATGACCATGATTCAGACATAAATAAACGAAACAAACAACCTTTTACCAACATGTTTCTACCAATAGAATAACAGATGTTCCAGCAAACAATTGCACCAATAAGTCAAGTATTAAACATGAAGTAGCTCAAGAAAAAATGAAATGCATAATAGTTAGTATTCTTTAAGCGACATCCATGGAATCAAGAATTGGTTCTCATACAGGTTGCCCGTTGGTTAGAAGAGGTATTGGTTGTCGGGACTCGTGTCTAGCAGATGATGACACATCAGCATCTTTTCCAAGCCACTGGCGTCTTGCCTTGCTATTTCCTTGCCCATAATTGAACTCATTTTCAATATCATCAACATCATCCTCATCGTCATCTCCGTCAACTCTCGGACTTCCTGCAAAAAGTCATCTAAATGCCTTGAGCAAATACTCAAATGGGAGAGGATTTAGATTAAAAAAAAAAAAAAAAGGAGCAGTTAGTAACCTTTGTGCCTTTTGTATCTAGTCTTGCACTGGGGGCAAGATTGGTTCCCATCTTTCCTCTCATACTCGTAACAAGGCCGGCAAACAGGGAAGGCACATTCATTGCATGCAACAAATACATCACCTGAGGCTGTGAGTCCAACAGTATCGCCACATATCTGGCAAATTTGGCCGTTCAAATGCTTCAAAGGTTTTGGCTGCAGCATTCGAAGAACACAGATAAATGGTAGATCGAAACAGTAGAGACCATTACAGAGTAACGACAATCTTCGGAGTAAATGTCGATCTGTTATCTCAATTAGCTCGTAAATGGGCCAATAATACAGACCAAGATGAGAGAATTACCAATAATACAAATCTACAGTGAAACCCAAGTACACAGATCCAGTGAGCAGAAAGCGAGTAGGGACAATGACATCGTAGAAATGAAGATAGAAAAAAACAGGATCGGAAATTAAGGAAGGAGTAGAGACGTCGAAAGACTAACCCCGCCGTCAGAATCGTGACGAATCCGAACAATCTCATTTCTCTTGTAAGAGCCAGCAACCAATCCTGCATTCGCTTCCATGGCTTTAAGGATTCCTCCACCTCAGAAAACAAAAGCAGATCGGAAAAGAAAAATGGCCGAAATGCTGCTAGCGAGTATCTATCTTAATGTCAAGGAGGAGGAAGCTGAAGAGCGTCGGTGGACTCTTCGCCCATTCAACACGCCATCTCTCTCTCTCTCTCTCACTCAGCTGTCTCTTTATCACTCTGCTTGGTTTCCATTTATTGTAATGTTTTCATGTCCAACTGGCTGATGTAATACAATCCAACCAATCTTTTTCCTCGGCTCGGCTCTTCTCCTCCTAGCCGGCTTTTGTGTGAGCTCGATGACATGTCCAGATGTCATTGGCTCAACAACTTGTAAATACTTCTGATTGTGTTGACTGTGTAGCATCCAATGGAATAGACAAACGTGGAGGGTGTCTATAGGTTGGTTGTTAATGTAGTGTTGGGTGTTTACAGGCTGTTCAGCGTCGCTCAGTGTCGGTAGCTTCAGTATGGATCCTAGGTGGCCGGCTCACTTGCTGTCGGGAGGAACTCCATTATTGTCCACCAATCAAATTCAAGGATATGTATTTTCTTATTATTCCAACTCTATCCCCCCTTTACAATAATATTTGATTTAATTATATTTTTCAGATCTAATTTCTTGGGCCATTTTATTTGGAAAATTTAGTTTTTAAATTAGATAGAGGAGGTAAATGCATATGGGGTAGGGTCAATACAGTAATAAGCTGGTGGAATTTCCATGGTTTGAGTAAGTATCCCAGTTTGACTTGGCGGTCATCTTCTTCATCAGCCAAGCCGCTTTCTCTCTCCCTTTCGCTGTTCCTCTCACTGAAAGATCTGCAACTACCGTCGGAAACTCCGGCAACTCCAACGCCTCTCCCAGCATGCTCTCGCTTTCGTCGAAAAGCCGAACCAGAATCTCTGCCGCTCCTTCTTTGCTCACCGAACACCTACCTTTCAGCACATCAACCATGGTCTCAACGATCTGTTCTGTTTTTCTCAGAACCTTCATACCTTCATCGAACCTCGCCAGAAGACACAGAATGGACAGCGCAATTCCGGAGAGATCATCGCCTTCGGACCTGCAATCCACCACGCTCAGTAGCACCGAGATAGCGCCTGCTCTGACGGCCACCGTGCAGTTCCCGTGGAATTGCACGAGCTCAACAAGGGAACAGAGGAGGTGATGAGCGGCCGGATGGCGAGGTATTGAAAGTTCCCTTACTAGCAGCTGAATCGTTCCGGCTACTCCAAATTTAGCTTTGTTCTTGTCTAGCATTGCCAGACTGCAGATGAGAGACGAAACTAATTTCGTCGATTCTGAGGAAGTCGAAGAGACAAGTACCGAATTGAGGCGGTAAATCGTTTCCATTTCCCCAAGTGACTGCTTCAGATCCGAATTCAAGGAGAGATTCAAGAGAATAGAGATCGAAAGGTCTTGAATGGCTGGGGACAGTGATTTCGTTAGAGCCAAGAGAAGTACGATACCTCCGTCCGTCTTCGCAAGCAAAGCCCTATTATGGTGACTGAGCTTGGTGATGGAAGCTAGGGCTTGAAGAGCTTTCTGCTGAGTTACATGTGAGCCTGATTGAGCCTCGGAAATACATTCGGCCATTGTTTGCCGAAGAGCAGCTCCCGCCATGGTTGTTGGAGGGCGAGACTTTGGCACTGAGGCCGCGATGCTTTATGAACGACGTGTCGATAAATTCAACACATCCGCTTTGGGAAAACCGGTAACATTTTCTGTCGTCGAGGATACAATTAATTGATTAAGTAACATGATTAATCATATATTTGCAAGAATAGAGCTTTAAAATGTATATTTACATTCGTACCCCTCTTAGTCCTAGTCGATCCTAATTAACCAAACTTGGAATCCACGCCTTAAAAGTGATCAACAATTCCACCAACGCAAAAAAAAAATGCAAAAAAACTTAACCGTCGCCAATTTTATCTTTCCTCTTGAGACTTTTTCTCTTCGATTGCGAAGCAATTGCGATCGTTGAATCTGCTTTTAGTGCATTACTCTTGGCGATCGCATACTCCTACGCAACTTAGGTATGTGAGCAATCAAATTCCCCCATCTTCCTTCTCTTAAATTTCGCCGTTGTTTTAAATTTTAGGACTTTCCGTCTGTTTGACTACTTTTCTTACGGTATTCGACATATATTCCTTAATTTTGTGGATAGGCGTCGATTTTGTTTTTTAAATTGCTCTTCTTCGTTGTACGGTTTTTTGTGCATCGTTATAACTCGATTTTGCTTACATCTTTGTTCATTAGGTTTGCAGTGGATTGGATTTTTTGTATACGAAGGATTTGTATTTGTTACTTTGTCTGGTTTGTGTAGCTTTTCGGTTTGGCGGAAGAAATTTAATTTTTTGATTAAAAATTACAATCATTCTTGGCACTCCTTATGATCTAGTTCATACCAATGTACGTAGTATTTTTATAACTCGTTTTGTTTTCCAAATCCAGCAGGTTTCTGTGATTTGGATCTGTGTTGGCAGATACTAGCATGTGGTTCAAGAAAGGTAGTAAAGTGGAGGTCTTGCGCGATAAATCTTCAGGAGCATGGTATAGTGCTGAGATTATCTCCGGCAGTGGTCGCACATATAGTGTTCGGTATGACTATATTTCCATCATTAAAGGTGAGGGAGTTGTGGAGAGGGTATCAAGGAAGGCTATCAGGCCTATTCCCCCTGCAGAAAGTTTGAATGATTTGGTGGCTGGAGATCTCACTGAGGCTTTCACTTTTGGCGCTTGGAAGATAGCTGTGATTTTGAAGGTCTTGAGTGGGGACTGTTATTTAGTTAGGCTAGTTGGGTCTCTTGAAGAATTCTGTGCCCACAGATCAAAAATCAGGGTGCGTCAATCTTGGCAGAATGAAAAATGGTTCGTGACTGGAAAGGTAATGCTTCGTTTTATTAGTGCTTACTTCTTGTTTAAAGAAGAAAAAGGTCTCCGTTTTGTTTTTTGTTGTGCTCCGATTTCTTGTATACATATCATATTTTCACTTATTTGATAGAAATGTAAATGCTTCAATTGCTTTTTCACTATTTGGAGTTTAGAAATGACACTTACTGTGAATTACTTTCTATACTGTGAATTACTTTCTAGTATATAATTGTTTAGAGTTTAAACTTCTATAGTTCAACTGACCAGTGCATTTTCATTATTCTCAGATGTACACGAGGCACCATTATATTGACATGAAAAGTAAACTTCAAGAGGGAATTGGTATGTCTTTTCAGGAAAGAATGGGTTTGGAAGTTTCTAGTTTGGCCTCACCAAGAAAATTAAAAAGAGTGCTGTCTTGTTCATCTCGCATCAGAACATATCCCAAAAAAATGAAACGTGTGAAGAAAGAGGGCACTCGGCAGCGGGAGCAATATATTTCAGGATCCTCATTTCCGTTATCTGATAAGGTAGATGCTGGTGATGTATTACTAGAAAATCTGGGTGCAAAATACTTGAAACTTTCTTTTAACAACGAAACTGCTGATTATCGGGAAACAGGGAAGAAAGATACTTATGGCGGTATTTCTTGTTTTCCTAAGAGAAACAGAAAAGCTGCTGATTATGATAGTGATATATGCTCTGTTGGTAGTTGTAGTGTTATTGATAACAGTTCAGATCCAAGGTTGCATGGTTGTATTTCAGCAGGAACTAGTATGGATGCAGTTGAACTTCATAGTGAAGCAGAAAGCTCTCATGGATGTGCAAATGACGAAGAAAGTTCTTATGTCCCCTCAAATGGGGATGAAAGAGAGAGAATACATAGATTAGAACTGAATGCTTATCACAGTATTTTAGTTGCACTACATGCCAACGGGCCGTTAAGTTGGGAACAAGAAGCTCTATTAACAAATCTCCGTATGTCCCTCCATATATCTCATGATGAGTATTGGGTAGAGCTAAGAAACTTGATTTCTTCTGAGCCTTGACTCAGTTCATTTTTCTGTTCTTTTAACTTTTTCCCTTCTATCGAATATTCCATGTTGAAACTTTCTTGTGAAAATTTGCTTAGGTGGTTTTGGTTTATATTCTCTAGCTTGTTCATTCAACTAGGATGGTTGACGTAGAGAATTTTTACTTGGTGTGTAATAAGATATTTATGAAGTGTAAATTTCAGACATTTAGTCTAATCTCTCTCTCTCTCTCTCTCTCTCTCTCTCTCTCTTCTCTCTCTCTCTCTCTGTTTTGTTGATAGTTTTGTTATTGCGATAAAAGGGGTTTATTTTTTTCTGTTGTGATACTTTTGGATCCTCACTATTGTAAGTCAGTTGAAAATTTTATCTTAGTTGTAAAAGGTTGTGCATCGTTCTTTTCTTGTTAAATTATTATATCGTACTAGATCTATTTCAATGTTAGTTTGTTTCTTATTGACATACGTTGCTGCCTGCCTTTTCATGTCCAAACTGCTTTTTCATGGTTTCCCTGTATTTGCCAGGGCCAAAGTTGGGGGCTTGCATGCCTTGCTTCTATTGGTCTGCAGATGACAATGACAAGGAAATCTGCTTCTAATTTCATAAGTAACGAACTGTACTTCTGACGGTTGGTACCACTCTTCTATGTGATTTGATCTCCATGATTTCATTATTCTGGGTACCATACAGACTGCCCGTTCAAAATAAAGAATTAACTTGAGAATAGCTATACCGCAATCTCTAGAAGTTCCTATATGCTGTTTTTTTTTTTTTTCATTTTCTTATTTTCCCGTATTTAGTTTTCTCTTTCTAACCTCACCTTCTTTTCTTGAATGAAACTATGATTTCTGGATATGTCGTCGGTTGATAATCAACTTATCTTGGAACTTGACATGCCATAGATGCAAATTTATTTTTCTATGTATTCATGTTTTGAATCCTGAGTATCTATGCATAAATAGTTCGTGCATCTTTAAGGGACTGCGTCATTACATGCAAATCTCCTTTACTATATTATATAAGAAGATCCAGAAAAATGTAGAATGGTTCTTTGTGGTTTTATGGACTTGAATTATTGTAGGATATAAACTGTCAAGTGGTCAGATGTTGAGTGTTTGCATACTACGTTGAGTCATTTTATGACAGATGCAACATTATTATGTGAAACAAATGTTACCTATTCATTGCACTTGCCTTTGATTCAGGAGTCCGCATTTATGCTATATATCCAAAATAAAAATTGTTGGCCAGTAGAGGCTGTCCATTTGCATTGAGGTCTTGTGGGCCTTGATCATCTTTCTTGTTCTCTAATTCTCCAAAGCTAATCAGGTAATTTTTCTTAGATTTGATACTTGTGAAAAAATACTTTACATTCAGTCAAGATTATGACTGTATTATGAATTGATTATGAAAATGATCACCTCGAAATGCCATGACTAATCAATGTGAACTTGTCTGATTTTGGTGTAACTGTTCAGAAATACAACCCAAGTATCAATGATTTGGTTTACAATATTGGTTATTCTTTAAAGAGAATGGAAAGATTAAAATCTTATATTGATCACTATTATGTTGTCAATCAGAATCAAGAGCTAGCTAATTCCCATAAGGTAGTATGATAATACGAACAAGCAATGAAGATCGAACACTAACCTTTTTGAAGAGGGAGGCTGTCTGGTGAGGGCGAATTTTGGGTATAACATGTTTTGGAAAAATAATGTAATTGCAGCCAACTAATTTTGGTATGTGATTATGCAGCTCAAACTAACTAGTTAAGATGGCAACCTTTGCTTCTGCCTTGGATCAATTTGCGTCCAATGTGTAATATGTGGTGTAGTTTCTGTGCTGCTTTCGTCCCTAATGCTGCGAGGATTCGCCGTGAAGGTCTAAGCGTTGAGAAGCACAGAAAGTTGTATCCTATTCTGGTATTCTTGATTTCCTGGTATACATTTTTTTGTGAGAAAATATTAATTGTTTTGCCATATATTACTGATACATTTGTTGCAACGAATTGTTATTTCTAATTTGTAGTTGGTTTTTTTATCATAAATAATTTTTATTTGAAATTCTGAAGTTATCTTCAGGCGAAGAAACTGCAATAACGAGTCTTAGCTTGCAAGACTGGTTGTGTGTTTTCGTATGATTACAAGTTGAAAATTGCATATTTAGGGGATATGAATATTTGGTTCCTCAATTTCTTGAAGATGGTTAGATTTATAGTGATCATATTATGGCAAGCATTAATTTCATGGAAATAATAGAACAAGATTACATTTAGTTTTTTTGTAGTATTTAAATAACAACATATTGAATGAGTGAAAATGTGAAAGCAAGTGCATATATTTTGTCAATAATAAGAAAACATCCAAACGGATGCCAAGAATCACATTTATCCGAAGGCATCATCATCATCATCCTCATCTGGAAGGGGCTGGTTAATAGCATCAGCAAGTTCTGCCTCGTGCCTGCAAAATGTAAGCGCGTGTTGGAATTGTCGTACAAGCGAGAATATGGTATCTAGCAGGAAATGCTAAACCCAGAATTCTGTTTTTGGACCAAAATACAAGACATTGATGATGTATACGCGCCAAAGTTTATTAAGTTGTTCATTACTGTATAGATATGAGAGAGAGAGAGAGAGAGAGAGAGAGAGAGAGAGAGAGAGAGAGAGAGAGTTACTGTTTCTGAGCATCCAAGTCAATATGCACTTCCGGAGGAGCCAACGCCGGAGATTCCACAAAATGCAGGTGAGCATCCCTACAATGAAGATAAATCATTTTAAACCATGCACTCTCAAAGACCACAGGTTTTCTTGAAAGGGAACTCGTTATTATTTACCCTGCAAGTTTTCTGGTGAGATAGAGAAATGGTTTTTCGAAGTTATAGTTGCTCTTTGCAGAAATCTCGTAGTACTGCAAATTCTTCTTGCGGTGGAAGGTCACCTGTTTTGCTTTCACTTGCCTGTTCTTCACATCAACCTTGTTTCCACACAGAACAATTGGGATGTTTTCACAAACCCTGAAAATAAGCAAAACATAACAGAGCCATGGATTATTAAGAAACCTATTCCGGCTGGGTACAAAAATAATATATTATAGAGCTGAGACCAGACCTGCAAAGATCCCGGTACCAAGTTGGAACATTCTTGTATGTCAATCGTGCAGTCACATCAAACATGATGATTGCACACTGCCCATGAATGCTGTCCATTTTTAATCAAAACACATGTAACATACTAGTAACATTTAATAAAGGGAGTTTTGGGGAGATAGAAAAGCACAAAAGATAGAACATTGCTCCTCCAAAACGTTGAAAAAATCACAGAAAAATGATGATCCAACATACAGATGCTAATCCATCAAATTAGAGGAATGTATAACTTACTAGTATCCATCCCTTAGACCACCAAACTTCTCCTGGCCAGCAGTGTCCCAGCAATAGAATCGAATTTTTCCACAATTGGTGAAAAAATCTAAGGGATGAACCTCCACGCCAATAGTTGCTGCTCCAAGTACATAATGAATATGAGTTCCATGAATAACAGTGTGATATAAGCCGGCAAGGATTCAGATTCTGTATTGAATAATGCAAAAGACAGGGATAAAAGAGTCGAAAATATATAAAACTTACGTTCATATTTCTTCTCAAACTCGCCAGTAAGATGTCTTTTCACAAAAGTTGTTTTCCCTGCATCAGCAAAAAGTTACAACTCTTAACATCGATTACTTCTCACAGGTGGAAGAAATATCATAATATTAAAAATCACAATACTGCCAGCAAATGAACATCGGAATCACCGATGCGGAAACATTCGACGCGATCTTTTTTATTAAAAACCAACCAGCATGAAACAATTCGACTTACAGATGATTCATTAGAGATCCTATCTCTCTCAAGTGCTCATCGAAACATGCTAACAACAAACAAACTATATACTATTTCGCAAGTCTAATTTACATCACCACCCCGACAAACAAAGGAAAAGCAGAAAAAAAAAACAAAGAAGTTGATACAATTACCAGTTCCACCATCGCCAACAATAACAAGCTTGAAGCTGGGGTAATCTACAGTCTGCTGATTGTATAAAGCCTAAAGAAACAAGAAAATGAATCAACGAGAAAGGCCATCATCATCAAGTAAAAGAAAGAAAAAAAACGAAGCGAGTATAGATAAACAATAAATAAAAAGATAAAAGAAAACAGAAACAGCGGCCGCACCATTTCCCAGTGTGGTTTAGAGTTCAGACCTGAGAGGTGGTGAATGGAGAATTTGAAGGCGATTTATAATGAACGAAACGAGGTTCCACGGGTGCAGTCGGTAGCTTTAAGCAGACGCAGTGATGTGCGCTCAGTTCAATTCGACATTTCAGTATTAAGCAATAAGCAAAAAGATGGCACGTGCTTCTCACGTCACTTACCATTAGCTTGTTGGGCCCATCTGAAGGCCCACTATAAAATCTCAGGAATGGTCAATTATATTAGAAACTCATAAAATCAAATTTGTTAATATGTAATATTACGCAATAATTATTTTACCTGTCAATAATTTTTTAAAAATAAAAAAATAAATACAATAATATTCATTATTAACGTGATACTGAGTTCAGCATTAAGAGTCCAGTTTTATAACTTTAGCACTACTTAAATTTTAATTTTAATTCGGTAACGTTCAGGTGAAGTCTTTGTTTGAAACGTCCTGAATATTGTCGTGGTAGGGCCAAGAATATGATAAAAATTTAAGAAAAATATTGGATAAGTAACAAAATTAGGCACCGCACAATGATGGGTCAAACAAATCAGTCTATAACATGTCACACTGAAATAATGCACTTGACAGTTCACATCCTCAACATAGTTTCCCAATGCCAAAAACAGTAACACATTTAATCAAAAGCGTCATCATCGTCATCTGGAAGAGGCTGACTAGCAGCTGCAGCAAGTTCCGCCTCGTGCCTGCAAAACATTGCAAAATTTTGTCATTGCTGTAAAATCAGGAAAACCCTGAATCGTGTTTTCTACTCAGAAATTCGACATACAAAACAAGTAAAAATATTACTTTAAATAAAATACATTGAAGCGACTTTTACTGATAAAAATAGCCTTGATTTTAAAGATTTTCATACATATTATTAAACTCTCATAGGTCATGCTTGCTGGAAGCATGTGATCATAAATAAATTCAACTGAGGAAATGAAAATCGATTGATAGAAAGAGAGACATACTGATGCTGAGCAGCCAAGTCGATCTGAACTTCTGGAGGAGCCAAAGCCGGAGATTCCACAAAATGAAGATTAGCATCCCTTCAATAAACAACAATAATATCATTTTTATCAGCACAAAACCATTAATAATGACTTTCTTGAACTAGAGAGGGTCTTCCCTTATGGGAACTCAATATCATTTACCCTGCAAGCTTTCTGGCAAGATAGAGGAAGGGCTTCTCAAAGTTATAAGTTACTCTTTGCAGAAATCTCGTAGTACTGCAAATTCTTCTTGCGGTGGAAGGTCACCTGTTTCGCTTTCACTTGCCTGTTCTTCACATCAACTTTGTTTCCACAAAGCACGATTGGGATGTTTTCACAAACCCTGAAAATAAACCAAATGCACGAAGAGCCAAGGATTGTTAATTAATCCTATTCCAGAGTACGACATAAAACTCATAGGGCTTCGACACTGGACAGACCTGCAAAGATCTCGATGCCACGTTGGAACATTCTTGTATGTCAACCGTGCAGTAACATCAAACATGATAATTGCACACTGCCCATGGATGCTGTAGAATGACAAAAATTTTAACCAACATACTAGACACAACTAAACATAATCAAACAGGAAACAAAACAGATGATCTTAGCAATTCATAGGTTACTTTCAGGATAAAAGAGATTAACTGTATATTTCCTAATTGCAGTACATAGAAGTCTTCAATTCAAGCAAGATTCAAATTTTCAATGCCAAAAAATGATAAGATAGAGAGCTCATACAACCTCAATAATTTAGCAGAGTTAGAAATAACATAACATAATGTTAATAGAAATGTTTACACCAAAGTTGACCTGTATTACAGATATCTTGCTTATACTCACAATTTTCAAAGAGAAAGCTAATACATTGAATTACATATATTATAATATTGCAAATAGTTGAGCAAGTTAGAACATAATATTAAGTGGTCAAGATCACACAAAAAGATGATATTTTTAATTATAAATGCTAATACATCGAATAACAAGTACAGAGCACTCACTAATATCCATCCCTTAGGCCACCAAATTTCTCCTGACCAGCAGTGTCCCAGCAATAGAATCTAATTTTTCCGCAATTTGTGAAAAAATCCAGGGGATGAACTTCAACACCGATGGTTGCTGCTCCAAATACAAAGTGCAAGTGAATTTCAAATGCAAGATAAGTGCGTAAAGTTTTGATTCTGCACCAAGTAATGGAAACAAAAAAAAAAAAAAACATAAAATATCCCAAAAAATAGATTCAGAAACTTACGTTCATATTTCTTCTCAAACTCGCCAGTAAGATGCCTTTTCACAAATGTAGTTTTCCCTGCATCAGCAAGAATCTACCAGTTTAGGAAATTCCCAATACCCATTCCTTTTGCAGGCGGTAGAAAGATCAACATGTAAGAAGGAAAAGGAAACTACTATACTACAAACATCAACTATCATTTCTGAAAGAAACGTTAGACAGTCTCTCTTTTGTACCAACGAGAAACAATTATACAACTATCTTTGGATCTATTAAAGAACCTATGTCTATCAACTACTCGCAGAACTGCGTAAAAAAATTCTTAAGGAAAACCCTCAAATCTTGAGGAACTTGTTTCACTAGTTCAAGTTATCTCTGCACAACAAATCACGAATAAAAAAACAATTAAAATGAACTTCATAAGTACCAGTTCCACCATCGCCAACAATCACAAGCTTGAAGCTGGGGTAGTCTACAGTCTGCTGATTCGGTAAAGCCTAACGAAACCAGACAGAAAAAGATAATCATTCAAAACCTAATTTCGGCAACTTAAAAGAAACACGAAATCGAAGAACAAAGACCAAGAGAATTACAAAAAAAAAAAAAAAACTGAGAAGAGGCAACGGAAACCATACCATTTCTCACTTTGATTAGAGTTTCAGAGGCGCCGAGGGCTTGTGAACGAGAATTCCGTATGGAGCTGAAGGCGGTTTATATAAACAGCTTCCACAGGCCCTAATGTTTCTCACGTAGCTTAAGAGTGACGCTGTAATCTGCACCGTCCGATTGAGCACGATGAATTTTGAATTTTGCTGGGCCCAATTGTCAGCCCAATTGACTGACCAATCGGGTACATTTGGTACTTAAGCCCACGTTTTATTGTTCAAACTGCTAGTCTTCTACGCATCTGATCCCGCATTGTTGCCATGAACGGCTTCCTTGAGTACTACCCGTTGGATCGAAGGCCACGATCAAATTTCATCCGCTAAACGAAGAATTACAGATCGAGAAGAAAGTGGAAGAGCGACCCAAATAAGCTGAACGAGGGAGGAGAGGAGGAGAAGCTTTTAGCGGTGATTAAGGATGTCATGCTGTTCATCTTTCACCTCTTCTCCTCACCCTTTCTCGCTTACATCATCTACGAAGCTTGTTGGTTCTTTCAGTAAGCCCGTTTTCATCTCCATGAGCTCCCGCTTCAGAGCTTCTGCTGAGGTTCCTGATTTTCTCCCGGCAGATTGGTATGTTATGTGCGTCTGCAAATTTTTCAGAATGGCCTCCACTTTTTACTGTCACCGTGTAATTGGTCCGCTCGATTCTGTTTCGTTTTTCTTGATTCGCCGTGGAAATTGATCATCGAACTCTAAGTTCGATTCTAGATGTATAAACTGGATTTTCGCTCTTTTTGGGTATTGGGTGTTTACAAAAGTGAATTATCCTGCTTCTCACCATGGATTAAGTGTTTATGTAGTTGATAGATACTAATCTTTAGTTGATTAGTACTTGTAGGAAAAGAAACTTAAATCTTTACGAGGGATTTTTCATTGCTTTCATGCCATTAGAGCAAACACAGCCTACCTATCTGTTAAAATACTTCATGATTGGATCAATTGTTGTTTTATGAGGCAACAATCTGACATCCTCGTTACAACCATCTCATGGTGACAATTATTGTCATCGAACATAAAACTAATTACAGAATTTTTGAAAAAAAAAAAAACAGTTAATAGAACAATAGAGCTGGCTCCAGTAAACTTACCATTTTTTTCATGGGGCTAACTGTTCCATTGGTATCAGTCTTTCGACATTGCTTCCGGCTCAAGCCTTGTCTCTGCTGAAGTAACCTTTACCTTTTGATTCGCAGGTTCGAATCTCGCAAGAAGAATCCTCTGGGCCCTAGTTTACATGTACAGTCGAATTATGAAAATTAGTATTTCAAGCTGCTCAAGTTTTGGTTTTTTATTCATCCGGAAACTTTCTATAGTTTACTGCAGAAGAAGCTATAAAGCACCAGCTTGATGCACTCAAATACAATGACCAACCCCATCAAGATTATGGTATCGAGGTTATGTATGAGGTGAAGGTCTATTTCAAATGCAATTTTGTGTCATTTTTGTGTCTTTTTCTGCTGGTCGAATCTACAATAAACTTTATCTCCGACAGTTTGCAGGATTCGATCCTCTTCGAAGGTCGTCCTACTTTGGACCTTTTTTCGATTTGGGGCAGGCAAGTTAACTGTAGTTTTAGCTATTTTAGAACAGGGCCGCTCCTTTCATGCTTACTATTAGATGTCATTGTAGTTTGAGCGATTCAGGCGAGTCTTCCACCATTCAACGTACAGAGTATTGCTAGGCCACAAAGAGAGACAGATATTAAGCAGCTTATTCGTCGAGGAGGTATAGCTTGCTTGATTTGTATGAATGGTTTGGCCTGGTCCAGCAAGTTACATTCTTGAATTTTATTTTTTTTTTTTTAGCATAAATAACTTGTAAAGTCTCCTCTTATGGTGAGTTTCTGTGATTGACAAATTGTAAAACAGAACAAATTTAAGCAGCGCATATGGATACAGGGTTGTCGCCCAAAAGAAGAAGAGATATTTCAATTCACCATGGTTCAGGTTTGACTCTTAACGCTTTGATCTTTGTATGATTGCCTGTAACAGTCAATGCAAATATGTTCAGTTTGATGTAGTTTTCATTAGCATTTGATTGTTGAACCTCAAAATTACACGAATTTCTCCATCTGTTCTCTCGATACTCGATGTTATTTGGCACTGACAGTGACGTCGGGTGCTAATTGCATAAACAAGTTTCTTTTCTATTACTGTCTTATTGTTTCTGCATTTATTTGCAGAGAGTTGGGGGGTCATGGGATGGGTATTGGCTGACAGAGAGCGTGCTTCACGATGGAGATACTTTCAGTGGAGGATTGGCTTACTGAAGCGACTTATGGCTACAACAATTCTTGTTGGCTTGTGGCTAGAATCTGTATTTAATACTTGTATATTTTTTCCTCAACTGCAGATTGTGTATATGCCAATTGAAATGTAGACTGTCGTGTAAAGCTCGTCAAATAATTTCAAGCATTTGAAGATTTACAAGCTGCACCAAGTACATTTCTGTTTGCTATTCTTCCCAACTGCAACCTGAAGTGCGATGGCTGAAGTTCAACCTAGAACTGTGAAGAGCTTGATTCAAGCTTCTGCTCGACATAATAATCAATTTGAGAAGTGTCTTTTTTAATAAAACACACATATAAGAGATGTACCTAAACGCTGCTGGAAGTCGTGTTATTGTTGAAGCAAATTGCAGTAGTTTTCCCATGAGATTTTCAATGTGTTGATGGAGCAAAAATTCATTGACAATAGGATGAGAGAATTTCACGTAATACACAAATTTCTAGAGCTTTTTATTCCACAGAAATGAGTCGGCCTCTAAGAATGAAAGGCGTGGATAGTATTTCTACACCAGCTTTTAGATTACTACAAGGTGAAATAATCAATTGCACCGCCCCAGCACCATCGATTGTTGTCCAGTCTCGTGTTTATAAAGAGCAAATCATGGAATCCTTGCCGGCCAAGAAGCTTGAGCCGACATTATGATTCCTACAATCACACCAAATAGCCCAAGGGCACTACCAAAGATTTCAATCACAAGAATCTTCACAAAAAGAGATGAGTTTTGGGCGTCAGATAATGCACAACTGCTTCCAATTATTCCTACACACAACCTTCAGGTAAAACAAACACCTAATATTAATACACTAGACTAGGTTAGATGAAGTAAAGGAAAAAAAATGAGACAAAGTGGCAAACCCGCAGACAAGGTTAGCAAAACCCACAATAAGTCCAGAGGCAAAAATAGCATATCCTGCTCTGAGAGCCTCTGGCGCATACATTTGTGATGTTGGAACACTTTCTAACTTTGTTTGTAAGATGATGGCGACGATAACACCATATATGGCCACTGCTTCGCAAAATATCACACTGAAAGAATTAAAGAACAGGTTAATTACAACAAATACGGCTGGATCATTCAGATGATCATCATCAAAGAATCATCATCAGTTTTTAATCAATATACAAGGGTTAACAACACCAATGCTGGGAAGAACTCGTGAAACTTACCAATCATCATCAAAGCTGGTTTTTCAGACCTCTTGATATTTTCCAAATACTTTATTTTGGAGATTTAGAACAGGGCAGAGACAACTCATCTATATGTCTAAAAAACAATTCAAATAGGCATGCGTGCGATCCCATGCCCATAGCCAAAAACAAAAATACACAAAACGTCCCAACTCCATGTCAAACCTCTAGAGATATTACCAGGAACATTAGAACGAGTAAATTTATTTTACGCAAAGAAATAAACACAATCCAATTCATAGTGTTTTTCGCCAGCATTGATCAACTATAGCAACGATCACCCAATTTCGAGTAGATCTTCCGCTAACACGCCCAGGTTATTTGACAAGAAATTAAATGAAATAACTTTGCCTACAGCAATCAAATAAAGGATGAAGGACTTCAGAAACGCCAAACGAACAACATTAGGGCTTCTCACCTGATTAAATTCTTCGAAGTAATACGTGGAGCTTTGATCGCAGCACCAATCAAACTACTTCCAGTTATATAAATCCCCCTGTAAGGCAAACACAACTTTTAAAAGCTCTCGCAATCTTCAAACGTAAATGAGAGCGCGAGAAGGAGCTGGCATTACCAGGCGGCGCCGAGAACGGAAACACCGATAGCGACGGCAATTCCAACGGCAGAGAAGGTATAGGGAGAGATCTTGACGATTGCGCGAGCCCACGAGCTCGCATCTCCCACCATTGCTGATCCTGACATGGTTCAGTGGATTTGCGCCCGATTGTTGTCCTCAACGTGGCTCTGGATTTAGATGCCCGCGGGTTGGCTTTCATTATATATAAATGAGAGGATGACAAGGCCTTCTATCAGTAGTCAGTACTCATATTGGGCTAACTCGGACTCCGGCCCACAACTAACGGTAGTAGTGTAGTTGTGCTGTTTACTGTTTTGAAAATTGGTTTTGGTTTTGATTTTGAAAAACTCATTTTTTATTAATTTAATTCATCTGAATTTCGTTTCCCCAAAAACACTAAATTTATTTAATTGTTTTCTAATATTTTTATGAATCCAAGGCTATAATTATAACCTGTCTAGTCTAGAAGTACTTTTAAAAGTAATAAAATTATCTTATTTGATTTTAGATTAAAAGTGTACATATAAATGAATTGAATTAATTATGACCTATGATGAAATATGTGCTTATGAATATGGTAAGCTGAAACGATCATGGAGATTTCATTTTCCCGAAAATATGGAGAGAGTTTTTGATTCTGGTAGCCAGGCATAAAGAACGAGGAAGCAGCCTACTGATTAGAGCAGGATTTTAGGAGGGTTCTTCTCTTTCTTTATCTTCTACCTCGCCTCAGCTATAAAATCGCATCGAGAAAAACTCCACTTAAAACACTAGGGACCTAGCCATGGCCGAGGAGATCACGTACATTTGCAAAAGAACAGTGGTGAGCACGAAGCCGGTCCTGGCCGGAAAATACTACGACCTTTCAGTTCTGGACCAGATAATGGAAGAAAGCAATATCAAGATGGTTTTCTACTACCCGTCGACCGGCGTGGACGTCGACGCCGGCGAGAAGACGAGGAAACTGAGGGAGTCTGTCTCAGAAATGCTGACTCACTTTCCGATCGTGACTGGACGGCTAGTGAAGAACGACGGAGGGAAGTGGATGATAAAGTGCAACGACGCCGGAGTGAGGATGGTGGAGGCGAGAGCCGTGGGCACTGTGGAGGACTGGCTGAAATGTGTTGACAGAGAGAAAGAGCTCAAGCTTGTCCATTGGGAGGACATGTATCCTAACCCGTATTTTTGGTCTCCTTTCAATTTTCAGGTCATTCACAACGCATAACCTTTTAAAAGAACTATAAAAAGGAACTTGATTTAATCGAAAGAACGTAATGGTCTATTTAATGCATGTAGTTGACTGAGTTCGAGGGAGGTGGTCTAGCAGTGGGCGTAAGTTGCAGTCATCTCTTAGGCGACTTGACTTGCGCTACGGCGCTCATAAAGGCGTGGGCAGACACGACGTCAGCGAACAAAATGTCAATGCCGCCGCATTTCTTCCACCCACTCCCGCCGCGCAGACCGAGCGACAGAAATCCCCACCACAAGCCCTACACCGCCTTGATCGACCACTACAAAGCCTCCATTCGCAGGCCCATCTCCTCCCCTGCGTCTTCGACAAAATACAATACCGTCGCCTTAGCTTTCTCGCACCAGACTGTTCGAGCCTGCATGGATGCGACTGGACTCAACCCGTCTTCCTTTCAGGCCATCGCTGGGCTCTTATGGGTCTGCATTAGTAAAGTTAGAGGGGAACGAAATGGGCTTGTAAACATGTCTGTCTGTTTAGACATGAGGAAAGTCTTAGGTCTAGACAACGGGTTTTTCGGAAACTGCATGGTTTATAATAAGGTCGAGTCGGAAGGCTTGGCAATGGCGGATGGGAATTTATCACAAGCGGTTAAGGCAGTGGGGGATGTAGTTGAAAAAATGAATAACGAGGGAATCATTGATTTGATCGAGTGGCTACAGTGCAACCAGAACATAGATAATTTAAAGATGGACGGTCCTGATTTGATCTGTGCAAGCTTGGACTGTATCGACCCTTATTCAGCCATATTTGAAGGTGGATCAGAACCATTGCGCACATCATATTTTGTGGACCCCACCTGCGGGGTAGGGACGGTTTTGATTCTTCCATCAAGGCAAAGTGAGGGCCCACTAAGCAGGGTGGCTATGGTAACACTGGCTGAGGAGGAGGTGGCGAGGCTGTGTGAGGACGATCTCCTCTCACGCTTCTCCCCAACCATTTTGATGGGAGTCAAAGCAAGCCAATAATGCACGATTAATTAAATCCTTATAATATGTTATTTCGGTCCCGGTTTCGGTTCAATTGAAAAATATTAAAATTGGACCGCAAATAAAAGTAGTGAATCATCTTGGAGTGCATGTTCCAACCACGTGTCCAATCTTAATTTGCTCGACTTAGCTACTTAGACCCTATGTCAGCACGTAGAGTAAACCGTATTGTGGAGATCGAGAGAGAGATGGCTATGGCTACCACTACTTGCCTCGGGATTCCTGTATCAACTCCATCTTCAACCAGAAAGATAATTGGTCAGCTTCCATGGTAAGAGTCTAACCAAATCTAACCCTAATTCATTACTGCTTGAAGTGATTTATAAGATAGATAATCTTGTAGCAGGAATAAAAGCAAGGAATTGCAGAGAGAAAGGTGTTCTTTAGCCATGGTGAGCTTACTGATTGCGTTGGAAATAGTCAATCAAGACGTCGCCAAAACCGCTGATTTCAATCTCATCGAACAGCAATCTGTCGTTTCAACTTCAACCAAGATTTCAAGGTGGAGCAACAGAAGAACTTGTCCTCAATGGCGGATGAATTCACTGGAGATAATCGTGCCGGAGAACCTTCCCCGCCCATCCACCCGCCGGAAATGGGAGGTAGTCACCAACTCCGATCATGTTACCGCCACAACCCACTCTCAGAGCTCTCAGTGTTTCTTCATGTAAAGCTTCCCACGTTTCATATGATTACTCTCACTAATCAATCAGCTGCAATTGCTCAAGATCTGTAAAAAAATTATATTTTTACTCAAGTTCAAGTGACTTATCATTTTCTCTACAATTTTTGCATTATTTTAATTATAAAATGTCATCTAACGTTCAAATTTAAGGATGAAATTAAATAATTTACTTAATTTGGAAGATTATTGTTTTTTAAAACGTGGAAATAGAAGAAAAAGTGGACGACATTGATGTGTGGACTGTGGTCATCACTAAATATCTCATGAATTGATTAGAAGGTAGCCGATGCAATGCAGTACAAGCGAGGGGAGGATGGAGTACGTGCAGTACTAAGTACTGGATGTGATAGGAAATAATGCATCAGAAAGGGGACAAATTAAAAAGAAGTGGACCGGCCTGGGCTCTGGTCTGTGTGGTTGCGGCCATCAGGCCAGCCACTCAGCCAACATGTCCTCTGGCTAGCCAGCGTCCTTGCCTCGTCGGCGTTAACATTGGCTATTTGGCTTGACGAACAAAATCAACATTCGCAAGAAAGCCAATCAGGCAAACGTCGACGTTATAATTCCAAGATGGAAAGATGGTTAGAGATTAAGAACCGTAAATGCACCACCGCATTTTAGAGGTAAAACCATAATCTTCCCGGTTGAAAAAAGACAATTACCCGGACAATATCCTACTGTATATTATTTGTTTGCACAATATAGTAACTTTTGTGATAAAATCAATCACACTGCGAGAATTAAATCAACAATTAATTAGAATAGTAAAAGAATAAATCAAGAAACAAGAATTTACACGGTTTAGAACAAATCCTCCTATACTACTACACAAAATTTCAACAGCGAATTTTATCATGGAATCAAGAAAACAAGAATTAAAATAATGCTACTTCATCATTCCGATATTTTTTTTTTTTTTTTTTTTTTTTTTTTTTTTTTTTTTTTTTTTTTTTTTTTTTTTTTTTTTTTTTTTTTTTTTTTTTTTTTTTTTTTTTTTTTTTTTTTTTTTTTTTTTTTTTTTTTTTTTTTTTTTTTTTTTTTTTTTTTTTTTTTTTTTTTTTTTTTTTTTTTTTTTTTTTTTTTTTTTTTTTTTTTTTTTTTTTTTTTTTTTTTTTTTTTTTTTTTTTTTTTTTTTTTTTTTTTTTTTTTTTTTTTTTTTTTTTTTTTTTTTTTTTTTTTTTTTTTTTTTTTTTTTTTTTTTTTTTTTTTTTTTTTTTTTTTTTTTTTTTTTTTTTTTTTTTTTTTTTTTTTTTTTTTTTTTTTTTTTTTTTTTTTTTTTTTTTTTTTTTTTTTTTTTTTTTTTTTTTTTTTTTTTTTTTTTTTTTTTTTTTTTTTTTTTTTTTTTTTTTTTTTTTTTTTTTTTTTTTTTTTTTTTTTTTTTTTTTTTTTTTTTTTTTTTTTTTTTTTTTTTTTTTTTTTTTTTTTTTTTTTTTTTTTTTTTTTTTTTTTTTTTTTTTTTTTTTTTTTTTTTTTTTTTTTTTTTTTTTTTTTTTTTTTTTTTTTTTTTTTTTTTTTTTTTTTTTTTTTTTTTTTTTTTTTTTTTTTTTTTTTTTTTTTTTTTTTTTTTTTTTTTTTTTTTTTTTTTTTTTTTTTTTTTTTTTTTTTTTTTTTTTTTTTTTTTTTTTTTTTTTTTTTTTTTTTTTTTTTTTTTTTTTTTTTTTTTTTTTTTTTTTTTTTTTTTTTTTTTTTTTTTTTTTTTTTTTTTTTTTTTTTTTTTTTTTTTTTTTTTTTTTTTTTTTTTTTTTTTTTTTTTTTTTTTTTTTTTTTTTTTTTTTTTTTTTTTTTTTTTTTTTTTTTTTTTTTTTTTTTTTTTTTTTTTTTTTTTTTTTTTTTTTTTTTTTTTTTTTTTTTTTTTTTTTTTTTTTTTTTTTTTTTTTTTTTTTTTTTTTTTTTTTTTTTTTTTTTAAATAGAATGATACAAATGTAAATATAATAAAATAAATACAAATCTAATTAAAAAACTGTTGAACCAATATTTACAATAATAACAGAAGATATTAAGGCAGTGAAGAAGAATAACAGTTGCGTACATCCAGGGAGGAAGAAGAGGAGTTGGCACGTACGCCATCCGGATTAACCTGAAAGATGTCGGGGCTGTTTCGCCGTTCTTTTACGGACAACTAACGGAGATATAAATAAAAGTATAGAATGACCAAAATGAAAAGGCTTCAACCTCGAGTGCAACTAAATCTATTAAGTCTTTTAAATGGATAGTTTTAAAGACAGCATTAAAAGAAACTAAAATAATCAATTACATTGACTAATTCAATTTTCTTTTCCAATAGAATAAAGTTTGTTTATAAGTAAAAAATGTACGAGTATAGAGCACTTTTTGATCGAAGATCGTACACATAAACAATTGAATGATGGCTATGGGTATAGTTTATTATGTGGTTCAGTTCCGTCGCTCACCGGCATTGACTGGCCATGTTTTAATACTCTTGGCAGTTTAATAGGGGCAATAATTATATATTGTCCAGTTGCAGCCGTGCAGGATTTAAATAAACTCGAGGTCTTCAAAGATTTTTGTCGATGAAGCATCGGCATTATAATTAGAGAAGGTTTTCCAGTGAAGACGGTAAACGAAATGGCGTCGCCCTCTACATCCCATGTCGTGATCTTCCCTTTCATGGCCCATGGCCATACGAATCCTGCATTGGACCTCTCTAAAGCTCTTTCTCTCCGAAATTTGAAGGTCTCCATTGTAACTACTCCATCCAACGCAGAATACATTGCTCGGAAAACATCAAATTTCCCCAGCATTGCTGTCATTACGATCCCGTTTCCGTCCATTATTGGCCTACCCAACGGCTGCGAGAACACCGCCGAACTCCCCTCGGTGGAGTCGTATCTCCTCCCTTTCCTAATGGCCACGAAGCAACTCCAGGTGTCGTTCGAACAACTTTTGCAGACAATGAAGGATTCAGGTGATCTCCCTCTCTGCGTCATCTCCGATTTCTTTCTGGGTTGGACCCTCGAAGTTTGCCAGAGATTCGGAGTTCCAAGACTGGTATTTCACGGGATGGGAGTTTTCTCAATGGCTCTCTGCAAAGTTATTTCGATTCATACTCCTCATTTGAAAATAACCAACAATTCTGATCCTCTAGACCTGCCAGGAATAGAGCTGCCTTTCACTTTAACTATTTCAGACGTTCCCGAGGCTTTGAATTTGCCAAATTACGACGACCCGTTTTCTCGGTTCACGATGGAGGCCGCCGAGGCTGATGGGAATAGCTGGGGCAACATCGTCAACAGCTTTGTGGAGATGGAGGGCGAATACGTTGCTTCGTTACAGTCTTTCTATAAGGAAGGAGCTCAAATCTGGTGCTTAGGTCCTCTCTTCCTCTATGACAGATCATTTGAAGAAACAAAGGAGGTCAATCACTATTCTGATCATCTGGATCAGTGGCTCGACGGCCATGCGAGAGACAGGCCAGGCACGGTGATATATGCATCATTTGGTACGCAGTCCGATGTATCCGACAGCGCAACTCGACGAGGTAGCTCTCGGGCTGGAAGATTCGGGCTATCCATTTCTTTTAGTGGTTAGGTCGGCGACCTGGACTCTGCCCCGTCAAATTGAAGAGAAAGTAATCAAGAGCAAGGGCCTAATTACGAAAGAGTTCGTCGATCAGAGAAGAATACTGTTTCACAGAGCAACGGGAGGGTTTTTGAGTCACTGTGGGTGGAACTCGGTGATGGAGAGTGCGTGCGCAGCGGTGCCTATTCTGGCTATGCCGATTACGGCGGAGCAACTGTTGAACGCCAAGTTAGTGGTCGATGGGCTGGGAATTGCGGTTAGAATCGAGAAGGCGAATGGTTTGAGCAACGGAGTCCCAGTTTCGAAGGAAGATATTAGCAAGGGCGTGAGAGAGCTGATGGAGGGAGAGGGAGGGAGGAGAGCAAGGGAGAGCGCGCGCGCGCTGAGTAGGTTGGGCCACGGAGCTGTTGAAGAGGAAGGGTCGTCCAGGGCAAGCCTCGACAGGCTCATTCAGCAACTCTTGTCTACTTGACCCTACGCAATAAATTACGAATTCATTTCGTACGTAGTTTTGAAATGCTCGCCTCTAGGTTTGCAATAATATATGGTTTACTTGTACGGGTCAACGCTAGAACGCTTCTTTTTTATACAATTATAAAAAATAATGTTATATTTATTGCACGTTCAAACTCTCATTATATATTTCAATTTTATAGAGTCAATATCTTTGACTTGCCTTTTTATAATTGTAAAATCTTTGTTTTTGTCTTTTGTGTTATTTTTTGTACTCGGGTGATATTCATTTTCATTTTGCGTTATTATTTTTCAAATTAGTCCCTATTCTTTCTCAATTACTGCTTACCTTTAACGGCTGGCGCCTTGTAATCTTACTATATACAAATTCATTTTCCAAATACGTCAGCACGGAACAAGTGCCACGTGGGAGTTTATCATTGGTTTAACGGTCTTACATTTTATAGAAAGTAATTAATGTATTTAACAAGAAGAGATTACGAAATATATTCAAAGTCCAGTTAAAGTATTTCAATAAACGTTGAGATCATCATAGATTTTGTCTAGGAAGCGTCGGCGGTGACTATATTCAGAGAAGGGTGTTCAGTGAAGATTAGTGAAACGAAATGGCGTCTCCTTCTTCTTCCCATGTCGTAATCTTTCCGTTAATGGCCCACGGCCATACCAATCCTGCGCTGGACCTGTCCAAAGCTTTTTCCCTCCGAAATTTGAAGGTCACCATTGTAACTACTCCATCCAACGCAGAATACATTGCTCGGAAAACATCAAATTTCCCAAGTATTTCTATCATCACGGTTCCGTTTCCGTCCATCATTGGCCTACCCGACGGCTGCGAGAACACCACCCAACTCCCCTCAGTGGAATCGCATCTCCTCCCTTTCCTTATGGCTACGAAGCAACTCCAGGTGCCGTTCCAACGTGTTTTGCAGACGATGAAGGATTCCGGTGAGCTCCCTCTCTGCGTCATCTCCGATTTCTTTCTGGGTTGGACCCTCGAGGTTTGCCGGAGATTTGGAGTTCCCAGGCTGGTATTCTCCGGAATGGGAGTTTTTTCAATGGCTCTCTGTAAAATTATTTCGACCCGTGCTCCTCATTTGAAAATAACTACCAATTCTGATCCTCTAGACCTACCAGGAATCCAGTTGCCTTTCACATTAACTATTGCAGACGTTCCTGTTGCTTTGAATTTACCAAATTACGACGATCCATTTTCTCAGTTTGCGATGGAGGCCGCCGAGGCAGATGGAAATAGCTGGGGCAACATCGCCAACAGCTTCGTTGAGATGGAAGGCGAATTCGTTGCTTCGTTACAGTCCTTTTGTAAGAAAGGAGCTAATATCTGGTGCTTAGGTCCTCTTTTCCTATATGACAGATCACTTGAAGAAACCAAGGAGGTCAATCATTATTCTGATTCTCTTGGTCAGTGGCTCGACTGCCATGCGAGAGACAGCCCGGGCTCGGTGATATACGTATCACTTGGGACTCAGTCCGACGTATCAGACGCGCAACTCGACGAACTGGCTCTGGGGTTGGAAGATTCCGGCCACCCATTTCTGCTAGTGGTTCGGTCGGCGACCTGGTCTCTGCCTCGTGAGATCGAAGAGAAAGTAATCAAGAGCAAGGGTCTAATTACGAAAGAGTTCGTCGATCAGAGAAGACTACTATTTCACAGAGCAACGGGAGGGTTTTTGAGTCACTGTGGTTGGAACTCGGTGATGGAGAGCGTGTGCGCAGGGGTGCCCATTCTACCTATGCCGATGACGGCGGAGCAGCCGTTGAACGCCAAGTTAGTGGTGGAAGGGTTGGGAATGGGGGTTAGAATGGAGAAGACGAAACATTTGAGCAGTGGAGTTGCAGTTTCGAAGGAAGATATTTGCAAGGGCTTAAAAGAGCTGATGGCTGGAGAGGGAGGGAGGAGAGCGAGGGAGAGCGCGCGCGCGCTGAGTCTGTTGGCACGCCGAGCTGTTGAAGAGAATGGGTCGTCCAGAGCGACCCTCGACAGGCTGATTCAGCAACTCTCGTCTACTTGACCCTAGAATTTAGGACTTGGGCAGTTTTGCGCTGCTCTAGATTTACAACAATATATTGTTTACTTGTATTTGGTCAACGAAGATAAGACGCTAATAAACCAAATGCTTAAATTTTTAAAACTTAATACTATAAAATATATTGAATGAACACGTGGCTTGATTTCATTTGTTCCATTAAACGAATTATAAGCGTAATAGGATATTGTGTAATAAGGTGGCGTGTCACATGCAAAAAGAGGAGAGTCCAGTCTGGAAGGAAAAGAGAAAACCATTTAAATTATTTCCCAAGATGGATTTCGGAAGTTCAAACTGTACCCTGTCCCGCTCACGCTCCCTTCTATACCAACGCTCTCTCCCACTCTCTTAGTCTTCTCTCTCTTTCCGCTCTCTCTAGAGAGCTCTCTCCACTGCCGTCGAGGTACCGGAGCTTCCGTCTAACTCAGTAAGCTCTTCTCTCTTTCTCCATTTCTCCTTCTGCGTTTCTGCATTTCAAATGCTCGAGAGCTTTTTGTTGTTCTGTTTTCGCTCCATTCCGCTACGTTTTCTTTGTTTTGGATCTGCGTCTAGTTGTTTGAGATGTTGAAGTTTTAGAACACGTTTTTTGTATTTTAATGCATCGATCTGTGGCAACGATTTTCTTTTTTTTTGTGATATCTCTTGAAAAAAGTTAGGACAAGTTGTTGACCTCTAAATCCTGTTCTGAAACTGAGCATATTTTTAAGCACATTGTTGTTTTCCTCATTTCGTAGTTATTTGTGTCTTACATTGTCGAGCTAAGAAGTTATGTTTTCCCTAATCGCTAAACCCACGCACTCTCTTTATCCAGTGCGTCTATGTGAGGCTTTGTTGGGTTGGTATTTAGAATCTGGATTTTTTTAGGCCTCCGCTATTTTTCATCTTCGTTTCCCAGAATCTCCGTCGAATTTTTTTATATTTCCATTTGGCAATGGAGTCAAAGCATGAGAGTTGCAAACACTTCTCTACTTCACATACAATACTTATGTTTTTGTCGTGGATTGAATTAATGAAAAACCCTGCCATGTCTCCCCTGTGGTTAGTTACCTTTTTTAAGCTAATCACGTAATGACATCATTGGTAGAAAATTTCCTTACTCCAATATATTCCCATGTCGATCTATGAAAGTGTTATAAACAGGTTTCTAGACGATGGATTAAATTGACCTTGTGCTCAATGGAAACGATCCTTTGCTTTATTGAACATGAAAGTGGATGTTTGACTCTTGGATGGATGTTTTTGTGTCCGTTTCTTATACCGTGAATGGTAAAAATAAAAAGGAAAATGTTTACAATGCAAAGTTGGGATCATTGTTTCCATTGAATATATACAGTATCAAAGACTAAATAATGTAAAAGTAACAGCTCAGGCACTTTATTTATTCTATTGCCTCTCTCAGGATCACCTCAGATTATGTAACTTGAGTTGTTGAAGTATGAAAAGGACTAAATAATAATGCATCATCAATTATGTCTACATCATCTGCTATTTAACAATGAACTTGTGTAAGACTTGCAGGTTCAATGAAAAAGATTTAATCTAAATTATGCTGCGTTCTTCCACAAGGCAAGCAAATATGAATAAAGAGAATACTGCTGCCAATGTCGAAGAATCTATTGTCCGAGTCACACGTGCTAGGGCTAAAGCCTTAAGTACCACAGCCGTGACTGTCCATTCCTCCAGACCTCCTTTGAAGGATACAAAGAATGTCTCCCGGGCAAGTTTTAAAAGAGCAGCTGTAGATGAGAAGAAAATTTCTGCACCAACTACTGCTGTTCTTCAACGTAAGAGGAGAGCAGTCCTTGGAGATGTAACTAACACCTTTTCTGAAAGTTCACATGCTACCTGTATAAATGCTTCTAAAATACAAGTATATAATTTTGCATCACCACTTATACTTACATTTTTGAATTATGAAATTTTCCTTTACATGTATCATTTGTTTCATTCATCTGAACTGTTTGGCTTTGGGTTTTGCAGATTACCAAGTCGACTGTAAGTGGTTCTACAAAATTAAGTGCAAAGATGCCAATGGATGTTTTTGTAAAAATTGCTGAGGTACCTGCCGACCAAAAGACAAAATTAGCTGAAGATTTATCAAAAATAAGGATGGCAGAGATGGAAGAGATTACTTTAAGGACTGTGCAAAAAGAAAATATTCTGCTAAGTTCGTACCCTTGCATTAAAAGTGGTTTAGCTGATCTGAAACTTCCTATACCTGCTGGACTGGAAAAATCTCAGAACAAAGGTTGGTATTCAGTTCAACTTCAGTTACGATAAAAGAGTTTAAGACTAGTAAGTAAGAATAAGGATTTTTTTTTAAAGTGACTGACGACTTGATGAAAATTTTCAATGACGAAAAGCAATTTCACGATAAAGTTTCTAAATTTGTTTGATGAATAATCTTGGTATAAAGAAATGTCACTTTGAAGTAAAATGAAGTTCAAAAGGAACAAAGATAAGCATATCATTTGTTCTGTTTTGACGTTTATATCAGCATATGGTAACACTGTCTCCACTAAATATGCAGAAGACGATTTGCTTTGCAAGAATATGGAAGCCTCAAATCACCTTTGCATCGTGGATATTGATTCAAGATCAAAAGATCCCCAAGCTTGCAGTTTATACGCCCCTGATATATACAAGATAATACATGTAACAGAGGTTTGAGCCACTTGCTTGAGCTGTTGATGTGCTTTCAGCTTTTCACAAATGCTATATTCTTAGAAACTTTCTTAAAGAAGTAGCTTATCATGGCGATATAGTTGATGCTAAATTATTTCATTTATGTTCCTTTTCCAGCTTGATCAAATGCTATCAACTAACTATATGAAACAGTTGCAGCGCGATGTTACTGCAAACATGCGAGGAATTCTGATTGATTGGCTAGTTGAGGTAAAGGGCAGATCTGTAAATTAGAAAAAATTTGTAGTGATTTTGTTTCTTAACTGAAGTGGATTGTAATCTTCTCTAGTTTGCATTATGTCTACAAAATTTGTCCTTCGTGTTCCTTGCATATATTCACTTACTTTGTTGTTTGATAAGCAATAAAGTTATTTCAAGATTGGAGAAAATTCATGTGATCAGTGTTTCAAAGTAGAAGTTGGATTGCTGATTTTTAATGGTTCTTTGAAATTTTTCCAAATGCTGCAGGTAATTTGAATTGTTGGATTAGGTTTCTTAATAAAAAAAAATAGTATATATGTTTATATCGTCTAATATAACTTCAGTGAATAAAAATGAGATTTTGCTCCTTAAATTAGATTATGAACTTTTGACATCATTATTAACAATATTGCAAATTGACATTTAATTGGCACTCTTGAAATAGATAATGTAAGTACATGTTAATATCATTCGTCATGGATTTCTTACTCATTTCGAATTCAGCTTATATTAATTTGCATGAAGCTACTATATATGCTCAATAGTTATGTCACTGTTGTCCTATTTCTCATTGTTTTAGGTATCCGAAGAGTATAAATTGGTTCCTGATACACTTTATCTTACTACAAATGTCATTGACCGATTTCTCTCCAAAAAATACCTTGAAAAACAAAAATTGCAACTCCTTGGTGTTACCTGCATGCTAATTGCCTCGTAAGTTCTACATCAACCATAATTATAATTACATTGGTTTAATCATGAGATGTTTACATATTTTTTTTACAAGCAAGTAGCTGTAAACTCGAAGCTTTGTTGGAGAAATATGATGGATTATAGAAGCTTCGTTAATAAGAAAACATTTGTATTGAGAAGTGGATTAAAAAACATACAATGACAAGTATAACAATGATTTTATATTTTTTTTAAGAAGTTGTTGCTAACTTCCAAAAAGTTGTTCAAAAATTGTATTTTTTGTTACAAGTGCATCGTTGTTGTACAAAAGTTTATTATCCTTTAAAATAGTATTTCATTTAGAGTCTTCTTTAGGATATTACTCTCTCTCAACTTTATGCGAACATTTTGAAACAAGTACATAGCTTCAACTTTCTCTGGTCTTGCTCTTATTCTTTGTTTTATTTTGAAATACAATGTACATTTACACTTTTTCACATGTTCTAGACACTAACTGTCATTGCTTTTTTGCTGGATACATTTATTATCGATGAGTTCTTCCCAATATGATTAAATGACACCGATTTGTTAATCTGTTTTTATTTCTGACAAACTACAAACTAGCCTATGCTCTTCCACTAACCCCTTTCTTGGTGTTCTTTGAAAGCACGTGTACTGTTCTAGTATTCTGATCCATAATTTAGAAATTGATACATTGCGAATTCAAAATTTATGACATTGTGCGGGAAAAGTTTCTGTAATAGTAGATACTCTTGAGAGTGATTATTATGTTTTGGTTTGAAGGAAATATGAAGAAATATGTTCACCACGGGTGGAAGAATTCTGTTTCATTACTGACAGCACTTACACAAAAGAACAGGTAAGCTACTGCTCATCAGGTGTTATTTATTTGGAACAGCCATGCTTTAGTGAGTTCTAGGCGTTATTTGTCCTTTACCACGACTACTGCTACTCTTTTAATGTCACGTCTTTTCCCCGCAGAAGTCAAATTGCGGAAACTTTCTGTTTAGTCCTACTTTCTCATGCAATCTTCTTATTTTTATTGTCCTTTTAAATACACCAGTTGATTGTTTTAATATGGTGCCCATAACGAAGAATATAGATAGTGCTTGTTTGTTTGTGAGGAAAAGATTACCAAAGAAAGTAGCTTAAGGTAAAGTAAAACTTGAAAAATTTGATTTACCCTGTACAGTAGTTAATCAATTTTTTTTTGGCTAAAGTCTCTCAAAAGTACGGTTCTAATAAAAATTAAGAATTGTGGCAAAACTGAATCAATTTCTTTTTTGGGTATAATTCTGGGTTCTTTGATGATGGATTCAGTGATTATATGACGTTAGAGGATTATATTAGTTGTTTTGTCAGGGAAATGAGCTTATATTTCCTTGTATTTTAGCATGTATCCCTTTTTCTATGTTCTTTCCATTTGAATAGAGATAACAACTTCACTATCTTGTTTCTTGTTCTTGGGAATTTTTCTTTTTGTAATTACTGTTCTTTCATACATACTTCTGGTTCTTATTTAAAAGAAAAAGGCTTTTTTTCCTTCAAAATTGCTTGAACCAGACATTCTTCTAATTTGAATGTAGGTTCTTCATGATATAGTTTGGTATTTGTAATTTAACTGTGATTTTGGGTTATAATGTCAATCTTATTCCATAAATTGTAAGCCTTCGATGATATTTACCTTAAATCCTAGTCTCCCAATATCTTCAGTGGCGTCTACTGAAATTCTTATACATAGTGTATATCAACATCTGACAGTCTCTGATTGATAACATGATAGGTATTGGAGATGGAGAGCGAAGTCTTGAACTTATTGCACTTTCAGCTATCAGTTCCTACGACAAAAACTTTTCTTAGGTACATCATATATTTCCTTCGAATTTAGACTAATTTGCCATCCTAAAACAACCTTCTAAAGATGTTTTATTTGCAGGAGATTTATTCAAGTAGCACAAGCTTGTTTAAAGGTACTTCATACGGTCTCTCTTTTATCAGGCCGACTATATTCAACTTGATTTACTGACTGAGAAAGCTGAATTTAGTTACCTCTTTTATCAGGTTCCTTGTGTCGAATTAGAGTTTTTGGCTAACTATTTAGCAGAGTTGACACTTGTTGAGTATAAGTTCGTAAAGTTTCTGCCTTCTCTGATAGCCGCATCTGCAGTATTTCTCGCCAAATGGACAATTAACCAATCAAATGATCCTTGGGTCTTTTTCTTTTCTTCTTCCATTGAATTTTATTCTTTTCCCGATAATATGTTTGTCAATTTTTTTTTTCTTTTACCATTATTGCAGAGTCCAACCCTAGCGCATTATACAACATACAACACTTCAGAGCTGAAAACTACTGTAATTGCCCTCGAAAGATTACAACTGAACATTGATGATTCCTCCTTAAATGCCATTCGTGAGAAGTACAAGCAACAAAAGGTTAGGACGGCATGGCCGTTTGTTTTCCTTTCATATTTACGTGAACTATTTCTCTACCACAGACTTACATCAGTCCATAGAATTGGATGGTTGTTTGGGAATCCTGAAACTACGTCCTGCTTTTGAAAACTAAGAAACAATTGTAGCAAAATAATGTTTCCTGTAGTATTTTTTTTTTAAATAAAAACAGAGAGAATAACAAAATCCAAACCCTTTCATGTTTAGAAGGTTTGTTTTCTTGTTTTTAACAAAAGCAATTTTAAACTGTTTTCTAAAACATCTCCCTTGTTATCCAACTTCAAGTCTTCAATTGTAGAAGAAAATGGCCTGAATTTTCACTTTTGCCTCGTCTATCATTTCTATATCGACACTCTTTTAATGTTTACAGAAAAGCACGAGTATATGATCACTGATCTCGTTTATTTGTAATATGGCAGTACAAATGTGTGGCAACAATCACTTCAGCTCAATCAGTCCAAACGCTTTTCTGAAGTTCAGTTACAACTTGGAGGTTTTGCACATACGCTGGTACCCTTAACACCGAGCCTAACCTCAAGTATAAAAGTGGGAATTTATTTCTTTACTCACCTAATTATTTGTTTCTTGCTTGGTGTTTAGACGTAACACATTTAAGGTAGTTTAATTAATCTGATTGGCAGAAGATTAAATGTTGTCATATAAGACGAAATGTGCTCATCGGTCGAAACTTCGTATCTGGGAAAGTAGCTTTTCCTTGTATCTTTTACTTTTTATGTAAACTGTACAATACAGGAAAATTAAAATGTTCACATTTCTTTTATTTATCTTTTTTTTTTTTTTTTTTTTTTTTCTGTTAGTAAGATTTTAACACTAACATACACTGCTGTTATGTTCTTAAAATCATCAAGAGTAAATATACATTTTGGAGGAGGTTCCGCAGAGGGTTGGTTTCTTGAATTCTTTAGAAACTTTGACCCTGCACATCTATGCAATATTCAGCTAGAGGGTTTTGATCACCCAACAATAATAAAGTTGATATTGTAACGTAATGAACTAGATTTACAATTAGGATATCAAAAGAAAGAGCAGTACTAGAGAATGATCGAATATTTCAGTCTTGAGTAACACCACACCATGACAATTCTATTTTTGCATTTGGTCTATACATCTGGTGAACAACAGAACAGTTCATCTTTCATACGGTCTCCACCTATGTTTATTCAAAAATAAAATGCTTTCAAGTAAATAATTTACAAATGGGCATGTAAATCAGTCGTCGCAGAAACTCGGCTACAGACTTTTTACAACACACAATCCGAGGGAGAACGAAAATTGAATGGACAAAACCACCAATTATTCAAAGACAAGCGAAAGCATATATGTACTTGTTACTTGTTAGCTCCAGCCCACATCAATCAAGAGATGGTTGATGAGTCGTTTGAAGTAGATGCACTCGCATCATTTGACGAATTCTTCGTTTTATGTGATGCAGAACCACCTTGATGCCCAGAGTCTAAGAAATCTCCAACGTCCAATGAGTCGGGAAGAGTTTCGGAGTCAATTGTATGCAACTGAGAACACCACAGAGGATAATATTTCATCTCAAATGCATTTCTACCTAAGATACTGTATCAGAGTGCTGGATTGGTCTATTTCTGCCTATTGAATATACTGTCGATTGCCGCAGCCTTTTTAATCAGGATGAGAAGTAGGAGGAAAACTAGAATATAAAACAAGGAAGATCCCATCCTATAACACCTACTTCCCCTTTTATCCAATCATCTCGCATGACACATAATGTCAAGCAATCAAGCCGTCGACAATTTCACACACATACTACAGAAATGAAAATATAAACAGTACAGCTGTTCTCTCGCACAGGAATTGCACGATTGATCTTAAGACACTTCATAAAATGGAAATATATATAAATTCTAAAGGGCAAGGCACACAATATAAATTGAGACCAAACACCACAACAATGACTAAGCTTAGTACCTCAAGATGGTTCAGCATGTCTATAGTCGCCTCCAGGTCACCCCTGTTTGCCAAGAATACATCGGTGACGGAATCGATGGATAGACCAGGGAATATCATTTGAAGATATTCCAAATCCATGTCAAATTGTTCATCCATCATTCTCTTGTCCATTGCTTCATTCGTCTTATATGATGAGGAACTATTAAAAACATGGTCAGGAGTTCCAAAAGGTTCAACCTCAATGCCACTCTGAGGAGCTTTCACTGATTTACTCTCAACCTGTCTCTTGGACAAAGGAACATATGATGTTGCATAAGGATTCAAAGAAGATGCTCTTGGCCCTGTAGCCATGGTTGCAAAAAGATCACTGCAAAACATCATGGGCACATATAATGATAGTAAAATGACTCGAAGGCAAAACATAAAATTGAAACTGATAAGTCAAAACCAACAAAATAATAGTGATATCTTCATTGAATTCTCGAATAATCATGACTATTGTTTTTATGAGTAAATGTGCGATAGGTGCATATTCCAACATCTAAAGACTAAAATAAAAAGTTCAGGAAAATAGCCAGTATTGTGGCATCACTGCCACTACCACTAAAGCAGGCCATTTGAGAAAATCAGAAGTCTTCATATTGAGCTTCTTTTGTAGCTATAAAGCCTAGTTATACCACGGTTCAATACTCCAAATAATAAGCAATTAGGAAAGACTGATAAATATCTCGTCGCTATAATCCAAATAATCTTATCTTTGGACAAATAAAACATGTATTCAGGCTCTAACAGGTGAGACAAATGCTCTCTCTCGCAGAGCAGACTACTGTTCCATACAAGTGATTTACATATCAATTGAATCGTTTGCAGAAACGTTGACATCGATCAAACAGTCAACAGAGACCAACATGCAGGAACATACAACTCGATCAAAAAACCACACATTAAAGCAAACTCAGTCAGATCAAATTAATTCTACAGGAGTCACAACGAACGAAATCGAACCGACCTCAGGAATAGATCTCAGAAGATGGAAGGAAAATTCTTAGACAAACCTGGAAAAACCTAAAAGTGGAGCAATGATCGACTATGAAAGCAAGACGTTTTTCATATTGAGATGAAAAGATTCAAGTGACGTCCCTGTTCCTTGTAAAGCGAGTTCAGTTTGATTTGGCGTCGATATTCCGGGTTTCTGCAGCTCGAGACGGTGACTACACGCGCGCGCGGTGCTCTGTCACCCGTGACTTTTTTAAATTAAAAAGAAAAGAATTACTTTATTTTTAATTTTAATTTTTCTGCTGCAGTTATTTTATCAGCCTGTTATAATTTAAAGATGAGTTTATTAACCGACGTACTTTAAATAGAACTGGCTTGAGAATTTGGAGTTTTTCTACAGGAACTTATAATTATAATTTATTAATTTTTAAATAGAATTAAATAGGGTAAAGTGCAATTTAGCCCCTACAACTAGGTGAAATGGGCAATTTATACCGTAAACTTGGATAATAGGCAAAAACAACCTTAATGTATTGATAATGGGTAATATGGTTCCTACCGTCATAATTTCCGTAAAAAAATAACGTTTTTTCACTTGTTCATTTTTTTTCCATAAATGCCCCTCATTGGACCGAACTGGACTGGACCAGTTCAGCTAATTGCACTCTGATTTTTTATTCTTTTTAAATTCTATTCTTCTGTCTTCTCTTTTTCGAGAAATAAGATTTAAAAAAAAAAAATCAGAGTGAAATTAAAAAAAAAAATGAACAAGTGAAAAAAATGTTATTTTTTTATGTAAAATGTGACGGTACGGGCCATATTGCCCATTATTAATACATTAAAGTTGTTCTTGCCTATTATTCAAGTTTGTGATGTAAATTTTCCATTTCACCTAGTTGTAGGGGCTAAATTACACTTTATCCAATTAAATAATATGTGACTGTAATTGAAAGCTTGATATATGTATACAACCCAAAAATTACCATTTTTTTTTAAATACATAAGAGTTTAAAGATGAGATCGAAGAGTGTAGTTTTAGTGTTAACAGTCTCTCTTCAAATAAAAAGTTGTCATAATCTTATTTTGTAGTCTTAAAATGAGCTTTGTGGGAAGAGCCATCCTTACATTGCGCCTTCCGAGATCTCTCTCTCTCTCTCTCTCTCTCTCTCTCTCTCTCTCTCTCTCTCTCTCTCTCTCTCTCTCTCTCTCTCTCTCTCTCTCTCTCTCTCTCTCTCTCTCTCTCTCTCTCTCTCTCTCTCTCTCTCTCTCTCTCTCTCTCTCTCTCTCTCTCTCTCTCTCTCTCTCTCTCTCTCTCTCTCTCTCTCTCTCTCTCTCTCTCTCTCTCTCTCTCTCTCTCTCTCTCTCTCTCTCTCTCTCTCTCTCTCTCTCTCTCTCTCTCTCTCTCTCTCTCTCTCTCTCTCTCTCTCTCTCTCTCTCTCTCTCTCTCTCTCTCTCTCTCTCTCTCTCTCTCTCTCTCTCTCTCTCTCTCTCTCTCTCTCTCTCTCTCTCTCTCTCTCTCTCTCTCTCTCTCTCTCTCTCTCTCTCTCTCTCTCTCTCTCTCTCTCTCTCTCTCTCTCTCTCTCTCTCTCTCTCTCTCTCTCTCTCTCTCTCTCTCTCTCTCTCTCTCTCTCTCTCTCTCTCTCTCTCTCTCTAGTCTCTTTCTTTCTATGTATGTGTCTGTGTAGAATTGATCTTGCTTTGAATATGTATGTAATGTCTTTAGCAGCAGATGGCAAGAGGATTATTTCTGAGAAATAGCTGAATATTCGAAGAGGAGCCGCTTAGAGGGTGCCGACTGAAGGAGCAGCCGCAATCGGCTTGTTAATTGGTAGATTAATGTCCACTGCATCGCCATTTCCGAGTCCTTCATTTGCCTAACAACTGAGGCCTAGAAAGATAAACAATGGTAAACAGTCAGAAAATATAACTCTTCTTCTTCCGCGAGAGAAACGAAAATCAGCATGAAAATCAGTTGAAGAAGATAAACCTGAAGGCGTTTCCCGAGCTGGACCTCAACTTCTGCACCGAAGGAGATGTTACTGGCCAGAGATTTGAGCGGATCGATGGTTGGATCGACGGAGAGCAAACTCGGGATCTGAGGAGCATACACTAGCCTCCACCTAGCCTGCCCAAATTCTCCCTTTCCTTCAATTCTAGGCATGAGTTTTTCAAGTGTTGCAGCCGCTAGCTTTTTCAGTGCAAGCTGCCCATCACCTTCCAGTATGGACTCTGACAATTGACTCTCAAACACTCGAGCAGCCTGTGTGGATTTAACGACGACAATATCTGAATTGGTTGAATTACAAAAGAGAGCAAATATGGAGTAGCAGAAGAAAGATTTACAGATATGGAGATAAGATCTTGTTTTGACACAAGATAATTGAGCCCATTAGTTGTTCTTTCAATTAGAAGAACAAAGAAATAGGTATGTCCCAAAATAATTGGAAGCTCAAACTAAAAAGTGTTTGAAAAAGTTAAAGCTTCTGTCCTATCCTTTACACTGCAGTTAAATTTCAAATTATTGTACGATGAATTGCTACCTCAGATGGTGAAAGGGCATCTTGTTCTACGGATCGCGTTGATGTCACCACCAGTTTGTCTTGCCAATTGCTTGCTCTACTTTGAATTCTTATCTGCCATTCCGATCCCACCAAAGCCAAATCCAGCATTGGATCTAGTCCATACTCAGGCTCAAATGTTGCTACATTCAAATGTTCCCGCTTTAGCCTCACCTAAAATAAGGGATCTATCTTTATAAAGAATCAAAAGGGCCAGAACCATCAAATATAAAGAATAGGAACGCAAAATAAAGCTTCACCTGGGTTGCAACAAGATTAACATCGCCATTCTCAAATGTCAAAATGCCTTTCGGTTTAATCCATTTAGGATGAGCCCGTCCATTCAGCTCAAGGTCTCCACTGACCGCAAAATTGAGAATCAAAGGATAAACTATTCTCAACTCTGGTCCAAGAACAAGCTTTAAATCGCTAAGGCGGACATCTATATTTGGTCTAAGGTTCAGTTGCTCCATTTCTCTCTCCGCTTGAACAGACTTAACTGCCAGGTTGTGAAATAAAAAGCAACGACATGAGTGATATAATTTCATTGGCACAACACTAGCTTGCAAATTGTGAAATACAGAATTCATATTCAGAGGTGTTTTCACCATGTTCTTTTCCTTTGTGAGAATTACTCGTGAGAGATTACTTGTACTCTCCTTTTAGATTCTAAATATTTCTAATAATTTTAACATATTTTAGAAAAAATTTAGTAAGAGCTTTTATACTACCTAAATCTCATAAATCTTTTGACTATCCTAAATCCAGAATTCAATAAAATGCTAAGTAATTTTTTTTTTTAATGAGAAACAAAGCTGTATTGAGAGAAATACCTTGGGGCTGAGGGAATCTAGTTTTCGGAGCTGCTCGTTCTGAACTGAAAAAGCGTGAGACGTATCTTGAAGCAACTGCACGGTTTAAGCCACCACCAGGAAGACTAAACTGATTTGCAACGACTCTGTTAAATGAACCAGCTCCACCTCCCTTGTCGTGAGGTAAATATGCTTCTCCATGGCACAGTTTAATATTTCCAGAGATGTTTGGTTGCAAAATTGATCCCGTTATCTGTAAATGAGTGTCAACTTGGCCACTGAAACCAACAAAAAGAATAAAGTTTTTAAGGAAACTTTAATAGGAAAAATCGAAGTATCAGAAGAACATTGCGAGCTCTCTAGAGAGAACGAGGAAAGAAATATTATTCCCTTTGTGTGTGATTAGAGGATGGAAAGGAATGAGTGGGAAAAGAAAATGAACAAAAGAAGACAGATAATAATCCACCAAGCATATGACAAGAGCATAAACCTTCCAAAAATTTCCGTTAATGAAAAAGAATTGATAAAAACCTTAAAATATTCTTTGCCCGGACTTCCAAAACTTCACATTTTAAGTCGAGTTTATCGCCGAGAGATGCTTCACTCAATCTAAGAGGTAAGTTCCCTTTCAAAATTAGTTTTCCCCTTCTGCTTACTCGACTTTCCAAAGAATTGATGCATAACCTATTTGATTTCACATGAACTATTCCACCAAAATTTGTCAGCGGTGTTCGGAGGACAGGTGAAGATATAGAAGCCCTGTGAAAAGAAGCTGATCCGTCTAGCACTGGCTGTTCAACAGTCCCTCTAACCTGTATATTTTTTATAATAAAAAAAGAAGAAAGTTGAATGACAGATTTCCACAATTCTTAGTGATTCTATAAAAATTAAAATACTTGGGCATATAAATTACAAGTTCCATCCGAGTTCACAACACTTTAACAGTTTAACTGCTGCACTCACCTGAAGCATAATGTCAGCATTTCCATGAAGCCAGCTGGCATAAGGTGATAAAGCTGTTAGCAGTATCATGCCACCGTCTTTAATGTCAGCATCAATCCTAACTTCTCCTGCATCTAAGATGTTCCAGTTTAGACCCTTGAGGCTTTCTGCCAATTGTGTGTCCCAACCTTCATTTCTATCCCTAGAAATCTTCTTTTCAATCGTCTCATCAACAGAACCTCTATCTCTTTCATTGCCCCAACCATAAACCAAAGTTGCTTGGTTTCTATCAGTTTCTGGGTCTTCCTCCTCTAGTATGCCATTTTGGATAAATGTAACAGGAACACTCCCTTGAATATGTACATGACCATTTTGAACAATTGGTTCAAATTTCGCATTGAATAGAAAACGACTGGTTGAGGTGAGCGAAGTGACAACTTCAGCCCGACCAAGATCAATGCCCCCAATACCACCATCAAGGAGTCTCACTTGCACATCACATTCTGGTCTTGCGAGACTTCCTCTGAGATCTCCTTCCATGTGCAATATTCCCCTCATCGGTACCAAAAGTTGCCTCAAAGAATGAACAAGGTCAGTTGCTGAAGATTCCATGACTTGAACCACAGTGGGAACAAGACTAACAGGAAAATTAAGTACAGCAAAGTGGAGATTGGATTTAGGACCTAACAAAGTCCCATCAGCATGGACTGTGGCATTGTCTTTCTGAATGAAAATCTTTTCCAGGCGCAAACCATCATTGTTGCTATATGCCCCAACAGCCAGAACACGTTGAGTTTTGTAGGTTCCCCATTCCCAGTCCTCTCCATGAAAGTCAAATTCTGCCTGCAAGAGTTTTTTCAAATCAGTAAAAAGAACACGTGAAAAAGAAAGAGATGTACCAAAAAAGGTCACCTACGAATTAATCTTCCCCATCAAAAGAGAGTACTACAAAAACAGATCTAAAAGCCTTCATGTCTCAAAGCACATTATCAAAAATCATTTTATTCTTCTAGGTCTAAATGCACCAAAAAAAGGAAACGGGGCCCTACCTTATGGACTGTAAACAATCACATCACCACAAAAAAATAAGGAATGATAGAACAACAATTATAGTTGGGTATCATATTGACCAATTTACTCAGAAATTTAATAACGACAAAAGTGAGGCTTTAGTGGAGTAATATTCTTACATTTTTGGGTGTCATATGATAGATGCCATGATTATATATAGCCTTTTTGGATAAGATTAGATTCTTGAAAATGTGAGTCACCCCTCTTCGGAGTAACTTTTAATTTGAAAGTAATAGCTACTCTTGATTGGCATATGGAAAAAATTTCACCTCTTGCAAACTCTTTTATTTGAAATTAATACATTGTTTTATTAAAACAATTATTATGAAAAGAAGTCCTCCTCAGATTCCCATTCCTAATATAGCTACTACTCAGAAGAGAGTATATTGTTAGGCTTGATTGTCACTTGAACTTCATCATTAGATGTCATTTGGAATTCAGTGTTTTCATAGAATTCACAAAGCCCTACCACTGTATCACCATTGCCTCCTCCACTGGCGTCAAGAGAGCCATGCCAGCGGCCTTTGAGTTCAGCTAGACCAGGAAGACTCAAGTCTTCAAGAATCACCTCATCTGGGGGAGTAAAATGCCTCCGTATCACCTGGAAAAAGAAAGGTTAAAATAATCAAAACATCGAGAACTCTTACTCATCTCAATGAAAACAATACAAAATCAGAGAATTAAGAAATCCACAGAGAAGAGCTTTGAAACCCGCCTTAAAGTAGTTAGAAGTGGGAATCTGAGACTTCCACAACATAAACATTTCTTTTTACCCAGAATAACAAGAAAAATGTAAACATTTTAGGAGGCCACATTTGATAGCTCAGCAAATATCCATATAAAAAAGAAGGAAAAATAGAAAGTAAATAACTAGTATACTCAGATTAAAATATACAAACAGAGCTGCGACTGTAGAAGTAGCAAGGTCTAATACAATGTGAGGTGATTTTTCAATGAAAAAGTACCTCAAGTAGGTCTTGGAGACTATCAGCCGATAAACCCGCTGACTGCAAACATTGAAGAAAAAGGTCCTGCAGCAAAAAAAAAAGTAAACTTTTTATTTTATTTATTTTAACTTCAATATTCAACTGATGAATCGTCTTTATCTAGAAGATGCTATATGGTTGTCAACATAAAAATATAATGAAATATTTTGACACCCAAAGTCTACTTGACAGAATGTCTTTCTGCCTCTTCTACACTACAAATTTTTAAATCGACTCTTTTTATCAGTGAATCTTCTAGCTCATTACCTCTGACGAGGACTGGGGGGTATGGATTTACTTCTTGGATATTTAGAATCAACAAGCAGCTAAAGAGTTAACTGATAGATTATTATATCAATTCAGATAAATTCCCATACAATCATTTGGGAGACAACCTTTGATCTTGAGTGAACAGAAGGGTCAGAACTTCGAGAAAGTAGTCTAGCAAGTGGAAGCATCTCAGCAACCTCAGCCCTTGGCGCTTCAAGTCTCATTCTCCATCTTCCCATTGAAGACAAGCCACTACCCAAACGTGCAGCCATTGCCTTTTTGAAGAAGTCACCTTTTTCCTTCCCAAACAAATTTCGATCTCGAGTGCCCGGAAGCACATATTCACCTTGAAGTTCATAACGGCTATTACTTTGTTCAAGAATAGTTTTCTCCACCGTGATCTTAACATAAGTTACAACCAAAAAAACAACAGTCATTTCAGCGTGTAGATATTAAAACTTCTGAGTGGTTAAGTATAGTAAGATATTCCTGTTCAATAATGCACAATATGTAATTAATTTCTTCAGTTGGAGGGCAACAGTAGCTCAATGCCCATAGCCAGAACTTGAGAATGGGAGTGAGTCACTGTGTCTTTTTCAATGTCATTACACATGGTAAAGGAAACAAAGTTTTTGATAGGATAATGGCACAGTGAACTTCACTACTGATACTTACAACATCCCCGCTCCATCTAGCAGCAACATCTAAGGCTTCACCCAGCACACCACTAAATTTTGGTCGAAGTACAGATAATAGGCCATGGCCTCTTCTTTTCTGAAGATTTAGTTGAATCTCTGCCTGAAATTAAGCAATAAAGAAACTAAGATTAGATTAAATAGTTTTACTTTTAACTAATTTTTTGTTAGTGACTGCATAATTTTAACAAAAATTGAGTGAGAAGAACATGTAGCTTCAATTATTATTCCTCCTATGCAACTCGGAAGTAAACTTCAACGCATTTCAAACATCATAAATAGATTTATGAGCTGAGGCACTCTGATAGTTCCACAATCAGTGGTATAACATTGGAAACATAGAGCCTCCTAAGGCATACCTTTTGTATTGTTCCCCTAAGTGAAGCAAGCTCCAACTCATCAAGTGGCAAATGGCGAAACTAAAGTTGACAGAAAAAGGAAGGAAAGAAAAATGATGCTTAGAAACTTTTGAAAAGGAAATTAAAAATAAAGGTAGTGGAGAACACTCAAATCATTCCTATATAGAGAATTTAAAAAAGGAGAGAAAATTCTATTAAAAAAAAAAAACAAATGCATAAAGGGTACCTCTAAGTGAGCAGAGTGAAATGGCCGGAAACAAACATTAGCTCTTAGTTGTCCCTTTTGTAACGAAAAAGACAATAACTTAGCATTTTGTGAATTAGCATCACCAGCCTGAAATGGACCAACAAATTCGACTGCAAGGCTTTCATCTGGCCTACCAGTTGCATCCAACTACATCATCAGAGAGCTAAGGATCAAAATACATAAGTAGAAATGAAGATCATTACTGTAAACTCTAAGACATATGCCTTTGAGCTTCTTTTTTTTTTTAATAAAAAAGGAAATTCATTAAGAAAACAAAATACAAAGCGCCGAGAGGGAAATAAATTCTTCCTTACAATAATTCCAATCAATTAATAAAAGATAAATTCTCTACAATTAGAGAGAATTACAGTAAATATATACTCCTAAAATACTTAGTTATAAACCAACTTCGCAATAAAAAAATTAATATTATCCAAAATAAATATTAAGAAATTTATCTTCAAAGATTGATGACTTTGTTTGATTAATCTGTAATGATTAAAACTCTAATCCTATGCATCAGAAATTCCTAGCATCAATAGTTAAACTTTCATATCAGTGTACTGCTCAAATCAAAGATGAACAATGTTCTCATATATGGTTTCTCTTAACAAGACACATTATTCGTAACACCCTAATTTTTGTTTCATTGATTTAAGTTGTAATGGGCAGCCAGGCCAAGCTGAGGGCATGAATGGGTTCAACACGTCCCCAATAATTCATCATTTGAAACAGAAAGACGTTGAATAAATCCAAGCTCATAGACACCATATTTGGTTGTGAGTAGGAGAAAAATTTATTGCATATCCTCCAGAGTAGAGACATAAGGATATTAACAATATATGCATGAAGTACAGTTGTATTCGTACAATAAAATTAAAATGTGATTGGAAAAAATTCCAAATTTGAAGACTAAACAGAGAACAAGAAGATTTTGAAAATTTATGAATAAGATAATATAGTTGTTTTTAAGTTACATTCGTTTTCCCAGGCTCCAATGCTAGAGGTTCAACAGCTTCGCACCAAACACCATTGGCATTTTTTTTTTGGTTAAACAAAGCAAGTATTGGCAAGCCCCAAAGAAATCAACAATAAAAGGAATAGAATCGGGAAACTCAAAAAGTCATCCACAAAACCTAAGAACCATTGAGCTAAACAGCTGATAAAATGTCAAGGAGAAGATGCACTTCTATTGAGGAAAATATAGATGCATTGAGCTTCAACAAGAAAAATTTTAGAATGTAAAGATATAGGGTATGTAAATGTTTATAACTGCCCATGAAGAAGTAAAACCAAACACAGTTAAAATAGTGAACAAATGTACGAATATTTCAAACCCAATGATATCATTGCTTAAAAATATTTCCTACTGGCTTAACCTTGATAGAGTCAGGTGAAATGCTCAATTGCCCAGCTAGCTGAGGTGCAAGTATTAACTGATTTAACTTGAGACCGGATATAGAAACATCACCAGAAAGACTGTCTTTTTCTTCATCTGTCAAAAGAACCTGTTGCTTACTCTTCATAAAGTTAGCATCCTGCTTGTCAGTAACTTTAGATCTTAAAACTTTTCCCTGAAATTTTATCCTTCCAGTTGCTTTCAACTGCATGGGTCTTGGAGAATCAAAAAAGTATGAAGAGACTAAACTAAAGAACTCAAAACCCCGCATTCGTAAATCCATTTCAACCCCTTCAACAGCAAAAGGCGCGCGGGGTTTGGCTTCCAAATCTTCCATATCTATCCAATACTCGAGAGGATAAGATGTTAGAACTTTGGTGAACAATTCAAATGCAACAGATGACGAATTAATGATAGCATAATCGTGGGAGATGATAATGTCTCCACGAGCATCACTAAAAGATCCTTCAGCCTTGGGTGCTATCCACTTAATGTCAAACCTCCTGTTCAAAAGAGAGAGAGAGAGAGAGAGAAGATAGAGCATCTTTAAAACAAATATGTGTGTGCGTGAAAATTTCTAAAGGTCTCCTGAAGTCTTACGGTCTCAACAGAGATCCTGAAACTTTCGTTTCACCATGTAGGAAGCCTAATTTGAGAGGCAGATGTGGATAACCAGGTATATATCGACTAATAATGTCATCAAAAGAAACATTGCCAGAAAAATTCACATCTATTGCTGTATCATCCACCTCACCCTAAGAAAACACAGCATACATGTAAGAATTGAGAATAAGTTTCCAGTTAAGAAATATAATGAAAGGATCAAGAAATAAAGAGTGCAATTCAGCATGTTAATGTTTCACTTCAGGCATGCATTTACTGTTAGATCATCTACCAGGATGCAGATTTAGTTTTAATATGATCAATAAAGAATTTGTTGCTGCTTAAAGGACATCATAGTAAGATACCTATAACTACAATATAAAGAACAAAGACCTAGGATCAATCATCAACTGGGAGAGACTATTCAAAATAAAGTTGCAAACCTTTTGCCATTTGAGATAATTGATTGTCAAAAATGTTTAACAGTTATATATATGGCAAAACTAGAAGAAACATTAACATAATTCTGCAGAGTTTAGATCCATTAATCAACACTCAAGCCATCTCATCTGCAGTTACCAACCTCTGGGCAAATCCATGCATTCCCTGCTCCTCTAATTTCACCACCATCTACAAGTGTAGCTCTGATCCCATACAAGTCAGCCATCTGTTGTACAAAAAATTAATGGTAGAAGGATCTAGATAAAGAAATACAGAATATTATCCAAGATATTCAATTATACTTACACAGTTGTCTGTATTGAAAGTGAAGTTAGCAGACAAATAGGAAAATGGAACTCGATCACATGCTGCCACTGCACCAGCGTCTTTACTATTCACAATTGCTTCACTAGCAGGGGACACAGGAATATCAAAAGGTACATGATTTGTTTTCCGAGAAACCATTCCACTTCCCACGAAGATAGGAGCAAATAGTGGGCCTTGACAGTTGAATACAGCAGTTATAGAGCCTGCCAACTGCCATTATAAACTGGTAAACATGAAGATAAAGTTTGCACATAACATTCCATTTACATCGCCTTTTCTTTTTCCCATCTTATTCACGAGGGTTCAAGTAGAAAACTACGAGCAGCATGGAGATATTTATAGCAGGCATTATACCAAAAAAATAAAATAAAGTTCTATTCCAAACAAACTAAATCAGGAACAGAAGACAATCTCCCAAATAAAAGTTCTTTGCAGTTTTTAAGGCCCTAAAAAGTTTATTTCAAAGTTCGCCATGATTTTTAAGTGTGTTACTTTTAAAGTGTAAATGATATGAGATTTGCAAGGATAACCGACACAGAGAACTTACCAACAACACAATCCCTAATTGCAGGCCATTACACGGCCAATTTAACCTCAAGATAATTGGATCAAAATTTTTTAACATGAAGGAACGAATTCAAATCCATTACAAACGTTTTTTTTATTGACGAATTTAATTTCTTATATATAAACCCACTAGCTATAACATTTGTTTGTTCACAAGGAATGTTATATTATCTTTGAGAAGAATAATTTGGGTTCCATGACAACTATCCCCATTATGCAGCCAAGTCAACTACACTATTTTGTTTTTGTAGTGGAAGAGAGAAACTTAAAATGAATAAATGAGAAATGCATACCGGAAACAAGAGAGGTTTCATCTTAAAAGTTTTCATCAAAGCATTTACTTCAACCGAACGAACCTAACAAATTAAAAAACATAAATTAGGGGACGATATCAATTTCATCAAAGATGATAAAAGATAACAATAAAGTACAGAAATACAGGAGAGGACAACATAAGAAAAAAACACATAAAAGAAAATAAATGATTACATAATAATTTTATTATTTGAACTTGGAAAAAATCCAATGAAATTTGTTTGTCAATTTTACATCTCTAAAGAAATATACAGTCAACTAAATAATACATGAGATTCGATAAATATATATATAAATATATAGACACACACAGAGACAACATAGCCATTCCACTAGCTCAGGTTTAGGTGGAAGCTTCCACCGCAGGTGTCATTTAGACCATCAAATCACAATCATGAACGTTAACATACATAGAGATATAATTCCCAAACTCACAAACAAAACTATAACAAACAAATAGTGTCGTACTATCTAGATATAGATGCTTATATCAATAGGACGATTCAAGTAAAAGCCAATAATGTCGAAGATTGTTTTAAATTATAACATTTCTTACTAAATATGTTCAAGAGCAAGCAAATTTTTGTTTTATGCCAACTTCTGAAGAGAGTGAAGAAAAATGGTGTTTAACCATATCGGCCACCCGCTGTTATATTACCACCAATGCCGCAAGCTTTAGTTGTTTTGTTTGAGGTGAATTTGACCCATTTCTTAATATTCTCCAACACACATTAGCCAAAGTTTCAAAGTACTTTACCCTTCGATGGTAAACATACCGAGCAACGATCCAAAACTTGAATTCAAGATCTGACGAAATGACGTAGGTCCTTAATTTTACCATTCATTTTTTATTGGTCTTTATGATTCACTCCTATTTTTTATTGACTTGGCATATCTTGATTTGGTGTATTTTGACAAGAGAAACATTTATGATTCACTCCTATATTTTATTGACTTGGCATATCTTGATTTGGTGTATTTTGACAAGAGAAACAGTTAATTTTTTAAGAGACGTTTGATTTTAAAAAATTTCTCTCATTCTTTTGTAATATCCTTTTTTGGTGGAAGGTTTAACAGTAAGGCTGAAGATATATAGAGTTGGTCATTTTTTTGTAGCTCCCTCCATTTACGTACATTTCATCCTTTGATATTTTTGACATTACTGATAAAAAAACATCATTTTCTAAATTCTATTTTATTGAGTGAAGTCTTGCATGTCTCAAGAGATAAACAATATTATAAATAAGCAAATCAACATAGAAATATTAAAATGTTTTTCGATTGGAAAAGGATGCAATTTTTTATCATTTTGTTTCTCCACCTTAGAGAATATTCTTTTTTTTTATGACCTTATTGGAGAACTCCCTTTTTTATACAAATTTTGTTTCCAAAGGTATAAAGGACGTACCTGGCACATAAGATGAAACTCTCCTTCCTCAGGATGAATACCAAAGTCCCCAGAAGCTTCTAAGGGTACACTGCCAAACCAGCCAGTAGCATTATGTAAGAATATTCGTTGACCACGGAAACATAAATTTGCTGATATTTCCTGCATAAAAGCATAAAAAATATCAAAAAACTTCAAATTGTAGTAAGCTTTGTTTAATAAGAAAAAAAAAAAAAGATCTGTACTAAGGACAAAAAATTACAAGAAAAAGAGGGGAAGAACCCCTCCAAAAAAACACAGGGACACGTAGTGGTAAGCTTGTAAGAGAATAAAAATAACAGTTGAGAATTGACAAGTAAAAAATTGTAATTCATGTGTCATGCTTCAATAAAAAATAGAGAACACAGAAAATAGCTCAAAAATTGGTAGGGTGAACACAGAATGGCAACATTGACGGATAAAGTATAGATTCATAAGAAATTAAATAGAGTGACAAGTTTCTACCATGAGGTGGGCATGAAAAATACGGTAGGAACTATTACTCACAGTAAACCGTGATGGAGCATCAAGAATCTGAAAGACCACCCCAGCCACGTCAAGTTGGCCATGAAGATTAGGAAAATCCTCTCCTTTTGACATGCACAAATGAACCTGAAAATAACATTCACTAATAACAAATTTTGACCAGAACAAGAGGTTAAAAATATATGTAATTGTTGTTTTATGAGATAAAAACATATAAATTACAATTAGGGAGAATAAAAAAAAATTTACTAATCCACAACGTCTAAGAAATAGAATAAAAAGATTACTAAACATACAAAGTTAGAAATGAAGATGAAGCTTAAATAATAAAAAAAAAAACCTCTAGTAGGCATTAAAATTGATCACTGGTACCTAGACAATTTTCTAATAAGAAATTAAAATATACAAGCTAAATCAAGTAATCAAACAATAATTACTCAAGTAATCAACATTTTCAGAATTAGATGAATCAATTAAATCCGAAGCAATAAGCTAAGTCAGAATAGTTTTAAGAATAAGCATTTTAGGCTCTGATCCAAAAACAATAATAATACCAAGTACTCTGAAGCCTAAATAATAACGATGGACGATGGTAATTGGTAATCAAGATAAAATTATTATTACTATCACATCTATTCACAAAGCTAAGATGTAAAGAATGTTTCAATAATAAACATCGTAGATGTCATTTATAAGGCTCTCTAAATTCTAACCACGCAGAATCAACAACAAAATTAGGCAAGCAGCATCGGTACCAGAGATTGCATTTTTGAGTTGTGTCTCAATCCAATAAAAAAAACATATCAAACTTGGCATACCCTAGTCAAGAAAATTTCATCCATCAAATGTCTTAGTTAATAGTTCACGTGAAAGTAAATTTTGAGCAGACATGTAATATTGAAAAAGAAAATAGCAATAACGAGAAAAAAATAAAATAATGTTAGAAAAGCACCTCACCGGTGGCTCTTCCTTTAGACCACATGATTGGAATCTCCAAAATCCTTTCAAATAGCTGTAGAAAATAGAAACAAAAACACAACGCGAATAAATTTTGTCCATGATGCAGCGCAGAATTCAACAAAAAGTGAATATTAACCCTCAACAACTACTTATCTTACCGGAACAAAGAGATTAACAATTTTCAGATTTGAATGCCATTTCTGCTCCACATTGTCAACAAATACATCACAAGACAACCAGCCACCATCTTCAGTTGCAACATCAGATCTCCACATCTTACAGTTGCCACTTAGTTGAACATTCACATAGCTATAGTGATTTTGAAATTTCACATGTCCATTGACATTCTCCATCTCTCTAACAAATATTCAAATTGAAAGTATTTTTGCTTAAAACACAAATTCATCACATCTTAAAAATTCATCATGTCTTACATTCATCGTAACTTACAAATTCATCATATCTTACTTATTCTAATTGCACTTTAGAGATGAATTATCTAATCTCAATCAACAAAATAACTTTTGGCATGTCATTCTTTCCCACTTTAATTTATTCCAAATACCAAAAACAAGCTATAAATGATGTTTTCTTTTTTGCTGACAACTTCTCTTTAACTGCCTTCTAACATACACACATATAGTCATATACACCACACATGAGAAATAAATCATAATAAATGTTGAATATATATTCATTGTTCGCAACACCATCTAACCATCAACTCCTTACAAGTCTCATTATGTTCCAGTCTCAAAAGTTAAATTTTATGGAAACAAAATCCTTAATAGTTGTCTCAAAGAACTAAAATCAACTCAAGTTTACTAGATTTCAATTTCAAATGGTTCTAGATGAAATAATGGATTGATTACAAGAATAGAGCTTGAGACCTTTGGAGCTATTGATTGTCCTTGTTGTCTTCTATAAGCAGCAAGGCATATTATATTCTTTTGTTGATTTAATTTTTGACGTCTTAAAATAAATGATAAAAAATTAGCTCACCTTGGTTCCCTGTCACCATATGCAAGAAGCATCAGTGTTCCACCCTTAAAATGAACGGAATCTAGCATAACATGAAGCATCTTCTCCATGCCTTCAGGCTCGACTAAATCTGCCCCATTAATGAACTCTGACACAATATCTTCAACTCGTGCACCCATTCCTAACTGAAGCTTTTGAATGGACCCAGCCAAAAGATAAGATAGAAGCTCTCTCAGATTTTTATAAAAATAAGTACATACTGAGTTTAAGTGAAGAGGCCAATTCCTAATCACTGAGTAAGTCTCCAACTGAGGCTCGAGATTTGTGGAAATCGATAATTGAGATTTATCATCCATTTGAACTGACATATCCCTTTCCAAACTTTCATCACCAACCTCATCACCCTCTGTATTGCATTTATGAATATTACCAGATACAGTATTGATGACCCCATCAACATTGTCCTCAGTGCCAGATGGTTGAATCCCAGAATCACCAAGCTGTTTTTCAACCTGGTCAATATAATTTATAACGGGAGATTCAACATTGATTTCAGTTTCTCTTTTGACTAAGAAGGTCTGGAGATTCAAGAAATCAACATCCTCGACCGGCTGAGAAGGGTCGCCAATGTTACTCTCAGATAAATCCTTGAAATATTTAAGGGCTGCTACTGCACTTTGCTCAAAAATTCTTTTTTGGAGACACCATCACATAATAACACGTCATTCCCCATAAAACTCCTCTTTTTTGACTTGTCTTTTGGCCTCTTTATCACACTAGTCCAGAACTTAAGACCTGACCCAGGATTGTTTACACCAAATGATTTTTCCAGATTAGAATGCTTCATATTGTAATCCATTCCAGTATCCATGCAGTGATGATCCTTTTCGTGCATGTTTGCATCCTTGCAGTGATGGGGCTCAAAATTTATAAAGTCTGCTGATGGATTTGCACCCTTTCTCAAACCATCATTCTCATATGAACCAACATCATTCTCAGGAATTATGTAACCCATCTCAGCAGATTTCCTAGCATCATCATCCCTATCTTTAACCAAACGTGCAGCTGCTCCATCCCTAGCAATCCTCCTAGTTCTTGTTCTATAATCAATTCCATCTTCTGTGGAGAAGTGACCATGCAAAGTGTTTTCGGAAGAAAAAGGTATCCCCAACCAAGAATAATCCCTCTTTTGCACCACGAGGACTCTTGGGTGAGACAAAACTGCATCAATCACTATTTTTCCTCTCCTCAAGCTATTAAAAGGCTGAATTCGTAGTTTTATGGTTGGGGCTTCACCACAAGAGAACTCTTGATAGTGAGGACCAACTGAACAAGACTCCAAGGTGATGCTCAAAGGAGAAATTCTTCGAACCTTGCCAAAATAAAGTTCTCGCTCAATATATTCACTAAGGGTAGAGCAAACTGAAGGCAAAAGTTTGGTCTCAATAAAAGCCTTGGCTTTTGCTCGCCCATACCACACCAATAAGCATATCCCAGAAATCACAGCCAAAAACACAGAACATCTCACAAGAATTAATCCTTCTTGGCGCAGAGGACTCAGAAAATTCACAACAGCTTTCCTTCTAGCAAAAGGTTTACTAACGCATTTCACCCCGAACCCATTTCGTGACCGCAAACTTTTCCTTAATATGTCTAAATGTTGCCCACAAAATTGGGAAAATCTGTTTACATGGGATATCCACTCATTCTTCTTTGTACAAGTGCATTTCCAACGAATCCTTTTCTGCAGATGCTCTCCACGAAAATTAGCACGATTTAAGTCGTTCTTACAACTTAAAGAGCTAAGTGGAATCCCAAGGAAGGCATGATTAAGTTTCACACTCATTATCTTACCTCAGACAAATGCCCAGGAAAAAGTAATTCATTTGTAGGGGACCGACCAAGAACCTGGCCTTAGTCCCCGGAAAGTCGAACACATCAGAAAATCCCCAGGCATAAATCCCCTGTTTCAGCACCAAAATTTCAATCGACAATGTCCAGAAAATAAGTAATCATTAATAGGTATATGAAAGGAGAAAATCCCCAAAACTGACAGCTAGAGGAGAAACCAAATAAAAGCTCTTAAGAATAAGAATTAAAAAAATATCAATAAAACCTAATAAAGCAGAGGAAAACTCCCGTTAATACGACCAAAAACAATTGCAAGAGCAAGGATAAGCTGCCATTTGAGCTCCTAATAGATATCACGTGTAAAGAAAAAACAAACGTGAAAACACAAAGGGAAGTAGAGAAATAAAAGAAAACCTGTAACGAAGAAGTCGGGCATTCAAAAAAAGCACGTTAGGTGAAGACCAATGAGCGAATGGGACGACTACGGACCCCTTGTCCAGGTTTTTACCAATACTAACTACAGGGAATTGGCTTTCAGCAGCTTATTCACACAAAGAGGGGGAAATTATTATTCCAACTAGGCCAGAGGGGCGAGGCGAATATCTGAGCTCACCGGCGCATTTACTATTGAGAGATAGATGGCGTATGTGGACGAGACAGGGACAAAGAAGAAGAAGGAATTTCTTCCAATAGCAGAGGAAAGAAGCAAAGAAATACAGCCCCTCCGAAAATATATTTTCAATTTCAGAGGCTCTGTAACTTTTCCGAGAGAGGGAGTGTAGATGTTGAGGACAAAGGGGAATGGGATTGGAATACACCGTCCAAGTCGCCGGAGTTGCCACAAAGAAGGTCGGAATAACTGCATCTTTGCTCGGTTCCAATCGTTTATACTCTCTTTAAAGTTATTTTGTGATTTTTGCTGAACACGTGACTTGCAACACTCCCGAAATCTCCAAAAACATCCAAATTGCTAATTACGTAATAAATCAATCAAATAAAAACTAGACATTTGATTATATTATATTGTAAATAATTGGTTTCAACAAGACAGAGCAACTCCGTGACCGTGACAGTATAAAAACTGAACAACATCAAGACATGCAGACGACTTGAACTAGAACCTCAATATTTCCACGGAGCAAAACTGACAAGATCAGGCGTCCCCATGTTCCACGACAATCTTGAAACTAATTAGCGATCCAACAAGCCAAAAACTTGCGATTTAAGTGCGCATGTAATAAAGCTACACGTCTTCGTCCACAAAACCCACCGGACCGACCACTCTCCCACCCATTATTCCGCACTTTTATATGAACAATGAGAGATATATGTCCAATGACTGCACCCTACTCATTTTACCGCACCAGCTGTTGGCTGTAATGACTCTTCTCTTTCTTCTTGGCAGCTGCCAGTTTTGCTGTCCTTGCGGCAGCCTCTTGAGCAGCAACTTTTGCAGCAGAATCAATTTCCTTCTTTGATTTCTTCTTCTTCATGGTCGCCATCTTCTTGAAGCCGCTCCTTGACATCAATGCCTGATGCATCTTCCTCCGTTTGATCATTGCCAGCTGTTTCCTCTAGTTCAGTGGCCAAATCAGAGTTAATTGGTAACTCCTTCACTTCCTTGGACGCTCTCTCCTTCTTTTTCTTCTTCTTGGCACTTTTGGATTCTGCAGGAGCATGTTCCTTTTCTATATCAGCGTCAACGTCTCTCTTCTCTTCCTCAATGTCTGCAAATGCATATTAATATCTCTCAATTAAAGTCATCATTAGCATAAACCAAAAAATATGATAATGCTAACTAATAATACATAATCCCTAAAATTTGCAAACACAATTAAGAGGCACGATTCTAGATATTATATAATCCGGGTGAAATGGGATGACAAAAAAATAAGCTACTGCAACAGAAAACTCATAACAATTACCACATGACTCATTTTGGCTGCTGTTCTCATTTTGATTTACTTTAAAATTGGCCAGAAGAGCATCTAGTTCTGCAAGTTCCTTCTTCTTCCTTTCCTTTTTGGAAAGCTGCCTCTCAGTCTCCTTGACGACTACAGATGCCTCGGGAGGTTTCTCTGCCACAGGCACATGATGTACTGCGACCAGTTCAGTGAAGACATCATGCTCCTCCTCTATATCTTCATCCCCTTCGTCAAGAATATCTTCTTCGCTCTCGCTCTCCTGCCAATAAACATAGAATAACTTCGTGTACACATTTCGATCTCATTACAAAATTTAAGCAGCTAAACAAGTTGGCTGCAATTCCAGATATGATATGCAGGCAGAAAAGTATGTAAAACATCAATATTGTAAAAGCAACAATCAGAGTGTGAGCGGAAATCACCATATTTAGCTAAGCTAAGACCATTCACACGACACAAAGCAACACCAATCTCAAGCCCATTTAACCTACTTCTTTTGTTTCATCCACCATATGACTGGAATGCCCCAAGTATGACCCAAAACTATTGAACACTCCAACTACAACGCAGTTATAGTCACCTGAACACTACTCTCATTGCATGTAATGGCTAATGACTTCAAGTTTGACTAGTCACAATTATCATGCCACGGCGTTAGCCACGTTATAACTATTCCTTGCCTCCAATAACTTCAGTTAATTATAACATCTGTGACTACTCTACACATCAGTCAGCAATGAAATTTTTTTTAATCAGTTAGAATGTTAGTAAAGCATCTAATTGATCATAAATACAAGAAAGAAAGTCCTTTAAAGCATTCATCCAACACTCAACAAAATCTAAATGATAATTCTAACAGTTACCCTCTCAAAAAAGAGAGGTTAAAAAAATAATTTTTCAAACTCCAGAGATCAATCATCCCACTGATGCAAAACCATTTCCATGTTGTAAGAAAGCATAATCATTTCACAAAACTAAAGGGTAGCATCAGAATTATACGATAGATGATAATGACCAATAGTCAAGACAAAACATGCGCAAATAAATTAATAGCTAGCAGTTGTGATTTCTCCTCGTCTCAAAAACATTTTTTCCGTAACAAGAGCTTGAAGAAGCTCGTCTCTGTCAAAATCAGAAGTTTGAAGAACATCTATTCTTTTGGAAGGACAATTTAATCAAAGGGACAAGGGGAGAATTATATGAATTTCTTTTGTATGGCTTCAAAGGGATTGATGTTAGTGGTGAGAAAGAGTACAATCTTTTCATTTACAATTTAAAGGATATGGAGGTAGATCACTTTATCTCTATTGTTTAAAGAATTCTTAATGTAAAGTAGAATAAAGATTTTAAATTATTCAATAATTTGCAACACTAGAGAGACAGCAATGTTCTCAGCAAAGTCTTACTATTTCAATCTCTTCATCAGCATTCAGAGCCTCGTTTGTCAAATGAAGTGCATAAGACTAATGCGCTAGAACGGATTTCTTCACTAGGACTACGTGTTGTGAAGCAATTTTCACCTCCAACAATCATAAGAGAAGAGACTTTTCCCTTCCTAATAGATGTGTTGTGTGCATAAAGGAAGAGGTGAAAGTGAACCGTCACCTTGTACATTGCAAGGTGAGATCTTCTCTTTGATGTTGGGAGCGGTGCATTGACATTGATTACATGATACCTCAATCCATTCAAAATCTTTTAGTTGTTTGGAGGGGGTGAGCTTGGGTATAAAAAGCTGGTGGCCAACTTGTCCCATATTTCTAGATTTGGGGTCTTCGAGCTTGAGAAATAAGATATTTTTTGGATGAGTGTTTTCATTTCGAGGTTCTTTGTCAGACTATTTTCTACCTGGGAAATGTTTATCGCTAATTGGGAAGGGGTATAGTCTTTGAAGAGTTGAGTGGTTGCTTGTGATTCTCTTCAATTCATGTACATTTAGTGCTATTTATCGACAATAAATAGCTACGAGGAAAATTTTAAAAAATAGAATTTACCACATATTTGATTCATGCACGAAAAATTACCAGCATATAAAGTGACAAATACAACTGAAATCATTTTAAGTGGGCATCGAAGAGGAAGAGTAAATAACGTCAGTCTGTAGTTTGGCGAGTATAAGCCAATCAAGAATCACCGTCCTCGGACTCTGATAAAAGGTTTACAATAATAATAAAAGAAAACATATTTACTTCTCACCTCAACATTACTTACTCTCTTCTTGCTCTCTTGGGGATCTGACGATCCCCAAACAGCCTGAGGAGCAGCTGTGGTTGCGTAGTAATCGTCATCATCTTCATCATCAACATCAGCCCATGATTTCGAGTTCAATGGAGCCGGTGCCCAGAATAGTTGTGGCTCTGATTCCTTAACATGCGCCGCTTGTGACTTGGATGACCCTTTGCTCTTACGCTCCTTGTCTGACTTCTTCTTTTTCCTCAGGGACTCGAGAGCTGCAAACACATTGGTGTTGTTGATCACCAAGGATCCCTCGTCTCTCCTGCTTCCACCGCCAACCATATCTCACCACAGATGTCAAACCGAAAAACAAGAACGTAGACGTTTAATATATGAATCAAAAGGCTTGGAGTGTGAGCAAATGAAGATTTCGAACTTAATTCAAATGGCGAATTGGCATTAAAATAAAAATAGAAAATCGAGGTAATCAAGATTTATATCCTGTGAAAAGTATAAAAAAAATCTCGAGTGAAAATTTAAAAGGGAAAATTGCGCAAATTTTGAAAAGAGAAAGAAAAGTTGATGGATCAAATGCTTATCGAGAAATTCTATAGGAGAAACAGAGAAATTAAGGCAAGGAAGTAATGAAGTTCTACGCAGGAAATGTTATGAAGATTAACGTCAAATGTTTTGGAAACTGACAAAGGGCTAATGGGGAGAATTAGGGTTTGATACGCCTTTCTGAGAGGAAACGAGAGAACCGGTGCGAGTTTACTATGTATAGCTGCAGGGTGGATAGGGCTAGATGGAAATGATAACGTAGCTGGACATTGCCCGACGGGCGAACGAAGAGACGCCTATATACGGGTGAGTTTTGCAGAATGGTCCCCAATTATTATACTATTTACGGTGTTTCATTTGATCCAATAAATGGCGAAGGGTATGACATGGTATAATAATTTCCTACTTGTGAATCCAAAAGGCGGTGATACTTCGCTAGTCATCAAACGTCATAACGAAACGACATAACGAAACGTCGTTTATATTAGTAATAAAACGACGACGCATTACAAAATCACCTGACGTAACCAGGCAAACAATTGTTAGTAGCATAGACTGTAGGTCGTCGACTGGATTCTCTAAGAATATCCCTTCCATTCCAATCGATTTCACTTTAAAAAATTTGACATTTGTTTGATAAATAATATCATTGTTACATTTGTAACATTCTTTCGTTGTTATTGGTATCTTTAATAGCATATAAAAGTTGTCTTTATTACTTTTCTCGTATAATATACTTCTTCACGGTAAAATATAATTTTAAAGTATTTTCAAATTAAGAGAATTATGAGAATGAACCTTGAATTAATGAGATGTTTTCAATTAACACGTTAAAATAACTATTTCGTCAATTAATACATCATAGCTTGATTTTTCTATAAAAATGGAAGAATACATCACTCGTGGACCATGAAAATGGGTCTTAAAGAACTGGTCATCAACCTTCATTGATGTCTCATATTCCGTTAGTAGATTTTATTAAGAGAGATTAAAAAAAGCATCATTTTTATCGAATGTTGTACGAGAAATTTCAATCACTATCAAAATAGAGAAGAGAATAAGAACAATGATTACCCACGTAACGGAAGAAGACAAAGCTGCGAATGTCGACAATAAATGTAAGGAATCGAGATGTTCTCATAGTTTGAATGGGTTTGGAGCGTAAATAAAGGAGCTTGGCAGAAATGGCAGCATTTGCTCGAGCAAATTTCAAATAAAGAGAGATTTAACAGACTTCAACAAAAAAATTAATAGAAATTAATGACAAAATGTCTGTTGCTAACGTCTTAGAGTATGAGATGTTAATTGATGAAATTAAAAGTCTAAGGTGTCAATTGAAAATACCCTCTTACATCATGGTTCATTTTGATAATTATCCAATAATTTATGAATTTCAACCCCACCTATATATCTATTACCCAACTTAACATTGTAGGATCGAGATTTGTCTAAGAGGGGAGGTGAATTAGACCTTTTTCGAAAACTTAATTTTAGTCTAGCAAATTTCTCTCTTCAATTTAGTTTGAATATTAACAGCAAACAAACATATAAAGTAGAGAGAGAGAGAGAGAGAGAAATTTGACACCAGGATTTTAACGTGGTTCGGCTAAACCTTGCCTACGTCCACGCTCCAAGGCACCCCCTTGAAGATTCTTAACCTTCTCCTCACGAGAAAACAGATCGGGATTCCGGGCTCCGATCAACTGCCTTTACAATTCTGGATTGAACTTCCGCCTTTGTCGTTTTGTGGCGGAAGAGCATTTTGTTGAGGTCTTCCGCCTTTGTCGTTTTGTGGCGGAAGAGCATTTTGTTGAGGTCTTCCGCCTTTGTCGTTTTGTGGCGGAAGAGCATTTTGTTGAGGTCTTCCGCCTTTGTCGTTTTGTGGCCGGAAGAGCATTTTGTTGAGGTCTTCCGCCTTTGTCGTTTTGTGGCGGAAGAGCATTTTGTTGAGGTCTTCCGCCTTTGTCGTTTTGTGGCGGAAGAGCATTTTGTTGAGGTCTTCCGCCTTTGTCGTTTTGTGGCGGAAGAGCATTTTGTTGAGGTCTTCCGCCTTTGTCGTTTTGTGGCGGAAGAGCATTTTGTTGAGGTCTTCCGCCTTTGTCGTTTTGTGGCGGAAGAGCATTTTGTTGAGGTCTTCCGCCTTTGTCGTTTTGTGGCGGAAGAGCATTTTGTTGAGGTCTTCCGCCTTTGTCGTTTTGTGGCGGAAGAGCATTTTGTTGAGGTCTTCCGCCTTTGTCGTTTTGTGGCGGAAGAGCATTTTGTTGAGGTCTTCCGCCTTTGTCGTTTTGTGGCCGGAAGAGCATTTTGTTGAGGTCTTCCGCCTTTGTCGTTTTGTGGCGGAAGAGCATTTTGTTGAGGTCTTCCGCCTTTGTCGTTTTGTGGCCGGAAGAGCATTTTGTTGAGGTCTTCCGCCTTTGTCGTTTTGTGGCGGAAGAGCATTTTGTTGAGGTCTTCCGCCTTTGTCGTTTTGTGGCGGAAGAGCATTTTGTTGAGGTCTTCCGCCTTTGTCGTTTTGTGGCGGAAGAGCATTTTGTTGAGGTCTTCCGCCTTTGTCGTTTTGTGGCGGAAGAGCATTTTGTTGAGGTCTTCCGCCTTTGTCGTTTTGTGGCGGAAGAGCATTTTGTTGAGGTCTTCCGCCTTTGTCGTTTTGTGGCGGAAGAGCATTTTGTTGAGGTCTTCCGCCTTTGTCGTTTTGTGGCGGAAGAGCATTTTGTTGAGGTCTTCCGCCTTTGTCGTTTTGTGGCCGGAAGAGCAATTTTTGTGGCTGGAAGAGCATTTTGTTGAGGTCTTCCGCCTTTGTCGTTTTGTGGCGGAAGAGCATTTTGTTGAGGTCTTCCGCCTTTGTCGTTTTGTGGCGGAAGAGCATTTTGTTGAGGTCTTCCGCCTTTGTCGTTTTGTGGCGGAAGAGCATTTTGTTGAGGTCTTCCGCCTTTGTCGTTTTGTGGCGGAAGAGCATTTTGTTGAGGTCTTCCGCCTTTGTCGTTTTGTGGCGGAAGAGCATTTTGTTGAGGTCTTCCGCCTTTGTCGTTTTGTGGCCGGAAGAGCATTTTGTTGAGGTCTTCCGCCTTTGTCGTTTTGTGGCGGAAGAGCATTTTGTTGAGGTCTTCCGCCTTTGTCGTTTTGTGGCGGAAGAGCATTTTGTTGAGGTCTTCCGCCTTTGTCGTTTTGTGGCCGGAAGAGCATTTTGTTGAGGTCTTCCGCCTTTGTCGTTTTGTGGCGGAAGAGCATTTTGTTGAGGTCTTCCGCCTTTGTCGTTTTGTGGCGGAAGAGCATTTTGTTGAGGTCTTCCGCCTTTGTCGTTTTGTGGCCGGAAGAGCATTTTGTTGAGGTCTTCCGCCTTTGTCGTTTTGTGGCGGAAGAGCATTTTGTTGAGGTCTTCCGCCTTTGTCGTTTTGTGGCGGAAGAGCATTTTGTTGAGGTCTTCCGCCTTTGTCGTTTTGTGGCCGGAAGAGCAATTTTTGTGGCTGGAAGAGCATTTTGTTGAGGTCTTCCGCCTTTGTCGTTTTGTGGCGGAAGAGCATTTTGTTGAGGTCTTCCGCCTTTGTCGTTTTGTGGCGGAAGAGCATTTTGTTGAGGTCTTCCGCCTTTGTCGTTTTGTGGCCGGAAGAGCATTTTGTTGAGGTCTTCCGCCTTTGTCGTTTTGTGGCCGGAAGAGCATTTTGTTGAAGTCTTCCGCCTTTGTCGTTTTGTGGCCGGAAGAGCAATTTTTGTGGCTGGAAGAGCATTTTGTCTCATCCGCCTTTGTCGTTAGCGAGCGGTGGAGTATTTTCTTTTCGCTCATCCGCCTTGTTTTTTAGTGAGCGGTGGACTAATTCCATTTAGTCATCCGCCTTGTCGTTTAGTGACCGGTGGACTGACTCTTTTAAACGACTCCGCTCTTGTCGTTTTGTGACCGGTGGACTGATTCTTTTGCTTAACACATTTCAGTCCTGTACACTTAATCATATGCATTAAAAACTAAAATACCCTTTTTAAGGGTATCTCCAACAAATCTAACTCAAATGCATTTCATTAAATTCAATTAAAAGACATAATCAAATTACAATATTAAGCAGACAAATTCATCATCAAAAACAAATTAAGACTTAAACATTATTTAAGTCAACAAACATTTCAAATTGGATTAAGTGCTAAAAAAAGCATGAAGTATGAGAAAAGGGCAAAAAAAAGCCTCAAGTTTCGAAAGGGTAAAATAAAGCTCTGCGGGGACTGCTTACCCCCGCAGAGGGTGAGGCGGGTACCCGCCTCAAAAGATGCGGGTGTAGGACCGTAATTGTCTAAGAGGGGGGGTGAATTAGACTTTTTAATTTTAATAAGAGTTAACCTAAATTTCTCTTCTTGATTAAAACTTAGATTTAACACAAGTACTCAAATAATGTAAAGAGAGAGAGAGAGAAATTCGACACCAGTACTTTTTACGTGGTTCGGCCAGACTGCCTACGTCCACGCTTCAAGGCTCACCCCTTGAAGATCCTTAACCTTCTCCTCACGAGAATAACTAGATCGGGATTCCGGGCTCCGATCAATTGCCTTTACAATTCTGGATTGAACTTGCCGGGCGTCAATCCACTGCCTTTACAAATGATTTGTATTTGTGAAATAGATCACAGACTACACTCTCACAGCAGAAATCTCAAGTTCGAGTTTAGAGAGATGTATAGTGGTTACAGAGTATGAAAACTTTTGCAGCTTAGGGCTATCAATTGAAAATTCGCAAAAGTCCTTCCTTCGTGTTCTGAGCTTGACTTATATACTCTGTATATTCTGCTTCACTGTATTGAATGCTTCTATCTTCAAATGGAAAAATGTTACCGTTGGGAAACATCCGTACTGAAGCAGCTATCCGTTGCGTCTGAAAGTGTTGTTCGTCGTCGCCATTAATGTTCTGGAATTAAAGCTTGAAAACGACATCACTGTAGCTTCGCGGCTAGCTGTAAAATTCTGGCGGAAGATTACCGGAATATGTAGCTTCAACACACTTGACACGTCATCGGAATGAGTAAGCTTCAGACGTCACCGGCATATGTGTCTTGAAACTTCATCGGCAGGTGCAACGTGAAAATTCATCGGCAGATGCATGCTTTAGTCAACATCTCCTTTTGTCGTTTAGTCAATCGGCAGGAGCTGCTACAAATATCATCGGCAGATGTATCTTCAGACTCGATCGGCAGTTGCAGCATATAAGTGCTTTGACACGTCATCGGCATCTGTCTTCAGAAACAGCTATCGGCAGAAGCTTCTATTTTATTATATATATAGTCATCGGTAGAAGCATATTGACACGTCATCGGAACAAGTAGCTTCAAACGCCATCGGTACAAGGAACTTCTTTTCTTTGTCGTGTAGCGATCGGCATAAGAACAGCTTGACACGTCATCGGCAGATGAAACATATAGGCGCTGAGTACATCATCGGCAGATGTGGCTTGAAAACTCAATCGGCAGAAACCTTCTGTTCTTTGTCGTGTAGTTATCGGTATATCCAAGCCTGTTTTACTATTTAGCTCTGTATACTCAAACCGATTCATTAGTCAACTAAAATACCCTTTTCAAGGGTATTTCCAAATAAACTCATATTTATAATTCTCATTAAGTACACATAATCAAATTGAATATTTAATACACACAGACATCATCAAAAACAAATTATGACTTAAACACTCTCTAAGTCAACAGCGGGTACCCGCGTCATGCGGGTACCTGCCTCAAACGATGACGCGAGTACCCGCCTCAAACGATGCGGGTGCCCACGTCATGCGGGGGGTCACGCGGGTACCCACCGACCCCCCGCTTCATATGAATATGAAGGTTGGTGATGGTCATCTTCACTCTTCAATATTCTTTGTAGCTTTCTTTGATATGCCAGTGGACTCTTATTGGGCACATATGGTGGGAACACCTCACTAAACTTGAATTTTTGTGTGGAAGCTGCAGGAGTGGAGGAGCTTCATCTGCTCTGCAATGGAGTTTTTTCGTTAGCTTGTAGTGGGAAAAAGGGTAAATTTGTCGGGAAAGATGGAAGGGAAATACTCGACGCAGGTTGATCCCGCTAGTCCTTGGCAGGCGCAACTGCAGGGAGGACAGGGAAGAATGGTGGAGTTGTAAAACGCAGAGAGTGAGACGCAGCACTTTGGGGAAGATGATGCTCTGAATTGTGAGTAAATACAGGTCACATTCCAGGTCTCTGGCAAAATTTATTCGTTTTAGAAAAAAGGCAAATCATGATAAGCTAAAGCATTGACTGTGTTTTTACTCACCCAGAGCTTGAGTTCACCGGCGGCCCCCGTCGGCGCTGAACTTACTCGGAGAAACCCGAAAAGGAGATCCGCAGCTATACCCAGGAAGAGAAATTCTCAGGCATCGTAAATCTACCTCCCGCAGGCATTTCGATTGTCATCTGGAAGGCGGAAGCATAGCTGGAAGGATCTTGCGCCATTGAAGACAGCACCCCAGCTTTGCAGCAGTTGGAAACCTGAAGATTGAAGGGCGCTCCGGGCATTAAATCAACAACGGCGGGTTTCCTCAGGCAACAATGGGGCAGCTCTTGCCTCCCTCTGTATTCGGAGCAGTCTCCTTGCTGACTTGCCTCGGCACCCCTCATATTCCAAATCACCTCTTCTCCTTCCCATTCCCAGTTGAGCTTCCATCCCGGTGGCTCTACATTCCTGAATAGTTGCAGGTTGTATATGTAGACTCTCACCTGATCTCCCATTCGAGAATTATATGAAGTGGGGGGTCGGCGGGTACCCGCGTGACCCCCGCTTCACCCCTGCGGGGGGTAAGCGGTCCCCCGCAGAGCTTTATTTTACCCTTTCGAAACTTGAGGCTTTTTTTTTTTGCCCTTTTCCCATACTTCATGCTTTTTTTAGCACTTAATCCTTTCAAATTTATATTATTATATTATTTTATTCTAAATTTCCACTCATAACTCTCTGTCATTGCACCTAAGATTCCCAGTGCATTTTAAATTATTGTAAGTTTGACACGTGACAACTCTTTGGTACTTTGAATTGTATGATTATGTTACAGTGCTAGTGATATTTTAAAGATAAGAACACTATGGTATGATGTTCAATATTTTTAGAACCAATGATATTATTGAAAGATGCTCTTAAATAAGAGCAATTTACATTTTTACCATGGATGATTTGGTATTAAAAATCTAATGTTCAAATACACAAAAATAATGAGTAATTTAAATTCACTTCTCATAAAACAATTATAAAGTTATTCCATACAAATAAATTAAAAAAAAAGCTTCAAAAAATTTGAATTTCTGACAAATAAAATTTGAAGTAAAGAAAACCTCACTCTGTTCTAAATATCAATATTTTATTTCGAAAAGTTATTATTTTGTGTGCCCAAATTCTTAAGAAAATAGCATTATCAGTGAAGGACTTGTAAATTTCTAAACATTTAACACACTACGCAGGTAAAAATTTATGCAAATTTAACCGTATCAATTATAATAGGTTAATCGGGGAGAAACGCAATTGTTATGGCGCCAGCGCCTCACGACTTAAAATGCCGGATGGCTTTTAAGTAATTATAACAAACACTCAGGGGAAATGTATATTTATTAGTACGTAAAAACAAATTCACCGAAACCGAGTAATTTCTCTCTTCCGAATTAACGTTGTATCCTTTCCGTTCAACTTCCTCTTGGTCATTCGCAGCCGTTGGATTGCATTCTTGCCCAAGAAATTGTCAAATTACATTTTAACAATGGGGAAGATCGAAACACTGAAACAGAATTAAAAAAATCTAACGACAACTAGCGCGCCACATGGCGCTATTTAAATTCTACAAACATTTTCTTTTCATATTTCGTTATTTTCGACCTTAACCCTTAAGCGAGTGAAATCAGAGGAAACCCTAGCTCCATCCGACTCTCGCGGTTAAATCTGAAAAGTCCGGGAAAAATTCGAAATCATTGAAATTGTTCCGAGAATTCGAGGAATCGGTTAGGGTTTAAGACCCGGTTGGATTATTTTATTTCCTAATCCGTCCTCGCGGTCGTGATCGACTCGATTTGATATGGGGGATCATTGCGCTTCATTCGTTGAGGTAGGTCTGTGATTTTCTTTACTCTGGCAATTTGTCATTTGCGATTGATTTTTTCGTTTTCGTTAGGACTGAAAATGCATGAAGATGGTGGTCGCTCTTTGGATTTTTACGATTCATTCGGTAATCTTTGGCTTGGTTTTGGTATTACAGATCTGATAAAGGCGTAGATGCGTGCATGATGGAATTTGAAATTTGGGAATTTTTGATAGGAATTCGGGCTTGAGGGAAAGTTGATGGAAAATATAGAACAACACTCGCATGACGAGGAATTTCAAAAGAAATCGAGATCTTTGGATCTTAAGAGCTTGTACCAACTTAGGTTGTCGGAAGTTAATGAAAAGAAGCATTTTAAGAGGAAGATCAGCGCCGAAGATGCGGATGTGCAAAGAGTGAAGAAAATTAGAAAGAGGGTATCCATCAGCAGTTTAAGAAATGGTAGGACCGAGAGCAGAAAATGTTTGGATGAAGTGTATGACGGTCAGTTGAATGGGCAGGATTTGAACATTATCTCCAACTTGGGTCAGAACTCAAATTGGAGCTGTGGAATCGACAAACCACACCTTAATTTCAGTGAAAATAACATCCCAAAGCGTAAGAGAGGGCTTGTAGGAAGAAAAAAGTTAGCAGTTGATCAGGTGTCAGTGAAACAGTCTGATGATAAAGAGGATCTGATTGATCAGTCTTTTAAACTAGTTGGCAATGGTTCAGTTGCTTGGAGTGACTCTTGGAAGACTAGAGAAAAAATAGGTCATGAAAATCTTGGGGAAAATATTAGAAGTGGAGAAAATTCAACTTATCATCTGAAGGTGGAAGATGGGCATGGAGATCAATTGGTTGTAGTCAATAGTGGTGTGCCTACAAAGGCGGCACGTAGGAAGTCTAAAAAAAGGAAAAATGTGCTAGAGGGTTCGAGGGAGGCTAAGTTTTCTGCTGATAATTCTACCAAGAGATGTAATGACTCCCGAGAAGACGAAGAAGAGAATCTTGAGGAGAATGCTGCAAGAATGCTATCCTCACGATTTGATCCGAGCTTTACTAGTTTTACTGCCAACGGCAAAGCCTCTCCCAATGGATTGACTGTTTCGTTGTCTAACGGTCATAATATCATTAGTCATCATTCGTCTGGAGTAGAATATGCATCAGCTGATGCTTCGGGTAGAATATTGAGACCAAGGAAACAAGGCAAGGAAAAGAAACGCTCAAGGAAGAGGCGCCATTTTTATGAAGTATTGTATAGGGACTCAGATGCATACTGGGTATTGAATCGAAGAATTAAAATGTTCTGGCCTTTGGACCAAAGCTGGTATTTTGGTCTTGTAAATGACTATAACAAAGAAATAAAACTTCATCATGTTAAGTATGATGATCGTGAGGAAGAATGGGTTGATCTCCGAAATGAGAGGTTTAAACTCTTGCTGCTTCCTACTGAAGTTCAAGGTAAGGCTTCAAGGAAAAAAACAATGGTCGGAGATAAGATTTCTGATGCTGCAACAGGACGTTTGCAGTCTAGAAAAGATAGGGTGAGAAAAGATCTTACAAGTACAGGATGAGGGCAGTGGTGCTTATATGGATTCTGAGCCCATCATCTCTTGGTTGGCTCGATCTTCTCATCGTGTCAAATCTGCCCCTTCCCACGTGTTAAAGAAACAGAAAACTTCAGATATGGGATGGAAGTTAGCTGAAATAGCGTCAAATGAATCTTCTCATGACTATTCTTTAGGAAGTTATAAAAACAAATTTTACTGTAAATCTGATTTTCTAGAAAGAGTAGGACCGATAGCCGAGAAAGGAAGGTTAGGAAAGTTTGCTTCAGGAAGCCCAAGCTGCCAGAAAGAGGGCAAGCAGCCTATTGTATATTACAGGAGAAAGCACCGGAAGGCAAGCATTGAACTATCACATTTTTTTGAGGGTGATGATGTCTCTAGAATGAGACATAGATCTGGCTGGGATGTTGCACGTGGTTCTGTTGCCTATGTTTCTTCTATGGCTGTTGAAGATGCCAAAGAGAATGGTGATTCCTTGAGAAGATCTGATCTCAATGGATCTTTGAGTTGCACTGATGATGAAGGGTTTTTGGTGCTTCCATTAATAGAATCAAAGCAGTCTAGGTTTGAATTAAGCCTCCTCGGGTATTCGTTCCTTCTCAACTCTGCTAAAGTAGAAAATTCCCGATTGTTTTACGCATTAGTACTTCTTCAATATGGTACATTGATGACTACGGTGCCAAATGTTTATTTAGAGATGCTATTTGTTGATAATGTAGCGGGGTTGAGGTTTCTCTTATTTGAGGGTTGTCTTAGGCAGGCCGTTGCTTTGGTTTTTCTTGTCTTGACAACGTTCAATTTGACTGAAAAACATGGCAAGTATGTTGATTCGCAGTTGCCGCTAACTTCTATCAAGTTCAAAATTTCTAGTGCTCAAGGTACTACCAAGGAGCTTGTTTTCACGTTCTGCAACTTTTCAGAAATAACAAATTCCCAGTGGATTCACCTAGACAATAGCCTTCGGAGATGTTTGCCGACCAAGCAGATCTCTTTGGCTGAATGTACTTATGGAAATATTAAAGCACTTCAGAGTGGACCTAATTCTGTAACCCATGGTTCCATGCAACTCTCTTCTGTCAAGGTAATGCATTATTTTTATATTTCTCATTGTTCTTGATATTTCCATATGCTGGTTTTGTTTTGTATATAATTGCTTTGTTTATGGATATCTTAACTTTTTTTGGTAGTCAAATGATGTTTGTGACGCTATATTTTCTGATTGGTATGAAAATTTTATAAGCTATTCCTTAATCCCAGGGATTGCAGAAGAAATATAGGCATGAGGATAGCATCACAGGTGCTAGAGATGCTGCATTTATCAATATCATACACCCTTCTCTTTTTCACGACAATTTGAACAAAAACTTTCCTCCATTTTCTCTCTCTTTTACTGCATCCCCAACCTCTGTTTTTGATTTGCATCTGAAAAAGCTTGTGGAACGTTTTTGTGATTTCACTGACAAAGGGGCTGGGATTACTTTTGAGAATAGTCTGAAGAACTCAAAGGAGGTTGATGCATGGAGATGTTCACCTCCAAAATTGGGAACTCATCACTTAGACTTCTGTGATAGAAATTGGACAAAGCCATCTGAGAATTCCCACTTCGGAAACTTTAAAGGATGCCAAATCTTGTGGCACTTCCCTAAATCCTGAATACAATTGTGCTGATGATATTGAACAGTTGCCACTTTGGCAAAACCAACACGCAGAATTAAGAAATAGTGGTTTTGAGCTAAGGCATTCAGCCGAATAAACAGATTTCTGATGCTGGTGATGATTCTTTTTTAAACGAACACGGTGTCAATGTTGCAACATATAACGAAGTTGACGAGCCCGTAGACGAAGAGTTACAGAGCGGTAAACTAGCTATTGAATCAAATTGGAAGATGAATACTGGCATCATTCTCAGTCCTAATCCCACTGCTCCCAGGAGCACATGGCACCGAAGTAAGAGTAATTTATCATCATCTGGATTTCTTTCACATGGGTGGTCAGATGGGAAGGCTGACCTTTTCAACAATGGTTTTGGCAATGGACCTAAGAAGCCAAGAACACAGTTCCTTTACTCGTTGCCTTTTGGAAGTGTAGATTATAGCTCAAAGACTAAAAATAATCACCAGAAAGGACTCCCTCACAAGCGAATTAGGAGAGCAAGCGAGAAGAGGTCATTAGATATTTCTAGAGGATCTCAAAGAAATTTGGAACTCTTATTTTGTCATGCTAATCTGCTAATCACACTTGCCGATAGAGGATGGAGGGAATGTGGGGCAAGGATAGTTTTGGAGCTTCTTGATCACAACGAGTGGAAGCTTGTTGTAAAAATTTCTGGGGTTGCTAAGTATTCATATAAGGCACATCAATTTTTGCAGCCTGGATCTACGAATCGCTACACTCATGCCATGATGTGGAAAGGAGGAAAGGATTGGATGCTGGAGTTTCCAGATAGGAGTCAGTGGGCGCTTTTCAAGGAGATGCATGAGGAGTGTTACAACAGGAACCTCCGAGCGGCTTCAGTTAAGAATATTCCTATTCCTGGTGTTCAGTTGATAGAAGAAAATGATGAAAACATCACAGAAGGACTGTTTTTCCGCTTTTCTTCCAAATACTTTCAGCAGGTAGAAACTGATGTTGAGATGGCATTGAATCCATCATCTATCTTATATGACATGGATAGTGATGATGAGCAGTGGATTGTGAATTGTAAATCTTCTGCTGAAGTTGGCAGCCGTGGCTTGGGAGAGATTTCAGATGATATATTTGAAAAGACAATGGACATGTTTGAAAAGGCTGCATATACTCGGCGCTGTGACCAGTTCACAACTGATGAAATAGAAGAGCTGACGTGTGGAGTTGGAGCCATTAATATTATCATGATCATCTACGAGTATTGGCAAAAGAAAAGACAGAGGAAAGGCTTGCCTTTAATTAGACATCTTCAGGTACCTCTGAGATTTCATCTATTCTAGTATCGTTTTTCTTTCTTCTTTTGAGATAGAACTTTATATATTATTGATACCTGATTTACATATCTATATTTAGTTAATTCTTTTGTTATACCATAGTCTGATTTACGGCCCTTTGGATAGATAGCTACTTGCTTCTTCCTCTTCGTTTTTCTCCTTCATATGTCTATTTCTTGTTTTCAATGGTCAATGAGCGTTGATCCCCCATTAAAATATCATTTGGCAGAGAGAACTTTTGAACCTATCTTTGCCTTCTATTTTTGGTAATTTAGAGTTCATTTGTAATACATAACCACTGAAAGTATCCTCTGAAATGGAGCTCCATAATTTCTTTTAAAAAGTGGAGATGGTATAATCGACTAGGTGAGCTAAAATGGGTATGCAATTTGTATGATATTGTAGAAAATCTTTAATTAGAATACCAAACGAGTATTGTTTCTCGATTTATGTAATTAGCTTAAGTCAGGATATTATTATTCTCATCGTGCATTTTTCATGCTTGAAATACAATTTTAAACTCTGCCTTTAAACAGATGATAATACTTTTCGAAATTATTTCTATTGTTGTATTTTTTTTTTTAAATTCATAAAGCTGTATCCAAACTTGAACAAGATTTTCATAGCTTATCTCAATTGAGAGTCCTGCACGTCTTAAGTAGAATGCCGTAACCCACTACTGTATATGCTAGTTAACAATGTTCCCAACTTGTTTATGTTTGTGCCAGCTGAGATTTATGTGGAGAAAGGCCTGAAATTTTTTAAATAAATAGAAGCAGTAATTAGTTCCTAAATTCTTTTTCAACATATCAAGTTTCTGCTGCTATCCTTTATGAATATGCTTCATCTCGTTTTTTGGTTTTTTATGGCGTATGGGACCGTGATTCATGTTTATTTGATTTATTCAATCAATTAATTTATATTTTTGCATTTGGTGAAGCCACCTTTATGGGAAAGGTACCAACAGCAGTTGAAGGAATTGGAAACATCAATCACCAAAAACTCTACTGCCCTTCCCAATGGGTTCCAGGGGAAGGCTTCATCAGCTGAGAAACCCCCCATGTTTGCATTCTGTTTAAAACCTAGAGGGTTGGAAGTCTCCAATAAGGGGTCCAAGCAGAGGTCTAATAGGAAATTTTCAGCGGGAGGCCACAATGTTGCTATTCCTGGAGATCATGATACTTTTCATGGTTTTGGTACCTTCCTTTGCCATTGTTCCAATAAAGAATTAAATATTTGTTCTGTCATTGACTTTCTCTCTGTTATTTATTTTATTGTGTTTTTTACATCATTTTAAATGCAAATTTGCATTCGTGATTCCTCAGGAAGGAGACTGAATGGATTTGGTTTGGCAGATGAGAGGATGGCATATTTTGGTTACTATAACCATGAATTGTTGGATGATTCTCCTTTGGTACCAACATCCCCCAGGTTATTCTCATTACAAGATCCAGGGAACGTGGGACATATTCAATGGGCTATGACGAGTTTGAGAGAAATCTTCCTTCCAAATTTCACAGGAGCAAGTCCAAGAAATATAGCTTGGCTCTATGTTCTAACGACATTCAAACGATGAAATTGTACAATCAGAGAACAATTAGTAACAGAAATGGGGTTGATTGGCGCAAGCATCAGTACCAAGAAGACCTGCGTAGGCACTACATCCAGCAGTTGGACCCTTCCGACTGCTGACGAGCTCAGGCTACGCGATGCATCCGGCTGCTGCTAAGCATGCTCGTAATATTGCCAAGCTCAAGCGAGAAAGGGCTTCGGCAAATGCACTTCAGAGCAGAGCTAGCAATTCACAAGGCCGCGGTGGCTCTCATGACAGCTGAAGCAATCAAGACATCTTCAGAGGACACACATGATGGTGATGGCTAGAGAATGAAGTTTTATATAGATCATGAGATGACGAAGGATGATTCATCAGCAGCTGGATCGAACTAACACAGCCACTGCTAATCGAATGACACTTGTGCCAGAGCTAAAAGGAGCTATGTTGCCCCATTGTTGCAACATAGACTGCTCCGTTACCGACCGGTTCTTAAGATCTTCACGGTTTAACACAAAATTTTCAGGTTCAGTAGGTTGGGAGCCAGTCAAAATTTGCTTGATTGCCTCTCTTTGTACAGATTTTCCTTTTACTTTCTCGGCCATTCCCTTCTGCCTTTTCTCTATCCCCCTTAAATCTCAGATTTAATAGTGTTCGATATCAAATGAGCATCTGGCTTTGAAATAATACACAATCTGAATGGATCACAATTTTTATCCAATTAGAGTATAGATCTTGCTTAATTGCTTGTGATACGATATTTTTTTGACAAGCACTGGACAATTGTATTGAGGGTCATCGTGAATTAGATTGATGGAATTCGTAACTTGGTTCCTCCACCCATTCTTCAAAGGCAACGATTTTCTCGCAAATTTATATTCGAACGACATGACTTCCCAAATTGTAAGTTTTTAGAGTACTACTGTCGTATTCAGACTCTCGTTTGACGTGTACAAATTGCGGGCCGGGCGTATAACGAGAGTATGTATTCTTAGTCGGCTGTTAGACCGTTATGATCAGTTGGCAGCGTTTCCCTCCCCAAGGTTTTCTCCCGCCCTTCAATCTCTCTCTCTCTCTCTCTCCCCCTTTCTCTTTGAGGGTGAGCTATTTTCGGGCTTTCATGTCTGAGTCTAAACTCTCCAAAACTCTGCGATTGCGATCCTATGGCCGTCTTTCGCCTTCCATTTCACTGTTTCAACTTCTAATAGCGCGTTTTCTCTCTGTACATTGCGTTTTACCCGGTTCCGACTTGAATTGAATCTGTGAAATCAATCAGGTCCTGTTCTCCAATATCATTTCCATTCCTTGCCGTGTTTGTTGCCAAGATATGAGAGTATTTATGCGGATTCCTTTCTCATTTCCCTTTTTTTGTAATAAATCTCTGTTTTTCTTCCGTTTAATTGACTGCTTAAGATGGATCTGACGCATTTGAGGAATTACATAATTTCTTTTGGATGTTGGACGAAACAGATCTCAGGTTTTATAAAATGGTGAATCGACTAAAGGAAGAAGATCACAGTGAAAGAGCTATTCGTAATCTTGTGAAACTTCCAGAGAATCGAAGATGCATCAATTGCAACAATTTGGTATGAAATATAATTCACAACCTAACCGTTGCCTTCTATTTTTCCTTAAATAATTTTAATCTACCAAGGTGTTTTTATCTGCGGAAACATGTTAAACCGATGTGCTTTGTTATTCAGTTCTGATTAATGTTTCTGTTGAATCGTATGTCGTTTACTGACGCTCCTATAGATCACTCGTAAAATATCAACCAGTCCACAACATGCATTCTCCATGTGATGGATTTCAAACTTGATAAACTAAAACCTTTTAAAGTAGTCTTATAAGCTCACACTTTGAAATCACATTGAGCAAGCATACGCAAAAATTAAATCTAATATCGCTTAAAAACATAAGATCTTTCTGTAAACCTTGTGAGTGGTTATGAGGTTATGGTATGTCAAGTTTCTTACTCTAGCAATACGTCAAAATTGACATATCTAAATGCATCAATAATTAACACAATGAAAAAAATTTATAGAATCAAACACGTGGAAAACTTAGTTAGTTGTGGTCCTATCGCTGGTATTGATGTAAATTATTTTCAGGAAATTGTTATTAAGTTCATCTTTCTGCTCCTATTTTCAAATAATAATTGACGAAGTGTGATAGTGGACCTGAGATGTACTTTTCTTGCAGGGACCACAATATGTTTGCACTACATTCTTGACATTTGTTTGTTCAAACTGCAGTGGAGTGCAGTAAGTTTCGAATCTTTTTTCTCTTTTCTTTTGCTTCCAGATTCTGATCGTATTTTGCTTAATTTTATTGTGTGTTCTATGTGTTGTTATAAATTTCTTGTCAGGGAAGAACGTCAAATACAAAAATATTTGAAGCAAAACTATATTATCTTTTTTTTTTTTCTATTTATGCAATTCAATTAAAGTACCATAAAGTATTACAAGACGTCTAGCTTTAGCCTTTATGCAAAAAACTTATTGATGTAAAGGGTAAAAAGCTTGAAAATAATGGGTTAATCTGATCTTCAATAGTTGGAATGTACAAAAAAATTACAACAGAAAAGAAAATTCGAAATTTGATCTCATACATGCCTGGAACTCACCCTGAATAACATACCGTAGTCATAATGGAATTGGATGAAGATTCAATTCAGGCTGGTGCGCTACTGCCCCAAATGCCAAATCTAATCCTTCACTTTTTTCTCTCCAATTCTCTTGTTCTGCAGCAGTGCTATTCTTTTTCTTTTTCTTTTTCACTCACTCTTACACTTGCACGTTTTAATAAGTTTAGTTTTTATTTTTTTAATTTAAGGGGACGTGGTAGAAAACTATACCGACATTTCTTGATGCCTTAGGCATTTTGTGCTTACTTAAATTTTACATTTACTCCAGTCGTGAATTCACCCATCGAATTAAATCAATATCGATGGCAAAGTTCTCAGAAGATGAAGTTTCTGCTCTTCAAGCTGGAGGAAATGAAGTGAGATTCATTCTATATTTGATAAACTATTTTGTGTTTTCATCGATTATGCTGCATGTATCACTATCTTAAAATTTAAACATAATTACACAGAGAGCTCGACAAATATACTTTAAGGAATGGGATCCTCAACGTCATTCTTATCCAGATAGCAGGTCTTTAGACATCTTTTTTCTCCATTTATTTCACGAAATATGTACCGACTCCCACTTTGGCATGCAGCAATCTGCATACTACTTCGCGACTTTATAAAGAATGTCTATGTGAATAGAAAATACTCTGGTGAAAGGAGTACTGATACACTACCAACACTGAGATTGGTAAACTTCTCCTTAACATTTCTATACATCAATATTATTTCTTTCGCACTAACATGATGATTCTGGAGCCCTCTATGATGGTAGGCTGTCTAACGTGAGTTCTATATAAAACAATTTCATTATAGTTATAAAATTTGTTTTAATGTACAGAATGAAAAGGAATCGTTCAATGAAAGTGAGAAGGGGGTTGCTTATCGAGGTGGATTGAGAAGTCCACGTAGTGAAAATAAATACGAGAGGCATTATGGTGAAGTATATTGCTCTGGTGGGAGAAGTGGTCGTACAAGTTCACGTTATTACTATGATGAAAGAAGAAGCCCTCGATATTCGTAGAAAATTCAAGATATGGTGGCTCTAGGAGAAGTTTTGCACACATTGAAATTGTAGATGACAGAATTCGAGATGATGGATATCAAAGCCGGAGGTTATCAAAGAGAGAATCTACCATAGGCACCAAGTCTCCTGAAAATCAAAATAAATTGAAAAGGCCAGGTTCTCCTGTTATGTGCTCTCTTAAAAATATGTTACGGGAGACTGTTCCACAAACACAATTAGTCGAAGATGTTAAACCAACTACTGGAGATTCTGAACCTAATGGGCCTAATCAGGTAAATAATGCTAAGTAATTCTGGATATTTGTTTCTCAATCTCAAATAGTGCAGTGAGATAATTTGACATTGTTCAGTGGATATAGAGTTACTTTCACAGTTTATTCCATTCTACTTTCCATTTGATGCATTGGATTAAATATCATCTCGCGCCTTAATGTACTTGCATAAACAGACGATGAGGTTCAGGTTGGCATGGTGTCATTGGCGTAAAAATACCTCTTGGCTCTTTGCCGTTGACTACTGAATCCAGATCCTTTTTTATGGGTTAACTGTTCTTAGCTGCTCTAATATAGTTGTGCTTCCATTTACATAGTGTCACGTCTTCCAATGAACAGGATTCTCTCGAGGGAAGTAGTGTGAAAAATAAAGATTGCGTTTCAAAAGGCTTAATTGATGTCAATTCTGAGCCTGTTGTCGTTGCAGCGTCATCACAGTCGCAGCAAATTCTTTCATCTAAGTTGGACACAAACTGGGATCCATTTGAATCGTCCGTAAAGGAAGCTGCACCCAGGTCACAAGTTCCAGCGACAAAAACTTTAGAAGAATTACTCTTTGAATTGTCAGTTCCATCAAGTGTAGGACCTAACACTTACGATAACATATTAGTGGGTTCTGGAGGTAATATGCCTACTGGTGATGTTACGTTAACTGAGTTGGATATGACATCGGTGGAAGTCCCCGGTCTTGGGGCTAAAATTAAAGAAACAGATATTGATTTTCCAGTGCCATCTTCTGATGGAATTGCTGTACGAGCCGTGTCTATTAGGGATGGCGAAACCACGGGGAACATTGCTGATGAGCAGCAGTTACCAAGCATTCAACAAACACCTGTAGCATCTATTAGGGAATTTCCAGTGCAATCTTCTGATGGAATTACTGTACATGGCGGTGTCTATTGGGGATGGTGAAACCACAGTGAACATTGCTGATGGACAGGAGTTACAAAGCATTCAGCAACAAATGCCTGTAGCATCTTCTATTGGTTCCACTCCAGAAAAGACAACTCTTCCGGTTGGAGGTTTAAATTTTGAGGTACATTACATGATGTGGCTTTGACTATCTTAATTACATTTGATTTATAATCCTCTATCTTTTTTTTTTGTCAGCCACAGATGTCATCTCTTGCGTCCCATTCAGAGGGATATTCAAGTCCTTCCACTGTATTGTCTGTTGTTGTCTCACAACCGGCTCAAGATGCCCATCAATGTTTCTCAGAGGAAGCAAAGTCTATTGAAGAAGGGAACTTCCAGCTGTAATTGATCGCCTTGAACAATTTTGTTCTTTCCTTATGCTTTTATTATAAGATTATAAGGATGTCTATCAATTTCTGTGCAGGACCTTTTTACAGTTAACTTCTCATCCCCAGGTTGGCACCTTGGTTCGTATCCCACAATGGGATACAACTTGCATTATCGCCCTAACATGATGGTATCTAACAAATACATAGTTTCTCTTTGTTCTTTCTTTTTTTGGCAAATGGGAGCTATTTTTTAATTCATCCCTTGATTTGTTGATCTATTGCCATTATTTGCAGCCAGTGCCATCATTTGCGAACTCCTCAAGATCAACAAATCCATTTGATCTTAACGATGAAGTCAGTGAACCAAATACTTTACCGGTATGCTTGACATTGTAGTGATGTAGTGTAATTTTTTTTTTTTTGGTTGAAAGTGATGTAGTGTAAATTACTTTGTTTCAGATGAAAGTTAATTTCTTGTCTTAGTTTATTATTTTTACCCAATTCTGGATGCTTTTTGTTTATTCACATGTTTACCTTTCTGTTTTCTTCAACAATCATCATGGTCATTAATTCATGTTTATTTAGTAGCCGATACTTGTTCTGTGTATGTATGCGGGCAAAAACACGCTTATTGGACAAAAAGATAATAAAATAGAATAATGTCAACGGATGTAGTTCTTTCTCTATTTTTTCCATTATAAGATGATACCATTGACTCTAAATTTCTTCCGTTATCATTATTATAGTAAAAATTTTCATATTTGGAAAAAAACATGAGGTCTTCTGAAAAGGATGTGTGACTTAATGTAAATGAACTTGTACTGACTATTTACATAACCAACTATCACTATGTAGGTTTTAAAATAATTTTTGGAATCCATTTCATATATTACTTTGTTAGTAATATTTTCAATTGTTGTTTGTCCAAAATTGAAAGATAATAAAGTATAGTCAACCTAATAAAATATTATATGACCACTTCCTTTTCAGGTGTCTTTGCAAGGAGCGTTGCCACAAAGCTTCCACCCTTCCGGCTTTCAAACTCATTATCCGGGTTTAATGGCGTCACAGGTCAAATGTCTTTTTAGTGCCTCCTGGGCCACCGTCCTTTGCAGCTCTCTCTTTAAGTATATTCACTTCATTGTTTTATCATTTTAAATTTTGAAATTTCATATTTTTACTCAATTACGTTTTAATCATTTTAGGTCCGTGCATGACTAGGCAACAGGTGCATCATGGATTGCCCCTATCAAGGTACAAGTCATTTGCTTGAACATTCATTATTTTCTTCGAAGGCAATGATACCCACATGATCTTTCCAGATTTTAAAAAAGTTGTTTTTCCTGCATTTATTCACGTACGTCTACAAATGAGGTAGTTGAGAGTATAAGTTTAACACAATTTATTGTTGGCATGATGGGTGTTAAACGGGCAAGCTGGGAAAAAAGTGAGAATGCAGAAACCAAACAGGAAAAAACATGTATTTTCATCTTGATTTGAAATAAGAAGAGCACATATACCACGAGGATCTAATAATCGAAATTTGTGTCAATTAAGTCAACATCAGTACTGTGTCGTAGAATGAATTAAATTACTGGAATTTTTTTAGGAAAATTACGAAATAGATTGAGACACTCTATGGCTTCACGTGCACTCAGTGTCTTCCTATTTTCTCAAATTTCTGACAATGTGCCTCCCCACTTTGCAGATAATGAATGATCTTGTGCTAATAACCTAGCATTCTTACCCTTAGTTTGACCGTCAATAAACTCCCAAAAGAAACATAATTGGTAAATGATAAACCTAGCAAATAAAAAAACTATACCAAATTTAAACTTCATCAAAAGTTTTAAACTAGGATCCGACTATGTTTATAACTGGACTAGTAACCGAAAAAGTGAGAATTATATTGTGAGAGAGTAAAGATAAACTAACGTAGTAAGGTACCCGAACCAAACAAGTAATCAAAAACTTAATTCATAACCATGACGCACAACATTCAATTTATTTTTAAGAGAATAAAATTCAAAGTCCTCATTGACTTTCATTAATTGAAAGAAATAAATTTCGCATGAAGAGAGCCTATCATATTCTTGTCTCTAAGGTGTGAATCCTTCCTTTCAAAAAAAGGGACTCATCGTCTCTCGCTTGGAAGAAATTTTTTTCTTTTTGTATATATACTCGTTGCCTTCTTTTGCTTAATTCATTATTTTTTTGAGTTTTATTGTATTTGATGAATCTTATTAAAGCGGAAGTACCCATCATCATCTGTCTTCCCCAATGGTAGCAATGAAATGGTTGCACAAGGATAGAATTGTTTCGTCAATTTTTTTCATCTCCCACATTTTCATGTTCATATTGTTGGTATGGGTGTGTTAAAATGATGTTTTTTTTTTGAGTGTCAATGCAGAGGTGAAGCAAATGGTGCACCAGAAGCCATTGAAGCCAATACTTTTGGACCCTTGTCATTACACGCCACATACTCAACGCCCACGCCCGCAAACCCATCTTCAGTAGGAGGTAATCCGTTTGGATAATTCAGTAAGCAAAAAAGCCAAAATCGCTGGGTCAACCTTGCCTACTTCTGTCAAAAAAGTAAGGTGAACCAAAGTAATATAATTCTATACTAACATCCTGAAACATTTTTGTTTGATTATATTTTTCTTTATTATTTTTGTTCCATCAGTGCCATGTAATGATCATTCTCAATGTGATTTTATAACTTAAGATGAAAATTTTAGTTGGGGGGACTTCAGGATAAAAAAGACATTAGTGGATGAAAAATCATAATTTTTTACGTTGAGTGAGAGTTTTAATCGTGTCACGTTGGCACTACATTATTTCATTGCACTGTATTGTCATAGGTAGCGCCATACTTTCGATGTTTGTTGATACACTAAATTACATTTTAATAGATTTATTTATTTTTAAATATTCATATCGTCCTTGTGTTTAGTCATGGTGCTAAGAAGAGGGAGAAGAATGCATATGAGCTATTTCACAACTATATTATAAAATTCATTTCAAACTTGAATATCCGCGATTGTTGTGATCTAATATATTTCATTTTTTCAAAAAACATATAATTTAAAATAATTAAATATTTTCTTTATAGGGTTAAATCCATTTTCATCCCTCAACGTATGATTTTTTTTTTTTAAAAACCCTTAAAGGATTAACTATAACAAAACAAACTTAAACTAACAAAAACTTAACAAAAAATTCCTTGGCGGTGGACCGATATCCCTCCGTTCTATATTTTACACATAGAACAGGAATTCTCTGTTCTAAAAGGGACAAATGTCACATGGATTACCTTCTTCACTTTATAAATTAATTTAAAAAAATATCAAACGACATTCAATTTATTTGAAATTTTTACCACATGTTTGCCACATTATGAGAAAATAATCTGAAATTTTTTGTGATTTTATAACATTTATATGATTTATTATAATTATTTTATAAAATAATTAACTAAAATTATTATATATCGTACAAGTTTTATAAAATCACAAAAATTTTCAGATTATATTACAAAACAATTATAATAAATCACTAAAATTACAATATGAGGTTAACCCTTCTTTATATAATAACATGGGTTAAAGTTAAAACCAGTTTGAATCTCAAAATATGAGATTAATTTGCAACACCCCTAAACTAATAACCCTAACAACTAAAACTTTAAATTATCCAAAATGTAACAAATTAAACCCTGGCGGGAGGTCGATTACCTCACGTTTTGTCCAGTGCTTATGTGGCACTGTATATGTTGGGTTGGGGAGTCGATGTGGGGGGTGGAGATCCCTTGTTCAACGTGCACCGCACGTGATTCGAGAACGGTGGTTCTTGCTCAAAACGACCTCCCGTTCCTTGCACCTCAATTTTATGGGTACTTGAGAACGAAGGGTCCTTACAGCGAAACAGCCCCCGTTTGCTGTCTCCTCAATTTTAAGGGTGCTCTGGAACGAGAGCCCTTGCCCCAGATCGACCCCCCGTTCTCAATCGAAATGTTTAATAACAGAGGGCCGTTCCGGGACAGAGACCTCGTTCTCGAATCACTTGGAGTGCATGTTAAATGGGAGATCTCCACCCCCACATCCACCTCCGACTCAATATGTCCAATGTCAAGGAAGCACTAGACAGAACGAGGGTGATTGCCTCCCCTCCTCGACGTAAATTCAGAAGGGGGGAGGTCATCGGCCCTGTCAGAGTTGTACTTGTTATTTTTAGATTGTTTAAGATTTTAGTTAGAATTTTTAGTCCAAGGTGTGGTTCAAATTAACCGTATACTCTGTGATTCAAATTGATTTTTACCCTGATAACATTGTTTACTTGATTGCTTACGTTGGTGGCTGTATCCGTTTTCTTTTGTAATAATTTCAAGATACATTGCCTATGCATGGGTCGGCTGAACTGATAATAATAATAAGAGAAAAATGGGGTCATCCTTTCGAACATATAATGGTGCATGTCAGTGATATCTTACAAAATTGTGATGATCAATAAAATTTGTGTAGAAACAAACAGATTCAGATATATAATCTCAGGTTCCACAACTACATCGTCCCTATTAAGCTATTCTAATCATCGGAAAGAATTAATAATAGAATTGTGGTGGAGGCGGAGATGCATAGGGGACTCCGATGATGGGGGGCAATGGTTCATTTTTTGGAGTGGATGGCGGCGGGGAATTTCCTATACACGGTGGGAGATACGGAGGTGGTGAATAAAAGATGGGGGGAGGAGTTGGAGATGGATAAGGGATATAAGGTGGAGGTGGATTGCAGTAAGGACTTGGTGGAGGGTGGAGTAAGGGAGGAGGTGGTGATGGATAACAAATGCAATATATTGGTGGTGGTGGTGAGGCGGAGGAGGAGGAGGAGGAGGAGGAGGAGGACATGAAAGAGGTGGTGAAGGCGGTGGTGGAGATGGGGGTGAAGGCGGGGGAGGAGATGGAGACGGCGGCGGAGGAGATGGAGACGGCGGAGGAGGAGATGGTGGCGGCGGTGAAGGCGGGGGAGGAGATGGTGGGGGCGGTGAAGGCGGGGGAGGAGATGGTGGAGGCGGTGAAGGCGGAGGAGGAGATGGGGGAGGAGGTGGAGGCGGAGGAGATGTAACAAAGGATTTACATTCCAAGGCACTGCAATTAGCAGGCGTGGATAAAAAGACTTTACATTGCAGAGTGGATCTTTGATGAGACCTATCACGCAAGCAATTCCTGGCGTCGTCGAACTTCTGCAGATCGAAACACGCCGGCGACTGCCCGGTGAAATAATTGTTCTTTATGCTTAACTTTTGCAGCTTCGGAAGTGAACACAGGCTATCAGGGACAGTCCCTCTGAGCTTGTTGTGCCCCACGTTGAACTCTTCCAAGCTTACCATTCCAGCGATTGTCTTCGGTAGCTCACCTATAAGATTATTGAAGCTCACGTCGAACACCGTCACATTCCTCGCCATTCCTATTTCCTCGGGCAAGCACGAGCTCAGACCATTGTTCCTTAATATTACTTCATTCAGTGTCTTGGACATGTTTCCCAAGCTGGCCGGCATGCATCCGTGAAATTTGTTATTCGCAAGAACAATGACAGAAACCGGCGAGTTGCCGAGATTATCAGGTAGCTCGAAAGCAAATCTATTATGGTTGATGAAAATGGCGTCAAGATCTTTATCGAACAGAGCTTTGGGGACTTTTCCTTCAAACTCATTGAACCGAAGATCGAGATACTTTAGGTTTGGCAGATCAATGACGACGTCAGGGAACCTCCCTGCAAGTCGGTTGTTGCTGACGTCGAGCTCGAAGAGAAGCTTCAACTCCCGAAAACTTCTTGGAACTCTGCCGCAAAATCGATTGGAGTTTACGTGAAACAACGCGATATCAGATAGCGATCCAAGCTCTTCAGGAAGATACCCGGCAATGTCGCCGTGATTTAGATCAATGCCGGCAACGGTTTGGATGGAAGGGTCGTCGAGAGCTTGGGCACAGAAAACCCCTGTGTAGTTGCAGACGTCGGATCCCACCCAGTTGGAGGTCAGGTTGAAGGGATCGGAGACGATGGCTTGCTTCCATGCTTGGAGGGCAATATAAGCCTTCTTGATTCTTGGATTTTCGAAGACTAGCGAGGACGGCACCTCGATTTCCGCATCGTGGAAATCAAAAACAGGCTGTTGTTGAGAATTGGCCAGAGAAAATAGCAAAACTAGAGTGGAAAAGAGGAGAAAGTGAATATTTTTCTTCATAGCACCGGAGAAAACATCAAAATCTGGGCTGTTTTAAATCCGAGAAACCAAATATAACATCCAACTCTCAGCTCTAAGAAAAGTGGTGAAGTGAAAGAAAAGAGCGCACGATTTATGAACCCATCGGTTTCACCTGAGTGTCCTTTTACCCTCTGCACTAACAGTTGTGTTGTCCAAGTCAGTTTTCTTATTTTCTTATTTATTTAATGATGGAGATGTTCATAATTTGTGGCTTTAGTTTCGGGTGAGGAAGACCAGAGCGGAGCCAAAATGTTTGAAGTTTAATGAAGGTTTATAAGGTGAGAGAGTCATTAAGTGTAAGAAGAGGGACTCGTGAAGAAAAGGCGGACGGTGGAGGCCAGGAGGGGACGCGCCCTTTCACTCACTCACTGCCCCCAGACCCAGTCAGACTTCACGTTCCAGATCTGCCTTTCTTTCAGGACCGTTGCCGCTTCTCTCTCCTATCTTTCTCTTTCGAATTATTATCAAAACAAGCAAACGACGTGTGGCAAAGCCAAGTTGTAGCAGTGACGTAGAACTATGACTTTGTTATTAGTCAGTCATCCCACGTCGTCCAAGGACGAACCCTGTTGTTATTTCAAGGATTCTAAGAAGTTCTTATCCGTTGTTACAGAAGAATTCCACTGTAATCGTCGTTTGCTGGGGAAGAAGAAGCTCAGAAAATGAAGGGATGCCGTTAAAGAACATGAAATGGATTTTTACATCGCAAATACAGTGAGATTATAGGTGAATCCAGCCGGAAATTAGAAGCCAGTCTCAAGTGATTTACTTTTCTATTGTTCAAACTCAGTCTAGTTCTTGATTCTTATGTTTTTTGGGCCACAATAAGACTGCCTAGAAAATCAATCATCCACCAAAACCATGAAAAATGAAAAGCAAATCAGCAGAAGCAACAATGTACAAAACGATCATCCATGGCTGCCAAGAGATGAACATAAACAGCTCTCTGTAAACAGACGATCAGGGGCTTCTGCTACAACACATTTCTTCAATCATGGGGACGGTGGATTCAGAAGACAGAAGCTTGGCGCCTCATGCTGCAATGGCGATGCCAGCTTCAAAAAGCTCCTCGGTCTTTTCGGGATCCATACAATTGCCACTTGCCCTGTTCTTGGATTTCTCAAATTCTTCATCGATCATAATCTCTCTAGAACGACAATCGAGGCTGCAAAATGATTTCTCACCCCTGCAACAAACAGTATCTTCCTCCATTAAAATCAAGAGGAGAAAAAGGAGCAAGCTCAAAGTTCATTCATGGCATACCTGTATATGTAAATGTCTTTCCCCTCTTCCAAGGTCTTGCTACAACAAAAACAGAAGCTCAAGAATTCACTTGAAGGAAACTGGGTGGAAATGGGCGGTGTTATCTCCTTCTCTTTCTTATCAAAATGGCGATAATCATTAGATTGACATTCTAAAATGCAGTCACCGTAAATATGAGTGGTTTTGGGGTTTGAACCATGCGAAATTACACAAGTATAATATTCAGAAAGTTCAATCTGAGCTGTAGAGAGAGATCCAATCGATACAGAGGGAGCTGAAAATGAAATGGAGGAATCCAATGAACACGCCGTGAACTTTCTGAACTGCTCGGGTTGTAACGCAGCTTCTCCGATCTCAAAGAGAACATCGGAACCGGCCTGTTGTACCGGAGATTCAACCCGAGCTTGGGACAAAATTGAGTAGGTTTTGGGCAATGAATTGGGAGCCTTAAAAGAAGAAATGAGTTTAAAAGAATGAGTCCCTAATTTGAGGGCCAAAGAGAATGTTGTTGCTCTCAGATAGTGGAAAAATTCTCTCAGAATCCTTCATATCCTCCCCGACAAAATCGATAATCCCAAGGCCTACTTTACCACAATCCCAGCTCTTCCGATTCTCTCTGCCCGGCGATGGAGGCAATCGGATGGCGTGATCTAGATATGAAAAGACATGATCAAGAGGAGAGGTCGGACTCTTAATCGAATCGGAATCTGATAAACCTTTGGGACTGGACCCGAGAAATAGACCAGGAACATTGAAACTATATAAACAGGAATCAGAACCAGAATCTGGAGGTGTTTCCTGACTTGTCTGCCGTTGATCTTTCTTGAACGACCTGCTCATCTTCCTCAGCATCGTTCCACAAACACAGCAAAACCGTTCTCTGCCCAAATGCCTAGTCTTTGGTTTTTCTGTATCAAGTTGAGAACTTTCATTGTATAAATAGATCGAACTCAAGAATAAGTTACGACTGACAACAAGGAAGCAAACCAATCAATGTACAAATGATAGTTAACGTCAGATATGAATGCTCTCTCTCTGGCTTTGAGCAAAATCTCAGCAATACAAGACAGCATATACAAAGAAGGGGGAAAAACCGATTGCCAGAGGCAGAAATAAAACTAAGCATGCAAAAGAAATAACAAGAAGATCCTTTAGATTTAGAACCTTGGCAGCAATCCCAGAAAAAAAAAAAAAAAAAAAAACATGGAGAAGGAAAGCGAGCGAGAGAGAGAGAGAGAGATGAGGCAGAACAGAGCTCACCCTTTGAATCACTCTCTCCTACGACCTGGAAGCTTCACGAAGATCTGATATTTGAGAGGGAAAAATACCAAAATCAAGAAAAAAAATCACGTAGTTCTGTGGGAAAGTATGTCTGATGGAACAACTTCTTCAGTACTCCTCCGTCCCCTCTCTCTCTCTCTCTCTGCCGTCTCAAAATCAGTAAAGCGGCGAGCTTCTGAAATACTCCCTCAAATCACCCACAAAAGTATCTACGAATGTATTTTAACACCTGCATCTTCTCCACTCATTCCCATATTTTGGTTTTTATATTCAACTAAAATATATTCTGTACAACCCAGCAGCTACGCATTCAAATCATTACTTCTTCTGGACCTCCGTCCAGTAATGAGTAATCCACCCTCTTTAATTTCTTCAATCGAACTTCTTTAAATACTTGACGGTAACGCCTAAATTCTTAAAATTTATTTTTCTTAATTTAAAATTTTAATTTTTTTTTCAAATGAATTTATCAAATAAGGTATAAATTCAAACGTTATAATCTTAATTTCAGAATATTTGAAATTCCTAAATGAAATTATTAAATGCACGAAAATTTTTAAAACAACGTTCAAACATTAAATACCTTGATTAAAATTGAAATAAATGTAAAATTAAAACAATTTATAAAAATTTATTAACGATAAAGAACATAATTTATTCAAGGTTTCAACTCAAATAAAAATATAAAATATCATCGACAACTGAAACATACTAATTTAAATTCATTTTTCCGATCTAAAAATATTTTCTTCTTCTGTATGCTCGCTTGCCTCTTGAAGGTTCTCGATCAAAGTCATTTCTTCCTCAGATAAAAATTCACCTACATCACAAAATTACAAACTATGAGAATAATTCAGTAAGCAAAAACACGTGAAGATGCGAAAATAACATTATATTTTACCAAATCTTGACTTAACAGTTACATACTGGTTGGAACTCATTTTTCAATATTCATTTTGACTTAACCATCTTATTGTCGTTCAAGATTTATCACCTTATTTTCGTTCAGGTATACCCATCTCGTTGTTATTCAGGTGTAGCATCTCAATTTCGTTCAGATATAGTCATCTTATTGTTGTTCAGGCGTAGCCATCTCATTTTCGTTTTAATTTAGTCATTTCATTGTCATTCAGACTTTGCTATCACATTTTTTTCGTTAATTCCATCATGTTCATACACATAAAATGTCATATTAATTTTATCTTTATACAATTCTATGTCAATGCCTAAACACGCATAATCAAATATCGGAATTACGTAATAAAATAATTATAAGAAAATAACATAGATTTTGTGATGTAGAGCTGTAGCCAAAACGTTGAAAACGTGGTATTTTCACTAACTTGAATTCCGAAAGATTAGGGTTATCGGGATTTTTTCAATATTCCAAATAATATTCTGCCTAAATAAAATATTGATATTAAACTCAACTTAAATAAATCTATTTCAAAAGTATTTAAACAGAAATTCCTTACTGGTTTATTTTTAGATCAGCTCGGGTCAAATCTGATCGAAATTGGGGTCGGGTCTGGTACAGTTGGACTGAATTTGGTTTGGTTGGATCGATTCTAGTTCAACTGGTACAGTTTGGTTTGCTGGGCCGGTTCAGGTAGCTGGACCAGATCAAATTGGCTGGATCAGTTTAAGTGGACCGGGTAAGATTTAAAAAAAAAACCTGAACCCTTATTCTTTCTCCTTCCTTCTTCTTCTTCGTGATTCCTTCGCGCGTTTCTCTTTCGTCGTGCACACCAGAACACCAAAGAGAGATCGTCGGAGGAAGGTTTCTTCGCATCGGAGGAGGTTCGTCAGAGTGTTGCAGGAGGTCTCGACCAGAGATTCGTTCCGAGTTCTCGGAGAACCTCAATTAATTTTGGGCGACAAGTGGTGGTAAGAGGTCGGAGGCCGAGAGAAGCGAGATATGAAGTTTTTTTTTTAATAAGAACTCGAGAGAGAAAGAGTTCTGGTGTGTTTTCTCCCTTCACCGAGACTCTCCATTTATATGAGTGGTTCATGACAATTTTCCCTCCCCCTACCAAATTCAAGATCAATTGGGAATTTTTAGCTAGTAAATCTGATTCCAATTTGGATTTTCAGAGATACTATATATGGTTAAACGGTTATAAGAGTTTATTTTATTCTTATTTCTGAATGATTTTAGACTAAAAACATTTGATTTGCTATTTTTGATTGATTTAGAATCGATATTCATGTAATTCTCAAAGATTTTAAGAATCAAATTGTAAATATTTGAGAATTTTTAAATTTAAAATTTGAAATACTAAAATGTTCGATTGCCTTTTCTATAATTAGCGACAGGGTGAGAATTTCCTCCGTCTTGGAAACGATTTCAACGCCGTTTCTTTTCTTCCTTGCAAGAAGAGTAAGTATATATTAAAAAAACGTGAGTGGAACCGGAGAAGCGATGGCAACGGATAACTAATCCAAGAAAATAAAAAAAGGAAAAGAAAAGGGGAAAGTAATTGAAAACGACGAACAATTATTATCGCAGATTCTCATCGTCGTTGGCTTTTCTGAAGAGGAGTCATGAGAAAACGACAAATCTGACTCTTGACTGCGACTACTGGTTTTGTAAAACCTCTGACAACTCCGTCACCACGCTTAACGGTGGTTCTTGTCTCAGTTAACGCGGCCAATTAATCGGCGATTCTGACTCTTCCTGTATTATATTAAATAAACAACCAAATCATCCAATCACCATTTTTAAAATAATTAACCATTTTAATATTAAATTTGAAGCGTGACATCTCCTGTATTGTTTTATACGTTTCAAATTGTATAGGCTAAAAAAGAATATACGGTGACATCACAAACGAATCCCATTATTATTTTCTTATTAATAAATTAAAATGCGACCCATAAGTATTATATTAAAATATTGCGTGAAATTGGTAACGCACGATAAAGAAACTGGTATTACACTATTACTCGTTATTTTAGCGAATCTTGCTCGACAGGTCTATGGGCCTGTAGCCCACCCGGCTCAATAATTCTTCTGTACCCGGGGAAGATTCAAATTATCAACGGTATTCGCGGGTCGGACTATAAAGATGGGGATTTGTTTCCTTCTTCCCGCCTATGTTCGTTTCTTACCATCATGGCCGCCGACTCACCATCTATACCTGCAGTTCCGCCAACTCCACTTCAGATGCTGAATTTCATTTCTCCTTTTCTGATCTCCGGTACTCTCATTCTCTCTCTCGCCATTGACCGCGTGTGCATTTTCATGTTACGCTTACATTTACAGGCGACTGACGATTTTGTTGTTATCTTCGCTGCTTGTTTGAATCGAACTATTCTCCGTTGTTATTTTCGATTCATTTTGTTACTTTTACGAGGCGTTGTTTGTTAAATGAATAATTTCCTCGACTTGTTTTTACTCTCGGTTAGATAAAGTGGAATGTCTTGATGACGCCATTCACTTGTAGTTTGAGTTCACTATTAGGCCTTTTTATTTTTATTTTTTGTACTTAAGAAGATATTGATTCCGTATCGCCATAAGATAAAAACTATAATACAACCGCGTCGGAAAAACTTGTGCAAACTCACTGTTTACATCTATTTTTTTTTTTTTTCAGCTCAAGATTATAAAGTGAAGAGAGATTTTTCCCACTCGTTTCTAACCTCTTGTTCTTTTGTTGTTTCCCATAAGATAAAAAAACGACTATTTTGTTGTTGTATTTGGCAGCAAAATTGATCAAATCTCTGCTGGGATAATGGAAGACAGAAAAATGGTGTCTCCACTCTTGATTGGAATAAGGATTTTGAGGAAGAGAGAGCAATTCCAGAAAGCTGCTTGCATTGTAATATACTGCCAGGCAGTAAAGTAAATTCTGCGAGCCTCTCTCTCTCTCTCTCCCCTCCCTCCCTTCCTGTGTGTGGGCACAAAGATGTCTCACAGAGCACTAATTCTTACATCAATATTCCTTAAATGTTTTAGATGGTTAAAATCTTTACATTTGCATGAGATCTTATGCATGGAATTGTGGATATGAATTGGGAGCAGGACAGACCTCATGTTCAAACAATAAATAAGTGGTCGCTCTCTCTTAAAGCATTCAGGTCTTCTACCTCTGAGCCATCAGCCATTAGAATTGTATTTCCTCTTTTGCCAAACTTTTTCTCTGCATTAATCACATAGAAAGAGATTAAGAATATAATTATTTTTTCTCAGATTAATTCGAGTAGGCCGTGAAAAGAAAAATGATAATTTCTAAGGCTCTACTCATGAAAAATCTGTGTTGTCCTGTGTACATAAATATAATCTTTATTGTACTTTTATGATTCATCACACTATGATAAGGTATTAACTTCTTTCTTTTATAATTTGCCTTCCATGAAGTAGTTCTAAATCAGTATTTTAGATGAATATTTCTTTTGCTTGTAGGACCTGGAAATATATTGGTGGATGGTTATTTCCCTAATTATGTTGTAGATTTCTTTGGCAATAGTCATAGGTTACACAACGTAGTTTAAAACAATATGTATATGATAGTACCTGCCAATATGAGGATTTCTTCTACTGAGTGTGGTAGAAGTATTAGTTTTCCCATGCTGTCGCCATTATTGACGTTTTCATCTGGATGATGTCCATAAATTATCACCCTCTTGCAATGTGTTGATCGTAATGGCATAAAAGTTTCCAATCTTCCTGTGAAATAAAAACATTTAATTGTATTAATATGATTGAGCAACAGAATTATACACCGGTCTCCATCTAAACCTTATCTATTTTTAGTGTTTACCTCTAATGTATAAAACAAGTGGGTCAAAATCTCAGTTATGTTAAGCAGAATCTATTAGTTTGCCTATAGTTTAAACCAATGGTTTAAAGCATCATTCCATGAACATTTAAGAATTCCAATACGGCTGTTTACTTCCAGACTGATAGGTTTGTCAAACACGATCAACTTTGTTGCTTAAATTCCTTGTCAGATTCTTTAGAATTCGATCTTACATGATTGTTCTCTCTAATCAAAGTTATGTGATGACCAAAAGCACATGCAAACATAAAGCTCACTGACATTAACATATATGGAACAAGCTGTCATCTATCTGGGTAGTGCTATTGAAACATTCTCTAGTTCCTAAGGAGATAGGTGCCTCTTACATGCTAGTATGTCAAATCACTATTTTTGGCATCCCTCATTTCCATTTAATTTAGCAATTTTTGTTTGTAGCCATCCTTTTTTCAATGTATATATTAGTCATTATTCACTCAAGGCAGAGTAAGTTACCATCTGTTTCTTCATCTCCTAATGCCTCATTATTAATTGTCTCTATGTTTCGCTCTTCATGCTGCAAATAACAGAACAGTAAAAAATCATCAATATTTACAGTTCATCTGGAAAAATAAAAATGAGGCTTATAACACATGCTTTGAAATTTATCTTTTAGATGGTAGTTTGTAAGCTTTTCAGATATATCTCATTGACATACTATGCAATCAAAGCAATTCATGATCTACGAAACTAGTATCTAGCTTGCCAAACACAAAAATACGATGATTTCATCCTATTTTTTCTGGAGCAGAATTCAGTACATTTTTTTTTCAACTTTCCTCCCATAGCTATTTAGTCTGTTACTATTTCCAAAAAAAAAATGTCAGAATAAATATGAAAAAAAAACCTCTTTATTCAAGTCGCCCAACAAGTCTTTGAGATGTGGTATTTCTTCTAGCAACTCTTGTCTCAAACCCTTCAAATACTGAGAATGGATAACACACAGTTAGGGAATACATGTGCACATTTAGAGCGATCTTATAAAAAGAACATAATGTAGAGTGGTTGATACCCCAAGACCCTCAAATACTGAGAATGGAGAACGAGTTAGGGAATACAAGTGCTCGTTTATAGTGATCTTATATAATGTAGAGTGGGTGATACCGAGCTCTGTGAGGAGTCTTATGAAGAAGTGGGAACATTTGGAGAGGTTGACAAAAAGGAGATTTGTTTGTTTCCTCATTGTATTTTTGGTGCATTTGGAAAAAAATAAAAGAGCCATTTTTGATGATGGAAAGCCTATCATGTTTGTTCTCTTAAATCAATTTTGTCAATTATTTTGGTGGGATATAGCTTTAAGAGTATAAAAGAATCTTTCTGTAACATGGGCTTATGAGCTTTTCTTTTCCAAGCTCACTAACTTGTACTTATTTTCTCTAATACGGCGTTTTGATTACTGATAAAAAAAAAATATACGACGATTATTAATATTGTAGACTTATGTGCACAAGTAAATATAGATTGACTGATGTACTTTAAGATCCGCAATTTCCAAACCTGTATGAAGTTAGAGATGATTGTCTTTCCATCATTGTGTGGTTGTACCACTTGCTTGAAATGATGATGACTGACGCGCACAACTTGAGAAAGCCTCTTTGTTCTCACGGTGAAAGTTTGTGGAATATTAAACAGTACTGCTATTTCTCCTACCATGTCTCCAGGTCCCATTTTTGCTAAAAACTGTAAAAACAACCTTCAGGTCATTATAGATATAACTATCACACACCCTTCGTTAGATGTAGCAGGGAGTACATTAGGAATAAAGCACAAGGACGAAGGGATTTTGTTTCAATGATGAACTTCTCAATTTACCTGTTCTGTTCCATTTTTGTATGACAACAAGTCCTGCAGTTGTGTGAATGAGATTAAAAAATGTGAGAAATAGGATCTTGAGAGCTCCATATGATAAAAAAAAAAGGAGATGCTACGTACCACTGATCCAGACACCAAAATGTAGAAATCTGTGGGTATCTCGTTCTGCAATATAATTTCCACTTTGGGCGGAAAATATTCAGCTTTCATCTCTGATACCTGCATAAATAAATGTCACCAATTGTGAGAATCAATAATGATTAGTATGGATTAATTGCTGATGACTCCAAAAATCTCTCATTGAATAGGGACTGATGTTTTTGGATTTCGCTGGAGTATAATGCTGTGAAGTCTAAATATTCTTTGCAATTGTAACCAAGAAACAGTACCGCTGCAAGTTGAGTAGGAAGGAATTTTTTATTACCAATTGCACAATGAGATCTTCAGAGACTCCCTTGAATAGGTATGAATCTTTCACTGTTCTTCGAAACAGGTGCTGAGCAATGCTCGATCTTATTGCTTTAGGCAAGTCCCCAAGCACTTCTTCTTGCTGCAGCTCCGCTGTCTTGAACTTGAGCTGCATGTGTGCCAGCATCTGGTCCTTCAACCCTTCTGGGAGTCTACTCTTGCTTGCATATGTAAGTATCTCATTGATTGCATCTCTCTGTCAAGCACCGCAATTTGTGTCAAGTACTGATCATTTAATGCAGATAAGAGATCAAGCATTCTTGTTGAATAGACAGAGAAATTATTGAGGAAAGTGAAGCCATCTCCCTATCCGTTTCTTATGGAATTGGAAAAGTGAAGTTTAAAATATGAAATTAGATGGTAGTAACAATAAGTGAGTGAATGCTTTTGTTTATTTTAGGCCTTCTGATTATAAGTATCTAATAACATCGTGGTCTGATTTGTGATTTCTTGGTGGGGAACATAAACAAATTAGTGAATCACCATGGCAAAGGTTTGAGCAGCACTGTGGACGATGAGATTGGTCATGTTGCCAATCAAATAAGCTGTGAGACCAATGTTGAAGAGCATGTAGAAGATGCTAAATATCTTCTCCCCAATATTGACTGCGTGCAAGTCTCCATAGCCTACTGTAGTTAAGGTGACGATGGACCAGTACATGGAGTAAGTGTAGCTGAGCCAAATGCTTTGCTGCTCAAAGTTCGGGACATCCAGTCCAATCCATGTGTTTTGAGAGGATTTATAACGAGTTGCCATCCAAAAGTAAAAGCACCCTGCTGCATGCACTGCAAACAACGTCACCTGCAAGCAAATCAAGGTATGAATTTTTGGGCAGGTTGGAAGTATATGATCCTCTCCTGACTATATTTATGAAAAAATGACACTCAATTTCAATTGATGCAAAATGGAATTTTGAGAAAATGTGAAACGACCAAGATGTTTTTGAACAAGTATTGTTGTTCAGGGCTCCATTAGTTTACCTATTGTACTCATTCAAAGGCAAATTACTCGTTTCATTCTTTCAGAAAGCCGTTTTTCATTGTATTAAGAAAGAGTGTCATTTTCCATTGTCGCTTAAACTTGGATTTTCGTAGGTAAAACAAAGGCAATCAGAACTTGAAAAGAATAGGAGGAACTTGGAAGGCAGAGGGAAGAAGTCCTTACACAAATTAGTTTGAAGTATCTTGTCCAAAAGTAGCTAAAGCGTGTATCTTTCTCCAGCCTGCGGTGCACATCCAAATAATCAGGTACAAAAGTAGCTTAAATCTACCAAAATAAAATTTATTTATTTTTTCAAAATTTATATGAATGGTTCACTGTCCGTTGCATTCTCATTGGTCTGATTGTCAATTCTTGGTCTGCTTATGTTCATTATTTATACATAATGAATCTAATTTGTGAGTGAAATGATGATGTGTTACTTGCTCAAGAACTAAATATTTTCGATTAATTAGTACAAAATAACACATTGCTAAGTTAGCAGCAACTTGGTATTAGAGTTTACCTAGCAAAGAGTTGACTAACACGCCTAAGTCGCCATAAGCGCAGAAAGTTGAGGAAACCAAAGGTCTCACCACGGTGCAAGTTTCCTGTGATAAGTTTGTATATTATTTGATAAGGAAGGGTCGAAGCAACATCCATCGTGAACCACATGCTCGTAACATACCTAGCATACTCAATAAGATAAAAATAATGTTACGTTTACTCGCTTATTCTACTATCTTAGAATACTCGTTGATATGTCAAACAATGATTAATGTAATAAATTGACTATTTATAGTTTATTATAAACAAAACCAAAACGTTTGGTTCTAATTTGTTCTCATGCTTACAGACAATCTGCTTCAGAAAAGAATGATATTTGATTTTTACCTTTTAGCTATCTTCTTATGATCATCAACGAGGAGATAGGTTGATTTGTCCAAGTAAGCGACAAAGAAAGTTAAGACTATATCAATGGCAAAGAATCCATTGACAGCCAAATCAACGGGTAGGAGAGATCCAGTTGCCACCTTTTTGAAGGCTAGTTCGAAAGGAGATGCCCACGCTGAGTACACCACCAATACAACTAGAAAGGTCTGCCATAACCTGAATAGAAAAACTACCACCTTTATTATCTCTCTGTTACAAAAACTAAAACTAGGAAATTAAGAGAGAGAGAGAGAGTACCGATATCTACGATCATAGGGAACGATAATGAATTTTCTGAGGTGTAAATATCCATCGTCGACCACTGTTCCGAACGCCGGCAAGAGGCTACTCGAAACGGACGTCAAGTTTTTTATTTCCCCGCTTGATTTTCTCCTCAAAAGAAACGGTAACGGCGACCTGGTTCCCGGCGACGCCATAGTCGATGTTTTCGAGAGAGAGAGAGAGAGAGAGATAGAGATCTTTCGTGTATATCTTGCAGTTTAATCAGAATTTGTAAAGAACACCTTGCGCTTTTTCTCTCGCAGCGAGGGAGGACCGCGGTCAACACACAAATAATTAAATAATGAATCACGCCTCAAAAGATATGGTCTTTGACGTTTATTTTGCTATTGGGTAACGAAATTTATTGGTAGAGGAAATTAATATTCAAATTATTAGGGGGATTGTCAAATAAAATCTATTGACTTTAATCGAATTATGTATCTAAATCAGTTGAAAACCTATCCATTATTATATTTTGCCTTTTGAAATTGGGCAAGTACTATCGTTGAAATACGATCGTTGAAATTACGACCTTATTACACTAAATGATAGTGATAGCAAAGTCTACGTGGAATTGCTTATATAAATAATATTAACTCTATAAAATCCGAGTGGACGTCGTGTTGCATCATCTCCGATCTCCATGAACACGTTCAGCGGTGTTCCACTCGTCCATTCCAACTTGCAATATAGTTGACTAACTGGGGTCGGAGAGAGAAAGAGACAGTTTCATAACTAATTGATTTTGTTTGTATTAATCAAGAGATTCAGTGCAGAAAAAAGAATAACCAAGAGTCAGAGAAGATATCTTGGATTTATACCAAATCGAACGCCAAAGTTGAAACCATTATTGGAATAAATGATTGAAGCCAGACTAACATGTTACATACTCAGCCCCACCTTCTCTTGTCTTCGTAATGTTCGTTTCAACATTTTCTCAACCTCGTGAGCATTTTTCATCTCATTCTGTCATGCCTATTAAAGCATGACATCGTTTGTTTCTTCTTTTCTTTTTAATTAATAAAAAAGTCAAGCTAGATTGCAATATTTCATTACTAAAAAGAATGTTTCACTTTTATTTCTGTAGAAGTTCATAAGTTTACACCTTATTCTTTTATATGTATTGCTTTCTTCCAACGCCCACTCTGGGTCTGGGAGGACAAGGGGTCACCTAATTCTGTCTTTTTTTCTAAAGTAAAATTCAATATTATACAAGGAGCAATGAAAAGAGGAAGTTCATTTTTTTCAAGGGCAATGACATGAGCTGGCGTGTACAACCATATGAATTAGAACGAGAGCATCTGTCCTCAACACAAATTATTGAGTTCTTTTAGTCCAATATCTGTACATCCTCCAGAATCTGCTATCGTCCTAACCCATCCAGTCGAAAAGTGGGTGATGCAGAGTCAAGTGGCCATAAGCAGTTTCAACAATGGAAGACGAGAGGAGGGGTGACGAGAAATCTGATTCTCTCACTCAAAAGTCATAAATTCCTGAAGGCGGGTCTCAAAAGCTTTCATCTTCATTTAGCTGGTATCTAGTCTTACACTCCTAGACCCAGTGATAACTGCATACCACTTGGAGAAACCATAAACTTATATTCATGATGAAGATTACATGTACTTAGCCAACCACTGTTTACACATATCAAGCACTGGGAGAGCATTTGCATGCAACGCCTGCAAGCAAAGATGATGATATGTAAATTCCTTGTGACAAGAAATAAATCAGGACTTTCCGCATCTGCTGCCTTTTGAAATAAAGGTCAAAAAAGATAGACTTCCATAGGGTACATCTATCAAATTACTACTAAATGGAGAACACACACACACGAGTTAATCAGACGGGGGACAATTAGATCTTCACAGGTATTATAAACATCAACAGGAGCCAATTGTGGCAATTGGCCACAGAACGAGGAAGCTTATATTATATGTTATAAGATAAATACCATGACATAAATGTTCAAGCTCTAATCAAACTTATTTTTTATATCCAAAGAAAGCGTAAACCATCTCATCAAAAAATGTCAAGAATTTCTACCATCCAACTCAAACCTAGAAGCTATAGACAAATCAATGTTCGCATTTACTTTCTATCAAAGTCACTTTTCATAAAAAATACTTTCTTTCCAGTTCCAAGATCCATAAGGGATAATTTTAATCCAAAGGGGTTTTGCTTGATACGTTAATTTACAAAAAAAGCAAATATACTGAGTAATAGAAATGTTAACCTGGTGGGCTACATACTGTACGTCAGCCACACTTCCACTTTGAGCAGCTAGTTGGAAAGCACTTTTCAAACGACCACAGACCACACAAGCCAGAACTTTCCTGCAGGAATGAAATAAAGGCCTAATATAATAAAACTTTTTTCAGCTGAAAGAGAATAAATCTTTCTTTGATTCAAGATACGATAGTTTACATCCTAAATTTAACTTGTAAACTACATAAACTAACTTTATCCATTCTAATCATAATTTTAAAATTTATATCTAATTACGAAACTTCGTTAGGACATACATCCAAATTTAGTTGAATGTATAAACGAACACATCTTGTTGAGATTTGATCTTCACGGTCAATTCTCTCAAAACTCCCCCTCTCAAGCAGTTTGAAAAGGTCTTTTTAATAATGAGTGTGAATATCAAATGATGAAATTATTTTTTCTTCTGCTCCTAAGTAAAAATATCAGCAACTGTATTGTTTGTAGATATGTAGGTCATACAAAGAAGTCCAGATTCCAGCTTCTCTTTTATGAAGTGTCTATCCACTTCAACATGCTCAGTCTTACATGTTGAACTAGTCTATGTTGGATCAATAGGTGTTCCAATGGTTCACAGCTTAGTTGCCCAGTCTCTTTTAATAGATGTAGAACACATTTCCATTGTAAAACAAATATACCTTCATTGGAGCGAGTGAATTCAATTCTTAGTAACTACTTTAGTTCTCCAAGGTCTTTTATTTGAAATTCGCTCAGAAGAAACAATTATAATTCTTCTAAGTCGTGATAACTATCCTCTCTCAAAATTATATCATCAACATAGACAATAAGAATAGCTATTTTACCATCATTAGAATACTTGAAAAACAGTGCGATCACCTTGACTAGGTTGAGGGAACTAAAATGAAGGCATCAAAGAGAAAACTATAACCTGTGGCTACTTTTAAGCATGTCTATTAGACGGTCGGGTCGTTCTTTGTGCTTGTTAGCATATACACTTATTGCAGCTCCCAAGACCTAACAACATAAAATGTGACAGAATGTTACGTTTTTACTAGTGAACTAAATTGGTGTAATTACAATAAAGAAAAGATGAGCAGGTTTGCAGTTATAATTTAAGAATGCTTAGCTTATAAGCCATACATAAATAACTGATTCTGACTGAAGAAATTAAATGTAAATAATGATTGATCCCAGCTATTAGCTAGAATATCGACTCATCAAGGGGTCAATAACACAATTTTGTTTTTCAGTAAGACTTCCAAAAAAAATTGTTGATGATGTTTTCTTAAAAAACATTATTTTCTTGAAATTTTCTAACCTATTTGACATCCATAATCTAGCAATGGAAGACATTCATTGAGTCCTGCCTCAGGTGGCTAATATTCCAAAAAATCTTATCCTGAAGTAGAATTTTAGTGTAAATGTATATAATTGAAAGAAACATCATTAGACAATAGGTATAGTTGCCTCCTTCCATTTCGGGCATTGGCACAATTTTAACTTACCTATTATTTATTTGTTTGCAACTTCAATGAAAAGTCTGGACTGAATCTTATATTGCAATTTTCTCCAATTAATTCAACTCTAGTTACACTGAAAATAGTTAGATTGCATTACCTGGTCCCAATCTTCATCCTCAATGGTGCCTTTGATATTTCTAAAGAATTCTGTTAACTGCCCACCCTTTTTTCTCTCAGCAAGTGATGCAGCAACGGCGGCATATATATCAACAGCTGTTGTATACAAAAAGTAAGGTTGTATCATCAATTCAAGAAGTAAGCTTCATGTACAATAGAGAATGCAGCAATAACCTGGAAGATCAAATTGATAAATAACTCGAAAAGCCAAATCAAAGTTTTTCTCCACGAGAGTTTCTGCAATCTTACACCTTCTCCTGCGACGAAGCAGATTTCAAAAACCAATTTCTCAAACACTTCATTGATGCCACATGCCTTATTGGGAGACGATTGAAAAATATATCATGCTCTCATGAATGAAGGGACATAAATAACATTAAGTGTACAAGTCCAAGATATCACTATGTTCAAGATTATAAAACTCATATATAGACAGCATATTTATCAAAAGCTACCAAATTGTACAGGTGACATGGTTTGGGGCACGAGCTCTTAAATTCAGCATTGATCTTATTTTTTATTAGAAACAATTTGTATCATGAAAAAGAATGGACAAGAAAAGGGAGGGAAGGGAAAGAGACCTCCCGAATAAAGCCTATATAGATAAAAATAATGTCCTTCCAATTAGAAAGAACCAAACAAATGGGATAACTCTCACAATATTTAGAGCAATAAGCTCACCTAGCATCCATATTGTTCCCACCAAAATGTATTCAAACTACTAGAAGATGGAACTCTGACCTCACTCATTTATCAAAATTTTCCCTCCAAGGACATCATTTGGTTCCCATCTTGCTAATCATGTTACTCGATACATAATGCACCTAGTTGCACGAAGTTTGATCTTCTAACTAAATTTAGAATCAAGCATGTGTATAGGTCGTAGCTAGAATTGGTTCTCACTAGGTTACAAATTTTTGTGGTCTCATTCAATTTTATTATAATGGATCATATATACATACTAATGTAGGACAAACTATGATTCCATTACATTCCTATTCTATTAATTACATAATTTAATTAGTTTCCTATTTTGTTTAGATTTTGAAAAATTATCGATTTCAACCCTGTACTATACCCGTAATTTCAAGTAGTCCCATGTACTAAAAAAAACCGACAAACCGAACCTTGTACTATGATTCCGTTATCGGTCCTAACCTTCCGTCAACAATTCCGTTAAGTTACTATTTAAAAAAATAAGGGATATTTAAAAAAAAATCCAAACAATATTCAATTTATTTGAAATTTTTACCACATGTTCATTACATTATGGGGAGATAATCTAAAAATTTTCGTAATTTTAAAACATTTTTACGATTTATTGTAATTTTATTTACTTATTTTATAAAACAATTATAATAAATTATACAAGTGTTAGAAAACGGATGTTCACCAAAGCGTTGTAGACGACGGATGTGGCAAAACAAAATCAAAGTTGTTTGGGCAATTTCAAAAACCAAACTTTATTATTGTGTTCGAGATTTGCAAACAATTTAAAATTATTAGTGTGGTCTCCATCGATGTTCACCAAAGGAAATAATGGTATTCATCAAATTTAATATTTGAAGCAGCGGAAATCAAATTCGTATTCAAACTCGAGGATGAATTTTTTTTTTTTTTACTGGAGGAGATTGATGTAGGACAAATTATGATTCCATTACATTCCTATTTTATTAATTACCTAGTTTAATTAGGTTTCTATTTTATTTAGATTTTTTATTTTCCTAAGTTTCTAATTAATTAGATATTTCCTTTTATGTTATTAGTAAAAAAAAACTCTATAAAAAGGTTTAGTTGTAATAGTTTAGGAGACTTTTGACAATTAATACAATTGTTTCTATTTTGAGAGTTATTTTCATGGTGTTATTTTATTTCACTGTTTCGATTACAAAATAAAACTTTCGCTGCACCGCACACACAAATATATAAATCCACCAAAGGAAAGTAAATACCGATGAAGCTAATATTTTATGATGATGCTTGAATCTAAAAAATAAGGCTAATGTATATAACTAATTAGAATATCATTGACTAAAAAGCCTTTTTTTTAATGATAAAATTAAGTTATCAATTGATCATATCGGTCGAATCCCAAGAAAGGAGAATTGATATTCAAATTATATCTCTCTCCGTAGCTTATAAATTGTCTATTTTTATGGAATGTAAATAAGCTCTGAGTAGCTTATAATGATACATAGGGGAAATTATTGCATAAATTGTCCCTAACTTCAGCAGCATACAACAAAAATTAGAGGATGCATCTTCGACCGTCAAAGAAATAAGAGAACGTTTTGTAGCAAAGTTTAAAGCCAAGCTTCATAAATATGTTACAGACCTGAATGTTTCAGGGTCATTGGGATTTCCAAATACCGAATGTTTCCACTGAGGTCCCTCTGAATCGTTGAATGATTTCACCACTTCAATCTAAGAGATTAAAAGATAAAGCAAAAAAAAAAAAAAAAAAATTTATAGTAGTAAAGTGAAAAATCAAACAGGGAGAAAAGCAGAGTATGATAAAAAGCACAAGATGGGGATTTTTTTTTTTTTTTTCAAAACGTCAGCTTACACCTATTAGATTGACCGGCAAAACTCAATAATCAATCCTTCCAAGTATAACTAATTACGATTATTTCCTTTTTTTTAATGATATAACTAATTCTTCCCACCATAACCAATCATTACGAATTATTCTTTTTCCTTTTTCAATATAAGAACCAAACTATATGTTGAAGAAAAAAGAAATATTACAAGTGAAGCATTAAGATAAGTGGAGACATCTTTGTGATCAAATCCAATCTCTTCTTGACTCTCTTCACTCCACTGTTGTCCTTTTTGCAAGGAGCATGAGGAAGCTAACACTCGGGTTGTGATTAATTGCGAGCTTATTAAAGACATTTAGATACATATTTTTTTCTCTCCAATCAAATTGTGGAGGTGCCTTATGATATCAAGAGCTTCTTTACTTCAATCAAATTGTGACAGTGCATTATGACATTAAAAGTTTTTTTAGTGTAATCTTTAATAAGGTAGAAAGCTCTGAAAAATATAAGTTAGTTGAGATTGAGTGTTTTGGCAACATATTGGGCTATCTATCTACTCAATGTTATCATCTCGACAACATGGCCAATTGTTCAAGTTTTTTTGGACATATCTTTTATGTTTAGTTCTTTTCAACCGGAGAAAAATTACTTTAAATTAGACTAATGTTGTTTCATGAGAAAGTCACTTCTCTTATTCTCTGGTAATTTTTTTTAAATATACTTTGTTTATCATATAAAAAGAGATGACTGAGAGATACATTCAAGCTAAAAACATTTATTGATAAGAATGAAGACATAAACAAGGAAGAGACATCAACGAAGAAGCTTCTTCTACAACAACATCGATAAGATTTTATAGGAAGTAATTAAAGCTTTGAAGTAATGAAAATAAAAAATTAGTCAGGCAAGGAGATAACACGACTACATCAAAAATTAAGACAAGATTTGAAGATGACGTTCCAAGCCAAAACGTAATTGAAATAGAAAAAGGAGGAAAATGCTATCTAAATGGAATCAATTTTGCAACCTATGCAAGGGGATCAACATTTTTTTAATACAAGAAACGATTTCATTAATATTAAATGTACAAAAGAGAGGGAGGGGAAGGACCCAACGTTAGCAAAGTGCTTCAGGTTCCAATTAAAGGCACAAATTTTCAATCATGCAGCAGAAAACAAACAAATTAATCAAATTTTATTTTTAGGCAATTAATTCCATTAACTTTACAAAAATATTACCAGGATGTCATTACCTGAATTGAAACCCGAGCAGAAAACTTGACTAGGCCTTCTTCAGAAAGTTTCTCTGAGGCACTTTTTCCTCTAATGGTCTTTGTCACAAGCTTAGTATAATCTCCACCCTTGTTCCGTACTGACAACCCTTCATCAAAGTGCATCTGAAACAACACAAGAGACCAAATTTTTTTTTGACAAAAGACTCAAAATGGGATACAAATTGACTATTTCCATGGAAAGGATAATGAATTTACAAGGGAAAATGAAGAGAGAAATGGTATTATATTTTTACCAAGATTGTAAATTCCAGATTTCCATATATGAAAATTTAACTTTTTTATTTAAGAAATGAATTTCCACAACATACGTTCTTCTTGTTTCAAATTATACACAGGTAATATCATCTAAAATATCTAGAAGCCGTGTCATGAAACGAGCTTGACAAGATACATCTCCTTTTTATAGCTAAAGTCGCTACAGATTCTAATAAGAATTTGAGAATTACATGGAGCTATTGGAACCACTGTTAGTTGAAGCGTAACTTGCAATATTACGCCCTTGAATGACATAATTACTTTGTTGAAGGAAATGGGTTGATATTCCTAAAAATTTTAGAATATACTTTGGTGTTGATCATCTCAATTAGACAAAGATAGCAACCTGTTACTCATTATGTTTCTTATCTCTTGAGCAATTTTTTTTATCTCCTTCAACTCCTTGGAGAAATTCTTCTCTTTTACACAAACTTTGTTATCTTTAAAGAAGAAAATGATGCAGCATATCTACCATAGTGGCAGAGTACACAGTAAATACCGGTAAGACGTTTAAAACTTGGAACCTTAGTAGCATTAAAATTACATACGGGTCTATGAAAATCAAGCTATGAAAAATTACGACAAATTCAGATTATAGATTTTACTTGTGAAAGTAGATGCCTGATATTATGTTTCTGCTTATCCATAACAGATTTTGACCAATATTTTTAACTTCAAGTTCACTTCTTGTTTATCATTCTTCTGATCACTCACACCATCTGAATTATATTTATTTGCTGGTTTAATAGAATTAAAAAAAACGTAAAAAAAATTTCTATTGCTCTATCATATCCGCAAACCTAACCCGTAAATCCCCAACCACATATAGAGCAATTTAACAGTCCAAAAACTTTACACTCGATCCAGTTTGCCAACTTTGGCTGAGCAGAAGAATAGTTCGGAAAATACCTTAGCATGCTCTAAATGTTTGATAGCTTCCTCTTGCGAAATGGAGTTCATAAACAACTGAATGCAACAAAGTCCAGCACCGACATGGTCTTTTTTTATTACCTGAATTAGAGTAAAGATTAAAAAAATAATATACCACAAGTAACCAAAGCTCACGTCATTATGAAAAATCATCACAAAAATCCATTCCGCAAAAAATAAGTAAATATTGAGCAACCCAATCTGAAAAAGAAATCCCCTCATGTTGCTCTCATGTCCTTTAGGAAACAAAAGATCATATTTTTGTTCAATACAATTTTAACAAGAAATTTTGTTGCGGATCATTTTGTAATGTTTGAGAGGGTTGGCACCTCAAAATTGTGTGGCACTTTTCAAATTTACTATTGTGAGAGAGAAAAACAAAAAAATAAAGATCCTACGGAGGAGGAACAAGGTTTTTGTGCGTCTTTGAGGTCTTTGGTTTCGTCGCAATGCTATCATTCTTTAAAATATATGGTCAAATAATAGTGCTTCATGCAATAATAGAACTCTCAGTGCTAAATGGGCATATACAGCTATATGCTTTACGGATTATTCTCTTAGTGCTTTCCAATTCAAAGAACAAAGCAAAATTCCGAGTTTATTTTTCTTACTTTTCATAAGAAAAATTTCTCATCTTCCTTTTTTTTGGTATATGTTGCAAATGTTGTTTCTTAAAATTGAAGAAAAAAGAAAATATAAATAGTTTCCTAGCATTAATTCAACAAAAAGAGTTTGAAATCTAACTGGACAAACAAATGAGAACACCCCAAGAAGAGATTCATAATGCGCATTTTGTTTCCTACACAGTTGATGATAAGGGAAAATACAGAAGTAGCAGGGAACACCTGCTTGTAGAAAAAAGCACGCATTAAGCAAAAACTGCATACATTTATGAGATCAATAAGAAAACCACTGGTCATACCTGAAATCTGTATAAATAATTGAAATGCTTGTAATTTTCACAAAAGGTGCAAATTCTGCCAAGAGCTGTGGCTATATACTGATTCACTGCAACATCTTGCGGTTTTGAAGAAGACATTCTTGTAGAAAGAACCTCTTCCAGAACATCCATAGCACCATTACTAACACACAGTTCACATAAATCATCAATTGTCCCATAATCAGTTGCTAAAGGATCAACTCTTTGAGGGGATAATGATGAAGTTACTGCCCCTACACTGGATGGTTGAGGGGAAGGAATAGCATCTGAAGGGAAGAATAACATGCATGCGTCTTTATAATGACCATGCCGAAACATAAAACCAAGTAAAAGCTGGCGAGCATACTGCAAAGGTTTTAAGTTGTGTTAAGAGTGAAGCAATTTATTAACAATTGAAAGATTCTGATGCGCGATGAACCGACAAGAAGACAATATATGAAGTTTCAGAAAATACTTTCACTAAACAAAACATACCAAAAATTAACCACAAGTGTAGCTAAAGGTTACAAACTAGGAATAACCAACAAAAATGCAAATCTCCAGCAATCTGATAACTCCCAGAATCTACAATAATTCAGAATAGAAAACAAAACAAAACAAACTTCCCTGTTTATTGACACAAAAAGTTCTAAGAATTACAGCCATAGGACACTACCTCACAAATGCCCTTCCCCGGACTAACAGTCTGAATTACAAACAAAATTCTTCACACTTCCCACCGACTCTTTTTCCACTTTTAAACTTTCTATTTGAACAATTATTATTGACAATAATTGCTACATATTAAATGTCTAGTCATCCTAACTGCTTCAACTTTTTATTCTCCTCGTTTTTCTTCCTCATCATTTGCCACAAATTCAACTTAGCAAAAGAATAGAATCACCTAGTTTAAACATACATTTAATTGCTAAAATAAAAATGATCAAATTAACTTCACTTAAAAAAAAATCAATCTTTTAAGATTTTGCACAACATGCTATAGAGAAAGAGCTTAGGTACAAATTTGTCATATTTCTCTAACCTCATTTAAAAAATTAAAACTATCTACTAGTAGGCTACACATGAAGAGGAACGCTAACAATAATATCAACGATTAAATCATTAATTTCTAAAATTAGTGGTACTTTAATGAAGACTCCGAAAAATAAACAGGCACATTGAGATCAAAAGGAATAAAGAAAAAAATTACCACCAAGTAATGATAGTCACAAAGATGCAAAATTTGGGGAAGGTATAATTAACATATAAGAGTATAATCTTAACCTTCTCAGCTCTTATGATGTATGACACATACATTTATATTTTATTTTTATTTACAAACTGCTAAGTAAAAGTCATGTTTTTTCTTTTATTAGTCATCAAATTCTACTACCATAAACAATATTGAAAAAATGAGAACTACAAAAAGCTCAGTTCTCAAAATTATACTGCTCAAAGCTATACCGTTCCCCATCACAAAGTTTTTACCAAAAAAAGTACTTAAGACTCTCAGTAAATGCCATGTTATTGCTAATTTATAATGCCAATTTATATTCATTTTCAGGTAGACATTGCAGGAGTCCGTACATCAAGTTTAATAGATAATCCAGGTTATTCAAAACTGATATCACACTTACTTCTTGTAAATAGTTGACACACTCAACATATCTAATGCTGTCCAGATTGCTGCGAGGTCCATCATCAAAGTCTGAACCGTATATTGAATTTGTATTTGCAGATTGTTGTGATCTTCGAGATCTCTCTGATCGAGGAAAAGTTGATGGCATGTGCAAAACATTAAGATAAGCATCAGCAGAAAGAGAATCATCCAATATTGTAGGCGCACTTTTAGCCAAATGTTCATACCTGCAACATCATCATTTGATGGAACATAGTTACAGATTCTAAACACCATATCTACTTTTGTAGATACACATGCATACTAATTAACTAGAAGATGCTCTTGCTAACAGATTGCTTATAAATAATTGCTTAATATCAGGAGTGGTAGCATGATCCAATTTATTTGAACTACAAAAATCTATAAATACGTTTCACATTCAGCTGAGAATTTCAAAGATGCATAATAGAAAACAATAATTTTGATCAACTGCTCAATGATCATCAATGGAAGTTAAAAAAGATGCCATGTTTGAAATTTTTGGTTAATGTGTACACAAACTTGAATTTATTCACGTTATTGACAACTTTAGTTTTATGTTTAGTTCAACACAGTAATCATTATTCATGGTTATTAGAGTGCAATTTTCTCAATGTGCATAAAAACCTCAGGGTGAACACAATTCCATCATGAATTAATTAATAGTATCATATTCATAAGAATCGAATATTATTATATCTAATTCCTTCCCAGCTTTCTTGACCAACCAAACCTGATAAACCTTCGAAAGTCTCTGCATGCTGTCATCAGAACATTGAACTTTTTCTGCTTTGAAATTGCACATACTATTCTCTAGATTTTAATTAAAAAAATCTTCAGTATTATTGAATAAAATCCAATCTTTTCAACAAAACAAGGAAAAAGACTGTGATGCCACAGTGATCACGGATTTTTTTTTTTATTAGAAATGATGGATTTGAATTCTTAGAATTTCGGAACTCTATCCAAATTCAAGTTCATCTTGATTATGAATCTCATCTGAATAGTATTTTAAATAAAATTCATAAATTATAAGATATTTTCTCTAATTTATAATTATCAATATTTGCATAGAACAATTTTTAAATTAGTTATCTATAAGTAGTGCACATATAATTGGTACTCAGATATCATTGAAAGTAATGAAAAGAGGTTGAACGTCATCCTTTCAAGAACATGCACGTTTAGCTTCTTTCTCATAAATATGAAATTCTAGCCAAATGACGAGTGGAGCATTAAATGGAAAGGTGGACGTAAATCTTACATAGATCTAACAGCAGAAACATCAACTTGTGGACCTCCTTCAATTGTGTTGATGATTTCTTGTATGACAGGCATGAGATCACCTTTGTACAGTTGAAAAGCTTGCCTGAAACAATTATACAACACAAATTGGATTCTCTGAACGTTGATGTAAGAAGAAGAGGAGAAAAAGGTAAAATTTAATTCATAACTCAAAATAATTTTTACTTTTCTAGAAACATTTTAAAAATTAAAACATACTTAAATTTCACCCGTGCTTGTGCATAGTGCTCAATCCGTATTAAAGCATGTCCCCATGCATTCCAAACAGGGAAAACATCAATCTGCTACATGTACAACTTTAGTAAGCCATATAATTAAAAAAAATTATAACTGTTAAAGGGAGAAAAGGATATTACCTTGCACTTTTTGCTCGTATAGACAGCCATACTATACCTTTCTTCCATAATCAACCTATCTCGGAGATGGGCAGATGAATCTACATCAGCAATATCATCGAGAGAAGCAGCGATTCCTGACCCTAAAAGACTCTGAAGAAGCTCAGCACGACCTAGCCATGTGTCAGCTTGTGAAAGAACTTCAGAAAGCTCATCCGACTGACTACCCACATTAGAGCTCCCAGCATCAGAAGATGCATCATCAGCATCCCTACTTTTTTCTGAATTACTAGACAAGTCACTACCACTCACAAGCTTTCTAAGCAAGGATTTGGCATACAGTAGCCCCTGATTGTTTAAACAAGGATACTTATGCACTTTATACCACCAAACAAAAAGAGCTATGATAGCCATAAAGTGATCCACACCAGATGATGGAAGTTAAGTAGCAAATAACAAATAAGTAACTTGCATTATCCAATGCTTAATGATGTACCTGCACAAATGTCTCAGTGGCATAATATGCACGGCCAATTATTTCCATAGATGCATTCTCAGGCAAAAGTTGAGAATTTAAAATGTTCTTCATCTGGGAGATGCACAAGTCCATGGCACTTTTGGCAGATGCTAACTCATCAGTACACAAAGAAAGCAGCGCCTAGAAATAAAAAGTCCATAGATAAGAAAATTTTCTTCCAAGTAATAAAAAATACAGAGAAAGGAGAGAGCATGACGGGAAAGGTAATCCTAGAAAAAAAGAGAATCAAATTCAATATATTCGAAGAATAGATTTTACACACCTATTTCTCTATTTATGGAAGGCAAGGATATAATAATAAGGATGTATAGGAAGAAGTATGGCATAAAGAATATTACTAACAAGTGCCTTTATACTAATGCTTTTAAGAATATTAGTAATTTATGGTATCAAACCACGAAAAATTATACATTCAAATCATAATTAAGGATCTTCGTACTTATGAGCCTTTTTCCTACTTATGGTGTCCAAAGTGGGTTAAAAAGGATTCACCTTCCTTGTTCCTACTTATGAGCCTTTTTTTGGGGAAGAAGTTAGAGGAAGCTAAAGTCTCCAATTTCATTAAAGGATTCAATATGGGTCAAGACGCCACACACATCTCATGTTCAATTTACTTGTGACACTTCATTTCTTTGTTAACAATGCAACCAAGATATAAAACCTAATGAACATAAGATGCAACAGAAGTTTTGTTTCGTAATTGAAACAAAAAAAATAAAATAACACCAGATAAATAACTCTCAAAATAGAGAAAATTGTATTAATTATCAAAAATTTCAAAAAAAGTATCTCTAATATTCACCACCACAACTCTTTGAATAGAGCTTGACTAATGATTTGAAATCTCTAATAAGATAAACAAAATCTCGCACGAAAACTTTTAAAAAGATAAAAAAAATATTTAAAAAAGATAAACTCTATTTAAGAAGTTAAAATTAATAAAATCAAACTAAAATAAGAGATAAAATAAAGCAAACTCTTGGGCCTGTCCTGCTTCAATAAATTTCACCTATCTTTGAGGTTGTCCCACATTGACAAAATCAAAACAAACGGTCCTGTATAAATATGAGGGTGATTCTCTCACTCCTTGATCTAGCTTTTGGTGTGAGTTCTACCCTCTAACTTTCTATCATGATATCAGAGCTAAATCTGTACGATATGAGGACCGATTAAACACACTAGACGTGAAAAAAAGAAAAACTTATCACGTTAGTCATGTGGATGGGTGTTGTCTCATATCAACAGAATCAAAGCAACGGTCCTGTATAAATATGAGGGAGATTCTCTCACTCCTTGAACTATCATTTGGATTATTATTAGACCTCAAATTATACTTCCGTAATCCATTGTCTTGTTCTTTTTCACAACCACTATTGCAAGAAGTCGTGAAAATATCAGATGCATGGAAAAAGGGTTGTTTTTTTTAAGGATGTAGACTAACCTTTGATTCAGCCGGTTCTCAATAGTTTTCTCATATATTCTCTCTCTCTCTCTTCGAACTTCCTAGCAAGGTGGCAAAGATGTTGGACAAATTGGTTCAAAATAAAAAATAAGGTGTAGGAAATAGCTTTTGATTTCCTATAGAGAGTGATTTGTTATGCCATATCTTGAGATAGCTCAGTTGGTAAAGCAGAGGACTGAACATCCTCGTGTCACCAGTTCAAATCTTGTTCCTGAAACATGATTAGTATGTCTTCTACAAATGAATTGACCATTGGAACTTGCTCTCACTCCACTTGTTCCCACCTGTCTTCCTCCCACTATAGTGACTTTCACTTCACCATGGAGGGAATCTTGCTAACCTTATAAATAGACAGTTCTACCAAAAAATGAGATTCTTGTCGAATCCGAGTTTCCTGCTCCGACCAGATCCTAATAAGACTAAAAGAAAATCATGTATCGGTCCACGAATCAAAAACAAATATGGAACTCATTTTTTTAAAATTGCATTAGATAGCCTATTGTGGAAGTTGAACTGTGACGACAAATAGGAGACCACTCACCATCGGAAGAATATCAATATTTTACAATTAGAAAACAAGTAATAAAAGAGTAAATATAAATCTCATCGCGCACTAATAAAAGCCATAAGAATTATGTTTGCAAATGGCATTAAATACAACAAACATCATGCATTTTTATTTCAACTAAGTATCTTAGCATACTCATTGGCATACCTTGAAGAGCGTAACATCAGGGGCACTTTCGTATCTATGAGATCCGCGAACACTTTCATCCTTCATTGCATCACCAGTTAACATCCATTCCTCAGCAATGGAGATGGAAGAAATTCGTTCTTGCCCGTCGGCAGAATACACTAAAACACGATCTTCTTGAATTCCAGTCATGGCCTCCCAAGCAACTCTTTCAGATGGAGTCAGTCCAGAACTTTTTCTTTTCTTGTATGTATCCTTGGGAGCAGCTTTATCTCCTGCATTTCGAGGAGTCCAAGAAAGAGCCCTTCGAGCTTCTTTCTGCAAGTTACTGAAACTGCTAGAAAATGATGACCTGCCGGATGCACCTGCCCTCATTTTCTGCTTTGGTCTATTTCCCGAAACAGAGACCCGGTGTTCTCTTGGGGGAGAGCTTACACTGACAGCAATAGCTTTAGCAGCATATGTAAAAATGGTGTTATTGTCTCTCAATGAAGGAAACTCTTTAAGAATCTGCATACAAACATGCTCATTAAAAATTTTTAACAGTGATGAAGGGTTACAATTGTGCCAGAAATCACTAAAATAAATTAAAATGAAGAGAAATTAAAAGGCAAGTCAATAAGCACTTCAGATATTACTAGTAAATGAAACACAAAAAAATGCAGATTTGTTTCGAGATGTAATACCACAGAAGCCGAATGCAGTTGTTTCCTCATCAAGAGGACTTCCATGATCAAATGAGGGTGTTCATGCAAGGAAGAACACCTTTGCTGCCATGGCAATGGCAAGGCTGCTAGTACACGAAGACCTAAGGCCCAAGAGTTAAGCCTGGAAACTTCAACATCGGACAGATTTCCATCTCTTCGCTTCAAGAAGAAATGCACCTTCACAGAAGAATAAAAGGGATGTCATTCTTCAAGAATATGGAAAGAACTTCCCTTTATGTTTATTTCCAACTTTTTTCACTTAGAAAAGAGATAGCGACTGGATCATACCTACACTTTTACTTTCTCGGAATAATTTCTTAATAGCAAAACTGGATCATATCTACACTTTCTTTCTTAAAATAGTTTTCTATCCTCCCCATCTGTACTTGTTTGATCTTGTTTTCTTGACTTTCCGAGCTAATATGTTTTACAAATGGAAAAAAAAAGCACTGAAGCTTAAGAAGAAAGAAGGACAAACAGTTCTCACAAGAAGTTGTTTTGACCGCAAATTGGGTAATAGCTGCATTGCACCCACTGCGACAGGTAATGCATCATCTGAATCCCGTAGTGAAGAAAGAAAACGTGAAGCTTCTGCTGGACCTCCGCCATCGAGGGGGTCAGCAGTAAGAAGCTTTACGAGTTGCCTGCCCTGTAGTTCTCTCCTCAAATCTATAGATAATTCAGCGCTTTCAGCCACTTCTAAAGCAGCAGAAACAGCTCCTTTTCCCGCTAGTCTAAGTGCTAGGCCCTCAGGATCTTCCTTGAACACGGCCTCAACCTAAAATTTGAGGAAAAGAAAAAATATAACAGAACATCAAATCATTAAAAAAAACAAAAAAATAAGGATCTCTGATATGCCAAAATACGGAGAATTAACCTCTTGCCAGTTCTTGTAATGATCATCTGCGCTTAGAATGCGGCTGTACTTTTGCAGAGCTTGTTTAACTTGCACAACCTACAAAATAAATGCTACAACAAAAAGTAACAAACCCCACTAATTTAGCACTAGAAGATAAGTCATAGTAGAGAGTAGAACCTTGTTTCTTATCGGATCATTGTGGGGCAGATGGCAAGCACACATAGTAAGAACATCCAAAGAAGCATCAAGTTCCCACTTATGCATGTACCTAGAACAAAATTTTAGAGATCTTAAATATTCACCAGAGCATACACGAGCTATGACATTAACCACTAGACTTGAATAATGGGATATTTTTTTCTTCTGATAAGAAAAAAAAAATTATGAACATTGTCTAATCTCAAAAGTGAATGACATAAAACTCTATTAGCTCAAGACAAATCAAAGCATCGCTGAGCAATGATTAGAAGAGTAAATTACATAAAGATGTCCAATACAATTTATCTTTGGACAATTCAAACATCATGCAGTATTCATCATGGTAGTTAAAGAGGTCTATGAGGGTATAACTTTACATACTTGAGGGCAAGTGTGGCTGCTAGTTGTTTATCCTTCAATCGAAGGCAATACTGCCAACTATTACAAGAGATGCTTTGACATCCATAATCTTGAGACTCTTCAGAAATTGAATCTCTCGCTTCTTCACATACAATGAGTAGGTGAAGCAACTGATCAGAGGCTCCATTACGTAAAAAACGATCAGAAAGTGCAAGCGCGTCCATTAACTTTCCATCATCAATCAATCTGTAGAAATAACTAGATTATACATGTTACATTCTCATACTTCCAACACTTAAATATTATATCATAGAGTGAATATAAACCATCCAATATATTGAGAATATCATGAGGCCCAGTGTTGTTCAGGTATGTAGAACAGCCACATACCACTACAGACCTTCAACACCTCCCTTTCTTCAGTCACCATGCCCACTACAAAGATTATTAGGTTTGCAAGAAAAATCATTTAAGAATTTTTTTTAAAGATTTTAGAACTCTGGTGGGGATAAAATTTAGTAGGAAAAAAAATCCAAAATATTTTTTTTGCTTTATATGCTATCCTTCCTCCCATCATTCTCTTTTCCTGCCAAAACAATCAAATAAGCAGACTAACTGAATTCATGTAGCCTTCTTCTCGCCTTTAACTTATTAAATTCTTGCCATCATATTGAGCAAACAATCTTATTATATTGAAACACATCAACTAGACCACCAAGTAGTTTTTATGATATAAAAACTGATATAACAGAAAAACGACCATCACCAAGCAATTGACTTTGTAATGGTAAACAGGCAATATTACCGCTCAACAGCTTTCTCATAGGGTTCTTCATTCTCCCAATCAAAGGAAAGAAATGCTGTATTATCACGTTTAGAAACTTCTGGTCTTGACCAACCTTTTGATGGATCCTGAGTTGCACTATCTTGACCAGTTAAAACAGGGAAAGTTGTTGAAATGCTATTATTACCAACCATATCATCAATCTCCGACTCAGTATCACTATCAAAGTCACGTAGTCTCTTTATAGATGCCTTTGATTCACCTTTATCACTATCACCAGCTTCTGGCTTAGTTGCTACAGCAAACTCTGAAACTCGATGCCGATTTGTTTGCATTTGTATCCATCGATTTAAAGTCGGGAACCTGTACATGAAAAACAAAAGTCAAACCACAACTTTATTACAAATCAACGCAGGGAAAAATCACTTCTCGAGTCTGTTATTAATATAACCTCTCAGATTGATCCAGAGCCAATTCATAAAACAACTGATCGGCATCGGGTGCTTGCAGTAGTCCATCATTTAAAGAGCTTGATACAGATGAGTTGCTTCCACTATATAAAATGCTACTCCCAAAAACACATGCTAATACGGACCTCACTGGGGATATTTTAACCAAATGCTTCACTACATCAAGCTGCAGAGGGTAGAGAGGAACTCCAGGCGTTGCTGAAGACCGTATGTAGCAATTTTGCTTAGCTTCTTTTGAAGAAGGGGAAAGAACTTTAATGTCAGAGCCACCAGTGGAACAAATAGGAATAACTGGAATACAAGCCCATCCAGGACCAAATCGTGGAGGATAAACTGGAGGTACACATGCCGAAATCACTTCATGGACAAAATCAGCACACATAATCTCAGCAACCTTACTAGCCGCATCAGTGCTGCCTCGATCAAAAACCAGTTGGGTTAAAAGCTGCATACAAAACACATCAAAACGAAATTGCTACCATTATTACATAAAATACAAATTGAGTATGCATATATGACCTTACAATTTTGCATGTGCGTGATTGCAAACACAATAGAATTCCTATTAGCATCACTAAGAGCAATGAAACTCTAGATTAATCACCAGTCTCTAGCTAAGGTCCTATAATTGTTATGCAAAATGTAATAAATATTATACTTTCTTCCTTGAGAAGTTAAAAAAAAAAAAATACTGCGCAAATATTATATGAAGTTAGTAGATCTCTACAATTATGTTATCATTTCAAACGTGAATTCAAAATGCATTTGCCAATTAAATTGTTGAAATTTATTCATTAATATATTATTTGGATTTTAACATATACTAATAATCAAATAAAAAAGTACATAATAGTATGAAATTTCTACCACTCCCCGTCAAATATTTTAAGTACCACGGGACTGCATTGATTCCTTTTTTGAAGAGCCTTAATGGATCCACGATCAAAAAGAAAAATTAAAAACTCCCAACCATGACCAAAATTTTAAGAACCAATTGGAAAGAAATCTTACATCCTTAGGCCATTCATACACAAGGGAGAAAAAGTTGAAATCGTGAGTTGAATCAGTCCCATCAACAATGTCACCAATTGCTGCAATATGGAGAATAAATCGTGACAGATATGTCGTTGGCTTGATACTTAATGGACCAAAAATCCTCTTCCCAGAATCTTTCACATCATAAATAACAGATGACACGCTTGTTTCACCCGCTGTGGTACTTGGCATCACTTTTGTGTCAACCTTAAATCCAAGGCCAAGAAGCCCATCAGTGTCTACATTTGAAAGAACTGTTCGGTCAGGAGCTTGGCTTTCCTCTCCTTTAAGAAAATGTGTATCTGCTTCTTCATCTGCAACAGCTCTTGCCAGATTGTGAAGCTTACCTTCAATTTCCCAAGACAAAAATGTATCAAGGCCAGGCAAAGAAAAGTCAAAAAATAAAGGCTGACATTTTCTAAGAATATACCGCTAAGAAATTGTCGCTTTCCTATATGAGCATCTTCTATCATTTGATGTAGCATAGCAAGAGCACGATCTCTTTGCCCTTTACGTTGCAAATCCTTTGTCGAAGATATGATGACCTCCCCAGATAAAATAGCCTGAAGTGATGAAGAATTGTCCTGGAAGATTATGAAGAAAAGTCAAAATCCAGCTAAAATATGTATTAATCCATAATCTAATTACCAAGCAAGGTTTAGACTAGGACCGATACCTGCACTGTCCCAGCACAAAAATTTTGCACACTTGGACTAGTGCAGAACCTCAGCCCTCAAACAGATACGGTGACCCTTAGTGCAGAAGTTAAGAAAGGTCAGTACAAATATCTAAGCTCAAAGGACCCGCCATAAAATAATAAAAAAATAAAAAAACTTGTAGACATCAGAAAATGAAATGCAAAAGAAAAAATAGAAATATTTTTTTTTTAAATTCTCGTCTTAAGTACTAGTACTACAAAGACTATGAAAGGATATTCAAAATATTTACCGGATGTAAATTGAATTCCTACTAAAAAAACTCTTGATTTTGTTTAAGCTACTAAAGGAAATAACAGAAGTGACTCTCACAAAAATCAAGGTATTTGTGTTCCCCAAAGAATCCAACTTTGGACACAAGTTTTTTCCTTCCCCTTTTTGTCTCAATAACCATAATAATATCCCCAGCATCTCTTTCAGGATAAGCATTTATACCAAGATGAATCCTCAAGGCAAGATTCATTAACGACAAGAACTTGTAACCTAACAAAACTACCTGTTCCAAGAAATCAAGCATACGCTTGAGGACACGCCGTGAAACTGAAATAACTCCGACTTCATGAATCTGATCCCAGTAATTGTGGCCTATCTTTGGAGGAACTCCAGGATAAATCTCTGATAGCATAACTTGAGCCTGGAAATGATTTAAAACGACAAAAAAGACAATTTTCACCCTTAATCAGGTAGGTAAAATGGCAAGAGCAAGGATAATGCAAAATATGGCAAAGTTAATGAAACCTAAAATCAAAAACGAAATTCTCTGTACTTTTTACCTTTTTTGTTCGCAGAAAAATTTAGTTTGACTAAAAAATATAATAAAACCTTTCAAGAATAAATTCAATCTACATAAAAAAAAAGCCGTGAAAAAGAGTTACTTAAGCAGAGAACAATCCCCTAAAAGTTATACAATAGGTAGACACCGGGGAAAGCTATAAAAAGAGAAGAACTAAGATCTGCCGCCTCCTTCTCCCCACAAAAGAGGAAACTAAATATCTGCCTGCTTTTCAGCAACAAAAATGTTTTTTCAACAGTATTTTCCACTGTGTAATATATAAATAAATATATGTGTGTGTGTGTTTTACACAGTGGAAATACAGTTGAAAAAACATTTTTTGAACAAAGAATCGTTGCCCACAAGAAAACAGTTGTGTAACCTTGTATGACCATAAGCATTTAATGAAATTTGTCTACAGAATTCTAAAGTGCTAGTAAGCAAAACCAGTTTCTTTCATTAACATAGAATAGCAATTTCACAGTCTATTTCGTTTTATTTAGAAGGAAAATCTGCCACATTAAAATAAAAAAGTTAACCTAGAATAAATTAGGAATGAGTAATCATCCTTTTAAGAGAATTGTCTCTTTCAATCTCATAAAAGAGCCTTGCCTGATGGAGAAGCTGTTGGGACATTTTGGCACTTCTAGTTGAAGTTGCAGCGATGTCAATACAAAGAAGAATCTGACAATGAACACAAATATATTAGGCAATGGCTTGATAAATAGTATGCCTACAGCATAAGAAATAATTAATATAGCAAGGTTAACATCTTTTTTCATCTTCATTGTGTCTAAGTCGGCCTCCTAGATTACGTAGAATTTAAGAATTAATTCTTAGAAACAGTTATAATATTTTTAGTTTAAATTAGTTGTCTTTATCTTTATTATTTCAGCAAAAGTTAGTTTATTTTCCCTAATTGTGTTTAACTTAGTTAATAAAGTAGCTTCTTATTTTATAGGAGAAAATCAGGGGTTAGAATCATATGCGATCTCTCTCCTTCATTGTGTATATTCTGATAATGTCATGTATAAATATGCAACTTTTTCTTCACCTTAATTTATATGGTACAGAAGAGCCTATCTCGCCTGAAACCATAATTTCGGTATCTTTTTATTCACGCCGTCTCCTCTGTCCAATCTCTTAAAATTAAGCCAATCACCTCATCAAAAATTTCGATACCCTAATTCTTCTATGGCCTCCAAATCAGTTCTTCAAGGCCAAAATTGGAAGAGGCTCCATCGCCCGACAAGGTACAGCGTCAAGTGCTTGCACCAGCAAACCCGAGAAGTCTAGCACTTGGGTGATTGATTGGGGAACATCTAATCATATAACTGGTGACACCTCTATTCCAATAAAATTTTCTGGAAATCACAAAGTGCGCATTGTTGATGACACTCTATCAACTGTTTCTGGCATTGGTTCAGTTGTTATATCTCGAAATATTATTCTTAATCATGTTTTGTTGGTTCCAAAACTTATGTATAATCTCTCTTATCCAAATTCGTGTCTTATGAGAAACTATCAACAACATATCGAGCATTCATCTCTAGTTTATCTCACATAGACATTCCAACTAGTGTTCAAGAACCAGTCAAATGCCCGAATGGAAAGAGGCTATCAATGAAGAAATCCAAGCACTTGACAAAAATGGTACATGAATCTCAGAACTTCTTGAAGGAGAAAGACCAGTGGGTTGTAAATGGATCTTTAGTGAGAAGTACAAGGTTGATGGGAGTCGAAACAGTTACAGAGTCACATTAGTAGCTAAAGGTTGTACTCAGACTTATGAGATCGACTACCAAGAGACTTTTGCCCCCGCTTGCTAAGCTGAACACAATTCGGGTCCTATTTTCTCTAGGCTCATTCATCAATTGGACATAAAAAATACCTTCTTATATGGACACTGAAGAAATTAAAGGAAGAATTTCTCCTCATATTTTCTTATTGAATAATAATAATCAATTTACAATATATAGACACTAACTATACACAGAAAATAAAATAATCTAATTAAGAAATAATTTACTTAGAAAATAAGAAATAATCTATTTAGGAAATAATCTAATTAGAAAATAAGAAATAATCTATTTAGAAAACTCTCAATTTCTTAATATATTAAATCTCCTAACTTTAAGGAATTTCAACACTCACCCTCAAGTTGGGCTGTATATATTGTGCAAGCCTAACTTGTTACATAGTTTCTCAAAAGCCTATCAGAGCCTTGGTCAAGATGGCCGCTAGCTGAGCTCTCGTTGGAGTATATTGTAGTTGTATATATTGTGCAAACCCAACTTGTCACATAGTTTCTCAAAAGTGCCGATCTATCTCCATGTGCTTTGTTCTATCAAGATGTACTGAATCCTTTGCTATACATATGATAGCTTGATTGTCACATTTGAGTTTTATACAATTTTTACAGTTTACCTTCAACTCCATCATATTTCTTCTAATCCAAATTCCTTTACACATTGTAGAAGCTAATGCCCTTGAGTTCGGCCTCAATACTGCTTCAAGAAACCATTGATTGTTTTTTGCTTCTCCATGTGACGAGGTTATCCCATACGAATGAACAATATCGGGTGGTTGAACTTCTATCTTTCTGGCTTCCTGCCTAGTCTGCATCAGAGTAAACAATAATATCCCGAGCTTCACTCTTTTTGAAGAGTAATCCTCTCCCGGGAGTCATCTTCAAGTATCTGAGGATCCTATAGACTACTTCCATATGTTCCTTCATTGCCTGATTTGTAAAATGACTAACAACACCCACTACAAAACCTAAGTTAGCTTGATTATAAGAGAGATAGATAAGTCTTCCTACTAGACGTTGGTATCTTCATTTATCTGTAAGGATTCCTGCATTTCCACGTCCTAATTTCTGCTTTGAATCCATGGGTCTGTTTGTAAGTTTGTATCCTAGTTTCTCTCAGTAGGTCCAATGTGTATATTCTTTGAGAGATGAAGATTCTTTTCTTTGATCAAATTATTTCTATACCAAGAAAATACTTCAAAGGGCCAAGATCTTCTATTTCAAATTCTTTTGACAGAGATCTTTTTATCTCAATTAATTCTTCATCATCATCTCCAGTCAATATTATGTCATCGACATAGACGGTCAGGATAGCAATCTTCTTTCTTAGAGTATGCTTTATAAAAAGTGTGTGATCAGCCTGACATTGAGTAAATCCATGTCTTTTTACTGACTATGAGAATTTCTCAAACCATGCACGAAGAGATTGTTTTAGTCTGTATAATGACTTCAATAACTTGCATACTTGGTGATTGTTGTGATTGATTCAAACACCTGATGGTACCTCCATATACACTTCCTCTTTCAGAGATCTCTATTTAAGAAAGCATTCTTGATGTAGAGGCCAGTCCAAGTTTGTTTCCAATGAGAGAAGAATTTGTACTGTATTGAGTTTAACCACAGGTGCAATCGTTTCTTGATAATCTACACCATATAACTGAGTAAAACCTCTTGTTACAAGTCGAGCTTTAAGCCTTTCGACATTGTCATATGCTTTATACTTTATCGAGAATATCCATTAGTAGCTAACAATTTTCTTTCTTGGAGGGAGATCGGTGATAATCCAAGTGTCAATCTTTTCTAAGATCATGATCTCTTCTTGAACAACTTGTCTCCATCCAGGACGTTTCAAGGCTTCTTGAATACTCGTGGGAATCTGAACTTCATCTACCTTTGAGATAAATGTTTGATATGTTTGAGAGACACTTACATAGGAGACAAATTTCTGGATAGGATGTTGAGTGCAAGTCTGAGTACCTTTTCTTACAGCAATAGGGAGATCTAAGTCTTCTATAGTCTGTTTTTCCTCTTGCCATCTTGTTGTGACTCTTTCTCCTCATGTGTTAGCCTTAACAGTTATTTGATCTGAACCAGATTTTTGGACAGGTGCAAGATTTGCTAGGTCTTTGTTCTCCCCTTGAGGCCTCCTGGAATATACCTGAATTTCCTTAGTGACTAGTTTTGTTGGACTTTTGATTTTTGGTTGAAAAATAATTGTAGTTCATTTGCTCGGATTGGACTCAGGACTGAGGACATGTGGTGGTCCTTTTGGTACTAGAGAATCTCACTCCCATGGCTGAAATTGTACTTGGTTCTCCCCTTGAATTTCGAACTTTGAGAAATATGGACTTTGTTCAGAGAAAGTGACATCCATAATTTCAATAATTTTCCTAGTTGTAGGACAATAATACTTGTACCTTTTTTTATTTGTGGAGTATCTAATGAATACACACACTTGATTGCCTTTGGGTCAAGTTTACTCCTATTCTGTGGATGGATATAAACAAAGGTAGAACACCTAAATGTTCAGAGAGGAAGATCAGAGGAGAGAACTTGAGCATGAGAAAAAAATTTAATGAACACTTGACGAGGGGTTTAGAATTTGAGTACACGAGAAGACATTCTATTGATGAGATATGTTGATGTAAGGAATGCTTCCCCCCATAGATACTCAAGGACATTCATAGAGAACATAAGAGATCTTGTTACTTCCAATAAGTGACGATTTTTTCTTTCTAAGAGACCATTTTGTTAAAGGGTATTGACACAAGAACTTAGTAGCACTAATCCCTATTTGGAGAGGTGATCTCGTGGGATGAAATTGAAGTATTCCTTAGCATTATGGGATTTAAGGACTTGAATTTTGGTATTGAATTGTGTTTGAACCATATTGTTGAAAGTATGAAATATTCTTCCAACATCTGATTTTTCTTTAATAAGAAAAACTCAAGTGAGACGAGAGTGATCATCAATAAATATCATGAACCAAGGCGCTCCACTTATTTTTAAAATTTTAGAGGGTCTCCAAATATCACTGTGAATAATTGCAAAAGGCTTTGATGGATAATAAGATACTAATGGATAAACGGATTGTGTGTGTTTTGCAGCGGGCATATATCACATGAAAATTTTTCACTTTTATTGATAAATAAATGAGGGAACACCTTTTTCAAGTACAAAAAATTGGGATGACCCATCCGATAGTGTCATAGCATAACTTCACTATCTTTATTTGTAATAAAACTAGAGACAGGCTTTGAGATTGACTGACTGTTTGGAGGTATACTACTAGCAATTAGGGCAACTTCAGGTTAAGGAGTTTGGAAGAGATAAAGTCCTGAGCACATCTTAGTACTGCCAATGCTCATCTTCGAACTCAAATCCTGAAAGACACACAGTTGGAAAAAATTGAGTCAAACAGTTATGATCATGAGTCAGTTTGCTAATAGATAGTAAATTGCAATCAAGATTTGGAACATGAAGCACTGATTTAAGTAAAATTTCATTTGAGAGTTGAACAGATCCAATTCCATTTACATTTGATGAAGACCCATCAGCAATGCGCACTGTCAGATTATTATTGCATGGCTTATAGTCATGAAAGAGTGATTTATCTCTTGTCATATGGTTGGATGCCCCAGAGTCTATGATCCATTGTTTTTCTTTTATGCTTCATACCGAATGTGCAGAAAAAAGATTACCTGCTTGAGCATGCATATTTTTGGGGTTAGCAACAGTCGAACGTTGAGATAAGAGTATTTTTTGAATAGTTGTTGAAGCATCTCTAGCTGTTTATTTGTGAAAGGTCTTGGTTCAGTTATTGATGATGGTTCTTCCACTATGTTGGCGGAGTTTGCTCGACTGTCTCTATCATAAGGTCTTCCCGTGGGTTTCCAATCAGTAGGTTTCCCATATAATTTCCAAAACGTGTCCTTAGTGTGACCTAATTTTTCACAATGATCACACTTAGGCCTTTCTTTCTGCCATTAGCGTGAGGTTTGTTGGTGCGATCCTCGGGCAGCAAGCATTGATCCTTCAAGGGTTGAAGAAGCCGCTGAATTTCCCATCATAACCCTTTTCTACTCTCCTCATGACGGACCTCAGAGCTTCTCGCAGACTCAGGAGAGGCTTCAATCTTATCACTCGTCCCCTAACTTTGTCCAGGTTTTTGTTCAGACCAAGCAAGAATTTGAACGTTTGCTTATGTTCCACAATTTGCTTGTGCAGAGCGTTGTCGTTGCTACAAGTCCACTAATGACTCTCAAATAAATCGAGTTGCAGCCAATAGCGTACGAGGGCATAGAAGTATTGGGTTAGGGTGAGATCGCCATGTCGTAGGTCATGTAGCAAGGATTACATAACAAATAATTCGGACTTGTTATTAGAACTGGAGTAGGTTTTTTTGACAGCTTCCCAAAGATCTTGAGCAGTCTCGTAAAGAAGAAAATTTTCTCCAATGTCGACTGTCATCCAGTTTATGAGCCAATACATAATGAGGTTATTCTCGGCCTTCCACTTTTTGAATTTTGGATCTTCCTTCGTTGGGATCGGCACCTCTTCGGTCAAGAAATATTCTTTTCCTCTACCACATATAAGCATTCTTATAGATTGTGACCACTGTAATAAATTCTGTCAATTGAGTTTATGATTTGTAACGATGACTCTAAACTATCCGACATTCTGGAATTTGAATTGAATGTTAGGTTTGAGGTGAGGGAATATGAACTATTGTCGACGGTGGAACTGCCGTGATCGGTGGCCATAACAGTCTAAGCAATGGTGCAGCTAGAGTACGGTTCAAGGGCAAGACCCGTGTTATGATACCATGAAGAAATTAAGGGAATAATTTCTCCTTGTATTTTCTTATTGAATAATGATAATCAATTTACAATATATAAACATTAACTATAAAGAGAAAATGAAATAATCTACTTAGAAAATAATCTACTTATGAAATAATCTAATTAGGAAATAAGAAATAATTTACTTAAAGAAACTCTTACTTTCATAATACATTAAATCTCTTAATTTTAAGAAATTTCGACAGACGCCTAGAGGAAGTCTACATGAAAATTTTACCTAGGATTGAAAACAAAGAAACTTCTGGTAAAGTACACAGATTGAAGAAATCTCTTCACGGACTGAAACAATCCCCCAGAGCTTGCCTTGACCGATTCACATGGGGTTGTGAAGAAACACAAGCACTCATAACGTCCATCTGATCATATACATTATTCATCAGGTGAATGCAGACTCACTATTCTCATTGTATAAGTGAACGACATCATTCTCATAGGGAATCATCTTGAAGAAATAAATCTACTAAAGTCCATTCTCTCATCAGAATTTGAGATGAAGGATCTCAGAAGTTTGAAATACTTTCCTGGAATGGAAATTACTCGATTTAGCAAAGGAATTGTTATTTCTCAGGGAAAATACACACTTGATCTACTCAAAGAAACTGGAATGCTTGGGTGGAAACCAGCAGACACTCCAATGGACTCAAGTTGCAAAGATTAGTAGGTAGATTAATCTACTTGTCTCATATCAGACCAGATATCGGGTTCTCAGTAAGTGTGGTCAATCAATTTCTGAACAATCTAACGGAGGAGCATATGGACGCTGTCTATAGTATACTTGAGTACTTAAAAATGACCCCAGGGAAAGGACTGTTCTTCAAAAAGGAGAGCGACAAAAGCATAGACGTTTCCACTGATGCTGACTGGGGTGGTTCTATAACCGATCGACATTCCACTTTCGGGTATTGCACTTATGTTTGGGGAAACCTCGTCACATAACGAAGCAAGAAACAGTTAGTGGTGGCGAGAGACAATGCAAAGGCTCAATTATGTGCTATGGCTTTTAGTATATGTGAAGTGATTTGGATTAAAAGACTCCAGAGTGAGTTAAGGATCACTCGTGACAAGACTATGAAAATATCCTACGACAACTTAATTGCCATAAGTATAGTGAAGAATTTGGTTTACCATGACCGTACAAAGCACGTGGAAAATGACACACTTTATTAAAGAAAAAATTGAAGAATGAATTATTCAATCAATATACATTATTTCCACTCATCTCCAGATCGCAGACATTCTCACAAAGGCTCTTCCAAGAATTAATTTCCAACATCTTGTAATCAAGCTGAGAATGATTGATATACATTGACTAGTTTGATGGAGAGTGTAAAATTTAAGAATTAATCTTGGAAGAAGTTATAATAATTTTACTTTAAATTAGCTCTCATTATCTTTATTATTACAACAATTAAGTTAGTTTATTTTCCCTCGTTGTGTTTATCCTAATTAATTGAGTAGTTTCTATTTTAAAGAAGAAAATCAAGGGTGAGAATGATATGTGATCTCTCTCCTTCATTGCATATATTTTGAGAATGTCGTGAATAAAGATGCGACTTTTCTTTCACTTTAATTCTATAGGTTACAATGAAGTGAGCTTGTAGAAGGTGCTTTTGCACCGATACCATTCTTCCAATATAACCTTATACTTTAAAAACAGGATGAGGAAAATAAGGGGGAGAAAACACTTACAGCACCTAAGGGACCTAACTGGGAGCGTAAAGAAGAAAAATCTATATCTTGTCCTTCAGCAGTCCCAGCAGCACGAGATACCACATCTTCCACCTGCCATAAGTGATTGGGCAACATACAGAAGTTCACAATTCAAGTAACATAAAAGGGGCATAGTCAATTTAACAGCTGCAACCATATGTCTCCTGCTTTTGTTCAAAAATAAAATGCTAATATTTCTAAGCATTTAAGGAGTCATCCATTTAGTTCAGTTCAATCTAATTAGAATGACATCATTGTACATTAAGTGAAACTCCAAGCACTTGCTAGAAAGGGCTTGCTCCTCTCCTTTATCCCGTACACGCTTTCTTAAAACAACTAAAAAAATGAGAATAATTGGTAAAATCATATGAATTTAAGAGCATACTACAGAAATTAAAGTGATATATGAAAACAAAAATTAAAGTGATAGCTTAGAAAGGTTAAGGTGAATAACCGAGTATACATATTATCTAAATAGGTAAATAAATGTATACTTGGGCATGACATGCAAGAACGCATGTAGAAAAATGAGACAAACGCCATATCAAAGTAGATAGCAAAGAGTTGCAATCTATGTCTCCAACTGACAGATTAAATTAATAACAAACAGATTAATAACAAACAGCATAGAGTTGGATATTTCAATTAAATAATCAAGAGAAACTTTGGTCATACAGATGGTCTTTTGAAAGCACTATCGACCCAGTCAGCTAATTCAAGGGTGGCTTTATCTTCTGCAGATAATGAAAATCGATGAACTGCCTCTTCTCCAATATCATACTTCGCTCTTTGCATGCAGCTGCTTAAATAAAAAATAATAGCACTACTTAAACAGTAACGATAATGAAAATCATACTAACGATTCAGTGATAATACAATATCATATCCAAAGTATAACTACTTATTGTTAGTCATTCTACAACGCTTCCATGGGGCTTAAATAAGACGATGATCGTCAGTTTTCTGTCTCTAAAATGCTTTCCCAGAGCACTACAAGCAACTTTTACAGCAGATTAGCATAACTAATGAAAGTTTAGCTAGGACTTCCTCCATAAAAACCAAAGATGGACTATATACTATATTATTGGAGGACGAGTACACGTCCATATATTTAATCCTTTATATTGCTCAATGTGTGCTAACAGCAACCATTATGAACATTGTACTGAAGATTCATGATAATACAGCGAAAGTTTTGTTTTGTAACAGAAACATGAAAATAAAATAATAGAGAAATAACTCTCAAAATAGAAAAAATTGCATTAGTTATAAAAAATCTAAAAAAAACCTCTCTCTAATATTCACCACAACCTTTTAAATAAAGTTTGGTTTATGATTAAAAATCTCTAATAAACTTCTAGAAAAATAACATAAATCGCTAAGAAAACTTTTAAAAAGATAAAATATATCTAATAAATTAAAATAAATAAAATCAAATACAAAAATAATAGATAAGATAAAACACTACAAATATTAAAAAATCACAGGCTTATGGGCTACAGTCGTGTCCTACATCAATCTTCTCTTTTGGAAGAAAACTCGTCCTTAAGTTTTGTAGCAACGAAGAACTCTTCTATTGAATACGAATTTGGTGTTTGCTCCTTCAAAAATTAGACGCAGTGAATGCCATACTGCCCTTTTTTGAACCTCAATGGAAACCAGACTAGGAATTTCAAATTGCTCGCATACCTCAAACACAATAATAAAGTTTGATTTTTTAAATTGCTCAAAGAATTGTAGTTTTATTTTGCCACGTTTTACTTCAACTATGTTTTGTTGTTGTAAAAAATTTATGCTTTCGAGGAAGGAAAAACTCATAATCTTTATTTAAAACACCAATCATCTCGTCCAATACCTCTCATTTAAAGATTCATCATAAATCTCATATTTAACATTGCCATAGACTAAAACTCTTGTTGCAGGTTAGCCTCATCAGGTTGGAAGGTGTCTTTTTGGTAGAATAATGGATATTGTTGATCGTCGTCGCAAATCGGAGATGATAACTTGTCGTTATGTGGACAACGCTAACTGATTGCAAAGGCAAAAATTTGTAGTGTCTGCCACATTAGGGTTTTGCAAATTGTAAGGTATTTTCCATTGACTATTGTTTATTTCGCTCTTGTCATCGTCGGAGTAAAAATCTCAGATCTTCAATTGTTGTTTCGCATGTTTGTATCGCTCCTTGTTAATCATCACAGTCATCATCTGCGTAAGATTGCAGAGGGTTTTCACTAATCTCACGATCGACCTTTCAAATCGTTGATCAATGATTTCAATTCGTTGTCAATGATTCGTTGTCTACTGAAGCTTTCGTCAGCCATCAGGTCAAAGTAAAAAACCTTACTATGATACCAATTTGATGTAACGGAAGTTTTGTTTCGTAATAGAAACAGAAAAATAGAATAACAACAGAGAAACAACTTTCAAAATAGGAAAAAATAATATTAACTATCAAAAATTTAAAAAAAAAATTATCTAAGAAGTTAAAACGAATAAAATCCAATACAAAAATAATAGATAAGATAAAATATTTGAGAGATTGCAAAAATTAAAAGATCACGGACTAATGGGTTTGGGTCATAGTTGTGTCCAACATCAATAACACAAAAACATATCTAGTTGTCGATGACTGATTTTTTAATTCATACTATAGCAGACTTCATCTTCAAATTTATATAATCTTACATAAACCATATTTCTAGGAAGCTCAACCTCCAAAAATCCTACCCTTACTCTCTTTAATTGGGCACAAGCTAAGCTACTCCTACATATAATAAGGAAACTATAGATCTACTCCATTTATAGATATTGTTTTTCACAAAAAACAGTAAATAAACAAATAAATACAACACAAACTATAGTATTCAACACTAGGTATGACTAATTATTATTTATTCTAAAGGGCTTCCATGAGGCATTAAAGTCGTTTTTTTCACCTAATAAAAATGAATCTATGTAATCACGCAACAAAAAATGAAAGTCAGTTCCCTGTTTCTAAAATGTTTTCTCGAGCACCTATAGGCATTCACCACAGATTCACTATAGGAAGTGTTTCAATTCAACATAACCATTTTAGCAACCAAAAGAATAACAAAGAGACCATAAGATTGATGATCAAAGACAACTTACAGATTAAGTAGCTTGGAAGGGGCCGCACGTAAGATAGTCAATGCTTCTTTCCATCTCCATTGGCGTTCAGAAAATGGCAGAAGACGTTGCAAGATTGACAGCCGCCATTGCCACTCTTCAATAAAACGTTTAGCAATAGAGACTCTCCACTCTATTGCCTGCTTTCCACCCATGCTTAAACCGAAATTCATTGAATCGTCTAGTGTTACACCAGATGGCAGATTGCACTGTAATATATCGAGCAGTGATCCTGTGAAAACTATAACAATTTTGTTTCCCCCTTCAGCAAGATCAAATTGTTCCCAAGAACTTGAATAGGGTGACTCCACAGAGCCTCTTGGCGAGGCACTATGAGTCTTACTAAGAGAGAAATCATCCATATGTAAGAGTGAAATTATAACATTCACCATGAGTATCTGCATTATAAAATAGTACCAGTTAACACGTCACTAGTTTAATAAAAAAAATTTTAAAAAAGTGTAAGTGTTGAATGATTGAAGAAACTTTTTCATACATGTGAAATTACGTAGTTTAGGTACATACGGGGAGAAAAATATTAAGGTAATATTTTATAATAAAAAGGGGTGTAATTTTCTATTGTACAACAGTAATATTTCCTATTTGTAGAACCAAAATAAGGAATTCCACGTATTTGGAAAGCATTTTATCAGTTACGCCTCCAATGACAGTATCTTGGAGATTCTGTGATGCAATTGAGAATATTGATCATGGGATCTTGATGATTCTGTGATTATGTATGAAGGATTTCAGCAATCTATTCAACAAAAAGTAACAGAATTATTTTCCTTTTGTTGAGAATTCCCTTCATAAACAATATCAAATCCAATACTCTTGACCAAAGAAGTATTAATATTGGAAGAAACTCCATAATGCAGAAATATAAATTACTAATTGTAATGAACAATAGAAGTAATAAGATTTAAAGCTATTAAATCAACCAACCTTGCGCGACACACTAGTGATGGACTCTAAATGACTCCTCAAGTCATTTAGATGGAAAAAAGGAACCTTTTTATGATATTCTCTTTCAGCACTAAGACAACTTTCCATTGCTCCAAGGGACAAAACAGCAGATTCGAGAGCATATCGCATGTGGATAAGTTCAACATCCTGCGTCCTGTCCAACAAAAAAAAACAATAACAAGTAAAGATCCATTTTTTTCTTCTTCATAAATTTTTGATACGGAAGAATAAAAAAAAAGTCCAATTTTTTAATATCTTTCTACTGCTATTTATTTGCTCTGTTTTTTTTTCAAAAAATTATTATCTTAATAATGATGTCGATTCATATTAGGATTTGTAAGTATCAAGTTTAAGAAAAGAATAAAAAACTCTTCGGTGACATGAAAAAAATATATATTTCAACATTTGGATTAGACGTCAAAAAACATGTGTTCCGCGTGAAAGCCTAGAATGTTGCATGAAAGTTCCAGTGGCCACACTATTTACAAAAAGTAACAGTGCTACTGAGAAATCAGCCAGTCCATAAAAAAAAAGTTAAATAATGAAGCACGGTGTAGCATTAGCATAATATAGGAATGCATGCACAAAAAATGACCATACCTCTTCAATGCTGCAACAGAAGACGAAATTGGCTGCATCTTGATGAGTTCAATTGAATCCTCAAATTTTATGCCAGGAACAACATCAAACAACACCTGCAAAAAGTTCCTGTTAGTTCATAATATTCTTAAAAAAAAAAGATAAATAAGCATTTAATATTTCCTTACAAGTTCAAGGCTTTTATACTCACTTTGTTTATGAAACAAACAATAATTCAGTATCATCATTTTTTTATAAGAAAATAACTGTATTAAAGAATGGACAAAAACAGGAGGAAGAACCCCTTGCGAGCAATGTGTGAGAGGTTACACAGTGTCCTTCAATTTTCTCCACTTGTTGATAATCAAACCTCAATAAGTTCACTTGACAATAAAAAATTAATGATAATGACATTTCATTATTATCATTAACAAATTGATTTATGAAAAACTATTAATTTTCTTATCGTTACTTGAACTTAACTCTAAGCATTTTAAGATCTATCTTTTTAGTTTGGTTCTCTCTAAAATTGTTGTTTATTTTCTATGTAGTAAGATTTTTAGTTAGGAGGGACTCTTTCATTCTCGCAACCTTGTACATTTTTTTCTTAATACATTTCATTTGTTATAAAAAAACATCATTATTTACAAACCAAATATTTCATTGTTAATTCTACATTTTTGATCTTCCAATCAAGATTTATCATTTTGACCTATTAAGTTATCAATTTCAATGACAAAATATGCATGTAACGAGAAAATCATTGTTGAGACATTTTCATTAATTCGAAGAGAAAATATAGCTTTGTATACTAATCTAGAAAATTTGAAATAGATACATCTACATCAATATCTCTTACGAGAACAGCTATATCAACCCAAACTACTCTAAAAAATAAAGAAACAAAAACACAGGAATCAATAAAGTGTGAATAACATAAAACACGATTAAAGCAATAATGAACGCAGTAAATCAAAATTAAAATATACAACAACCATCAATTGACAAATTATTTCCAATTGGGGATCAGCTAAAAAGTGTAAAAATTAAGCTTCAAAGTACCCCATTCACAAAACATATATATCTTCTTCTCTGCTTTCAAGAGCCTACAAGTTGTGTTCTTAAATAATTATCCCAAAGATAGCTAACTGCGCACTACCACACACAAATGGCACTTTTATTATTAACACCACTCAACCCGCACCTATAGAAAGCTTACCAAAGTTTCAGTTGGTATTTAAAAAAAAATTATAATAAGTCACAAATGATAAACTGTGAATCAACCCAGTGTTGAAATGTGGTTGTACCATTATATAGAAAAGGAAAGGCTTCATAAAGAACCAATTAAAAGAAAAGGAAAATACACAAGGAAAGTATTTGAAAAAAAAAATACAACAATTTTAACTGGTATGCAATTAAAAAGAATGAAGAACACATTAGGCAGACAAAATTCTATGCCTAGAATTTCCACAGCTCATAAGCATATACATACCCGGATAGGACTTTGGACAGATAGTCTTTCCAATACAAAGTTTTCAACAAATGAATCTGAATAAGAATCTCTATCAAAGACGAGTTGCTCTTTTCTTGCCAACAGTAATGAACATTTTGAACTCCAAGAGAGACCCGAGTTCACACATGCAACAAAAGAGGCAAGATCAAGCTGATAACAGAGAGATTCGCAAAGATACTCTACACAAGATATCTGTAAAAATAGCAGAAAGTCATAGTTCATTTTACTCTTTTGAATAAATATGAACAGAAGGCAGTCATCGCATCATTTTCAGCAAGAGGAATTACCTCTTCTATTTGACTACTGACAAGGGAGGATACTTCCTGCCGGGATCCTGGTGACTTGCTAATCCATAGTAGTTGCATTAACTGTCTCCGCTCTGTTGTTTTACCAGACAGTAAATCCCAACCCATTGCAGCCACCAGGGGCTGAAGTCTAGGAAACAGTACGAGGACCTGTGCAAATGAACATAGGGATGAGATTGAACATAATGGATTGGCATTGGAAAAAAAATTAACTAGCGAGAAAAATAATGAATAACATATTTTACATATTCACGTGTTTAACTAAATAAAAAGTTGGACACATACATTGCTAGCTTCATGAAGTTGCCCCTTGTTCACAGCAGATAAAGCACCATTCAAGACGCATTCAAGTATATGCAATCCAGAAACACGAGCATAGTGGTAGATGTCTCTCAGGCAAGAAGTAATTGCCATATTCAACGCGGCAGGTTTTGTGTCCACATTTATATCAAAGTCTAAGTCCGCCATAAAACTTAAAAAACACTTGAGAGGGGGAGCAATATCATTGTTATCAAGAGCTCTTTGTCTTTCAACCTCCTCAGAAAGCAAATCATCATGAATATTCTGTATCATAGTTACAAAACAAGATAAATTTTATGAATATACTGGATGAAATCAATTAGTTTAAACAAGATATGATGACATGATCCATCAAAGAAATATAGCATAGCATAAAACATATTGTGCACATTGGTTACTTCAGAGTCACGTCACTTCCTACCTTCTACTTGTGTAAACTGCATTTGAAGAATATAAAATAAACAACACTACAACCATATTAATATCAAAATCCATGCAAATTAGTAAAACTTTATGAGATGGACAGCACTTAATTGTGTTCTGTGTGAAGCAACCTTCTACCAAGTCTACTTTAGATGTGTGTTTTCAACCTTCAGAGTCACATCACTTCCTACCTTCTACCAAGTCTACTTTAGATGTGCTTTTTCAAGTATTATTTCAATAAAGATGACTCACTTCATTCAAATAATTAAAACATAAATGATGAAACTAAAATAACAAAAATCACACACACACACACACACACACACACATATATACCACTTATAGGATTAATAGTTTTGATAGATACTTCAACAGAGAGTGTTATTAAGTATATTAAGCATATCAATATACCAAAATATCATATGTAGATCAATTTGATTACTTTTTCTCAAAAATCTATGATGATCAGTGCTGACTGTCAAACCCAAAGAGATTGAGAATTATGTACTTGAATCATTTGAACAAGCTGCATGCAATTTGAGGAAAGAGCTTCCCCATAAATTAAAAGTAAATTTTCTCGCATGCCATGCCAGCAACCTCCAGATCCTTCCTTTATTAACACAACAACCTTGAGGAGCTCTTTAAGTACCTCGCTACATGAACATCAAATAAGAGTGTTGAATAAATATCAAAAGTAAAACATAAATAAACATCTTTTCAACTATTAAATTTAACAATAAGAACAATATAATAACCTTTTGGTCTAGCAAGATACAGAAAATGAAAATAATAAAACAACAAGCCAAGGTCCTTGCAATTTGGCTTCCCTTTTTTTGTGTTTGACAGGTGTTTTTGCACCAAACTTGCAAGAATATAAAATTTTGAGTAAAATTAGTGCAGCCTCGGGAGAATGTCATCGTCAAAACAATAATGCATCATGTCCAAAATAAAATTTGTTTAACTTACCGATACTCAGGCTCCTCCACTCCATAATCAAAATGAAGAAAACAAATACGAGAAATAGCTTCGTCCACTTTGCCCTCCTTCAGGCACTGTTTCAAATCATTCAGATGAGCTTGCTGAACAGATCTCTGTATCAATGCAAGAACCTTAATGTCCTCATCTTCTCCCAAATCCTCCATCTGGTTCATTGCATGCTCATCTTTTCGCACCATAATTGCTAAGCTAGAATTGTACTGATCGCACCTTTTAACTTGTCTCTGTATATTCCAACACAATGCGTCAAAAGTGTCAGCGTACTCCCAAATCACTTTATTCAAGGGCACCAATTTGCCCTCCTCGATCAAACTCAGGCTTGCAGTCCTACTCTCACTCCCACTTCCATTAACTTCAACCCCAAGCACTCTATCCACGCTCAGTCTCTTCACACCTAATTCTAAAATCTTATCCAAAACTAGCAAGCATTCATTGAGTTTACCGTTCCCGTTCCTCAATTCTTCTTCCACTCTATCCAACGACGTCACTCGCTCCCCAATATTGTCCTTCTCTGTCAACACTTCCTTTTCTGCTTCTCGCTCTATGCCCTCTAAAACAATATTCTTTTGCATACTATCCGATATTCGGTCAATCAAACTTTGGACCAAGAGTAAGAACTCTGCCCTTAAACGCAGTGCTTCAGAGTCGAAACTCCATGCCGAGGAGGCGTTATCAAACTGTAAGAGCTCAAGAGTGGACAAGTATGTAAGGATGGGCGGGGATGAACAAGAGGGAGACCAGACAACCTTTTCCAATCGACCAGCACGAGCAACGATGGTTTGAAGAACAGCGAGAGCAACATCCGGACTTCGTGATCGTAGAGCGATGAGAATGGCTCGGAGAGGCTCGAATTGAGCGAGGTGGATGTGGTTCGCGGCTAAGCGTGAGAGAATCTGCGTTTCCGCGTCCATTGCTTAAAGAACCCAGGGTACCGGTTTCCGAATAATGTGTAAGAAAGAGTAGCTGACAACGGCTATGGCAGACGGTAAGGTGAAGAATCTTGGACATCGATTGCGAGAGAAACGGAAAACATCAAAGGCTGGAAGAGCGATGAGTATTGCTTCCCGATGACGATATTCAGAAATAAGAAAAGAGCGCGAAGAAGAAGAGAGAAAATGTTTTCGCTCAGCGTCGCCTGCACGATGATTCCCCGTCCCGAGATCATTCTGGATCTCCAAGCGCCGGTGTGCACGTCATTTTGTCTTTTTCCTTTTTTACCCTTCTGCTATCCGTTTTTAATTATTTTAGTTGAAGGAAATGAGTAAGTACAATGATTATGTAAACAAGGCCAGTGGTAATTGTAATTTACTTTCACAAACTTTTATTTAAGAAATTAAATTTGTATAAAATGATTTAATAAAATTAACAAATTGGGCCTGGTCTTTGAAAAGGGCCATCAGCTCGGCCCTAGAAAGCGAACCCTACCTAACCCAGCCACTGTTTGGAGGGGTTAACTGGCAAACGAAAATGGCGATTTGGGCGGGAAGAATTTGTACAGTTTGTGCTGTCCATCTCATGGCTGGGGGATACAACTGTTCTCCGTTAAACGTTCGAGAGAATTGGGGATTTGGGTGATTTGGCGACTCCGCAAGATGATATCATCTCTCACATTAATGGTTCCCTGAAGAAAGAAAGTCAGCTTATTGCTTTCCTGAAGCTTAAGATTGGTGATGCTGCTGCAAATTTGTATAAAAGATAAATTTTGGAATCGTTACATGAATATAATTTACATCCTAATGGCTGCAATTCATTTCAATATCATCAATTTTTATGAAATTTAATAGCCAAAAAAGTTCGTATTGAAAATATCCTCGTCCTCGTCCTCGCTACTGAAAGATCCAGCACGATGGCCATCCTCCTCGCCCTCGGTGCCATTTTCTAAAATTCCAGCCCCGCCATCTAAGTCAACACCATTCATGATGAAATCTCCATCATCATCATCGAGCTCACTCAAGCTGTCATCGTCACCGCTGAGATCATCTGGATCACTGTGATCATCTCCATCAATATCATGGCCCAAAATGACGTCCATATCCACATCATCATCGTCCTCATCATCTTCGTCCTCCTCACTCTCTGCATCATCTGGATCAGAGTCATCATCAGTAGGCTTTCGGCGACCAATTTCATATACCCTAGCAGATGAAAACATTTCTTGTTGATCATCCAAAGTAATCAACCCAACAAATGAATCAGTTTGCTCCGTTGCAAAGTCAAGGACACATCGGTCCAAGGGAATAGTAGCAATGTCAGAATAATTAACTGCGTCAATGGTGCGGAAGGCAGCGAAAAGGGGGTGCTTAACTCGTCGAGTGTGAAGTGCTGACATTACATCCTCTAGATTTCTCCTCAAGATTGCATATATTACATCCCCACGTGCATTAAATGTTAGTGATGTTTGATCTAGAGAAGGTACACTTCGGAGGAGCCTGAACTTCCGAAGATCCCAGACTTCAGAGTTTATAATAACCTGGTGCAAACACCCAAGTAGATAAAATTAAATAATGGAAAAACAATCATAATTGCTTGCAAGAAAGAAAGATCAAAGTCAGCCACAATACTGAAACAAATGTTACTGCTCAATTTCATGTTTTTTGAAAAACATCCTCGCTAATGACCTAATTATGTACCCCCTAAAAGAAAGAATTGGAGTGAAAAAGAATCCTAATGAAGAACAGACTCCAAGGAAACCAGGTAGCTTTGTGAAGAGAAATTAGCAATCTTCTCTATAACAAGAAAAAGCAAAAAGAAAAATCTAGATACCTCATTTCCAGCTGGGTGAAAACCACCACCCCCATAGTCGGTAAACTGATCAAATCGGTGGACTGGTCCTGAAACCCGTCTGTCCCACAGGACTCCATTCCATAGAAGCATTGAATCAGAAGGGCTAAAATGCACGAGGGAATAAATATGCCCACGACCAGTAGAATTAGGGGATGTGTCAGATAATTTTAACTCCAAATGGGAGGTTTGAATATCATATAAGAGAATTTCACGCTGGGAAATCTCTGTTGACATGGCTGCAAAAGTGTTCCCAGAATTGCTAAACCTTGCAGCCTTACATCCTTCAAAAGAATGCATGGGTCCGCCAGATACTGAAGATGCATCCCACAACCTCACATCCTGTGAGCTCGAAGAAAGCAACAGTTGGGTCTCACCAGTGCGATATGACTGAACAAGTGTCAGAGGGGACTGGTGGCTGGTGCAACTTTCTATCACACCGTTGCTATTGCTTTCAAAAACTTTTATCTCTCCTGAGTGACTACCAACTACTACATGAGATGAGTCCGCGAGAAAAGTGATACATGTTAAAAGAGCACCAACATCATCCCGACAAGTTCTCCAAGGCCTAAATCTGCTGTAAACAAGCTGACGATCCCGACGACTTCCATGTACCCCACCAACATTTCTAAACTCACGAGAACCAAGGCGAGCTGTAATGTTCAATGGGGCATCAAGGCTTCGTTTGGGTTCAGGGCAAATATGAGGGTTTAGCAGAGAGAGAGGAGGCAGTGTTGTTATGGGTGCCGGACATTGCCGATGCTGGTGTTTTAGGTACTGAACAACAAGTGAGTCTAACGTTAATCTCTCTGTGGTGCTGGGCTGAGGGTCATTTGGAGCTCCAGCATGGGCCGCTGGTGTGACCTGACCTCCAATGTGAAAGTTAGAGTTTTGAACGTCATCCAAATTATCTGCCAGGCAACCAGTTGTTGGTCGTCCCTGGTGATCTCTTGGGTAAGCATTTGGTGTAGAAAACTCAACATCAGCTGCAAAACCACTTTTTCGCAAGGAGCTGGGTGTTAAACAAATCGGAGACGAAAATCCTTGCTCGCAGGTATTGAGTCGCTTCAAGGAGGAAGACAAACTGCCATTATCCGGAAGCTCAGACAACTTTCGTTTCATCGGCAATACAACTGGTGTTTTACAATGAGCCTCTGCATCAGCAGTTGGTTTCTGGGACAGTTCTGAAAGAGTTTGTGACGCGCCAGCAGTTACACAAGGTTGTTTTATGGTAGGTACCTTCCTCGTTGATGGTGGGTGTGAGTCAATGGATTTAGGCTGGCTTCTATGGTGCAAACCAAAAGAGGGAGAGAAAATCAAAGGCTTTTTCTTTGAAATCGAGTAAGTTGAGTCACATTTTAAGATCGATTCATCTGCCCGTACAGTTGGCTTTGCTTTCCCAGTGAGTAACCCACCTTGGGACCGACCAGAAGGCCACTGAGGCAGTACAGACAGGACATCTTGCACGGAAGATTGGTATCCAATGGACAATGGGGCCGCTAAGGATGGCAAAGGTGTCAACTGAGCCTCTTTCAGAAGTGCAGCAGCAGTTGTGGCCATCCCAGATGCCTGCAGGTGGTCGTGAATTAAGAGCAAAAGTTCCCTGAGATTTTCACAACCAACAAAATGACACCCATCACCCATCAATTTATGAGAAAAAACAAATAAAAGTGGTTGATATTCATAGCATACTATCAAAAAGGAACCAGCAGTTACCTGGGGTGGTAAGTGATAGGAGTGGCAGCAGCAATGGCCGCTCTTTCTATGCGTCTCAAAGTAGGGGTAGCAGCATCACTAGCTGCTAATGCACTTGCACGACCTGAGTTTGTTACAATCTGCTCAGGCGAACATTGACATGTCAATTCAAGCAAGAGAGAAGGCGAAGTTAAATGAAGAATAATTTGTAACAGTTAATTCAAAACTTCGGCGATAAAGATAATGTTATCAGGGTCGTTCTTTTATGCTAGAATACAAACATTCAATTTTTTTGTTGTTTTATTCTAAATTAAAATAACAATATCTCTAATTAAGAAATAGACTGAATATTAGCAATTGCTCAATGGACATGTACAGTAAAGCACTTCCATAATGAAGTGGCTGCACTGCAGGGACTGAATCCGTACAGAAGATTACATACATTCACAGCTTCAAGATAAAGATACCTACCGCAATCAGCTCAATGGCCACCTGAGAAAGTTCTGCTTGCCACCGACCTTGTTCTGTACCTGGCATCTGGCTCCCTGAATCTCGAATCAGTTCTGAGAGCTTTTTGCCAACCTAAGGTCAAGTAGCAGTTTATATAATTGATAATAATGTTGAAGAACAGTAAGCCAAAATATCAGAGTCTTAAAGTCTATATACAAAGTAGTAGCTCAATAAGATGCAACATCAACAACTCATTACAAATTACCGTATGACCAATAGACAAAAGATTTTACAGTATTTATATACTACCATTAAGTATTTCCACAGCTTAACATTACAGAGAACAAACAGATTTTTCCCATTTGGAAACTTAAATTGGATTTTGAGATTCCCATAACCCATTTGTTACTACTCTTCCTATGAAAGTAAGAATTAGTATTTGGTTTCTTAAGCAAGAATTGTAATAAATCTCTAAAACATACTCTCACTTTCACGGGCTGAAAAATCAAATTTTAAAACTAATTACATTTTTGTGATGCGACAAGAAATTTATTGGATTGGAATAACGGACAATATTGCATGAAGCAGATACTAGCTTTTACAAGATATATTTCCCAACGGATTCTTGAACATGGAAAAAGCCAAAGACAACACAACAGACGTTTACCTGCAGCCTTGTTAATATATGGGCGATAGTATCATCTCTAGCCAAACCTAGAAGCACGCGACATGTAAGAGCACGAAGACAGTCAAGAGCTGCAGGAGGTGAATATATTCTGGGCTGCAGGAGGTGTAGTAGAACCTTGATACCATTGTTGGCACGGACAGCCTCTCTTGCTTGACGATAAGCCAGTTCCAACTGCGCAGCAAGGCCAGCACAACCTGCCCCAGCACCTAAGGTTATTCTACGATCACCTACTAATCCTGAAGCTGCTATTGAAACATGGGTCTGTGTATTGTTACTAGTAGCCAGTGAACAAGTAGAGCTTCTTTCTACATAATTAGTCTCCCCGTTCCTTTCTCTTTGATCACCCTGGCTAGACACATAAACAGCCCGATCTGAGGTATTACGATCTGCATTTCTATCTCTAGTGTCCAAAGCAGGGCCTACAGAGGTGAAAGCAGAAACAGACTGCTGACCTTGTGGCAATAAAGATGGCTTATTGCTGATTGAAGGTGGAGGGCAAACAAGATTAATCAACACGTTTAATGCTGGCTGAATGATCTGCAGAAAGAAAATCATGTTATATACAGTAAACTATGCACATATTTTACTGCTCAAGCATATAAGCTTCAGAAATTAATTCCACCATATGCAAAAACATATAGTTAAAATTTAATTACCTCAGGATCCACAAAGTTACTGGCGACACTAGCTGCATCCAAAATGACTGCTATACCAACCCGATTATTGCTCAATGTGGCATTCACAATCATCCTACGGCTGTTAGGTACCAATGTAACGATGTGAAGAACACCCAACGCATATTGAAGCAGATCATGCAAGTAACGTTCCACTGGTGGCGCCTAAAAACAGACCAAATTCAATAAAGACAGAAGCAGAATTAAAGCTGACTCAAAAGTTGTGGGAAACCAGCATGTTATACCTGACATAACTCCAACATGATTATATGTCCATTAGCACTCAAAAACTTCTCAACAGCAGGCCATCGGGATCTTACAAACGAAGCCCCAAGCTTCCTATCCTTCTGTAACAGGAGAAAAACTGAATCCAGAGCCTCATTGCTAATGTCAAGTGGCTTGTCCACAGCACGTACACTAGGAATATTTCGAGTGGCACTTCGACTATTCTTATTTGGGCGAACAGACTCAACAAGCAAGAGCAGATGCGCTCTGAAATATTGTCGTAAAGCAACACAAGTGTGATAAGCTATCTGTTTCTCAGAGGATGTCAATACTTCTGATGCTGATCTCTCATTCCTCGATGATCCTGTACTAGGAAAGTTTAACGTCCCAGAATTTACCCCCGTCCTCACAGACGCAGCCTCATTTAAAAGCCCAAGTACTTTTTGTAAACCATCTTGTGCATCAAAAGCATCAAGAACCGCTCTAAAAACAAATGCAGCAGCAAAAAATAAGGCTGCATTTTTTCTTGCTTGATCTTGGGGACACTCAAGAAGTTGAATAGCTAACTCAACCACCTGATTGACAATATCTGAAGGAAGGGCACAGACACGCTCCATTATCCCCTGTAAAAAAATTCATTTTGATCAATGAAAAAGATGTCTATTAAAAAGGAAACTATACAGACAAGGATGAGCTACAAAACTCCTGAAAAAATTTTATTGCCAATGATGTTGAGTCTTCCTCTTAGAAAAGAAAAATTAATTAATCTTCAAACATAAAAGCTTCATAAGTAATATCTAGGCAATCAATAAGGGCATGACGCTACCTGAAGAGAACCAATCGTGAATAAGCATGAAGAAAGACCAAACCAGCTATGAGCAACTCTTGGGACAGCAAGTAGCTTCTGTATTCCGCCCCGATCCACAAACAATGCAGCAAACTTCCGATGAGCAGCCAAAGCACAAATTAACTTCATCACGTCAGGCAAAAACATTCCCATTTTCAACGTGTTATTATGTTTAGAACTCCTTTGCAGAAGTGTAAGGCATACTTCTACACCCTTTTCACGCAGTACAGGTCCCAAAACTTCAACATATTCCCCAAGTATCTCAAGGCACTGAATACAGTATTTTTCTCTAAGCTGAGCAAGGGACTCGGTATTTGGGATAAAAAACTCGTCAACAACCTCATCTAATTCCTTTTCAAAGACATCAACTATATTACTTAAACCATCATTTTCACTGTTCAACCCCCTACATATGAATAATTGGAATAATTAGGGATGTGAATCGAGAAATACTTCTTAAAGTGTGACTAGCAAGTAAAATGCAGAAACAAATACTTGCTGATCCATAAATCTCATGTGTTTGTGTAGCATCAGTAAATAATATAAACATTTAAAGGAATACCTGCAAACCTCAATGGCGTTGGCTGCATCAATTACAGTAGATGCTGCTCTAGAAGCAGCCAAAACTGCAGCTTGTTCATTATTGGAAGTCTTAAATTCCTGAGGTATATACAACAATGCATTTATAAAGTGACGGCTGACAAAAATTAAAAGGAAAAAAAAGAGTGGGACGAAGAAGAGTGGTATAATACATACCTCTAAAGCTGCACTTTTGACAACTTCGGCAGCAGCATCACCAACAGCTTTAATGGCTTCCAAAGGTGCATTAGCTGCTCTGGCTTCAGCTTCAGCTGCTCTAACAGCTTTCTTAACCATGTCTGAAATATTCGTAGTTCCAATTTTACACTCCAGGAAGCAGTCGTCAGTTTCCTCTCTCTCAAAAGCCATAGAATCAGTATTGATCCTGCTTGAATTCTTACTCGTGTCATGTAATTTCTTTACATCCGGATTTCTTAACAAACTCCTTTCTCTTGCATTTTGATATTGGTTACCAGAACTGGGTGAGGTTAAAATCTGGTCAGTATCAACAGAAGCTTCATTACCCTTTCCTTTTCCTCTGACCCTTCCACGATTTACCCTCCGCCTTGCTGTGTCGTCTCTTGCATTATCATCAAGATCACCACATTTTGTCCTCGCATCACGCAAATCTCGAGTTTTCCACCTGTTCTCCTCATCTGCATCAACTCTATAAAAATCAACCCCTTCAGCCAACTCCTCAGGACCTTCTCCACCTTCAATGCAGTGTTCTTTATCATGAAGAGGCTTACCAAAACTTTGTTCGTCCAAAGATCTCTCATCAGCAACCCTCAAATCATCAAAATGTGATGTTTCGTGAACCTGCCGAGCTCTCACCCGACTTTCTTCCCTACTCTTCATTCCACTGGTACCAGATGGAATCTTAGTCTCTATCAAATGAATAACGTCTTTCTGACTTGTATCTCCAAGTACTCGAATACGAAGATAGCGCATCAGTTTGGCAGACAACCTAGATGTCAATACATCTTCTAGCAATGGGCCCCCACTGAAATAAAGGGAAAAAAGAAGAGATAACATGTTAACCAGAGGACTATAGCACAAAAGGAGGCAGAAGCATCAATAAGATTAAAATAAGCCTACCCTGACAAACATACAGCAAGAAGTCCAGTAGAATAGGTACGCAACATTTCAGAATCAGAAACTTCATGGTCTCCCAAATCAAGCTTCCAATTCCGGTCTTCAGCAGAAAGTCTTGCAACATCTTCCATCACCCATTTTTTAATGTTATCTAATACGTCTTCTTCAAAAATATGAGGATACTGCAATCCAGTATGGCTCGTCAAATTCAATGTATAACTGATAAGATAAGAAAAAGCTATACATGCTGCCTAGAGTAGATGAACAAAGTTCAAGAAAAAGGAGAGTGAACATACCATCCAAGTTAATGAACAGCCTAATAAAAGTCTTGCAGCAGCTGCTTGAATGGACATCGAATATCTGGTTTCTACTAGAAGCTTAAAAGATATCAACTCGAAAAAATCATCATTATCCTATAGAAGAGAAAAAATAGATATTCAATATATTAGGTCCTTCATAATATGCGCAACCTTTGGAAACACACACAAGAAAATATAGTCCTTCCCAAAAAAGATCATTAAAAAATTCACTAGACGCAAACAGAAAATTTAACTACCCGAACTACATTCCCAAGCTTTCCAATGCTGTGAGATGCACGACCATTACTAGAGGATGAACCATTCTCCTCCATATACCTGCACACTTATTTGTGTTATAAACTTAAAGCCAAATAACAGTGAAGGATTACAATAACTTTGCTGCATAGGGGAAAAAACTCCAAATTTTGCCCAAAAAAAAGAAACATGAAAGGCAAGTGTTCAAATAGCAACCCAGCAGCATAGAAGCCAAAGCAGCTCCTGGAAAGAGGCAAGCTCTTCAATAGAATGGATAATATCCGACTTTCTAATAGCATATCTGTCCAGTAAATTTTCACTAAATGAACAAAAAAATTTAACGAAACAATAAAATATTTACATTTTTATCTCAATCTGTAGAAAAAATAATGTGACAAAAACTTCTACCATATATTTAGCCGCTTCGTGGGAGAATCATCATTATACACCTCAGCAAAATAATTCTACAATATGCATGTCCATTTTTTTTATAACAACATGTTCTGCTAACGCTTTATTGTTTATCATTTGAAATCATTACTCTTTCCTTATTTGAAACCCGAAGTCACTTTCTTTGGCATGACCAAGTTTTTATTGGTAGTTTGTTTCGTGCATTTGAATCAGAAATCCACATTCACATAGCCACACATCTATCTTCCCCTACGCTACACCTCTTGGACGCTGACGATAACAAAAGAACTACATCATAAACTTCTCCGAACAAATGCCGACACTTTTACATTCTGACACTTCGAATGACATAATTAAACACATACTCGAAGAAAAGAGGTTAGATTGTTCAGCAGAGGGATGAACTAACCGAGACTCTTGGGTTTCAAAGAGCGAGGCGAGAGCGTGAAGGACAGTGGGATTAGGATTGTCGGGTGAAGAAGTGATCTTCTCCATCAACTTCTGAGCCTTGGCTATCAACTCGCCATCCTCATTTAATTCTTCTCCTTCTTCCTCTTCTTCTACTTCTTCTTCTCCAGCATGAGACTGTGATTGAGATTCCGCCACTGCAGTAAGGGGTGTCGAGGCTTCACCATCACCTTGAGTATGGTTCAACTGCTCATCCATGGTCGACTCCATATCCAAATCTGATTCAGAAAATAAAAAACGAATAGTTGAATTCTTTTCGTATCTTAATTTGTTTACATACACACACATAATCTCTCTTCTTCGTATCTGTTCGTTTTTATTGAACGGACATGGGTTCCGCAAGTCGAATCGGAGGTAGAAGTGGAATGAGGAGGGAAACTAGAGGTTTTATGGTATTGCACTACTACTTGATTGCCATTGTCACGAGAAGAAACGATAAATTGGGGAGAGAGAAGAAGGTTCGGGAGCCATCTCAGGCCGCAAAACCCTAACACGGACCATATAGCCCCAGCCCAACACCAGCCCCAGCCCCAGCCCAGCTTCTCTGTTTATAGAGAAATCATAAACCTCCGATGTAATCATTCATTTATTCTATTTAATATTTGTATTCAAAATTCATTATTTGTTGAGGCTGATCTTGATCCACCACTCAATCGCCAATACTCTTTTTATTTTTGCTATAGAAATTCTCGAATTCAAGATCTACACGAAATTTCTTGAGAAATTAAACCGGACCCATCACTCCACGAGCACTCGTCAAAAAATCAATTACTCGTACCAAAAGTGATTAGCCGTAACCATCGAACATGTTTTTTTGACTTGAAACATTTACTGATTTTAGGTAAAAAAATAAAAATCAATATCAACAATTTAATTTTTAGCATGATATTAATAGTTGAATCATTTGTACAAATGATATGTAGAAGTTATTGTTCTCAATCACATGTACACGGCCTTTCACTCTAATACCTTGTACAAATACACAGTGAGTAGATCTCAATCACAAGAAGATTCCACTCAAAATAAGAGCACCCAGCAACAACACTCCACAATTAAACCTTTTGAAATGCTCTAATCTCCTCCAACTTACGGCTTCCGATGGTGAATCCCTCGATGTTTCGTCTTCGATCATGATGATGAACCAACAGTTTCCGATAGTCGGGTCTTGGTTCGTGACAACAGAGAGATTGGGGAATTTGCAGGCACTTGCGAGTTGATTGTGAATTTGATAGTAGTTGTTGAAAGCATATGAGATGTTCCCTCGAGCGTCTAGACTCGAGCACGACGTCCCGTAGCCGAGACTCGTGCAATCTCCATTTGCACAAGCGTAGCTAACGCTATGGGCCACTTCTGGGTCGTCGAGGCTGGCGGAGGACGACAAAACGCACCACTGTCTAGACAGATACTTGACATTTGTGGCTGCAACTAAGCCATTTGAGTTGCTTCCCAAGCTGAGTTGGTATTTGGGTTGTCCATCATAGTAAAACAACCCCCAATGTCTCTCGAAGTTTCCGGGCTGTATGCTTTTTGCATCTTCATCGATGAGGCTAAACAAGTAGGCATCCAACGGACCCTGCCTCATCGGGGTTCCTTGCCCCCCTGCAAATCGCGAGATAAAACCATGGTTGAACGACTGAGCATACTGGAAATTTGCATTTCGGTCCCCGTCAGTTGGCCATCCGAATTCTCCGACGATTATTGACATGTTAGGGAAGCCGTTTTTCTGCAAGGCCCACACGAGAGTATCGTAGTTTGCAGTGAATACGTTGTCGTAAATTCTTCCATTATCGTTTATCTGAGCAGAGGAGCCGTTGAAGAAGGCGTAATCGACCGGAAAATTCGGATCGTTGTAAAGGCTTATAAATGGGTAGATATTGACAGTGAATGGGCAGCCATTGTCACTCAAGAATTTGACAATCGAAAGCATGAGATCACGAATATCATTACGGAAATCGCCTGTGGAGGGGAGAGATGTTGAACTCTGGTACACATCTGCATTCATGGGGACGGTGACCTTAACTCGAGAGCTCAACCCGACTTTAGAAAGAGCCGACTGCACGTTTTGAAGAGCCGGAAAAGTTGTTTGGAGGAAACTTCCATTTAAGGTTGTTAAAAATGGCTCATTCCCAACTGCAACAGACCTTCAGAAGAATGGATGAACAGATAAATTGAACAGAACCAGGCAGAAATTGTCAAAATGAAAGCAGCAAATTCAACAGCAAACAAGGATTCACTGTGCACAACCAAATCTATTTTTAGAACAAAGTTAAGTAGAATTTCCATCAATTTCCCATGTGTAAGCTTTGTAATCAATTTAATTAGCATATATATTATCTGTGCATAACTCAGACATTCAGATATTACTCTGCAAGAACTCTGTTTGTCTGAGATGTGATGGGTGCTGCATCTACCGATGATCGGCAGATGATTGATCGGCAGCTACCGATGGGTGCTGCATCTACCGATGATCGGCAGATGATTGATCAGCAGCTACCGATGGGTGCTGCATCTACCGATGATTTGATCGGCAGATGCACATCTACCGATGATCGGCAGATGATTGATCAGCAGCTACCGATGGGTGCTGCATCTACCGATGATTGGATCGGCAGATGCAGAATAATCGGCAGATAAAGTAATGCTCGGTAGATGCGGAGACGAATCGTTTCTTTTACTGTTCTGGAAAATTCTGCAATAAAGAATCCAAATTTTAGAAGATAAACAGTCACCTAATAAAAGCACCCACGTGATGTGGCTCAAGGTGTTTAAATTCTATTGATGTAAAATTAATATTATTGTTTTAATTTGATGGAAATTAAAACACTAATGTATTAAAAGGAGGAATGGTCCTCTCTCTACCTTACCTTACGTGAGTATTTTCCATCAAGCTCACTGAAGAAAGAAAGTGAAAGGGAAAGAGAGAGAAATCAATTCTCACGTTATGGACTCGGGTTAATGTCATGTTAATAAGTTATATTTCTTTCACTGTCAAGGTTCTATTTTATTACTAACAGAGAAGAAACATATCATGTTTATTTGATTGCTCTCTTAATGAAGCTTGTGAAAATCAATGGTTCAAGATTCTGTAATTGCTCTGTTAAGACACTAAGAGCAAATAAAGTTTTATAGCTAACAAGATGAACTCACAGATTAATCAATCAGAGAGAGAGAGAGAGAGGGGTACCTGATGTTCACGGCGGAGATGAAGGCAGATACATTTTTGGCAACCCAGGCCTCTGCAGCTTGAATATTATTAGCCAAATTGTAGAGCATATCATTTGGAATACCCACCATAACTTCAATTCCAGAATTGCGAAGGGCGTTCAACGATACTGAATCGGCATCAAAAAGCTTAACTTTCTGAAATCCATTAGCTGTCAACAGCTTTACCACAGTAGCAGCCGGCAAAGGGTGCGTCGCCTGCGTCCCCCAGTTTACTCCAATTCCGATCACTGAACCGAACAGCTCAGAGAAGAACAACAAGGCCACGAAAAGCACCTCAGAATTAACTCCCTTAAACAATCCCATGGAATAGGGAAGAGAGAGAGATAATCTTGAAGCAGAACTTCCAAAGTAAAAAACAGAGATTGTTTTATTAGATTCTTGGAAAGTAGACAAGTTTGTTCTGTGTAAAACGATTCAGAAACAAGGCTGTAGAGCCAAAAACTTGAATAAAAATGAAAAATCAAAGAGAGAAGGCGGATGAAAATCAGAATATTACAGAAGACAAACAAAGCAAGATCACATACAATCAAAGACACCCAGAAGAAACCTGCAGAATTGGGTATTGAAAAAAAGAGATAGAAAGAAACCCAGAAAGAAGAGACATCGTAGGTGAAACCCAGAGAAAGTATACTCTATGGGTATTATCCAACCGACCGAATACGTTGAAAAATTTGATCGGAAGCTTCCACTCAAGAGCTTGGAATCACCAAATTAACATTTTATCTTTTATTCATTAAAGAAAGGCATGATTAAAGCCGGCCACGACATGGCTGTCGTTATCCGTCAGCTTTCTTGCAATGAAAGACCCAATCTTCAGTTAAGACACGATCGACGCTAGTTAGAGCAACTGCTTTCCTCCATTTGCTAACGTTTTTAAATTACAGGGCTGGTCAAGGACATAAATTGTAAAATTAAATAAAGTTTTTTTCTTGTAAAAGTCTAAGGGACGTAGAATAACCCATAAATTATGGAGTCAATTTGACTTCTAAACTATATTGAGTACAAATAAACTCTTAAACTATCTTGAAACAAATTAAGTATGATCATCATATTTTGTTAAATTATCTCGCGGTCACCTGCAGATTGATTAAGATCAGGCCTGCACGTAAAAAAAAAAAAAATTAAAACCTCTATAAGCGAGGGCGACAGTGACCCAAACGAGGTCAACTGCGATTGTCACCCTCCCTTTAACGCAGTTGCCGACATTTATACGCGGTCGTCCGCACTTGAAATGCGGACGACTGCGAGTAAATTTAACAGAACGTGACAGTAAAAGTTGACTTATTTTTTATAGATAACTTAAAAATTGATTTGTACCTAAATAAAATTTAGAGGTGCAGTTTGTGTACAATCATATAGTTTAAAGGGCAACGAGAAGTGGAGGGTACGCTTGTAGGAGCATGGGATGGGTGGATGGGGTGTGTCAGGGTCTTACAGGGTGAGAGATAGGGAAAGGGCGAGGAGTATGGGCCAATGACAGTAGAACGTAGTTGAGCCAGACCCATGCACCTTTATTGCATACTCAAGCCTCACTCATTCATGGGCCCATTGGCCATTTACAAGTTTGTCCTTCCAATTTATATTAATTGAGAAAGATTTAGTTTAAAAAGCATATTAAGTTTGTCTAATTGTTTTCAGTTTTGTGGAGGTTAAAACGTAATTGACTGTTAAAACCTGGCTGGCAGAGGCTAAAAATGGAAGATTAACAGATAAGAGCGCAGGAATCGGAGGGAAGTAGTTGCGTGCGGTCTGATTCCCTGGCAGCCTCTCCCTTGAATCTCTCTTCTTCCGTCCTTATATATACAGGTATTCTTCTTCTTCCAGAATTTGGGGCTCAGATTGTGGTTCTTCTTGAGAGGCAGAGAGATTGGGCGAGCGAGGGTGATTGACCTTTTGCTCTCGCCGCACCACCCTTCTCTTCTCTCTTATCGCCGCCAGTGGTATGCGTTTCGTTTTTCTGTGGATTTTTTCGCATTTCTTTTGGTTTTTGAGTGTTAGTACATCATTTCGAGTTGAGTTTTGTTTATTGATTGGATTTTTCTTCCCTGGTTTATTGATTTATGAGCTTCTTTTTAAAATGTATTTCATTCTAGGGAATCAGGTTATGATTTTTTATTCGCTCTAAGAATCTTGTTAGAGATGCATCTCTTGTGGATAAGACGCAATTGTTTATTGATTTATTCAATCATTTTGGTTTTGCAATTGGTCCCATATAATTGTTAATTCGCTGAAAAATGTACGTAGTCCTGTGTAACTAGTTCTTTTTCTTGCTACGGAGTAACTCTAGCTATTCCTTCCATAAAAGAGAGAGTAACCATTATTGCATATGTTTCCATCCTGCAGCTATTTCATTTAAATTTCTCTCTGAAGCGATGGGTGTTACTATGAAGCAAATGGCCCTTATAGTTGGATTTTTTGGTGTGCTGTCTTTCGTATTCGGTATTATTGCTGAAAACAAGAAGGTGAGAAGAATTTCATCAATGATGATAGATTCTTTCAGTCTTAACGACCAGAACAAAAGTGTTAACTTTTTTTTTGCTTCTTCTGATACCCATATGTAATCTTATTGTTCTGGAACTTGAACAGCCTGCATCTGGAACTCCAATTGAAGGGAAAGATGTAGTCATCTGCAAGTATCCATCTGCTCCCACAGTTCCTTTGGGATGTCTGTCCGTCGTGTTTCTCCTTGTCTCTACTGTGGCTGGATATTTCTCTCTGTTTTATCCTTATAAAGGAAAAGCTGTTCCCCGAGGAGCCATATTTCGAAGCACAAGTTTTACAGTGTTTTTCAACATAGCTGTGTAAGTATAATCATAGCCAGTTCTAATCTCTTTATTTTTTCCCTAAGAGTAGAAGGGTCGAGCTCATTAACTTGCCCTTTTTTGGCCAGTCTCTTCTTTTATGTTCATCTTTCAGAAACCATAAATTTATATTATCATCTTATAGCCTTCCCTGGAGTTTGAATTATTTGAAATTGAAGTGATTACTTAATTGCCTAATGGGTTATATATTTACTTCTTGAATTAATCTGATATACCTTAGTTGAAATCATCACTTAGGCATCGTATGCGGTTAGTTGACATGAATTATATGTGATATTGTGTATTTGATCGATCTGCGGTAAAAGAGTTCATCTCCTAAAATTTGCAGATTCACAACCGGGCTTGCCATCACACTGCTGTTATGGCCGACAATAACAGAGCATCTTCACCTGATCCGAAAAGTCCACCACAATCTCCAGACAGACTGCCCCACGGCTAAAACTGGTCTTCTTGGCGGAGGTGCTTTTGTGTCCCTCGATTCATCTCTCTTTTGGCTGGTGGCACTGATGTTGGCGGACAACGCCCGGGAGGACTACTTTGAAGAGACAGAGAAGAACAGTAACGGTTATGAAGAGGATGCAGTTGTTACGGGTAGTGCTTAATTGTGCTTAAATTTGAGTAATAATAATCTGGATTCTACTCTGTACAAGACATGAAGTTATTATTGGAAGGATTTGGTCTGTAAATATATCTCATGGTCTTGCATTTCTATTTGGATTATGTTATTAGATTTGGACTGGTTTCTGAAGCTTTATAGTTGGAATGGCAAAATATCTTAGCATACTTTGTAGATTTGATAGTTGGAAGCTGCTGTTGTTGTTCTTTATTTGCAGATCTGCACTTGACATATTTTTTAGTATGTGATAATGTCATTTATTCTATTAATATTAAAATAAAAAAGCTTGAAAATATTAGTAAACTATTAATGATCATTAAAATAAATAAATGATACTTATCAATAAAAATACTAAATTATAAGTTCATTAACAAACTCGTTCTTAAACTATTTTTGTTAACAAAATAAACTTTAAATTATCATTTATTAACAATCTAACATTTTGTGGTCACCTACAGAGAAAATGTAATCGTTCGCACTTGAAATAAATGTAAAGCACACTCGTGAACAAGCGACCTCGTCTCCACGAAAATTGGCTGCACTTGAAATAGGTACATAATGTACTGGAGAACGGGCGAAATCGACTTCACACTAGTGTATGTGCGGTCGCCAGCAATTAAAATTCGATCAATTGCGTCTAGATTTAATGATAGGATGATTGCCTTGTTAACATACGATAGTTTAAAGTTTATTTTGTTAACGAATATAGTTTAAAGTTTATTTTATCACGGACCATATAGAATTTTTTTTTAATAAATAAATGAATAAATAGAATAATACCGATAATCATTAAAATATATGAAATAATTATAACTAAATAAAATATTAAAAAAATCTTATTTTATCAGGATTATATAAAGGGAGATTGGGGACGTAACGATTAATACTACTACTACTACGCTGCTGCTGTTTTAGAAGGAACCAGAGGATCATCAGCCAGTAGTTATCCAGGAGAAGAAGTAATTTCTCTGGTTTATAGCTATTTCCTGAACATTGACTTATCTTCTGGCCGCATGAGAGTTAGCTTTTTAGAACGAAATATTTTACATCATTTATGCGTCACACTTGTCTTTGTTTTTGAACTTCTTTTCACCTTTTTCAACACGAGTACGATTGCTTCTCGACAATTGTAAGAATTATGTCTAAAAAGGCTAAGAATGAATGTTTTTTCAAAAAAAAAAAAAAAATTGATCGTGACTCTGATACTGATGGTGGCTCATCCAAAGCAGAGCCTAAGACGCCAGTGATTCTGAGGATGAATCTGATATTGGCAGTGATGATAAAGTAGATAGGCACAAAAGTAGGGGGCGTGATTTCCATCAGAAGGAATCAAGCCAAGGGAAAGAAATATATGGTGGTAAAAGTAGCAATTCGGGGAGGTCAAAAGTAAAAGAGGATTCTTTTTCTTGTGCTAAACATGGTATTTCAGATGATGACCAAGAAGATGGAAATGAAGATGATCAAAATGAGGGAGGAAAAACTAATAGACAAGGAACCAAGAATGATGGTATCAAGTCTGGTGTTGGAGGAGGTGATGATAGAAAAAACAAAAAGTTGAGCTATTATGATCGGAGTAAATCTCAGTATGGAAGTGAAGATCATTTGAATAAGAGGGAGCTTGAGGATAGTAACGATGATATGCAGCCTTTGATTAAGTAGAGACGACTCAGGTCTGGGATAGAATCAGAATACCATGAACATCGAAGCAGAGACTATAATAAGACATGAATCTCCTCCTGGGAGAAGAACTGATCTTGATTTGGAAGAGTGTGGGATGATCTCAATTATCTGATTTTCTGAATCACTCTTAGCTTTGCACTCCTACTTCTGCGGTTGGAGTTCTCTTCCTTTTCCGAGGGAGTGATGGGTCTCTTTGTCAGAATTGTTCCTCGCAGACCTTCTACTCTCTGTTTAATCCACCCATCTTCTTCATTGTTCCTCCTCTCACAGTCTTCAAATGCATCTCTTCCGTCGCCCTTTATGATGTCCAGAAATGTTCGTTTCACCACTCTATCTTCCAAACTGTGGAATGAAATCACAGCAAGCCTACCCTCTGGCGCGAGGCAGTCGAAGCAAGTATAAAGGGCGTCTTCCAGCGTCTTTAGTTCATCGTTAACTGCTATCCTCAGCGCCTGGAACACCCTTGTTGCCGTCTTTATCCATCCTTGCCTTCCTTCTGTTTCAATGAATTATCATTTTCATAACTGTGCTCAAAGCTATGCATTTCATTCATCCTCTCACGCGAGGGAGATTCATGTTAGACAGTATAGAACAGCGAAAGCAAAGGAAAGTAAGTTGCAAAGAATCAAAGTAGGATTTATAGGAGGGAGAAACTTACGTCTCGTGACGGCAGAACTACGAATAAGTTGTACTAAATCACCAGTGGAGTGCAATCCACCACAGGATCTGGCTTTAATAATTTTATTCTGAAGAGAACGCCAGTTGCTTTCTTCACCATATTCCTTGAGGATTCGACCCACTTCCTCCTCTGGCCAACTGTTCAAAATGTCTTCTGCTTTCAGACTTGCCTGTTAATAAATTAAACTCAATGAAATGAAATTTCCCGACTGTCTAGTTTTCATCTTGGCAATGGGCATAGGCATCTTCATCATTGTTGTCTTGTGAGAACAATTTTTTTCACAAGAGACGCAACAAATGTGCAGTGTGGTTATCGGGGACAGCAGAATATGAACTGTTTGTTAGTTATCTTGTGCAAAGGTCATAGCTTTATCGCACCTTTCCACACTAGCTCTTAATCCAGAACCTTTTACAAACTATACTCGATCTACCTAAGGCAAATTTAGGCCCATTCCAATAAGCATCTGTTTTCAACCTTATTTCTCTCTCCCAACTTAGTTAGCAAGCTTTCACTAAACCAAAATATTCCGAGACAGTTCTTACCGAAGGATCCATCCGCATATCCAGTGGTCCACTACCAAGCACGCTGAACCCTCTTTCAGGACTGTTCACCTAAGCATAAAACATTGCCCAATTAGAAGAGATATCACATCATCCTATACTGAAGCTGCAATCTATACTGGCACCGTAATATAAGATTATGAACGAATGTTAAAGTTAGAAATTGATAGAAAAGCAAGGAGGATATGGGGGGTCGTGTGAGTAGGAAACAGAAAACATCTATTCTAGTTCTGTCATCAGCTATGGGTGTTGGAGATGTTGACTAAAATAACTTAATCAAGATAGTCAAATCAAGCAAATATGCGTTTCCTATTATAAAACATGATCCAGAAATCCTGATTACAGACCCCAACCAGAACGAAAATTCAGTAGCTCAAATAAAAAAGATGTCAGGATAAGAGGACGGAAGAGGGACGGAGATTGTTTGCAAACCCACCTGCATGGATGACATTCCCAAGTCCATTAAAATGCCATCAACTCCAGTTTCTACCAGTTTCTTATCAACCTCCCCAAGAAGAGACTTTATGTACTTATAATTTTTCAAAAATATATGTGCATTGACATCAGAAGTAGGATTTGGGAGCTGCATCCGATATCGAGCCTTCTCAATTGCAATTGGATCCACATCCATCCCGATGTAAAATTTCAACTCTGGATGTGCTTGAACTATCTGTTTTCCAGCTAGCCACGGAGAATCAGATGGTAAGATTGCCATCAAACTGAGAAATTCAAACTATACTATAACTGATAACTCAACATTATTACCAATCTTTGCTGTCTTATAGAAGATTAATGACCAAATAACTCGTTAATAGCGCGAATTAAGTGACATACAGCTAAGGAATGGCCGCCAGCCCCAACTGTGCAGTCGACGAAGGAACGGAGGGGCCTCATAGAAGAGGCGGGGAATACGTCCATGACTTCAGCAAGCATCACCGGGATATGTCCCTTGGTTGCACCTTCTAGCGGAATTGCTACATCATCGAAGTCTTTGTCTGAACGGGTCCTCCTCTTCTCTTTTACCAATCCCGGTGGTGATGAAGAAGAAGATGGTGGTGCTTTCTTTTTCTTCTTCTGTGCATTAGCGGTGGAAACGAAATAGCAACGAGAAGCGTTGGGTGGAATTGAAGCAATAGAGGTACGACCACGTAAACGAATTATTTTCGCAAAGCTAGACGAATAGAGCAAGAGCTTGGATGATGATTTCAACGCCATTTCATATGATGAAGCCCCGCCAGGTTGGGTTTGTTTAACCAAAACAAGTTGCAGTCTTGCGACAGAGTTGATGGAAAATGGAAATGGCGAAATTCTGCTGCAACTCAAATGGTTTTACTCCAGGCTAGAAAGTTCAGCACTCTCCAGCCTCCAGCCCTAAATCGTTCGTCCTGATGCCTCGTGAGTCTAAACCATAGGGCCAGCCCTTTCTTGGAGGCCATTACCACATAGTATTCTTATTGGGCTTGAGATCCATATCTTCTTAATCACCGTTCTGTTACGGTGCTTGACGGTGATAACTTCGTTCCACTCTCCACCATTGAAGCCTCTTATTCCTGTAACGAGACAGACGATGATTAGGGTAATTAATAGATTTAAAACAGAATGCTTTTGGGTTTAACAGATGACGAAAAGTAGATGAAACCTTGCTTTGGTTTTGCTTTTATGACTGGGTCGCTCCTACACGTCCATTCCCTTTCCTTTTATAGTCGTCTTCCTCAACAACCCCTCTTTCTCTTCCCTCCTCCCGTCCTCTTCAACTCATCGATTCGATTCGCCGGGCAAGCCTCTGTTTGGCCTCTGGGGTTCTAATGGGAGAGCCTGGTTCCTCTTCTTCTTCGCCTGGGGAGACAGAAAGATCGAGCGAGCAACGGATTCATCCTGATTCGAAATTCAAGTCAGAGCCGAGTACCACTTTCTTTGGCAGGCACCGGATGACAGCCGCCATTACCAAACTCCAGAATGAAATCAACTTCATTCAGGTCAGCTAGTCTCTCTTCTTCCCCCTCCATTTCCCTTCTATTTTCGTTCTTTTCTCCTCCTGTTCTGCTGTATTCAGAGCTAGAAAAGCGGTGTTGAGAGAAATTTGAAATCGTCTGGTTTCAAAATATTGACTCGGAAATGTTGAGATTTCTCTTTGGAGAATGAATCCTTAAAGATTGTGATGCAGGAAGAGTTAGAAAAGCTAGAGACAATAGGGGGGTCGTCCATTGTATGTGCAGAGTAAGCTTATGATTGACCTTGTAAATTGATCTTCGTCTCCAAAACAATCATCGGCGTCAATCCAGTTGAATTAAAGCTTTCATTTTTTTTTTCTGTAATTTAAAGCAGATTAATTCCCAGTGTAGAATCCATACCTGATCCCTTGCTCCCAGTGTAAGAAATCATCCCTTCATTTCGTCACAGCATGTTGTCATTTTTTGCATCTCCTGACGAAGAGTGAATGTGATATTGTATTGTACAGAACGAAGGGTCCGGCGGATGCGAATTGGGACCAGTGGTTCAGAGGAATTCACAGCAGCAGAGGACACAGAGCGTTGGATCTGTTGAGAAAGAGAGAGAGAAAGGCATACTAGATCAATCATCACCTTCATTTTCCATTGCTAGTACGAGGTTGCTCGTTCCTGCAAAAGTAGAATGTTGGAACTGTATGTTTCAAGAAAAGATATTACCCACTTTTTTTTTTTCTTTGTTCAGTTCATCGAAATTTTCGTCTGATCTTCTTGATCATGTCCAACTACTCAACTGGGTAATATATCGCAAGTCATAAAAGTAATTAACTATACTGAATCATAAAACATGTCACGCTTTAGATGTTCCAAATTAATGACGTACAGGCAAAAGCTGCATGCATTTTCAATCCTAATTTTATTGCACCAATTACACTGATCGTGAGTATTCATTCTCCTCGTTCATTCTTAGGGTGAATTATCCGTGCGAGCCTTGAGAATCAGTGATACAGTAATTCTGGCATTGACATTTTCTTCCATTATAGAACCTGTATTACTAGTTCTAGAAGCAACAACTTCTTCCCTATACTTCTAAGTTGTTGTAGTTGGCATCAATGGAACTACTATTTCATCCGGCATGGGATTGAACCGTGACACAAGTTCTCTGTCCCTCAAATGTTCTTTCACAACAGATTCGAACATTTCCACATAGACTATCATTACATACTGGAGTTGCATTTACAAAAGATGCACGGCTCTTTCTCCCACATTACTGGTGGGAAGGAGGAACCAACCTGCGTACTTGACAAAATGAGACAAAAAGTTAAAGACAACGCCACAAATAAGCATAGTTCATTCTTAGTACTGTCCTGAAATCTACGCTTTCCTTTGCCTTTTGTTTTTATATCTTCACCTTTTCGTGAACTGGGATTTAAGTGGTACAAAAAGGGGTCAGAGTCTATAATTTTAGCCAATCTTTGAGAAGACAAGGAGAGTCACACAAGTCCAGTATTATCCATCTCCAATTCTATCTCCTGTATATTCTCGTTTGTCTCCCTCCTGAATTTCTTTTCTCAGTCGAAGCTGTGTTTGGATTTGGACGCCTTCCCACACTGCCATACTTGAGAGGAACAACTTGTTCAGTGTATGATTTTCCAGGGAAGTTCCTCTTATCTTTGGGTAGCATTCTTAGCTGAGGCAACCAGTAAGCAACATATTCTCCCTCGGGATCATAAGTTTGGGCCTGTCACGCAGGAGAGAATGGGGATATTAAACCAGAATAGATTAAGTTAATATGTACTGCACTTTTACTGCTACAATTAGTGAGTGATGACTTTTCTACTTATAGATCCGGTCATCTCTTCATTGGATGTGGACACCATATCATATATTTATCATAAAAGATGAATATGTAGAGAATTACACGTTATTATTTTCAGAAGACCGAAACAACAAGAAAATATCCTACAGTGCTGGATAAATCTATTATATTTCCTAAATGCCAAAGAAATATGTTCTCACGTCATTTCATTCTTCACCAAAATTTAAAAAATAAAGAAATAAACCTGCTTGGGTATGCTGAAATAACGATCTTCCCTGGGGTCATTACCAACTCCTGAAGGAAACAATAAAATGGTGATTCTCAGAACTCCTACCATGCCGTGCAGTTTCGGCGTTAACATTCAAAATAAATCATGAGATATGTTCATGCCTTGGTATCAATCAACTTTCTGGCTCCTTAGTAAAAGATTTTCGAATTTCATGTCTACATAATAACTTATGCACTGACAGTTATGGTCAAACACTTTACAGGAATCAACGATAAAAGTAAGTGCTTAATGAATACCGTCAAGTATATCCATACTGACAAGTTATGCTCTGTTGTTAAGACTTCCAACTATAAGAACAAATGTCAGAGACAGGCAAAAATAGAACATTAACATGAATCCCATATCAATTACCTGAATAGAAAGCTAAAGGGTAGTTTGTCAATTGATACCTTGCGACATGTACTAGTAGGCGTACCAAGAATGACAATCAAAATAAAAGGGAAAAAGGCAATAATGTCAAAGGATGAAACAAGTGAGCCTAAAACCTGCTCCGTAGGTCCAATTTCCATAATTAGAGCATGGGTCATAATCCAAAAGGCAAGTCTCAAACCATTCAGCTCCCATGCGCCAATCAATACCCATATCTCGAACAAGAAAGGAGCACACAATCTGTAGAAATGATACTAGTCAGCTAGCTGGTGCAGCAACGTATAACAGTCAATTCCTTTATATATATTACACAGTAACATACATGATTCAGATAATTTGTAACTCAAGGCACATAAATACAGATATCCTACTTCTCAGAAATTCAAAATAAAACTTTGACAATACCTGTCGTCCTCGGTTCGACATGAAGCCAGTTGCTGATAGTTCTTTCATGTTAGCATCAATAAGAGGATATCTGCAAGTTCATATCACACTGATCAATAATTGGTAAACGAAGAAGTTTATACTGAGCAGATCAAAGCATTTGGCTTCTTTATTATTTAAATATTGCCTTTTTAATTAACATTATTCTGTCGCAACTGGAAGGAGGAGGGGGATTTAGTAGAATCATTGCCAATTCAGGAAATATCAAACAAAACTTGTATCATTTTTATGTGGTAAGAACTCTAAAGAAACAAAATGGCATACCCAGTCCGTCCATCTCTCCATAACTCAAACATATTCTTGTCTTGACTCCAACTCAATTGCAATTTTCTAGGACCACCTACAAAAGAAAATGTGATGATAAAAAATATAAACCACAATAAGGACACATTTTGTTTGTAACTAGATACATCAAAAATCATTTGGTCAGAATTATTAAAATCTACCGAGATGAAAGAGGGAATTCCCATATTTGAGTGAAAGAAACCTGAAGTAATCCCTCCATATCAATTCAAAAAGAACCCTGTGCAATTAGATGCAAAGTGAGAGAAAAGGAAGTAGAAACGTCCAAATGAATCAATAGTAAGTTTTCAGGCTGGTTCACTAAAAAAAAAACTAACTTAAATTGTATTTCAGAGCAGAGAGCCATAGTACTAAATAAACATCAACATAACAACAGAGAGAGGTAGGCAGAGGGGGATGGGGAAAGGAGAAACAACAATACCAGTATGTGGATTCATTTGCTATACATTCCTTTTCGAATCTCCTAACCTGAAGAAAGTATTTTCATAATATTTAAACTCCGTTAAGGTCAGAATATTTGAGCGAATAAAATGAAATAGAAACCTCTTCATGGATTAGCCGTGCTGAGAGGCTTCCTGAAGCAAGCCATGGAGAAAACTTTGTTGAGTAATCAGGACCTAACATCCCATTCCTTATACTTTTATATATCTTCAACAAATCCTAAATTTACCATGAAATAAGAACAACTAAGTAGTCATTATATTACCTTAATTAAATAAACTAAACTATGATTCTTCTTCTTCAAATGGTTGGCAAAGTGTAATCTTATAGAATTCAGATGATGTATCTCGGACCATACAAAATGAACAAGAATCTTTATGCCGGATTGAATCACTTAAAATTTGCAGTTACCACCCTCCTAAAATAGACGTTATCCATTGTCTGCCACTGTCTTTTTTTTTTCAGAAACCATTATTAATATACCTAGAAGGAAAGTCTTTCTCTGAAAAAATTAAACCCAAAAATCAAGAGCTTGGAAGCGGTCTCGCAGGAATTTTTTCATCATAAATACAGCATCGACAAATAGAAGAAGAAATGTCTTTCCTCACCTTCTTCCAGAAATATTCATTTATTCTGCTGAGTGCAGCACTCTCCCCACCGATGAACTTCATCCCTCTCTTAACCTGAATCAATAGAAAACTACATCACCAATAGCCCTCAAATCTTTTGTAGTCTTCTAACAAGCGCACCAATTACACATGTGCCTACTGTATAACCCACATTTGTAGACTGAAGCCCCATTTGATCCAGTGATGGAACACATCCCCATTCGTCAATGTTTGGAGGAGGCCCAAGAGAAACCGGAACTTTGATGCACCCTCTAACCGTGCATTTGGTTTCAACAGACTGCAAGATATGGTCATAGAGAAAGAAAACTGCTGTTATAAGTGTCGGCAATACACCATGTAAGAGCGAACATTGAAATGGTAGTTGATGAAAATGAAATAAACCACACCTTTCGAAATTGAGTATACACGTCTGGTAAATTGCTAGTGGTGAATGGGAGATCTTCTATGTGGTATAAAGTGGTGCCCCAAACAAGATGCAAGTTCGGGCTGCTTTTTGACCTTTGATTGGTAGACTGATCTTGTGATGGTCGTAACCCCACACTCTGAAGAGCTTTGATAACAGCTCTTTCGACCTTTTGCTCCTCACTGCAAGTTTCTTGTTGGGCATAGACCTGGTTACCATATTTGTTAGTGTGTATCACTTGTGGAACATATGATACATGCCATTTAATTCATTGAAAATATGCAGTTCGACAATTCACACTAGCAGATAGAAAATACTAATGTTACATCTTCAACTTCTTCTCCACATTAAACCTACTTGCGTAAATATTCCAGCTTTACAAATTTGAACCTCATTATTCTGAATTCTTTACAACATCCAATATCTCCAATTTTACAAGCTTCAAACATTTTTTTACTGCAGTTTATTATGAAGTATTCTGAATATCCCAGAGTGCATCTCCTTCTGAAAAGAATCCTACAGAAGGTTTCAACAACTTTAGTACTTAACTGTATGAGCACCATGAGCTTTCGCGAGAGAAGGGATAATATCTTCAGGCTTTCCCTGTTGAATGAGCAAGTTAAGTCCCCGCTGGATTAAGTTCCTCTTCAGATCAGTCAGGCATTCAATAAGGAACTGCGCTCTAAGAGCTGCCAAGGAACAAAATGAAGCATCCACATAATCTATGAACTCGTAAATGCTTATGTAAGTTCTAGAAAAATATGAAAAGCCGTTTCAGTTAAAGATTACAAGTTCCCCATCTTTTAAGCTCTCTCACTTAGAAATCTACAAGGACAAAAAATTAGTACACAAGTCATTGAGGAGGCGTGTCACAAAGGTTTTGAGTTAAATGTGGGGCTTAAATGGAAACAATACTCACGTCACCATTGATGGGAATTGTGAGGCTGTAATCCCAATATTATATTATAAAGAAGTTTTCTAATTGTATCTAAACAAATAAACCCACGAGCGGTTGGACAAAGTTATTTTCTTATACGCTTTACTACAACATGTACATTGATACAATAAATGTTGATATGATCAGTAATTTCAACAAGAGCTTATTGCTCTGAAAAAACAGAAACGAAATCCACTTGAGGTATTGTCTTTTCGACTAGGAGTTTGGGAGAAAATTGAGTTGATTGAGATATTGTAAGTAATATAACGGGTAACCACCTATACAACAGTGAGCGTCATCACAAGAGCTAGCTCTGAAAGAAAGTAAAAAGCCTGCCTCAAAAAAATCCTCGACTCCTCTGCATTCAAAAGGCTTACTCTGCTCTCCATTCGTTAAATAAGTTGTTCCACTCATAGTCGAGTACCTCACTCATAACAAATACTTCTAACGTCTCAACATGATTAGTGAGAAACAGAATGGAGGATAGTAGATTCTTCATCGATAATCCATAAGGTAAATCATTTATTACCAGCAAAACGAAGTGACATACAGTCCATCACAATGCCATTGCATAAGAACGAGAAAATCGAATATATCAGTAAACGAGACGCGAACAAAAGTTGATATAGAGTAATAATCACTAACCGCCAGTTTTAGGGTATCCAAAGTAATAAGTAGTGCCAAATAGCCGAGGATCAATGCAATACACCGGCAACACAGTCTCGGAGGAAATCCAGGCTTTATACAAAGCCTCATTGTCCAGAACTCTCAGATCATTCCTAAACCAAACAATTGCTACACCTTTGCCTCTCCTCTTAATCGAAGAAGAGGAAGAAGGCAACGAGTACCTCTGAAAGGTCTGCTCCGCAATCCGGTCGACCTGGTCAGAATCTAGCCCAGGAACCTGGAACGGCGGCGAAGACGGCGAAACAGAAGTGGAATCGGAGATTGAATGCATAATTTGAAAGCGAAAGGAAGGACCGAAACGGATCCTTTCAGCGAGGAAGAATTTTTTTGCGAGGGAAAGCGATGGGAGTGTAACCCAAAGACTAGCCATGGGGATGATAAGCCTGATAAATCTGGTATGAAGAGAGGGCTTAAGAAGACGCCACGTGGACTCCAAGAGTCTGGGTTCGGACGTGGCGCTTTATTAGCCAATGAAGTATAAAAGCTGATGACTTGTTCGAACGAAGGCCACGTGATTGGATTTCGCCGGCGGGAATGAGTGGAAACGTCGTCGTTTCGGTACAGAGTTTCATCTTAATACAATAATCTTGTAGCAGGAATAGATCGTTGACCATTGACTGACCCCCGTATTTGCAGGATCCGCCGGAAAACTGATAATTCCAGAACGGAATCAAATTTCAGGAAAACCCGACCAAAATTGAAGATCAGAATGAACCGCCATCAGTGTTGTTTTGAAGGCTCGCAGTGAGTGAAGTGAGCGTCAAAGCAGGAGAGACGGACACGAAGAAGAAAGCAAATGAAAAAACAAACGGAAATGGCGCTTACGAGAGTCCCAGATGATCGGAAAAGCGTAAGAAATTGCCGGTTGGGTCAACAGCCCAATTACGATATACTATTGGGCTACTGATAAAGGATTTAATTTGTGTGAAAGAAAGAAGGATAGACGAAGGAAGACGGAAGGTATCCGTTTGAGTCAAACAGAAGAAGATTAAACTCGAGCAGGATCTAAATATAGAGAGACAAAAACAAATCCATCTTTTAAATTTAGTGAAGAAAAACATGGGAGATGATCTTTACCACAATATCCAAATTGCAAAGAGAAAAGCACTCTCCCCCAATCAAACCCAACGTCTATTTTACTCCATCAATGGCTGTTTTCTTCCATATCTCTTCTATATAAACACACCATTTCCTTTTTCCTTCCACAGGCATTGGTTTTTCAGTGATTTAGTGCCATAACAAAAAGAAAGAAGAAAAGAAAAGCAGAAAATATGAACTCCAAAGCCTCTTCCTTTGCTTTCCTCGCACTTTTCCTGCTCTTTTCGTCGGCATCCGCTTTTAACATTACCCAGCTGATCGGTCAACACCCAAAGTTTAGCAGCTTCAACGATTATTTAACGAAAACCCATTTGTCCGATCAGATCAACAGTCGCCAGACGATTACAGTTCTTGTTTTCGACAATGACGCTGCTGCCGCCATCTCCGGGAAGCCATTGGAGGTGGTGAAGAAGATTCTTAGTGTTCACGTTATTCTGGATTATTTTGACATACAAAAGCTGTCTCAGCTTTCCAACGACAATACCACTCAAATCACGACGCTTTTCCAGGCTAGCGGTGAAGCTGTAAATCAAGAAGGGTTTTTGAAAGTTTCGCTTATAAATGAAGGAGAAATCGCTTTTGGCTCAGCCGTAAAGGGCGCCGGTTTTAATTCCAAGCTGGTCGAGTCGCTGGTTGCTCAGCCCTACAATATTTCAATTCTTCAAATCACGAAAGCTATCCAAGTCCCCGGAATTGAATCTAGCTCTACCTCCCCACCGCCATCTACCCCCGCACCGGTTGGAGCACCACCAAGAAAAGCAGCGCCATCTAAGTCTCCGGCCGTGGCTCCCTCTGCCAAGCCGAAGGTTGAGGCTCCCGCTCCCTCTGCTAAGTCGGGCGATACTCCGGTGGCAGAGACACCGACGGGTAGCGCTGGCGGTGCCCAGACACCGAAGGGTAGCTCTGGCGGTGCCCAGACTCCGACGGGTAGCACCGGAGGCGCCCAGACACCGACAGGTAGCACCGGCGGCGCCCAGACACCGACGGGTAGCACCGGCGGCGCCCAGACACCGACGGGTAGCACAGGCGGCGCCCAGACACCGACGGGTAGCACCGGAGATGCCCAGACACCATCAGTTGCGGACGCACCGGAGACAGATGCAGCGCCAGTTGGCTCTCCAATCAGCTCCCCGCCACAGCCGGCAGATGTTGGCGACACCATCGACGCTCCAGCCGAGGCTCCTTCGAAACCCAAAAGCGCAGCGTCGACAGTCGGTGCGGGGGCTATCATGGGCTTAGTCTCATTTTTGGTGGGTTTCTACTTTTGAAGGAATTAGGGGCGCACAACAATGGAGTTCAGCATGGACACAGATGTTTTAGTTGTCTATATTGCATGCATGAGTTATGATTGACCATCCTTTTTTTTTATTTTTATTTTGTCTGAATTTCTGTTTTGAAATATTAATATTTCTTCTCTAAGATCTGTAGGGGCAATTATTGGGCCCTGTGGGCGTTTGGCTAGGCTATAACCCAAAAAAACGTGCTTAACAAATTGTATGCTTTAACAAAGAGACCAGTTTCCACTTTCCATCGTGAGTTATAATACAATATAATTAATTAAAATAGTCTGAGCAGTCCATTTTTGTCCGCACAACTTGCAATACTCAACAAATTTAATTAGCAAACCAGTTTTGTATACGCATTCCCTATTGTCGCCATTAACCATTCCAAATGAAACATGGCCCAAAAACAACTGCATAATTTGACTGTTCACTCAAAATCATATTTCTAAACAAATTTATACAGGCCCTTGCATGAGTTCTCAAGTTGCAAATCTGCAAAATGTGTTTTAGAGAATACCCAACTATAACTTAACACAGGCTACAATCTTGGAGATTATTACCCATATGCGGCTGACTTGTAATGAAACTCATCGATTGTGGAGTATATCAGACCTTCCTCTTCAAGACATCTGATAGATTCCCTGAAAAGAATTAGAAAAGAGTACGTAATTTGCAACAGGTTCCTTGCACTTAAAGAGAAAGATAGCCAGAAAGAGAGAGAGAGAGAGTACAAGATTTTTCCCATGGGAATTTTCAGTTGTTGGGAAAGTTCATCCCTATGTATCCCTCTTTCTTTTACTCTGCAACAGGAACCAAACTTAAGCTAAGCCAGATGGTTAAACGACCATAACAAAATACATTTTGTGAAAATTTACCAAATTGCATGATTGAAATAACCACTGCAAGCAAAAAAGGTACTTGAATCTATACATAACAACGCCAATACGTATAGAAAATCTAACAGAACTAATAATGAGACGTGAACATGATGCGCATTACAAAATATAACACATTCAATGAATGTCAGACAATTTCAATGGAACACTGAACCGAAATCTCAACTATATCAGGAAGAAAAAGCAATGGCTAGCTCATGAAGCCTCCACAACAAGAAAGGAAAATAGATATAAAATTTTAAAGTACAACTCACACGCTAGACGGTTGCTGCAGATAATCAAGGACTAACTGATCACAACTCTTTAGGCCATCAACACTGTGTTGTCCAGTAAACTGCAAAAAGACGGTGAAGCTTTCAAGTAAAAGCACATAACAAAATGTACAACAAACTCCCCAAAGTTTGATTTTTTACTTGATCTGAAACGGCTGTGTAATATCCATCGGATCCACTCTGAATAGAAGCCTTTGTAGATGTATCAACGGACTGAGACTGAGATAACACATTGCCTTGCGACTACAAAGGATGAAAAATACTAAAATAGTCATTGAACGTCGACTACATTAAACAATGAATTTCACAATAAAATAATATTATTATACATTATAAATAGCTGTACCTTAGAATTCTCCAAGTGGTTATGTATACATTCAATAAAGTGAAAGGTGACCTCGTCAAAGTTAGTCACAGGCCTGGAGAACAAGTAAAATGCAAGGCACAGTAAGGTCAATTGGTCTACTACAGAACCAAGCGAAGAGAACTAAGAATTGTGACGATTGGTAAAACGATAAGAAATTACAAACATTCAATTTCTCAACTAATATATCAGCTTCAATTTTTTATCGATCACTTTATAAAAATTACTTTAATGAAAATACCTGCAACTACCAAAAAAGGTTTTTGTAATTTGTTATCTAGGATTGCACTGATAAGCACAGAGAAAGTACATGTTCAAAACACATTCAACTAACAATAAAAAAAAAAAAAAACCACTATTCTAGTGCTTGGATCTTAGGAATTTTCATCCAAACACATGCGATCAACTACCACCAAAATGTTAGCGTGCCTTAACTGTATCTTACCCGAAACCCAAAATATATACATACTAATCAAACTAAATCGGTGTTTTTTTGTGCGGTAAAAAGACAAGATTTTAATGAGAATAAAATAACTTCTTTGAAATAAAACTTCTAAATAACACAAATAAAAAATAAAAACATCACAGGTTTGACAAAACACTCACTCAAAAAATAATGATAAAACTCTCTAATTCAGAATAAAAGAAAATAGATTAACACACAAAGAAATCAGAAAAATTATAGACTACCGTCACCGAGAACCTTAATGGTGGCTCGCCACCCCCAAAACACTTTTACCCAAATTTTATTTATTCCCCACTAATAACTAACTACTCTTATATATAAACAATATTTCCCTCCCCCCATTAATCAAACTCCCACTAACCTCTCATTTTAGTAACCAACTCACAAGTCTTCTCTCTCTTATAGGTTAATTTCATTTCTACCCTCTGCCCATATAGATTAGTACCTATCAAATGTCACAAGCAACTTGATCAGATAATAGACTACTCTAGAGAGTAATATCTTTAGACAATAATCAATAATCTTAACTCCCTCCCCTTTCCTCTATATATAATCAACTATTCTTAATATTATTGTCTAAATTACCCTCCTAATATATTCCCAATCGATTCAAAAATCTCAAGGTTTTTGTTTTACTTAGTAGCTAGACCAGGTCCATGCCTAAAACTACAGAAAGGTGCAGATCGCAAGTTATCTACTGATTTTCATATAACTGGAAGAAAATAACATGTTCAGATTGTCCCCCCCAACTAACCTTCTTTTAAACCCCCTTCAATCAATAAAACATATTATTAAAATTAGACTTTCTCACCAGCACAAAATTTTGAAGTACTGTAAAGCAATTGATAAATATCCAACTGAAGGAATCTTTTCCACATATGGCAACGACATTTATGAAATTATTGACAGAAATTATATTTGATATTGTCAAGAAAAAAAGAACATCCAAAATAATTGGAAGGAAAAGGTTTCATATTACCTAACAGAAAATGCAACTATTCTTTTGACTCCTTCAAAAATCTTCAAGTGCCCATTCACTCGTATATACATTCCATCTCTGCATCAAAACGTTTAAACATAACTCATGAAGGTACCTTGCCGTGTGAGCTACAATAATTACATGAAAACTATAACTCACTGAATCTCTTCCATTTGCTTTGTGTCAAAAGCATCATTCACCCTGGTCAAAAAAGCATGTAACTAACTGAATTTCTTGTACTGTCACAAAGTTCCAAGTCAGTGAAATTAGTGTACTTCAATTTTTAATAATATGTTAGTGTACCATCTTTTACATCCGATCCTTCCGGTCCCATCGTCAAGAGAAAAACCAACATCGGTCCTCCTTTCAGTTTTCTCAAACATCATTCCCACTATCGTCACCTAAGACAAATCACACACGGATTAGAAGATTAAAGGCTCAACGTAGACAGATATTTGTCAGGATTAAAGAAACTATGAAAAAATAGAAAATGCTAATAAAAATTCTTTCCGTATATATAAAGAGAGTTTATAAAACCACGAACAAATATTTAAAAAAAAATGTTATTGTTGTCGGTGGGAAAACTATGACCGAGTATGTTGATTTCTAAAGATAATAAAGGCCAGACCATCCTAGCCATGATTTACACTTGCAAAGTATGGAGCATGAAAAAAGCTGCCAATTAGCCCAATAGAAAAAGGTTGGCCATCCCGTTACCACCTTTATCAAAACCAACAACCTAGTATCTCAAGTCCTTTTAGTTTTTATCTCACCAGTACCATGTGCTTCTGACAATTAAATTTAACAATAAATAGAAAATTTCCACTAAATAAGGAAAATTCGTTCAAAGATGAGGAGTACATTAGTAACATCAACGCCATTAATTGATAAGTTGGGCTTTTCATCTCCTGATTGAGAAGCTTCGCCTATCTGCTTCACCGTCAACGGAATCAATCCTTGAGCTCCTCGACTCTGCATTGTGGAAATAAAACGGAGGAAAATTGAGAATAGAAGTCTGTCGACCGCAAGCGATTGCTAATAGACTGATTGAAAGTAAACAGTAGTATAAAAAATCACTGCATTTCAAATAATTTATTCCACTTTTTTGGTTCCAAACAGTGTTAAGTTTCCCGGCTATAACATGGATTACAAGGTTTTCTCGGATGCGACCCTAGCAGCTTCAATGAAATAAGTTTTTAGCGATGGAGATTTTCCTATACTAGCATTGAAGAGCCTTGGACGTTATCCAACAACATTTGAAACTTAGAAATGAAAGGCTTACTTTTGCCAGAGAAGGAGCAGAATCGGTGGACTGAGAGGCCGTGAATCCAACGCCCGCGTCGATCTGACTGCTCGAAAACATTGTAAAAGCTCAGAACGTTCACTTAGTAAACGATGAATTCCCGAAGAAAATCAAGTATATATACGCGAATTCAACTGAAATTCATTTCCCGCCACTCCACCCAGATTCCCGCTAGTGCAATTTTGGGCCATCGGAAGGCAATAACATTGGGCCTCACCAATATGGGCTTCAATTTTCAGGCCCATCTTTTGTTAGGCCCATCTTTTCATTGCTTTCGTCCATTAGTCTTCCATCTTCATGCCACTCTACGGACGTTTATTCAGAATGAACGACGTGTCGATGCTTGCAGCATTCACCACGACATAGCAAACCAACGATTTAATTAAACTGAGATAAATCCACTTTCGCTCCCATAGGAACGGACACAAATCAGACGCACCTGAAAAAACTACTTTCAGTTTCTGCACTCCTCTCTCCGCCATGGCCTCCGTTCCTCGATCCTCGGGTTCCCTGCAGCCAAGATCCGGTGGGAAGATTGTACGAACCAGGCGAACCTTTCGTTCCAGAACTCCATATGACCGACCCAGCCTTTCCACCAGTGGTCATGAGGAAAACCCTAACTGGATCTCAAGGCTCGTTCTCTCCCCTACTCTCATGATTGCTACTGGCGCTGGGAAATTATTATCCTCCGTTTTTCGTCACGAATCATCGTCCTCATCGTCTTCAGGGAGTGATTCAGGTTGGTGGTTCTATTTAATTTTGCTTGGTTTGTCAATCTTAGGGTTAGAAATCGGACGTTGAAGCATGTTCTAAACGCAGTGTGAAGTAAGGAAGGTGACAATGAGCTTGGTGTGGGTTGAATCTAAATCCGTTGTAGTTTACTATGAACTGTTTGAACAAAAAATTAACTTTCTGAAGTTTTGTTTTTTCGCAATAAATAGTCGTCTTATCACGTTGTAATAAGCAGTTTGAAAGTTAGCTTTTTTTTCCCTTGTGTTGATGACGTGGAAGTGAATGGCCAACGTAGCATTCTAGACGTAATGTTTTTTGTTTTTTTTTTTTTTGAAACTTACTTTTATTGGTGTGAATGGTGCATGCTTGTCACCTTGCTATACCGTAATGTTCTGTAATCTATCCCAAAACTTTAGTGTTTTTTTTGTAACACAGTAAGTTTCAAGATCTGAACCTCATGGCTATTGTTTGAAAGTTGCCAAGGCATTGACATCGTCACGATCACTCAAACTTCGTTTATAGTCTTCCTCATTCCACAAATACTTATGCTTTTGTAGTTAATTGTGTTTCCATGTTTGAGCACTTAGTTTCAATCATTATATGTGTGCTATTATCTTTTTGTTGTCTTACGACTCTTATAAAGAAAAATGGCTGATAGAGTTATAAGAACATCTTCTTGTCTACTTCGACAATTGTGTAAACAAACTATTTCATGCTTAGTGCTGCTTTGTAACGGCATAATATTTAGCTTCTGGTTTTACCTTTTCTCTTTATGAAGTATATTTTGTTAAATTTTATAGAGGAGGAAACTGATGATGAAGACAATTATAATCACGTCGTCACTTACGGGGGTTTTGAAGCATTCAAGAAGGTAGTTATTCCGGCAGTAATGGTATACCCATGTTTGTTTTGCATATATTTTTCGTGAGAACTTTCTCCATTATAAGTAGACTTATATTGATCTCAATCTCATTTATCTTAACAAGGAACCAACTAATGTTTTAAGGAACTTATTCTGAATTTGCACGTTATTGAACCTTTTTGCTATCATAAATTGAAAAGGTGGCCATTTCCTTTTGAAGTATAGTATCGTGTTAATTCCTTGACTTGATAAGACTAACTTATTCAATTTTTAAACTACTAATATTCTAATGGCCTCAGTAAATCTAGATCCTGAAACTTCACTGGAAATGTTAATTAATTTATTTTTTCTACATGTCTTGTACTGTAGCCATTTTGTTTTTATTTCTGTTGAGTGGTTACTTGTCAGAAATAGTGCCTTTTTCACATGTCATAATATTTTAATGTAGTGTCAAATAATTGAACAATTATGTTCTGTATTAATTCATTTGATGATACTTTTGTGTTCCTATGAAGAATCAAACATCAGAAATGGACAGTTCTATTAGAAAGGAAGTTGAAGTGGGAAGGAAAGAAACCAAACGGCTTATCGAGCAATTGTTGATGCAGGAGACCTTCTCAAGGTAGTTGAGAAATTTTTATTTTCAGCAATCCTTTTGCTCTAGTTGTTTGTATTATGATAATCAGTCTTTGTAATGCTGAAACACAAATAAAAAACGAGAGCAAATAATACAAATTTATGTAGAATTCTAATGCCGATAGTAAAGAGAAAAAACTAACACGGAGATTATGTAGACACTCTTAAAAAAAACTATGGACGAACAAAGGAAATTTATTATGAAAAATAAAAGGACAAATAAGAGTTTTGTACAGAAATAATGAAAACCTAGAAACCTAAGATATCGGCCCTGTAAACCCTATTTATCCTCCCCCCCCCCCTTGAAACTATTTATCATTTTGTTATTCAATTATGTTGAAGTGCAAACTTTACAAGTTGGACCGACATAGAATTTGAGTAACTGAATTCTAACAATAAATTTTGCGCGTTTTAAGATAGGTACTATGGAGATGCGTTATATTAGTTAGAAGTTATTAAGCGTTCATAGTTTTGTCTTGTTGACATATTAATTTTTTGAAAATCTATAAAATGTGTTACTGTTAGTAACAGGGGCAGTAGCAGTGTAAGTTCAAAACTTTCAGTTACCTAACAGTTGAACAAAGAAAAACATAATTGAATAGTTGACGCAGCAGGATGCGGAAAGAATAAAAAACACTCTCCAAAGAGAAACTCTAATTTTCCAAAAGAAACTTCAATAATGCAAAAGATCCCAATTCGGAGTTTCATCCAAAATTAATAACTGACGATTAAAGAAATTCTAATAAAATTAAATAATGCAGGAAATATTAAATAAAAGTTTAAACTGTTGATTTAAAGGACGAAACGATTGATTTTGGGCCCGAGAAAGGTCGGTCACTGGTAAACTCGGTGACAAGTCGTGGGCCTTTGCGAGAATTTCATTTTGATATCTTTTAATAACGATTCTGATATCCGTAGGAAAAGTTATGGCCCTTTGAAGTTGAAGATGTCACTAATTTTCATCAATAGTTTAATGTGCCTGAAGTTACTGCAACTGATGGTACTAAGTCTTAGTAGAGCTAGCTAAAATTTGTAATGATTATGTTTCTCAATATTTTTTATTGAATGAGCAGGGATGAGTGTGATAGATTTATGGAAATTCTTAAATCTAGAGTTATAGAGAGTTCAAACATGGTAGAAGCAGACGATGAGAGACTGACTGAGACACCAAAGAAAACAGTTGGCAATGGTATTATTTTACATTATTTGATAAAAGATGGCCTGCTTATACGTTTGATTTAATTAAATTACTATTTACAGATAGGGTCGGTCCTGATCTCTGCAGCACAGCGGTTTTGGAGGCAAGGAAATGGTTAAATGAGAAGAGATCTGGATCTAACTCAAAGCTGGAGTACAACCAGGGGAATAACATCTCAGATGATGTAATATAGCATTGGCTGTCAATTCTTTTTAAGTTCCAGATATATGTTTTATGTCCATTACATTATTTCTTGATTTCTCCACTTATTGTGTCTCTCCCTGCAGGGATTCAAAAATTTTACTTTTATATATACAACTTTTCATCTTCTTATCTTTAATCTTCTTGTTTTTTTTTTTTTTTTAATTCTCATACAGGTTGTGAATGAAGAGTTGCATTCACCTGTAGACGTAGCAAAATCATATATGCAAGCACGTCCTCGTTGGGCGTCTCCTTTCATTAACAATCTTGAGTTAAAATCTCCCCCATCAGGGATTCAGCTATTCAAGGAAGAAACAAAATATTCAATTGGTGAAAGTTCACTGCTCACTTCTAAGGTACTATTATTTTTGCTTCTGTTGAGATAATGGGAAAAAACATCATTGTGTCAATAAACTTAATAGTTGGAAAGGTGTTCAGCCTAAGATCAGGATACTTGTTTGCCTTGTGATAACTTATTTATACTATCTGATGGTGCTTATTGAAATTTGGATGCAGCTGAGAAAAGAATCCCCTGCCAGTGGATCTTGGAATATCAAGGAGGAACTACGACGAGTACGATCCAAAGCAACAGAAGAGATGCTCAGAAATCTACCCTCCAAAAAAATTGATTGGTCTTCATTTGCTTCAGGCAATAATTGTACTGGAAATTCAATAGGTGTAGATAAACAAAAAACTTGCAGTGAAGAGAAAGGACAAGGGGCAACAAGGACTGTGGATGTACCTCTGATTGACTCTACAGCCATGCCAGGTTTTTCTGTCTCGCTATATTTGTAGGGGATGACATTATTACTGATGGAGAATCGGAGCTTTTAGAATAATTTCTTTTTAATTATAAAACTAGATGTTGAATATCTAAAGCCTCGTTTTTTATCCCTGCAGTTTTGGATATGACGCACAATGAGTCAGTAGATGGACCTTTGCCACCTGATTCAAATGGAGTTATTATTCAACAAAATGAGGTAACTGAATTGTTTGAACAAACATTAATAAGTTGTTTGTTGCTCGTAAAAAAGTAGTTTATTACTTGTTTCCCTTTAGTATATGTTGGAATAATGGCAATGTAGGGTGTTTCTCTTATTTAATCCCACTATTTTCTGTGTTCTGTCAGAGTGTTAACTAAGGAATTGAGTTTTGAGATCTTTTACAAGTTGTACCGATCAAAATAGAAAATGTTTACAATTTGTTTGACCACTTCTTTCCCTCAGGATCCATCAACCAATCTGACAATTGTGGGAAAATCTGATCAAGATTTTTGTCACGGCCTAAGGTAATGTGTCTATTCATTTATTAGACTTATCATGTTGTTCTCCTGGCGATATATTCAAATCAACTACCCTTTCAGCAGCTCATCTAACGGAGAAGAAATCCAAAAAAACAACGAAAAACTTGCCAAGGAACAAAATTCAAATTTATACAACCATGACACGATGTGTGCAGCTAAAATGCCTGCTGAGGAGCCGTGTGAGCTTCTAAGTGAAGCTTCAGTGGAGGTCCCAAATGTAAATGAAAGTGGTACAGCCGCTGTAAATGAAAATGATGGTATGGCCACCGGCTCTCAGAACAGTACGAGCATGCAATACCATGAATTGTCACAAGAACTGTTGAAGCCAAATACAAGACGAATTATTGCAGGTCGGAGTAATGAAACACTTGATGATCATGCCCAAACTGGAAGGAAACTGACTAGGTCCAACAGAAAAGGAAAGGCTCGGGGTAAGTGATGTCAGTTTGTATTCTTATTCTTGTTATTGTTCTTCCTGTAAACTAGCGTGCAAAAGTAGGGACTAGAGTTAGGAATTCGTAAGATTAAGGTGTTGATATGTCTACTTCGTAGGCTCTAGAGACTAAAGTTAGTGCTTTATTTTTCATTCAATTTAAGTTAACCCGAGCATGAAGAGAATTTTAAACTACTTTGGGGGAGAAAAAAATTCTGATGAAATGGAACTGACGCACCTGCTGTTTTGGAAAATTTATATTTTTGGAGAAAAACATGGACTCATCCTCAGATTCAAGGTTGATCAGTCACCTTCACTCCGGGAGGACAGGCATGTCTCTCTCTCTCTCTCTTTTCTCTTGGCCTTTTCCTTTTTACTGGGTTCGTAGTTCACATCATAATCTATATAATCACATTATGATATGGGCTGGGGTCTTTGTTATTCAACTGAGCAGGCGTCGGGCTAGGAGTTATTACCTCCTTTTAAGGAAAACAGTAATAGGTGTCAAGGCGAGGTGGTTGTAAAGATTGAAATTTTGTGCCTGTCTTCCATCCCAAGGCCACCCCACCCCTAGATAGATGGGATGTTAGAGAGGAAAGAGGAAGATCAATGGATGATTGAGACAAAAAGAAGAAAGAAAAGATGGATGGCATTGGTACAAGAACTAAAAAGAGGGGCACTTTAAGATTTCAATGTGTCTCAATTAGATAGGTAGAAGTAAGTTCAATAAGAGTTGAGTGGAGAGAGAGACAGCATGCATGCCCTTTCATTTGTCATATTCCCTTAGCCTTTTGTTTTGTGGACTCTTATCACGCACCCATCATGTCTACACTCCCTTTTCCTAACTTTCTTTTCTCGCATCTTAATATATTAGTGCTCCTCCACGATGTTAGTTAAGATTCTTGTAAGGTTACAACAGCTGTTTGCTTTCAATAGGGTTGATCATCCTCTTGCGCACTTTCTCTGTGACCAAGTCTACACCATTGGTCTGTTCTGGAGCTTTAGTTTAGAGGGCAATTGTTTAGGATAACTTAGATTTATAATCAGTCCACTTTTACACTCAGGTTGCGCCCACTTGACTCAGATTGGAAGAGACGTTAAAGGAATGGATTTCAGATTATGTTCCATTAAATCCATTTGTCACTCATTTAGTAAGCCTCACGCACACGCACTAGAACTGGCTACGGTGGCCCGACACTGCCTGTTTGGTACGGACTTTCCGTATTGTAGTAAATCAATTATTAAAAGGAGAGGCAGTGATTTGCAACGATGGGCAAATTATTTAAAAAAAAAACTCTTATTTAAGTGCACAGTTAGCAATCTATTTAGTGTATAAACTTGAGGAAACTGCAATTGGAGTCGTTTCATTTTGTCATATGTATTTAATACAATTATTGGTTTTAATTTTCTACGAGATCAAGACTTGCACCCAACTATTCAATGACTAATCTTCACAATTTCACCTCTACTTCGATTTGTTGACGTTTGGGGTCACGAAAGTCTCGGCCATCTTAAATCTCCATTATTTTGGAAAGTCGCTGTATTTGAAAAGTCAATGATGGGTAAAGGGACCCATTATATTTAGAACTTGACCCGGATGCGTAGTGGACGGTCAGGATGCGTTCCTCTGGTCAAGATGAAGACCCATTAATTCCAAACCTTTGGAAAATTCGTCTCTATTTTTCATAGATGCTAAAGTCCCAAAGATACGGTCGAACCAGCCGTCCTCTCTGGTTTTGTCGACTTTATTTTGTCGTCTATTCTAAAAACTTGTTTAATTTAAACTTAAAAATAATTATCTAAAATTACAATAAATTGTACAAGAGTTGTTAAATCACGAAATTTTTACTATATATAGACCAAATCATGAGAATGAAATTTAGAAATTTACATGATTTTCTAACACTTGCATGATTTGTTATAATTTAATACTAAAATAATTAATTAAAATTACAATAAACCGTATGTGTTATTAAATAATGAAATTTTTACTATATGTAGGTCAAATCAGAAGAAAAAAATCTGAAAATTTACGTGATTTTTTAAATACTTGTAATTATTTTAAGGTTAAAAAAAAAAAGTCGTTAAAAAGAGGGGGGCAGGTTCTACAGTATCTCAGTCAAAACCCTATATTATATTATATTATATTATATTACACGTTTAATATGTTTCTTGCGATAAATATATTTATTATTTCAGAGGTTATTTCACGAACCACTTTTTAAGCAAATTATAATATTAAAGTTTTTGGAGATTAATTCAATTTCTGTAAATTATTTGTAACATTTTCCATCCAATTAAACTAGTACGTAGATCAACACATGTACGTCCAAACGTCAATCACATTATTCCACTCTGATTATTAAAATCTATAAATATATTTGAAGAATAATCAACAGCAATCCAATTTGCAGTTGCAGAGATTGACTTTGGACGCCGCCTCCATGATATAAATGTGATGAACGCCATTAACCTTCCCGAGTCTCAACGGCACTCACAGTCTCATTCATACCTCTCTGGGTTTTTTTGTTTTATGTTTCTAACGGCGATGGCTCTCTGCCACTTGTAGATTTTGATATTCTTCTTCTGATCGAATTCGGATAATCAGCTCCAAAAATCCGAAACCATGGCGGGAGACAAGGCCATTAGTCTTGAAGAGATTAAAAACGAAGCTGTGGATCTGGTATACCCTCTCCCTCGCTCTTTCTCTAATTCTCACTCTTTAGTTTCCTGTTTGGCCGTGTGGACGACCTGAAGAAATATTTCGATTTCTTTTTTATGCTTGGATGGTTAGCTTTAGGAAGTTTCCGTCGTTTTTTTTTATATATATATTTTTCAACAGTTTAGTACTTGATTCAGTGATTTCCTTGTCGATATGTGTTTTTCGAAATAAAAAAAATAACATTTTTATGATTGAATTCATGATTTTACTCGAACAAGCGATGAATACATATTAAAACAATCGACCACTTTCTGGAAGCCTTTCCTTGATTTGGGTTTTCTGTACATCAAAAACTCTCTCCTTCATTTGGACCTTCTTCTTCCCATCAACGGCGGCATACTTTTTGCTTTCACGTGGCCGGTGATTGTGCCGATGCGACGAGAAGCAATATTTACGAAAAGCGGGTGCGGTACATCTGAAGCGTTGAGTTAAAAGACCCACTTTCTCTGTGGGGCCAATTAATTTTGTGAACGGTAAGAGGATGACTTTTAGGACCTTTTGAACGGCCGGAAAACGTAAAGGTTAGTCGGAATCCAGTCACCTGGTATCGGGGCAATACGACGCTATCTTTCTATACGGAATCAAGAACGTGGATGGCAGAGAAATATATTCCTAATAAGGAATATATTTTGCATTTCTACTATTTTGTTCTTCTTTTACGTATAAACATGGTTGATTCTCATCAAAGAAAAATGGGAAGAATTATAATAAATATTATATTCTCGATTCGAGATTGAAGCTATAAAGTGGTTCCATGGTGCTTTTTACTCGGCATGGTAATATTTTAATTCTAGGATTAAAGGTCTTATATTGGGTGGGTGGGTGGGTGGGTGGGTGAAGTGTGAGACTTTGAAAGTTGTGACGTTTATTTATATGTGTAGGCCAGTGGCATGAATAGTTCTAGTATGGGATGCTTGAGTGATGAATTCTGATTTCATAACGGTTTAACTTAGCCATTCAATACTGCCCATGTTCTCTTTGTTCAGCCGAGGAGCTTGTGTTTCATTATTTGAACTGTTCTTTTGACTTAATTGTTTCTTTTAGCTGAAAAGTTTGGCCAGCTTAAATAACTTTGGCCATGTTTTCTTGAAGAGAAGGATCCTAATTTCTTGTTTCAAGTATCGTTCAAACAACTGTCTTACTTTCTGTTAACAGGAACGTATTCCAATTGAGGAGGTGTTTGAACAATTGAAATGCTCAAGAGAAGGTCTTTCATCCGAGGAAGGAGCCAACCGGCTTCAAGTTTTTGGTCCAAACAAACTCGAAGAGAAGAAGGTCACTTTCTAGCCTTAATAGAATATACGATGCTTCATCGTGTCCTATGTTCTGTTTTTTAATCCCCCAAAAGTGTAGGATGTACCTTGTACTGATTTCATTAGAACAATATGACAGGAGAGCAAAATTCTCAAGTTTTTGGGCTTTATGTGGAATCCGTTATCCTGGGTCATGGAAGCTGCTGCGATCATGGCTATTGCGTTGGCAAATGGAGGTGGAAGGCCTCCTGACTGGCAGGACTTCATAGGGATCATCATCTTACTTTTAATCAACTCTACAATCAGTTTTATAGAAGAAAACAATGCTGGAAACGCTGCTGCAGCTCTTATGGCTGGTCTTGCTCCCAAAACTAAGGTAAGAATCTCACATTGGATCATAGTTTATTCTTGTTGCTTGAAACAAATGATATTAAACGTAGATTAAGCAGTTCATCACAGTTAACTATAATATATTAAAGAAAGTTCTTTTTTTTTTTTTGAATTTAGCTTCTGAGAGATGGTCGTTGGAGTGAGCAAGACGCCTCGATTCTAGTCCCAGGAGATATAATCAGCATTAAGCTAGGAGATATCATTCCTGCTGATGCGCGACTTCTCGAGGGTGATCCCTTGAAAATTGATCAATCTGCTCTGACAGGAGAATCCCTTCCTGTCACCAAGAACCCTTCAGATGAAGTTTTTTCAGGCTCGACATGTAAACAGGGAGAAATTGAAGCAGTTGTTATTGCCACTGGTGTGCACACCTTTTTCGGCAAAGCTGCTCACTTGGTAGACAACACCAATCAAGTTGGCCATTTCCAGAAAGTTCTAACGGCCATTGGTAATTTCTGTATTTGCTCAATCGCCGTTGGAATTGTTATTGAGATTATTGTTATGTACCCCATACAACATAGAGAGTACAGAGACGGCATTGACAACTTGCTGGTGCTTTTGATCGGAGGAATTCCAATCGCCATGCCAACTGTTTTGTCCGTCACCATGGCCATTGGTTCTCACAGGCTTTCCCAGCAGGGTGCTATCACTAAGAGAATGACAGCTATTGAGGAAATGGCAGGTATGGATGTCCTCTGCAGTGACAAGACTGGAACCCTCACTTTGAACAAGTTGACTGTAGACAGAAGCTTGGTCGAAGTGTTTGTTAAGGGGGTGGAAAAAGAGTACGTGATTGTTCTAGCTGCAAGAGCTTCTCGCATTGAAAATCAGGATGCCATTGATGCTGCTATTGTTGGAACACTTGCAGATCCGAAGGAGGTTTGATTTGATTTCGTTGGTTTCTATTTTTGCCCATTTTTTCTGCAAGGAAGTATTTGTATGGTAATATGACTTGCTCAAATGCAGGCACGAGCTGGTATTACGGAAGTTCATTTCTTTCCATTTAATCCCGTAGATAAGAGAACTGCTCTCACTTACATTGATTCTCAAGGGAACTGGCATCGTGCTAGCAAGGGCGCCCCTGAGCAAGTACTGTTTTTTTTTTTTTTGCTTTGGACTCATAGCAATAAAATTATAATCAAATGGTTGATTGTTTTTCTGAATGATTTGATGCAGATATTAACTCTATGTAATGCGAAGGAAGATGTGAAGAAAAAGGTTCACTCGGTTATTGATAAGTTCGCTGAGCGAGGACTTCGTTCTTTGGCTGTTGCGAGACAGGTCAAAATTTCGACTCTTTTGCATGAAATATTATTAATATGTCAATCAAATGCCTACGTCTGAATCATAAGGATGCTTTCATCTCTCGCTACAGGAAGTGCCCGAGAAATCTAAAGATGGTCCAGGTGGGCCATGGCAGTTTGTTGGTTTATTATCTCTGTTTGATCCTCCCAGGCATGATAGTGCAGAAACCATCAGAAGAGCTCTGAACCTTGGAGTAAATGTCAAGATGATTACTGGTTAGAATAGTAGCCCTTCTTATTGTCAATGTCATGCTTTGCAATTTGTTCATTTGAGTGAAATACACAACTTTGTTTTTAATCTATAGGCGATCAGCTAGCCATTGCCAAGGAGACCGGGCGAAGACTTGGAATGGGAACAAACATGTACCCTTCTTCTGCATTACTTGGTCGAGACAAGGATGCTTCAATTGCTGCCCTACCTGTAGATGAATTGATTGAGAAAGCTGATGGGTTTGCCGGTGTATTTCCAGGTTGGTTCTGCTGCTCATTTTGTTAATCACTCCCGCTTATTAGTCTCGATGACAAATAAATTGAGGCATCTTCTTGTGTTGCATTTTGTAGAACACAAGTATGAAATCGTAAAGAAGTTACAAGAGAAAAAACACATATGTGGTATGACTGGAGATGGAGTGAATGATGCTCCAGCTCTAAAGAAGGCAGACATTGGCATTGCTGTTGCTGACGCTACTGATGCTGCAAGAAGTGCTTCAGACATTGTCTTGACTGAACCCGGATTGAGTGTAATTATTAGTGCTGTGTTGACTAGCAGGGCAATTTTCCAAAGGATGAAGAACTACACTGTCAGTTTATTTTGGCTTTTTCTTTTTATTAATTCATAGAGTTTTCCAATTCTATCGTCTTTTATTGCTGAATCTTACTCTGTCTGATATTTGCTTTTGCAGATTTATGCCGTTTCAATTACAATACGTATTGTGGTTAGTGTTTGTCATATGATTAAACTACACTTCATTATTCATTTCTGGCAGTGAATTTTTCATGTTTGTTCTGTTTTTCGTTTTTCAGTTTGGCTTCATGTTCATTGCATTGATTTGGAAGTTCGACTTTGCACCATTCATGGTTTTAATCATAGCCATTCTAAACGACGGTAAGATTGTACTGCTTGCGATTGAAACGAACCTTCATTTTTTCTTTAGAGGTTCCTGCTAATGATTTGGAATATCAATGCTTTGCTGCCCTTTCCTCCAGGAACAATCATGACAATTTCAAAGGATCGAGTTAAGCCATCCCCTCTACCAGACAGCTGGAAATTGAAAGAGATTTTTGCTACTGGTGTCGTCCTGGGAGGGTACTTGGCTCTCATGACAGTCATATTTTTCTGGGCGATGAGAGATACCGATTTCTTCTCGGTATGAATTGTGGAATGTTCACATGCAACGGCTATGGAAAGTTCTCAATAGTTGCACTAATTTTCTAATTCTTTCATAATGCAGGACAAGTTTGGTGTGAGATCACTAAGGCATAGCCCTGACGAAATGATGGCAGCCTTGTATCTACAAGTGAGTATTGTCAGCCAGGCTCTTATTTTCGTCACCCGATCCCGCAGTTGGTCCTATGTTGAACGACCCGGTCTGCTCTTAGTTGGTGCTTTCATAATTGCTCAGTTGGTAAGAATTTTTCTACTCCCTGACTTATTTTGTACACATTATATCCTACTTTAATTCGTCCCGACCCTTTACAAGCACTCTCCTGATTGACAGATAGCAACTATAATAGCAGTCTATGCTGACTGGGGTTTTGCAAGAATTAAGGGAACTGGGTGGGGATGGGCTGGTGTAATCTGGCTCTATAGTGTGGTTACCTATGTCCCTCTTGATATTCTCAAGTTTACTATTCGTTACGCACTCAGTGGGAAAGCTTGGAATAATCTGTTGGAGAATAAGGTTTGATTTTTTGTTCGAAATGTTCATGTGGGTAGGCGATGAATTTAGCCGATATTGATGAATTTTTTTTTTCATCTCTTTGGCGACAGACTGCCTTCACGACGAAGAAAGATTACGGCAAAGAAGAGAGAGAAGCTCAGTGGGCGACTGCTCAGAGGACTCTGCATGGTCTTCAAGCTCCGGAAACCACCAACGTTTTCTCTGATAAGAGTAGTTACAGAGAGCTATCTGAGATTGCCGAGCAAGCCAAGAGACGCGCAGAGGTGGCGAGGCTCCGGGAGTTGAATACATTGAAGGGTCATGTTGAATCAGTGGTGAAGCTCAAAGGGTTGGACATCGACAACATCCAGCAACACTACACTGTTTAATGATCTACCGGATAATGATATTATGCAATCTCGAAAATAATTTTTCTCTAGATCAGGGGTGAGCTTCCATTTGGAGCTAATCTTTGTCTACTTTTGATTGTTACTGTTTTCAATCCAATTCGAATAAAATTGCTTTCTCAGTTTCGTGTTTATGACAAACGAATTTTACTGTTCGAACACACTTTCCTCGTAGGCAAGTCTACTTCAAATACTATTGACATATGAACAGTAAAGTTAGCCTTACTGCCCAATTCGTCAGCACCTCGCTCTCGATTCTTAACCCTTTCTCTTCCGCTCATTGTAATGGAATGGTGCGTTGTTTGGAGCAGAGAGGTTGATAGTCAGAAGAACTTGGATTGATTTTTTCAGTTTTCTCATCTGGGTTCAGTAACAGAGGCCAGAAAATTCAAGTTTCTAATGCCAGATTTCCAAGTTAAAGCTTTCCATTGGATTTTAAACTCTTATTGCGATCACAGTAGAAATGGCGACCTCACGAGGGAGACAGCAAAATCTGACAGAGCAACGAGGTCAGTCTAGGTTTGAGCCTGTCTAGATCCTAGTCTGGGTGAGAAAATTCTGCCATCAATTCTTTCCAATTTAACTGCATAAAATGGTTCGGCAGCCGGGAGGTCTCTCTGAAGCAACATTGGCTTTTATCACTGTGTTGAATGCATCTCCGGCCTCCTGAAATTTCTCCTTCTCACTGCAAAAAAGCCGATGAATCGAGATTGAACAGAGCCTTTGGGTAAGTGGTAGGATATAAAAAATTGAATTTTTGCAAATGAGATGGAAAAAAAGAAATAGAAGAAGATAACTTAATAGATATGGCGATTGGCAATCTGGCATGTGACAAAATGGAATAACAAAGCAAAAGAAAGGTCATCAAGACAAGCCATTTCTTATGTTTGTTTTCTTTTTCCTTTTATGGAAAGAGACGAGACGAGACAGTTAGTCGAGCTCAACTTTTCTGTCCTTGCTTATTTGAAAATAACAATCTTTCCATGGAATATGTGTATTTATTCCAGAATAAAGTACAACCCATTATTTTCTTTTGAGAGATTTCATTTAGGTATGAAAAATAGTTGTAAATGGGCGTGAACAGACGACAAAAAGTGGGTGGAATTGTATGAGTTTTGGGAAGGTCAACGTCATATAAAGTGCAGTTGAAATCCTTAAAAAATTCTTTGAAAAGATGACATCTTTCCATTTTGGGCAACACGATTATGAGAGAGAATGCACAAAAAAGGGGAATTTTGGGAAGAAATTCCCCGAGGAAGAATTAGAGAAGTGAAGAAATTGGAGAGAGGGTCATCCATCAGATATAAAAATAACATTAAAAATAGTTGCAATTTGTAGTATTATTAATATTAATAATCGATAGACGCGAGAGAGAGAGAGAGTTAGGGGAGAGCCCGAAGCTCCGAAGATTCGGACCCAGTTAAGTGTCGCGAAGTTGGATTGCTCTGTTATCCGTCAAGTTTGTTAAGGTCAGAGCTCAATCAATCTTTCAACCTTTTATATTGGTATATTCTTGACCTTGGTTTTTGTGCCTCATTCTTCCATCACTCTCTGACTCCAAACCTGCTCTCCTTTATCCACTCCAATTCCTTCCATCAATGATCTCGCTTCTTCAACTTCAAATTTCGATTGGGAAGTTTCCAGCTTTTGAATTGTGTGCGCAAATGGGGTGGATTTTTTGTTGTTGCGATGGCGCGACTGACTGCTCGTGGAGTGCCTGACATTGCTTAACACCCTGGTTTGCTTACTCGAACTTAGGGCTTTTATTCAGATGATTTTCTATAAATTAAGCTTGATCGCTTTTAATTTTTTGGCGGATCGAGCGAGTTCTGTATTGGGTTTGATCTCTAGGGTTTTGGTTTTGGGAAAACGAGATCTGGGTTTGTATCGTATTGTATGTGCGGGGTGAATTTCAGTTCGTTTCGAAATAAAGATCAAGCGAATCTTTTTTCTGCGGCTTCTACAATGTGGTTGATGGTGTGTATAGTTGTGGTTGGGAAAAATTGCAGACTTGATAGTTCATTTGGATCGAATGATACGCGGGAATGTAGGCCTGGGGAGATTTTAAAAAAGAAATAGCTTAGAGTTTTTCAAAATCAGGTTACTGGGTTGGATTTGGTGCTTCTTAACTCTGTATATGAATCTCTCTGTAGAAAAATGCAACCTCAGCAAAGCTCAAGAATTGATTCGGATGATTTGAAAGCTCAGATTGTAAAAAAGCTTGGAGCTGATCGGTCGAAATGGTACTTTTATCACTTGAATAGGTTGTTGAGTCAGAATTTGAGCAAAAATATGTTTGACAAGTTGTGCCTTCGTGTGCTCGGGAAGGAAAATCTTCAGCTTCACAATCAACTTATACGATCAATTTTGAAAAATGCATGTCAAGCGAAGACCCCACCTCCGCTTCATGTATCGAGCCAATCAAAATCAATGGCACAAGCATCGAATAGTTCTCCTGGAAGAGGAGATGATCATGAACAGAGTGGACCTGGTTTTTCTCCTCAAAGCTTACCTATTTGGTCAAATGGAGTTTTGCCGGTGTCCCCACGGAAGGGTAAATCTGGAATTCGTGATAGAAAGCTTAAAAATAGACATAGACTTCTCGGACCAAATGGAAAGGTTGAGTATGTCAAAAGTCAAACAGTCGGTGTTGATGATGCTGGTGATAAAGTTATTATGAGCAATGGTGATGTAAGTTTGTGTGATTATCGGAGACGCTTACAGCAACTCGAGGCTGTCCAAAGGATAAGCAGCGAATTTCGATCCGAATCAACGATTAATGATGATGTGAGGGAGATGGAAAGGTCAAACCCCTTGAGTTTATGTAAAAGTCCTTTACTTGCTCCTCTTGGAATTCCGTTCTGTTCAGCCAGTGTAGGTGCGGCTCGAAAAGGTTTGTCATTTGGTGGTAGAGTTGATTCGGTCAGCTTCTACGACAATAATGAGTTGTCTGACGACGAGACTCTGAGAAGACGAATGGATCAAATCGTAAAAGCACAGGGCCTAGAAGGGGTTTCAAGTGAATGTGCAATTGTGTTAAATAACATGCTGAATTTGTATTTGAAGAGAATGATCAGCTCTTGTATTGAATTGGTTGGGGTGAGGTCAACTTATGAGCTTAAAAGGCAATTGGCCCTGAAGCCTCACATACAAAAAAAGGCTATGAATGGCACATGGCCCAGTAATGACTTGAATATCAGGAGTAACAGTCCTCCTACTGATATTACGCAGGAACAAAGACAATGGTGCTCAGTTTCATTGCTGGATTTCAAAATAGCCATGGAGCTAAACCCAAAGCAGCTTGGTGAAGACTGGCCTATGATGCTCGAAAAAATTTGTACGCTTTCGTTTGAGGAATAAAAGTGGGAAAATTTGTGCAAACTTTGGCTGGATGAGCTGTTGCTGAATGGGGTTGAGAATCAATCACAGAGATTAGGGTCTGAGATTGAAATGTGCTCTATTTGCTTGCCTCGATCTGCCAATCATTCAGGATCAGTTAAGAATAGGATGCATTCGGTATGAATGCCCGCGCCCACGAGGGTAACACATTGTACATTTAGCATTGACATTAGCTGTTTTTACCATATCTATTGATGTTGAGCCTGTAGTGATATGTTCATTGAAGAAATATTCAAAAAAAAAGTTTTGTAGGGATACTCTTATCATGTAGTTTGGTCAAAAGAAAACTGCTATTGGTAGAGCTTCAGTTGAGAATTGATTGGAATTCCAAATTCAATAACATATTTAATTTGTTTTGTGGGTTAATTTTTTTGTTTTTACTGTTATGGCTGCTAGAGTACCCACCTGCCAATATCCCAATGACCATCCTCAAACATTCAAGTAGCGGTAGTTGGTTGTGGTTGTGTACATAAATATGTATACTTGGGCATTTCAGTTCTTTCTAAAGCCATCCATCCATGGGTATAAAAAGAAGAAGTGGTGGGTAGGGAACGGCCATCCAAGTCAGAAAATTGTATTTGAAGCTGTCTTTCCAGGTAACACAAGTCATTTTCATCGTTATTGTGCAGATTTGATTTCAACTGCTGATACCTCAAAATGTACGTATTTGATCTTGTCATGTTGGTGAAACTAAATTAGTACGTTTCTTGCTGCCTCCTTTGCATGCGTAGCTTAGTCTTTGTTTTGAATGGCCGGAGAGATGAAGATGAGTTTGATTTCTGTATTAAACGTCAGAGTCCATGCAGTTTTCTTATTTCTAGAAATAGGGCTGTCTTATTGAATATTCGCAGCTCTGAACTGTGAGTGGATATTATCAAACATTTTAACTGCAGAAATATTTCCTAGAAGTGAATCTTCAAGTGCACTCGTTGAACTCTGAATCTAGTTGAATTGCCCTGGCCCATGCACTTGCATGCATGGGATTCCAACGGCAGGGTTCCCTGTAAAATCACGAACGGACCCGCTTTGATTCTCTTGTGGATTTAGTCATTCATGTAAACTATGCAAACTAATTGGTATGATTTGTAATGAACATTGATCCAACCACGTTACACTCACAACTCATTGAAGACAAAAACCCTTCACTGCGAGTACAAACAACATACTGCAATATTGCTGAAACTGTTTAAATCTGGAATATTCATGTAAACTGTTCTGTTCTTCAACCATTCTCTCATTTCTTCTTCAATTCTCTCTTCCAGAGCCAAAAAAATGTGGAACCATTCTGTCCCATACCTGCAGAGGCTACTCTTCTACTTAAGAGATCAGATTGCTTGAGAATTCCTTCCTCGTGATGAGCCACTACCTTTTGCAAAGAAACCACTATCTCCTCGAGTACGTCTTTATTCTGTCGCACTGTCGCATTCTTTCTTCGACTGACAAAGAACAGAACGGCCGGAAGGCAGAAGATAATAAACTAAAAATTGAACTTAGAATCCAAAATAGAGAGGCAGGCAAGGCAGGTGTAGCCTCCAGATGCTCTGCTCGTCCATCCATGGCGGCTGAAAGCTAGCAGTAGCAAATGTCTTCATTCATTCCCTTCTCTATTTAGCCAAGAACGAAGAGCGTTCCACCATTAGATAGGGTGGAGAAAAGAGAGGAGATGGCGTTGAAAAGGTAAACGATAGATGTTTTAAATTTCAACAAAACTTTTGGTCCCCTCACCCTCATTTCCCTAACCAATTGCACCGTCACCTTCAGTTCTGCGTAATTCACTCTCCTCTCTCTCTCTTTTATCTTTTTCGCTAATCTTTAAAACTATCTCTCCTCTTCTTCCCATTTTCTAAACCTCCATGCAAGAGCTTGTGGACATCAGACATGGCAACGTCGATTCAAGCACCACAAAGGATGCAAAAACCTGCTGCTGCTCCTTCGGATTCCTTTTCAAATACTACGACCACTGCAAATTCCGCCCAAATCAAAAGAGTTTTCAAACCAACCGTAAGATCAGCCTCGAGTTATACGAATAAAGTCTCGTCGTCGGATCAGAATGGACACCTCCCTAGCTATCACAAGCCAACGAAAAGGTCGCCACCCCAAAATCAAAAAGCTGTAGTTTCCTCCGGACCCACCAGAGAAGGAACGACAAGAACAGCCAGGCGAATTTCGATGTCTCCCGGAGCTAAAACAGCTGCTTCTCCCTCGGCAAAGCCAGGTCAGGAAAGAGCCTCGAAAGCATCCAAACCTGGAAGAATCCATCAATTATACGTGAAGAAAACAACCCTTTTGAGTAATGGAAAGGAAACCCACGATCCTGCAGCTTCGACAGAAATCTCGAAGGACGTCGCTGTTGATCCAGTTTCACATGCAGATAATCTGAAAACTAAGCAGGAAGAAACTATTGTTAAGGAGACGAAGAAGGTCGAACCAGTTGAAGAGGAGGTGACGATTCCAACCGAGACAGTTTCTGAAACGGAGAAGCTTCTTGTCGACGTCTCAGTCAGTGAAGGAAACGAAGAGGAGAGGAAGAAGATCCAGATCTCCGACATTTCCACAGTACCAGAAGAAGAAGAAAATCAGAGTCCTTCGGCAGTCGCACCCAGTGAAAGCCTTGCAGAGAAAGAAGATGAAGTGGAACTCGACGGTAACTCCGCAATGAGAATTGAAAAAGACAAGAAAGAGGGCGAGGAGTTGGAAGAGACGAAGGAAGGAGACAAGAACGAAAAACTCAGGGTAGAGAAGGAGGAGGAAGAACATGGAAATAGCACAGATGATGGAGAAGAAAGAAATGGAGAGGAAGAGAAAATGAAAATGGTAAAATTAGGATCATCGGGAGGAGGAAAAGGAAAAGAAGGAATCTCCGCCGGCATTCAACGAGGTGATAGAGGAGACAGCAAGTAAGCTGTTGGAGGAGAGGAAGAACAAGGTGAAGGCTTTCGTCGGGACATTTGACTGTCAGCGATTTTGAATCCTCCGCCAAATAACTCCCCCTCATCTTCGTTAAGATTAAGATATTTTACTTAAGTTTAAATTTTTTGTTTTTAATTGTTTTAATCGATGGGATCAAACAACTCCAATCTACTGTAAACTGTGAAGTAGGAAACTACACTTATTCAAGAGACAGTATATTTTATCCTATGTATACACTAAATAGAACAGGATAATTACGCGTTATCTCAAACAATATCTTAGCTCCAAAGAAACCTGTCTTTCCAACAAAAGGTGACGTCGAAAGCTTCTGATGAAATTCTCAGCCCTTTGATCCACGTCTTCGTCAGAAACATAACTTGATGCTCTACGAAACTGATTTCTCGACAGCTGTTGTGGCATTTCGTAGTCACCAATGCAACTGCCCAACAGGCCAGTTGGTCGGTCGTTAAAACTCAGCGCCCGTGGTTTGAGGGCGCATCGTCTCCTCCAGAGCCTGAGATTTTGACGTAGCACAGTGTTAATTCGGTGCAATGCCTTCTTCAAGCGGCCTAGAACAGACAAATTCTCCCCGTCCATGATGTTTTGAAGTCATGCACAATAAGCCGAGTGGTATTTATAGAGAGAGAAAGGTGAGAATTGTTGGGTAAGATACGCTGTTTTGATAAAGCGCGTCACGAAGTGATTGAGTGTTAGAGTTAACTACAGCTCTTTACCTCGGAGTTGCATGAAAAAGTACACAGAGAGAAGAGAGTATCAAATGAGAATAAGACTTTAACAGTAACGGTAGATACCGTTTGACATGCAGACAAAGCACTAGTTTTAAAAAAAATACTTTTGAACAATTGTCGTAGCATCTAGGAGGCCTGGGTGTGTGGATGAGAGAGAGAGTGTGTGTTTGGACATGAGAAGAGACATATGCTCTTTCTTTGATTCTGTTCCTGGATCATTTTCCGGAGTCAACAAAGATGATACAATATAAAGGCCGAACAGCTAAATTAATCAAAATATGCCCACCAAACCAATGATCAACCCTTCTCCTAGATCTGACCGGCACTGAATATTCAAAATATATATGGCCTCCATATTGAAAAAATTGTACATTAAAGTATCACGCATTACAAGATTCTAGCAGCTTATCTAGTAAATTAATCAATGAGCGAACCTAAAATGAAAAAAAAATATATTTATATCTAGAAGTATAGTAAATGAACTTGATCCAGTACCTCGATTAGACTTTCTTCCATGATAATATGCCTCTGTTTCTCATCCAGGCATTGAATCTGATGAGCAGGGGTAAGAGGAGCATTCAGCCTTAAAAATCAAACTCATCAGAATTCTCAGAACCAACGTTTCAGGTAAGATTTATTCCAAAAAATGGGGATGCAGTGATTTGCCCAACATCCTTATCAGAATGGCATCTAAGATCATACAAAATGGTTCCTCCAACATCCCTGTTTGAATCTATATAAACAATTGGAAAAACTAACACTATGAGAAGCCACTTTTTTAGATGATCACATAACTGCAGAGGCAGTTCGTCGAAAATTTGCAGTGCCATTGCTGAATTTCCCACTCGTCTGCCTTCCCTTAAAACTGCCATATCTAGTAGGCTTTGGCTGAAAAAGAGACACAAGCATTTTTTCCAATGTCTCTATTGTATACTTAGCATACTTGTAAGAGCTTCCATCTTGCTCAACCAGGGCCCCATAATTTTGCATGTAGCTTCTATAAACAGGCACAACTGCCTGCACAATGAGCTGGCACATCTTCTCCCGCATTTCCAGGTCGGGAACAACCCAGTTTGATTGCTTCTTATACATGTCATCAAAAGCTTCATTAAAACTTTTCAATCTTTTCTTGACAAGATCTCGAGCAGTAGCCCGTCCCCCAGAGAATAAAATCAATCCTTCTCTACTTAAATGACCTGGAAGCTTATTCCAGCTATCTCTTAAAAAATCTGTGGCATAATAGTCCTTCAATTGTTCATGTTCCTTCAACCAAAGTTGCCCCTTAAGATCCCCCAATTTGGTTCCCTTCAAATGCTTGTATAAATGACCGTGGTTATTCATTGCAAAAAGGTTTGATAAAGTGGAATCCTCATAAGACTTAATCCATGTCTCTAGATTCATCTCTACTGCTTTCACAATTTCCAACACTTCATCAACAATAAGTTTTTCTTGAAATTTCTCACGCTTCCAGCTATGGTAAATGACCAGAGCTTGGGTTAGAATTGGCTTATAATTGTCCCCAAGCAGTTTATTACAGAAATCAGAAATAAAGGTTACCAACCTCGGAACACTCCCGTCAGATGGAGGAGGAATTTGCCTCTGTAACTCTACCTGATTCCGAAGTTCCCAGAAGATTTCAGATGCTCCATTAATAACCCTCTTAATGAGATCTCTTGTAAGGTTTTGGATATCAACACATGCTGCCCCGCCAAAAAGCCGGTTGAAGTCCAGCCTCAAAGTACTCAAATATGCAAATATATCTAACAACATCAACAATTTAATGGGATTCATCTTACTGTCTGTAACTGTCTTCCCAAACTGAAGAAATAAAAGGATGCCAGACTCAGCTGCTATCTTTGCAAAGCAATCCATCCACAATTCCTGCCCAAGTCTCTCAAATATTTCTTTGCAAAGCTTGTACTCTGCCTCAAACAAGTGTTTCACAGAAAACTCTAAGTGTCTTCCCCACTGTGCTATGTGTCCTTCTATGTTTTGTACTTCATTGAACTCTGTCAGTGATATCTGAAGATAGTCCAAATCCAGAGCTTTCAAACTTGCTCTAACATTCGAACTGCGTACTTCTATATAAATCGACATGCCCTTCCCGTGCCTCTTGTTAGCGGTCAATCTGCCCAGAATAGCCTGCAGTTTATGAATAACAGAAACAGGTAAGGGTGATGGTGCAATGGCTGCTTGCTCCTCAAGCAGGGATGAAGATGACATTGGAAGAGGCACACTATGCTCAGTAAGTAGCCTGCGGAACTCATTTTCTAATTTGTCCATTGCAGCGTGCAAAAGCCCTCCATCAAGATCTTTATTTTCCTTATCATTCTGCAATGCTCGAAGATTTACCAGTGAAGTCTTCAAGTTTGCTATGTACCGCTCATCTGCAACGGTATTATCATGTAGGTACTCCACTATATCTTCCAACCACTGAATTGCCAATCCACAGTTGTCACCCAAAAATCTCAATGCCTCTTCAAGGCGTTTCAACACCGACAGATAACCAGGTAGATCACCGCGTGGATCTGATAAAAGTGACTTCTCAAGGCCATGAATGGCATCAAAAACTTTAAGCACTGCTGCTGCAGGGCCGACTGCTCGGTTAATATGGCCACCGACTGAAGTTAGAGCGTCCTTGTCAGCACGGATTGGCCGGACAGCCGCCTCAAGGGAAGGTAATCTCCGCTTAATCTCTTCCAATCTGGGGCCAGTTTTATCTAGAGCAGAACCTAAAGCCTTAGATTTCTCCAAGCTAAGCCTTAAGGATTTTCTAGCAGATGCCAATTTATCAATCACAACGTCTCCCATTCCTACTAAAAACCCTAACTCCAAAAAACCAGAGCTTGAAGTAAGAGTCAATCCAATCGAAGTCAGAAATGAGCTTCAGAAGCAATTAGGTCAAGTGTTTCGTAGCCACCGAAAATTTCAATCGCCGTCAATATCCCAAGGAATCATGGAGGGAAAAAGTAGAGTGTCCAAATTGATCAGGATTAACTCTCCGATCCGAAGAAAGCAGGAGCCCTCGCGCACTGATTTGACACAGAAAATCCAAACCAAATAAAGGAAAGGAAAGGAAAGGAAAGAATCAGATAGGGTAAAAGAGCAAGAAAATAGCAGAGAAAACGGAGGATCAAAGAATATGAACAGAGGCAGTGTGAGAGAGAGGAGAAATGAGAAAAGCGTGACCTGAGAGGGAGCAGAGGAGGAGAAGAGCAAGGGAAGTGAAAGTGAAAGTGAAAGTGAAAGTTAAAGGGGGCGGAGGAGAGAGTAGAAGAGGAGAGTTGGAGATTCAGAATCGGACTGAATGATTCGAGGAGATGAAAACGGAACACACAAAGAAGCTGATACCGGACTCGATAGTTAACGAAGGGTTAAGTGCGTGACAGTCTGTTTTTCCCTTTTCCTCTCATTATTCCCTTTTTTTATTTTAGTTATCATTTCTTCATGTCACCAAATAATATATCCAAATATAAACAATGGTTAAATCTAAAAAAGCCTCCTATTATTTATTTAGTTTAAAAAACGACTCAAACTATTTTTTCGTTTACAAAAATTTCAAAGTATTGAAAATGTGCAAAAAAAAACAACTTAACTTTTGAGGATGAAGATCCCCCGCACTCCAATTTCTGAAGAAAAACGATTGGCCGTTCTCCGAACGCGGCCAACCATTCTCCTTCAGAAATTGAAATGCGAGAGATCTTCATTCTCAAAAGTGTCATCGTACATTTTTAATACTTTGAGTTTTTTTTTTTACGAAAAAATAATTTGAGTTATTTTTTAAACCAAATAAATAGTTAGAGCCGATTTTTGAATTTAACCCTATAAACAAATAATTCAAATTTAAATTATAATAATTAGTGCAAATAATCAAGTGATTTACCATTACTAAAATTTCTCAACTCTCAAAATTAGATAAATAGGTTCAGCTAATAAATACTTTACTCATTGAGTAATTAGAGTGAATAATTAGCATAAGTGATTGGTCCATCATATTTTTTGACAATCATGAAAATATGATTATATTTGTATAAAATATGGTTACTACTACTAGTACTAGTACAGTACTACACCAAACAACTTGCGTTTGTACATTCTCACTGCTTCGTGGGCCTCAATTGTCTCATTGGCCCACATCCCTCTTTAACAAAACATAGATCTAAATTTGACTTTGACTTCAACAAATCGTGGCCGTTAGATTTCCAAAAAATAAATAATATACACCAACCACCAACCATCTCTGCCCCACCCTCCACGCCATCTCTTTCATTACTTTTATTATTATCATCCATTATTGTCCCTCCTCCTCTTCACGTTGACTCGAACACCAGCCCTACTCCTCCGCCCATGTTCTCCTGCATCGCCCCCTGCGTATGCCGGTGCTCTCCCTCGTACGTTACGATTAGCATCTTCGGATCGTCCGGAGCCCTTTCTACGTGTTTCCTCGCCGGGCATCCCCTCACAGTACTGCACTTGTAGTATCCCCTGCAAAATGCAATACCACTTTTAAATGACCCGACTTTCTTTTTATTTAACTCTTGTCACCGATTTTCATAAAGAGAGTCTTTACCGTGGGTATGGCGACCCTTTGATCGGCTTCTGTCCGTATTTTCTCCACGAATACTCGTCCGGTGGAATGTCCGCGATCTTTGAACTCACCGCCGGGACTCTTATTGTTTTCTTTACACGGTTTTTCCTGCACCAAAATAATAATATCATATTAAAAAGCCTGTATGTGAAGGAACTCTTCGATCTTCACTACTTCTAACAGGAAATTTCCCGAATTTGACATTTTTCTCAGAAGCTTTTCCATGGAAGAACTCTTCGATCTATCCTACCCTAAAAAACGGGTGGGTGGGTGGGTCAGGCGGGTCTCGTGCTCAGAGTCAACGGTCAAAAAATAAAGTTAAAGACAAAGATGCTTTATTGAATACACTAAGCATGCTAAAATACGCCTTGCGGATATGACGCACCCAGTTTGTCAGGATCCTTGTCACGCGTGCCTTGCCTGGCAACGAACTAAGACAAGCAGGATCGATTCAGGAATCCGACTCGTTGACCATAACTCGGTGGTCTCGATCGACTTCCACCGAACTCACGAATTCCTTACGGTCCTTCGTTCAGACTTTCTTGTCGATTAACCCAAAAAGTATTATTTAATGTACTAATATGCCTAATCAACAGGTTTCATTTGTTCTACTATTGCACAATCAACATAGGCACATAAGGCAGAAAGATCGTAGGAATTACGAAATTGACATGCATCAAGGAGTACCTTCTTTTGGAGCAGTGGCACTTGCCGGAAGCGGAAGTAGAACCGGAAAGTTTTCCGGAGATGTTTTCCGAGTGGGAGTGGGAGTGAGACTGAGAGTAGGAGTGGGAATGAGACTGCGAGTGCTCGTGACACCTCTTCTTGTAGGGCGCCGCTGAGAGAGGCGGCTTTCCCGCGGAGACTGCCGGTGCGGAGGATAGGAAGATCGAAGGTCCGAGCTTTCCATTTGACACGCTCCCGTCTCCGGTGATGGCCGACGACATGAACGAGGAACTTGACGAGACGCTGAAGCTGTCTTTGGTGAACTCGAGGTCGTTACTCTTGAGATTTGAGCTCAAAACATTAGGTTTCGTGAAGTCAAGAGTCATGCTTTGTGGCGGCTGAGGCAGAGCGAAGCTCGCCGGAGGCGCAATGGGAGGGTTGGAGACAGTTGAGGGAGAAGTGAAAGTAGTCGGGGTAAGGCTCAAAGCCTGGGAGAGAGGGGCAGAGGAGGTCGACGATGGGGGGGGAGAGGGAAGGGGACCGCGCCTGAAGCGCGCGTGGCCGGTCCGGTTGAGAAGAGAAATGACCTTGTTGAACTTGGAAACCGCAGCGTCGGTGAGATCTGTGCAATCGGAGTGATTGTAGTGCTGCTTCTGAGAAAGGGCGTAGATCAGGTGTTCCATGCTCTTCAAACCTTGAGAGGCAGCCTCCTGGAGGGCCATCTGTCGATCGGCAACGTTAGGGAAGCCGGCCATGAAGTCAATAGCCATGGGAGGGCTGCAGAAGGAGAATAGAGAAGAGAGAAAGCTGGGCTACGGCAACGAGAAGCGCAAGGTCATTGAGGGAGGGATTTCAGATGAAGCAAGAGGAGGTGGGAGAGGTAGGTGGTTGATATAGAGATGGGAGTCAAACATGTGTTTGATCCAACGGGTGAGATGATTCGAGAGAATGGGAGATTAAGGGAAAGGATGATGAACAGGTTGCTCCACTTCAAAAAGTGGAGGATGGGCCCCACTGTCGTTGAATATAGAGACCCCGTGAATGAGTATTAGGCTGACCAAATTACACATTTTAATCTTTCTAATTATTAAAAAAATAAAGACAAAAGAGTAAGTCCAAAGTAGGAGAAATAGGAAAATCATGTTGACTTGGTATTATTGTAAATAAAATTTCTAGAAGGATTACCTCAATTAAGTTAAGTTAATTAATTGAAGAGAGATGGATTGGTTAAACAATTTGACCAGCAAAGGCTGACTAGAATCGTAGGATTTTCGCATGGAAATCGGAGGGCTCGAAATGAATGAAAAAGAGAAGTTGACTACGACTTTTCAAGTCTAATAAATAATATTAGTAATGAGGGGTGGGTAGTGTTTTAATATGGTGCCACGTGGTAGAAGTCATTTATTGTGCACCAAAATTAGATGAGCCCTGCCCCGCTAAATGGGACATATTTTATTAAGTTCAACTGAGAATTGTGGTTGGTTGAAGTTGAAGACATTTCATATTATTTAAAAAAAATAAAATCTTTCCAAATCTTTGACTTTTGGAGATAAGCATAAGGTCGAATTTTATAATTAATTAAATGCGTCAAATTAGAGTGGGTGGTTTGCTTTGTTTAAGGGAGAGTTGAAGTTGAACGCGAGATTATTAATATTAATTATAGGAAAATCGGACATCATTAATCACACGAGATTGACTCCTAATATTAATGATATTGTCAACACCTTGTATTTATTTATTTATTTATTCATGCTTGTCATGCCAGTTGCCAGTTGCCAGTTGCTCGACAGATGCTACACGTCCTTGAACAATTAAAACTTTCTATTTCAGATTATAATATTACGATTAATAATAAAATTTTGTGAATTCTTGCTTGGAATCTCTCTTGACAACTTAGTGATAGTGGGTTTTAGGTTAAAGAATAAGAAATAGCATTGGAGTTACATCTTATGCCAAATGAATATACGTCAAGCTTATTATTCCATATGATCTCGATCTCTTTTAAGTGTAGGCAACACAGAGAGTGGGATGCAACCTAGGCTAGAAGACTCTCTTTTGTTAGCAGGCAGAACTCAAAATGGTAGATAAGATGTCAAAAAAGTAGTCATTCTTTGGGTTTAGCGAACCCAAATGAAGAGAAGCCCATAACATTAAATTAAGTTATATTACTTGTTAAGCTAACTTTTCCCGCAAAGTAGTAGTTTTATTAACGTAGAAAATAAATTCGTATGGGTTTGACGGTATTGGAGGCAAACTTCGTCTTCTTCTTCGTCTTCTAATCCTGCAAAACAAACGTTTCGTCCCCCATCAGTTTTAAGTGTCTCACACTCAAACTGTTGTCATCCGAACAGGAGTAAATAAATGATGGGTATTGAAAGCTAGCTCATTGATTGTGATGCTGCGAATCAAACTTACGTTTCAGACTTGTACTCGCAGTCCTTCTTGGGTGGCGGCGGTGATGCCAGAGGTGGGGACTTGTACTGGGATTCCTCCTTCTTGGGTGGTGGAGGAAAAGAGTAACGGTAGACAACTAGGGTTTGGGATGGAAAGGCGAAGGAGAGTGTGAAGAAGGCAAAGGAAGGGGAAGACCCCATTTTCATGTTTCAGTTGTGCCCTTTTGTGTTTATCTTAATCACGTAATTACCTCATTTTTATTAAGATTAAAATCAATTTGAACTTCAAAGTATGAGTTTAATTTGAAACACTCCTAAACTAAAAATCCTAACAACTAAAACCTTAAAGCTATTAAAATTTAAAAACAAAACAGATGTAACCCTAACAGGCAGCCGATCACCCCCGTTCTCTATTTATGCCTAGAACAGGAGCCGATCACCCCGCGTTCTAAATTAACGCCGTAAACGGGGCACCGATAACCCCCCGTTCTGTCTATTACTTATATGGCACTTGAGATATTGGGTCGGGGGTCGATGTGGGGGGTGGGGACTCCATGTCCAACGTTCACTGCACGTGATTGGAGAAAGGGGGGTCCCTGCCCCCAAACAGCCCCACGTTCCTGCCTCCCCATTTTAGAGGTATTGGGGAACGGGGGGTCACCGCCCCCCTTTTTCTAGTCCTAATTTTGAGAACAGAGGGTGGTTTCAAAGTGGCCCTACCGAACGGCCTTCGTCAAATCGCTCATCGATGTTACAAAGAGAACCATTTCAAGGGGCTCCGACAAACTGGCCACCGTCGTCACAAGGTGCTCCGTGTGAAACATGACGGCCGCCAACTAGGTATTTTTCGAATGAATTTCAAAATCAGATGTGTAAGGAGCAGTTTGAGCGGGATATGTCAAACCGCTCGATTATTCATTCAAAGACCGTCAACTTTAGAGGTTGAGAGTCATTGGAGATCAAGGAGATATTCGACAGAATCACCCTACACGGAGTGTACATGTAAGGACCCCCAGCCTTTTTCTCGGCTGCGCCATGAGCCCGCGGACGCACCGCCATCAGTCTGGCCCAAACTCATGAATTTCTCCTTCCTGGTAAGAAGTTTTATGTCTTTCACACCACTCGAACTCAGGACCTCCAAGCTTAAGTAGCATGGGCTACAAGTGGTGGTACCACTTGAGCTACTAGGGTAATATGTATGCACGTCACGAATTAGGTCGTAGCGGCCCTGACTGGGGTCAGGATCTACCGGGAGGTCAGGATGTTTGAAGACGTACATCTTTGATACAAAGGTTTTGATACCTCCAGAGACGGTTAATGAAGTGCTCGGGTTTGCCAGAGAAGAGAATGAGGTGGAGAGATACTATCATGCTTCCCGAGATTGTGATTTTTTTAGATCAGTAGAGGGACTTGACTTCCCTGGGAAAATTCATCGAAATGAAAATATCAGAGGGTTCGTGATGCCACAATCTGATAACCCATAGCATTCTACCTCGGGATGGACATAGAGATCTCGTGAGTTGCATGGATCTCCATGTGATGGAGAAGTTGTACAACGGGAAGATGTTCGACCCCTGATTTCGTGATTTTAGTCATCAAAACTGAGAACCGAACCGGTAATTTTGGTTCAGAAAAAACAGAACCAAATATTGTTTGAATTTTGCTCAAAACCGACTAGAACCGGAACAAATGTGTCGGTTCTGGTCTGGTTCTAGTCGGTTCTTGCTCACGCCTAACAAATAGTACACGACATCGTTGAGTTCTTCCTAGTAATTGTCGAACTTGGCAGCTCATCGACATCTCACACTCTTTTCTTCTTCGGCCTACTAGATTGGCAGTTTTTTATGGGTGGAACGATTTGCTTTATATTTTGTATGGGCGGCCACATGTGTTGGTCATTAATAGAATAAATAAAGTATAAGTACATCTGGAGATAAGTTCCTTGGTAATGTTCGTCGCTCTTTCCTTCATTAAGTTTTCGTGTTTCGATTTTTTCTTTTCTGGCAAGACTTGGTATAATGTTGGCATTCAAATCCTTCCTCACTGTCTCGATAATGGAAAGAATTTCCATCATAGGTTGACTTTTGAATCTATCCAAATAATGATTTGCCACCCATTTTATAGTAGCGTGTCGATTCTCAATTTTCCTTGAATAGTTGTGAGAATCGTTGAAACTATTTATTTGAAACGTAAGCTCATTTTGCATCTTCGAACCATGCAGTCGCCAATCACATTCGTCTTCACACACTACCGCCAAATGTTGAAATTCACTTTTAATGAATTTAATCTCATAACTATTATTCAAAGTGTATTATACTATTTCTTCTCTAATTGCCTTTAAAGAACTATATTTTTTCCCCATATAAAATCGAATCAAAATTTCTTTTATTACCGGTATGTTTTCCACCTTATCATTCTTCGAGTTGACCAGTATTCGAAGCTCATCGTCTAAAGTTTTATATGTCGATTACACCTCTATTTATTCATTACATTCTAGGTGATCGAATGCCCGAATATCACCATATATGACCGTAGAGTACGAATACCAGTCCATATTGAGCTCACAAGTTGTTGTCTCGTCTAAATTAACTGATATACTCGAATCAGAATCCATCGACGTCGCTAATACAGAGAAAATTCGTCTGAACAATAAAATGGTGGAGATGTTTTTGGATTTTTACCAACTAGGGGGTGAGAATGGAGGGTCGTTTCCTTATATAGTGTTGGAGATCGGCCACTTGTTCCTGTGAACAGCCCCCACGTTCTCAGACAAAATAATTGAGATCAGAGGGCCGTTTCAGGACGGCGACCTCCATTCTCAACCTTCCAAAAAAATATGACCAACAACGAATGACCGTTTCAGAATTGTAACCCCCTTTCCCGAACACCTTTTAAAATAGGGAGGCAGGGAACATGGGGTCGTTTTGGGGCGTTGACCCCCTGTTCCTGAATACCTATAAAATGGAGAGGCTACAACAGGGGGCCGTTTGGGGGCGGGGAGCCCCCGTTCTCCAATCACGTGAGGTGCATGTTGGACGGAGGGTCTCCGCCCCCCACATCGACCCCCCAACTCAATACGTCCAATACCACGTAAGCACTTAAAAAAATGAGGGGTGATCGGCCCTCTATTCACTGCGTTAATTCAGAATCGAGGGTGATCCTTTTCTATCCGTAAATTGAGAACAGTGGGTCATCGGCCATCCGCCAGAGTTTGAACTATTACATTTTTTATAGTTTAAGGTTTTATTAGTTAGAGTTTTTAGTTTATGGGGTGTTTCAAATTAAACTCATACTTTAGTGTTCAAATTGGTTTTAACCCTTTTTGTTAACTATCTTTATTTTAAATCATGACCAACCACACAATTGATTGTTGATTGTAATAATCACAAAAAGTTATTCAATTTCATATTAAAGACAATAGTAATTATATAACGAGTTAATTATGCATAGCAAGGATCAACGCAGTCTGTGAACCATTTTTCATCCTTTGTTTAGAAAATGTAGCCGTGATTTATGATGGAAGAATACCCAGTTCAATCCAAAAATAAAGCCATACTAATTAATTTATACAGTTACAAATGATTGAATTAATTAACTTAGTGTATTACATTGGAAATGAAAATCTTAGCATACTTTTTTAAAACATGGTCTAAAAAGTGAAACAGTATTTCCATTATAGGTGGAGTCGGTAGAAATGCACTTGGTGCCCAAAATTCAAAACAAGGACTTAAAATTAGGACAGGATCGAGTATTGAAGTTTTTAAGAGGCTGCTAATTTAATTCAATTACTCTTAATCTCGATTATGATAATTCCAGACGATGACAATGTAATACGTAGAATTGGAGTGTCAACACATCATCACCTAGTAAATAATAATAATAATAGACTGTAATTAGATTAGTCAATAAATTGGCAGAATTGTTGCAGAAAATGAAGAGATTGAAATAATTTTAAGACAAAATAGATCCTCAAATTTCAAATTGTCATTAAGTTCATTGAAAATGCCCATCTTCCTCTTCTTTTTATTTGCTCCAAATGTAAAATCTAAATCTCTTGGCATCAAGTAAGTGTTAGAGGAGGTGATTAGAAATGGAAGAAAAAATGGTGTTCAACTGTTGTTGTTTTCCATAGCAGGCCTTGGTGGAGCTCCCATCTTTGTCTGCCTACTCTCGTCATCCTTCGTTGGATGCCCATCACTTGCTTTATCTGCATTCTGGATTTTCAACAGAATTTTCTCCAACACATTAACTTTGTTACTGCAATGTCCCAAGAATTAATAGTTCATGTCTTCGTAGACGAGGTATAATCAACCTGCATCTATGTTTATGCTTGCAGGACGAACAAAAAAAGGAGTTTGGAGACAAATGAGTGAGGCCTGCTGGCTTATGGCTATGGCTATAAGCTTCATGAAGTGGCCTTGACGCAGAGGAGTTAGGGTTTGCTAGTCGGCCATTTATGATGGGTACGGTGAATGAGAGGACCCACTCTTCCTCCTTTTTCTTCCTTCTCATTTTTCAAAACCCTTTTCTCCTTGTTTCTTACTTTTCACTCACACAACACCCCCCCTGAAGACCCGCTCTCTTTCTCTCTCTCTCTTTAATTTGATCAGACGTTGATAGAAAAATCCAAACTTTGTTGAAAATGCGTTCTACATTTTTATTTATTTATTTTTTATAATTTAGAAGATTTTTTCGAAGAATATATAATGCTTGAGAGGTTCTCAAAAGCTATTTTTATTTATTTTTTTTGACAATTTAGATTTGTTTTCCTAGCCATGGGAGAATCAGACTGTGGACAACATGTCTGTGTTTTTTATTATAAAATAAGTTGCAGAGGGGAAGCCAAACATAATTAAAGGCCAACAACCTAAATCCGCAGCACATGATCAAACCCAGCATTTAATTCTCCATGTTCCCACATCTCCTCCTTGTTTCTTCCCACTACTCTCTTCATCTACAAGCCACCCCTTCTCCACCATCGTCTCCGCTTCATTTTTAATACCATCTTCTTCTTCCTTCTCTGAAATTCTGAACCCTTTTTGCGCGGTGATGTAATGGCGAAGAGAAGCTCAATTCTTCTGCCAGGGCTTCTCCTCTTCCTTCTTCTCGTTTCCTTCTGCAATGCTTCTGCACGGACTCAAGTTTTCAAAGTGCAGACTTCTTCTCGTCGGCCTATTATTTATGGGTATATGCCGAAAGGGATGCCGATTCCGCCGTCTGGTCCTTCAAAGCAGCACAACAACGAGCTTGGATAGATCCAATCCATGAAGAAGATAGTCTTGTTTTCCTCTCAGTTTTTATATATTTTCTCTCTTTTGCTCACAGAGAATAGCCAGAGATATATATAACTTAACCCAGTTATGATAATGTATATGGAATTCGAGCTCCTACCGTGATTTTCTTTTCAGTTTAGTTTTCTGCAAAATAAAACATCTAAAATGAGGAAGACGTAATGGTTACGTCCAGACGTCGCCCGCAAAGAAAGAAATGACATCGTACGCGTAGGGTTTTGATAATTTGTGTACAGAAAAAATAATCGCTGACGTCTGAGAATTAATTATTCGTGGTTATTAAAATAAACTATGGAAAAAATTGATCAAAGACGAGGAAATTATAAGCTTTCGTGACAAAAAACTGTAACATTCTGTGGTTTGCTACTGTTTTCAGTTCTTGGTTGGATAGTTTTCTGGGCTTGCACCATTTGAGATGCGATGATTCATTTGGTGAGGTCGTAGCAGTCTGTGGTTGTACTATGCCATGGAAGTTTGAAACAACTATAAAATGACCGACATGACTGAGCAGACATTTCAAGGAACAGAGCTGACGCGTCATCTTTCTATTCGCTTTTCATCATATGGATGGATTTACTTCTGTACGCTTCTCTGATCTATTCCCACTCTTACAACTCAATCAACTTTCTCTGTCTTAACGTCGTCCAGTTCACTTCCATTGTCTCTGGTAATTGTTTTTAAATATAATAATCAATTTATTTGAAGTTAGCTGCTGTCTTGAAGATTTTATTTTAAATGTATAAAAGAAACTTGTGAGAGATGAGTATCCAAAAAATGGAATGGTTACATTGCAAGGTGCAGAAATAAAGCAATGCTTGACAGAGAAAGAGAGTATAAATGGGAAACTTGAAGGACGAGGAGGGAGGGAATGGGGCAGTAAAAAATTGTCAATTGATCTCACTGGGGCTTATATAAATATATACACACTACAATAAGACGTGCGTGTGGAGGAGGAGGGCAAGTACCCATAAACTATTTGAAAAAACCAATTCAAGGAAAGAAGTGATCAACAAAATCACACAAGGGTGTCTACTTTCCATCATAAATGGTCCAAAATGGGAGGACTTACATCCGTTCTCCCTGCGTCGTCGCAATGGATGAAGCAGGCGAGATAGGCCTCTCTGATCTTCGTGCAGGCTGCCCGGAAATTGAGGACTTGTCCAGACCACGAATGTTGTATCTCTCATACACCTTTTCTCGGTTCTCCGACCACCAATTCTCAGCTTGACTCTCTCCAAATCTTCTGCGGCTGCATTTGCATTATATCGTCAATTTTATATGTTATTCATTGGATATGTGTGTGAATTCCAGCAGAAAACAGAGATATCAAGTAAATAGAGCATGGAGTATCAACTATGTGTCAAAGCAGAATCACAAAATAACTTGACTGATTTAAGTGAACAATCTTTGTGAAATATTAATCATTATAGATTTTAATCCGAACCGCTGAAATATTACTGAGCTTTTTTCGCAACTAAACCAGTAAGAAACTCATCCTTTTGTATGAGGTTTCAATGGAAAAAAGTTTGATGGGGCAAGTAATTTCAAATAATCTGAAAACAGAAAAACAGTAAAACCAGAATTACTTTGCCATTCTAATTCCTTGTAGCCACTTCTAATTAACCATACGATACTGTCCATGTTACTTCTTTTCAAGCGAAAATCACACTAAAGAGAAATCAACACTGTAGTAAGATTTCAGGGAGAAAAGAGAAGGCCAAATTACCTGAAGCGCACTCGTTTAAGATCTCTTGTTCCATCACGAAGAGCTACGAGAGTAATATATACACCAGGTTCGTACTGTTCAATCCATTCTGCCTCCACTTGATTTGAATTGGCAGCAAACTCAGAAGTATCGGATCGCCCACCGTTTTCACTATCTTGAACATGCTGATTTTCCTTATCAGCAGCCGCCAACACACTACAATTACTTGTAGGACCTCCACCATCGCCATTTGTCAGTCTAAAATTGGGATGCTCCTCAATCCCAGTAGAAATAAGAGGTAAAGGATTTGCCTGCATAGTTTCAGTCGCAGGTTGTTCCTGAGATGAATGAGCTTGAACTTGAAATCCATTTACAGACGCAGAGTCGCTTGCCCTTGGAGACACCAAGGAAACGGAATTAAGAGAATCAGATCTTGAATGTCGTTCTCTATTTGTATCCAAATGATGGATACCATTTAGTTCCGAACCATTCGGAAGATATACAATTCTCATGCTCTCCATGTCATAACTTCCAGATGGTAGTCTCTCAGCAATGTTTTTAAGCTGGAAACAATGAGCAAAGATTATGAACAATACATAATGAAAATTTATGGTGACCATCATTCCACATTCACGTATTTCCAGGGCTTTCTGTTTGATGTGCCAATTAAGTGCGCATGCTTCTAAGATAATAACATTTAGGAAGAATAGAGCCAGAGTCATCAAGTAATTCGTGGACAAAGAGTAAACAACTTTAAAGGACTTGAATTAAAAGTGACCAACAGACCTGCGATGTAAGAGACTTGATGACTTCTTTGGCTGCTTTAGATTTTGCAGATTCCTCTGCAGCCAAAGACATTGCTTCTTGTGTTCTCCTTGCTGATTTCTGAAGCTCCAGCTCTTGAAGTTCACACTTCTGTTTGAGGCTCCCAACCTATCAAACACTTTTAACGATTCAGAAATAAATAGCAACTCCCTCATCAGAGGATATGAAATAAATTCAAAATATAAGACTATGAGATCGAAACAAATACTTGCCTGTGCACGTAACTTAACCACCTCCTGATTCAATAATTCATTCGTTTTCTTTAAACTATCAGTCATACTCTTAGAGAAAGAGAGTCCGGATGCTGTTGGAACAGGAGTTGCAGAGCGTGGGGGACTTGGTCTTCTATAGAAAGGTGATACAGATCTGGAACTTACGGCAGAATTTGTAAGAACAGGCTTCGGAGCTGGCTGTCGTAAGTCAATTGCAGTAGACAAAACAACTTCTTTGAGTTGCAATAGAGAAGGTGCTTGAGAGGCACGACCAAGGGAGAAGGTATCTGCCTTCTTTCCATGCTTGGCTGCTTTACTATCTAACTGCTTTATCAACTCCATGTTAGAAGGCACAGACTTTGACAATCTTATGTCACTCTTATCTAACCTGTCCTTATTTTCCCCAGAGAGGCGAGGCATAGCACCTCTCCTATTATTAATATTAGGATCTGAAACCTTGATCAATTTAGAATAACAAGAATCACACACCCGGTATGGTTTGCAGGGATTAGGAGCTAAAGAAGCATTCAAGGCTTTTTTGGAACTGCAGGAATGGCAGTGGACAAGGCCACAATTATAGCAGTTGTGCCTCTTTCGTGTAAAACCAAAAGCTTGTCTGCAAGCAGAGCATTGTGCCTGCTCAGCACCTGACACCCATTTATGAAGACAAATTGCAGTTGTGTAGTTTGAACCGCAAGCAATATATTTCACATGTCTATCCTTCAAAACATCAACCAAAGTTGGTACTTTGCGATCTTCAACATCTCCATGGCCCAACCTCCCATTTGCACCCTTTCCCCAAGTATAAACCTCATTTTTGGAAGTTAGTACTGACACATGATAAGCACCACAGGCCACTTCCTCAACAGACTCCCCAAAAAGCTTATCTTCTACCAAACAAGGCTGCTTTCCATCAGCCTGTGGATTCCCAAGTTGACCATAAACAGAACTTCCCATAGTGAACACTTGTCCGGATATAGTCAAGGCAACAGTTAAACTATGCCCACAAGCGATTTTATGAAAGTTGTAATCAATTAATGCCGGTACACATGTAGGCTTAAGCCGAGGGTCCTTATCACCATGGCCTAATCGATTTTTATCTCCATCCCCCCAAGTGAATAACTTACCCGAGGAAACACTTGCACTAGATTGTGTCATAATAACTTCTACTGCAGCAGCAGTATGCCACACCCCGCATGCAACTGCAATTGTTCTCAGGCCTGATAAAGACTCCACTTCTCTTGGATATGAAACATTTTCTCTGTCTCCATGGCCCAACACCCCAAACGTACCATCACCAAATGTAAAAAGCTGCCCCATTGATGTCACCAAAGCTGTGTGCCATGGACCACATGCCACTGAAGCAACCTGAAGCCCCTCAAGGGGACCTGCAATACGTTTTGGCATCCAATGGCTCACGTCAGTGCCATGACCAAGAAGCCCAGCATTATGAGTACCATCTCCCCATGTGTAAAGTTCCCCATCCATTGTAACAGCACAAGAATGGAACTCTCCACATGCAACAAAATCAATATTAGTAGTTGCCAAAGATTCAACTAGATGAGGTTGAATGTAATCCTTCCCCACACCATGCCCAAGCCTTCCACCAGATTCCTCGCCCCATGTAAAGATTTCGCCTTGCCTAGTGACTACGGCGGCATGCCTAACCCCACAAGCTATATGAACAACGTCTAAAACTACATTGGATTCTAATAGCCTGGGGAGAAGTACATCAACCCTTAGGCTCGTGCAATTATAATTTTTTTCAGCTGAAAACTTCACAACGTTATCACTAATAACCTCTCCCCATATGTATACATCCCCTAGAGCATCATAGTCATCCGGCACAGAACCATGACTAGAAGTACTCGGAGCACTTGAAACACTGACACGAAAAGCATCTGAACTTGATCCTTTTACTTGCATATTTGTCTGGTTTGAAACTGCATGTGACCTTTCAGCAATCACAGAATTCTCAGGTTTGATATTCTTAGGAGATTTGTTTGGGTTGAAATTAGCAGAGACCTCAGGAGAGCAAATATCTCTATTGACACTATTTGAATAGTCACTCGGGCTGTTCGAAGTCATGTCACTGCTGTCCTGTAATCAGTGCCCAACAAACGTGGTTTACATCAATACATATATAAAAAAAGGTAAGACACCATAAGATCAAGCACTCGTCTGGTCAATCAAGATTTCAAAAAACCAAAACATGTGCGGTACAAGAATAGTTTGAGCACAATAACTTGCGTGTGGAAACTTGGTCTAACAGCCTGGCTAAGAGAGTTGTCTCTTGAATTGAATGATTTTGAAGATAATATAAATGAATAAAAATTATAAACAGTGTCCAACTGGATGGCAAAGATATATATATACACGCAGGCAGAACAATACTGCCATTGTCTTTCATGAAAAACTTTTCCACTAGGGATTAGCCAAGTATCAATTTCGAAAGAGTCCAGCCTCATCAAATTAACTGAACAATTGTTAAATAATAGAAATCATAAGTACTTCCACATTGAACAACACACGAAAAAGTTTCTCAATATCTAAACTCACATCGAGGTAGAAGCCTCCATCATTCCATCCATCAATTTTGGAACGCCCACCTTGACCAGATGCTATCAATGATTTGAGCCCTGCAATCCAAACCTCTGCTTCAACTTTATCCTTGCAAATCTAAGGGTCAGTAACATTACAGTCATCATAAATCATAAAAGAAACAAAAAGCATCAGTTGTAACAATGAGAAGACTTGGAAAGTACTTCACCAACCAAATCAAGGGATCGCTTTCCGTTATTGTATATGAGAGAGAAAGACAAATAATCCTTTTCAGGGCGCAAATATCGTTGAAAAACCACCTAAAATGGAACAAAAGGCAGAGTAAAAATAGATTTTCGTAAAAATAACTCAAGTCTAAAATATCATGGAGATCAATTATTTAGATTATAAAGTGCACAGAAAATCTCACAGTTCTCTGTCCAGGAATGATTCTAGATACAGAAGCAAGCTTCAGACTTTTTTCGCCACCACTTGAAATCCAAATCAAAGATGACTCATCCTATGATTTCAAAAAAAGGAACAAATTGGCACAGGAAATTTAAACAAGCGTGGATAACTACAGCGCCGTATTACTCTAGATGATATAGAAAAATAAACAGTATGACAGGGAAATCCCTCCTCAAAGAGTAGTACAAGAATTGCTACTCCATAAATCATGAATACCCAAATGTTCTTATTAATCCCATCAAAAACTCAGATCCCAAAATTAGAACTTAACTTTTACTCTTCACTCACAAGGGAAACAAGTGGATTCCTTCTTAATCTAGATTTAATTATGTGATGCAGCAAGAATAAGAAGCAAAATTTTATAAATAGACGAGCTTAGAAAAAATTTCTCAGCCCAAATAAATAATTTAAAAATAATAAAACTTACAATAGAAAGTCTAAATGGACAGAACTTAGGCTTCCCTTTCCGACCATACTTAAGTAGCTGAGTACCCTTCTTCAAAGCAATCAATGCCTGCAGTAGAAAGGGCACCATTCAAATCAACCAAAATTCAGATGTTGATGATTGGCAAAAGATGACCAAAAAGGATTCATTACCATGCAGCGAATCCTTGCTAAATTTTAAGTGCAAAAAGAAAACTATTTAGTAAAACTACTGGGTAACAAATATATGTAGATTGTGAGAGTTATTAGGATGATCCATGTATTCCATAGACCATGTTTCATATAAAATTCAGTTCTCAACCAACTACCAGCTTAACTTTAAATTTCTAGGACTGATACAACATTTGTCACCTTCAGCTCTATTATTTTTTCCCACTATTTAAACTGCACATAAGTTGAATCAGGCTTCATATTCCGACTGGGATTCTGGCAAAAAAACATCTTAACTAAATTTAAATTCCAAAACAAAAATATACTATCTAGGCACGACAAATTATACGGTAGAGAAACACATTTAAAAGAACATTGCTTGGTGTATGAAGCATTTAAATAAGGACTGGTTTTGAGGCTCCGGAAAGGGAGTCTTTGGAGAGAGCGAGCAGTCATAAAAGCCTCCGCACGCAAAGTCAATGAAAAAATTATCATTTCGATCACATAAAAATCCAAACTTTCGATGAAATTCATCTCAGACTTATCGGCTTTGGTCAACTAACTTACAATTGAAGTAGAAATTTGAAGATAGAGAAACAAGAAAAATGAAGACGGTCAGCAAAGGTTAGTGCTAAAAGCGAATTAAAGGAACAAAGAGAGACATGGTCAATGTTACGATCGGCATTCCCGTAGCTAACAAGATCTGCCATTCCATGTGAAAAATTCAGCAAAACACCACCACCCTCTCTGATCGCTCGGCGGAGCTCCGGTCATCATCTACCAGGAGCGCCTTGTCTGTACGCTACACATCAACAGTTACATCCGACCCGCAGCAAAGCCCCACTTTATCTCTATGCCTTGGCCCTCCTCCACTCCCGCGGGCGCGCTCTCTCTCGTTTTTCGAGACAAAAACACAAGCTCACTGAGTTCCTCCTTTCAAAGCTTGAACAGATCTGTAAGTCGTCAATAGAATCGGAAGCTGAGCGTGACCATAAAAAAATCGAAAATCAGAAGACTCCCTCCGGGCCCTCAGCTCCAGCGAGCAGACTGAGAAACAGAAGGGTCAAATGAAAATAGAAGAAGAAAGAGCGTTGGGGTAATCAAAGCAAGGCGGTGAAGACAAGGGCGAGAGCGTCTGGAGCAGGGCAAACAGGCGGCGAGAAGAGAAGGAAAGGCGCCAAATTGAAGAGGGATGAGCTCTGAAAGGGAGAATCGGCGTCGGAGTCTGTAAAAGTGCGAAGAGTCAAAGCCGCAATAAAAACAATTAATCAAAAAAAGAAACAAAATCTAAAAATAAATAAATAAATTAAAAACACAAATTGGTAAATAATTGGAAGTTCCAAAGGCTAACTTTGGGAAGAACAAGCCAACACTGAGGTGGGCCCGACTCCTTAACACCGGGGCCCCTCCTCTTCCCTCTGTTTGGATTTTGGGTCTCTCTCCCTCCTCTTTCTTTTTTCGGGAGGCAAGTAGGGTTTTCATTTTGCGTCTGCTCTGCAACGCCGGGTACTCATCACTCCGCGTTTGCAGTTTCTCTCCGATGGTCCTCTGCCTTCGTTCTTGCATCCGTTTGACGACGACTCAATTTTTTCGTCGCCATCATGGACTGTTCTGAACTGGTTGGTGAATGGTTCGCATCATAACAGTGTTTTACTAGCAATGGTGTAATATCTTTTTTCAAGTCTTTTTTTTAGAATGTCAAGCATACTGAACAATCTGAGAAAGATGTTTGGTTTCCCTGTTTAATGATTATTGCCCTTGAGTCGCATGGTGGTGGGTTTTTGAATCGGAGAATCGTGTTTTTAATTATCTTTTATTGGCTTTGTGCAAGTTTTGTTTGAGTTCATTTCCAACAAAATTGGACGAATGAAAAGATAAGATCGTTGCTTTGCATTTGATACAAGTTTCCATTGCCACTTATAAAAAAAGGACCGCAATGAAAATTTTACTGCAACGTATCATTATTTTATACATGATTGGTACATGTTTGGCGTCAGTCTCCTATTTAATTCTTAGTTAACCAGATAATAGTCTCAGTAAAATGAATATCTCGTTAGCTTTGAATTGTTCATCACTTGGATAGTCTAAACAGACTCTGATATAACTTCTGGGTAAATCAACTCTTAGAAATATTAGACAGACTTGAGATTACTTCTTGTTTACTTTAAACACATGAATATAAAAATATGCACGTGAATGCATACGTGTACTTGCAGGCTGGCATGCCTTCTTGGATCATTGTTAGGAACTTCTTAACTTTATTTTTTCTTGTCCAATGCAACTGATTTTTATATTTCTTTTGATGTTTTCTTTTGTTTCTAGCCTCTTATACTAACACTATTTATAATGACATTACTGCAGGTGACTATTTGTCAGTTATGCGGTGATCGAGGATTTTCTAATGCTTTAATTGAGTGCGAAAAGTGTAATGCTTACATCATCCATCGGTATGTATCGTACAAACCTTTGGGTTTATTTTATTTTTTTGGGTTGGAGCGGCTGATGCTGTCATTTTAGTGAACACAATATATACATATCTACAAAAAATTTTGTATCTGGTCGTGTGATAGCTGAAATCAAAGATGCAAAAGTTTGATCATTTGATCTTCTGCTTATGATCAGGATGTTATATTTTTGCTTAGTTTTTAGCCATATAGGTTATTTGCTTTTTATGAAATCACGAAATTTTTATTACTTGTATCGCTATATAAAAATGTAAGAATTGATAGATAATGAACATCCGTATTTACTCCATCTTCTTGTTGATCAACATTTACCTTACAGTGCTTCTATTTGTTTCCAGATACTGCTTGGATGTGTTGCCAAAAACCTTCGACGAATATGTTACTTGGTTTTGTGATGAATGTGAACCGACCAAACCCACTCTTGACAAATCTAAAGTTCTTACACCTGGAAAAAGTATTTTTCGAAGTCCTGAAGTACAGGCACAGAAGCAATTAGAAAAGAAAATTAAAAAGAAAGCCAAGAAAAAGTTGAAGAAAAAGGTGAAGGGTGAAAGTGAGGATCTGAATAAATCAATAGCTAATACTGAATCGTCCACAGGTCAAGGTAGCCCACCAACTAATCATTTAATTGGGGCACACTTCAGAGACGCTTGTGAAGGTACTAAGGGCGAAATGCAGATGGAGTTGTATCAAGAAGATGGAGCTAACTCTGTTGAAAACACTTCACATTTCCTCGATCATCGTCAATCCTCTGCAGAACCCCCTGTTGATCCAGTCCGGAGGTTATAATCTCCTGTTTTCATTTTTCTTAATTATTGCTGTTTTCATTTATCATAATAGTAAGTTTAATATGTGATTGTAGTGACCTAAACACCAGTTTATGCAGGGAAAGTATACGCGCAAGGGACAAGAAATCCAAGAAAAAATTGAAGAAAAAAGTGAAGGATGAAAGCGAGCGTGTAAATACATCAATGGCTAATGCTGAATTGTCGAAAAGTCTAGGCAGCGCACCAAATAATCATTTAATTGGGGCACACTTCAGAGACGCTTGTGAAGGTACTAAGGGCGAAATGCAGATGGAGTTGTATCAAAAAGATGGAGCTAACTCTGTTGAAAACACTTCACATTTCCTCGATCATTGTCAATCCTCTGCAGAACCCCCTGTTGATCCAGTCTGGAGGTTATAATCTCCTGTTTTCATTTTTCTTAATTAATGCTGTTTTCATTTATCATAATAGTAAGTTTAATATGTGATTTTAGTGACCTAAACTCCAGTTTATGCAGGGAACGTATACGCGTAAGGGACAAGAAATCCAAGAAAAAATTGAAGAAAAAAGTGAAGGATGAAAGCGAGCGTGTAAATACATCAATGGCTAATGCTGAATTGTCGAAAAGTCTAGGCAGCCCACCAAATAATAATTTAATTGAGACACATTTGGGAGACAATTGTGAAGGTACTAAGGGCGAAAGGCAGATGGAGATGTATCAAGAAGATAGAGCTATCTCTGTTGAAAACCCTTCAGATTTCCTTAGTCATGGTCAATCTTCTGCACAACCTCGTGTTGATCCAGTCTGGAGGTTATAATCTCCTGTTTTCAGTTTTCTTAATTATTTCTGTTTTCATTTATCATAATAGTAAGTTTAATATGTGATTGTTGTGACCTAAACATCAGTTTATGCAGGGAAAGTTTACGCGTAAGGGACAAGAAATCCAAGAAAAAATTGAAGAAAAAAGTGAAGGATGAAAGCAAGCGTGTAAATACATCAATGGCTAATGCTGAATTGTCGAAAAGTCTAGGCAGCCCACCAAATAATAATTTAATTGAGACACATTTGGGAAAGGCAGATGGAGATGTATCAAGAAGATAGAGCTATCTCTGTTGAAAACCCTTCAGATTTCCTTAGTCATGGTCAATCTTCTGCTCAACCTCTTGTTGATCCAGTCGAGAGGTTATAATCTCATGTTTTCTTTTTTCTTTTTTTAATTTATTGCTCCATATATTATTCTAGTAAGTTTGATAGGTTATTATAATGGCCTTAACTCTAGTTTAAGTTGACTGATATAAACTTTTCTATTTGTTATTTGCATATGCATGGGAGTTTACGCGTAAGGGACAATAAAGCCATGAAAAGTGGGGAGAAAAAAGTGGAGGATGAAAGCGAGTGTGTCAATAATCAATAGCTAATGCTGAATTGTCGAAAAGTCTAGGCAGCCCACCAAATAATCATTTATTGAGACACATTTGGGAGACAATTGTGAAGGTACTAAGGGCGAAAGGCAGATGGAGATGTATCAAGAAGATAGAGCTATCTATGTTGAAAACCCTTCAGATTTCCTTAGTCATGGTCAATCTTCTGCTCAACCTCTTGTTGATCCAGTCGAGAGGTTATAATCTCATGTTTTCTTTTTTCTTTTTTTAATTTATTGCTCCATATATTATTCTAGTAAGTTTGATAGGTTATTATAATGGCCTTAACTCTAGTTTAAGTTGACTGATATAAACTTTTCTATTTGTTATTTGCATATGCATGGGAAGTTTACGAGTAAGGGACAATAAAGCCATGAAAAATGGGGAGAAAAAAGTGGAGGATGAAAGCGAGTGTGTCAATAAATCAATAGCTAATGCTGAATTGTCGAAAAGTCTAGGCAGCCCACCAAATAATCATTTAATTGAGACACATTTGGGAGACAATTGTGAAGGTACTAAGGGCGAAAGGCAGATGGAGATGTATCAAGAAGATAGAGCTATCTATGTTGAAAACCCTTCAGATTTCCTTAGTCATGGTCAATCTTCTGCTCAACCTCTTGTTGATCCAGTCGGGAGGTTATAATCTCATGTTTTCTTTTTTCTTTTTTTAATTTATTGCTCCATATATTATTCTAGTAAGTTTGATAGGTTATTATAATGGCCTTAACTCTAGTTTAAGTTGACTGATATAAACTTTTCTATTTGTTATTTGCATATGCATGGGAAGTTTACGCGTAAGGGACAATAAAGCCATGAAAAATGGGGAGAAAAAAGTGGAGGATGAAAGCGAGTGTGTCAATAAATCAATAGCTAATGCTGAATTGTCGAAAAGTCTAGGCAGCCCACCAAATAATCATTTAATTGAGACACATTTGGGAGACAATTGTGAAGGTACTAAGGGCGAAAGGCAGATGGAGATGTATCAAGAAGATAGAGCTATCTATGTTGAAAACCCTTCAGATTTCCTTAGTCATGGTCAATCTTCTGCTCAACCTCTTGTTGATCCAGTCGGGAGGTTATAATCTCATGTTTTCTTTTTTCTTTTTTTAATTTATTGCTCCATATATTATTCTAGTAAGTTTGATAGGTTATTATAATGGCCTTAACTCTAGTTTAAGTTGACTGATATAAACTTTTCTATTTGTTATTTGCATATGCTTGGGAAGTTTGCGCGTAAGGGACGATAAAGCCATGAAAAATGGGGAGAAAAAAGTGGAGGATGAAAGCGAGTGTGTCAATAAATCAATAGCTAATGCTGAATTGTCGAAAAGTCTAGGCAGCCCACCAAATAATCATTTAATTGAGACACATTTGGGAGACAATTGTGAAGGTACTAAGGGCGAAAGGCAGATGGAGATGTATCAAGAAGATAGAGCTATCTATGTTGAAAACCCTTCAGATTTCCTTAGTCATGGTCAATCTTCTGCTCAACCTCTTGTTGATCCAGTCGGGAGGTTATAATCTCATGTTTTCTTTTTTCTTTTTTTAATTTATTGCTCCATATATTATTCTAGTAAGTTTGATAGGTTATTATAATGGCCTTAACTCTAGTTTAAGTTGACTGATATAAACTTTTCTATTTGTTATTTGCATATGCATGGGAAGTTTACGCGTAAGGGACAATAAAGCCATGAAAAATGGGGAGAAAAAAGTGGAGGATGAAAGCGAGTGTGTCAATAAATCAATAGCTAATGCTGAATTGTCGAAAAGTCTAGGCAGCCCACCAAATAATCATTTAATTGAGACACATTTGGGAGACAATTGTGAAGGTACTAAGGGCGAAAGGCAGATGGAGATGTATCAAGAAGATAGAGCTATCTATGTTGAAAACCCTTCAGATTTCCTTAGTCATGGTCAATCTTCTGCTCAACCTCTTGTTGATCCAGTCGGGAGGTTATAATCTCATGTTTTCTTTTTTCTTTTTTTAATTTATTGCTCCATATATTATTCTAGTAAGTTTGATAGGTTATTATAATGGCCTTAACTCTAGTTTAAGTTGACTGATATAAACTTTTCTATTTGTTATTTGCATATGCTTGGGAAGTTTGCGCGTAAGGGACGATAAAGCCATGAAAAATGGGGAGAAAAAAGTGGAGGATGAAAGCGAGTGTGTCAATAAATCAATAGCTAATGCTGACTTGTCGAAAAGTCAAGGCAGCCCGCCGAATAACCATTTAATTAATGCAAGTTTGGAAGACACTAGAGAAAGTACTAAGAGTGAAATGCAGATGGAGTTGTATCAAGGAAATAAAGCTATCTCTGTTGAAAACACTTCCTATTTCCTAGATCATGGTCATTTTTCTGCAGAACCACTTGTTGATCCAGTCTGGAGGTTATGATATCCTGTTTTTTTTAGTTATCTCTTTTCATTTAGTTAGTGACCTAAACTCCGGTTGAAACGAGTGATATAAACTTTTGAATTTGTTACTTGCATTTGCAGGGGAAGTCTACGGCTAACGGACAAGAAGTTTGGTACTATAAGGCTCGTTGCCCATTTATCTAGCTTAGCCTGCTCCCAAGCAGAACAGGAGGCCAAGTTATTACCAATAGTTATATCTGCAAAGTTGCTTCATAGATTCCATGTGTGGCCAAAAGGATTTGATAAATGGGGTCCCACTGATGAGAGTATAGCTATGTTTTTCTTTCCAGCAAGAAGGTGCTGACCAGATGACATATTATCGAACTTCCTGTCTTGTTTTTTTATTTTGTTTCTTGAAGTGTTTTCATTTTTCATGAAACAGCCAAGAAAATATGTTTGAGCTCTTGATTGAGGCCATGATCTCTCAAGACCTTGCTATGATAACTGAGGTGAAAAATGCAGACTTATTGGTCTTCACTTCTCTTTCGTTGCCGTTGCAATATCACAGTATGTATGAATTTGTTTCTCATGATAAGTAATTTTCTCAAACAACTTTTGGTGCATTGAAATCTCATTTCAGTAGTAAATATTATCTGTCCAGTTGCAAAATAATGAAGAGTACTGGAGACTTCATTTGTTGAAAATTTTTGAGGGCTTTATTATTTGAATGCCGCCTTCAACTTGTTTTGACCTTGTTTATCTGTAGGAGTTTTCTCAAAGTTATATTTATGGGGCGTGTTCCGTGGAAAGAAAACTTCAAATATAAGAAATGCTGTGAATTTCAGAGATGGAAGAGACATTGGACAGATGTTTTCACCTAGGCGAAGCCTTGCTAGTCCTTTAAGCAACCATGGTAGTTCTGATTCTTGCTCATCAATCTCATTTTCTGTTTCAGGCTACTAGCATAGAACAGTTGCCTTTTATATTATTGGGTAAAGTTGAAAAAAAAAAACTTGAACTTTGGGGTATGAACGATTTAATGCTTGAAACTCTTTTAAAACCAAACAAATTATGAGTTTTTTATTGCGAGCAATTTAGACTTGTTAAAATTTCCATCGAGTGATTCACCTGTTGTCCACATATCGTACTTTCTCTCTGTTTGACATCTCTCTTTCCTCGCTCTCGCTCTCTCTCTCATAATGGTAATTATTGAGGCAAGCTATGGATAGAGCATGGGAGCAAGCTTTAGACGCAGAGAAGTGAAGATGTAAAGACACTTGATATCTTGATTTCCTCACCTCGTGAAGCAGGTGAACATATCACCTTCCTTGATACTAACATATTCTTTGTTTGTTATAAATGCTGTTTTCTTTCTTACCCATTTCTTCTGTCGTCTTAATCTTTAATGGTCTAGTATTTTCAGAGAGAGAAAACTTTCTGTCCATTTCTCCTCTCATCTCCGTATATTAGAGAGAGATTCAGCTATTTTCTCTCTCATTCGAAGATTGTCACTTTAACTGTAGGCTTCAAGGGTTGTTTGTGGAATGAGCTGTCGTCTGAGTTGAAAGTTGAACGTGGAAATGTCGACGAGGAATAAAGTTTAATCCTCTCTCTCTCTCTCTCTCTCTCTCTCTCCATATTTTCATATCGTCGATGTATTCTCATTTTTTAATTTGCTTTATCTATGACTTCATTTTTATAATGAAATCTCATTTTTCTTAATAAGACCAGGTGGTCAGCCACGGCCGCCCAGCTTGGTAGAACAGAGATTGAACTGTGACATGTGCGAAGCAAGCAGGTATCAGCTATCAGGAAGTAAAATTTAAGACTTGTTTTGTTAAAAGAAAAAGAAAGTTTTGTGCAGTTCAAAGTTTTTGCTGCCTAGATTGTTTTGTTTTATTAAACGACAATTACCAGCATGGTGATGTTTGTGATTGTTATAGTAATCAGAGTTTTGATTTATTGGAAGAATAGAGACATAGTGGCAGGTGTTAAAAGGTGACAGCAAGTGGCCTAAAAAGACGTTTTCCACTTGTTTCATGAACACCCATTTCATTCTTTTTCTAACTCTTAGAAAATACAGACCAATATATTCCATAAATCAAATCTCTCTCTCTCTCTCTCTAATAATTAATTAATTCTCTTTTGTCACTGCAATTTAGAATGTAGTACGTTCTCGTGTCCTCTCACTTTGATGTCCTCGTCCCACCATATCCTTCCCACAATTACCATTTCTCTACCCTCAGAAATAACTTGATTATCTTCCTTGTCTATTATTAATTGCGATATCCTTTTCTCATGTTGTTTTGTCCCCATCACTATTTGGACCTTTCCCCTCAGAAAGCTGAACAGTCTCTGTTTGCAAGCTTGCATATCTACCATTAAATCATCGCCATCGTGCATTTCTAATTATAACTCGCAAGTCAACATCAATTTCTCCATTTTCTAATTCATCAAACCATCTATTTCTAAATTTTTACCTTTTTTTTTCTAATTATTTCCCAAAATCATGTTATAATTGTCACTGCACTGCCATCTTTAAATGTTTTTAATTTTTAATAATCATGGTTGATGATACACTACGACGCGTTGATTCTTATCCTTCTCTCAAAAGCACACCATAAACTCTTGTCTCTCCCTGTCTTTGTAATTGTGATGGTATGTCATGTTCAGTTTATCCATGATCAGATTTTCTCGAGAATGCTCTGCTAATATATATTATTATTCTCTGTTTCTGTTTTGAGAAATTGAATGAATCTCGAGCTTTTCAGTTTTCAATGTCGTCGCAGCTATCCATGAACATGATGAATCTGATGACGAGGAAGACATTCTCTCAAGTTGTTTAGAGAGAGACAGAAAGGCTGGCTCTGAATGCTGGAAGTAAATGAAATAACAGTGGATTGCCATTTTCATGATGTTCAGAAGTTTGGTCGTGGTTATTCCCTTTCTGATTATCTTCTTCTTCTTCTGCTCTCTGTCTGTACCCATTTCTGGTTTGAACCAGGAAGGTGTCTCTCTGCTTTCATGGCTTTCTACTTTTAATTCGTCTTCTTCCTCTGCCCTTTTTTCGTCCTGGGATCCGACCCACCAGGATCCATGTCGATGGAATTTTATCAAGTGTTCGAATGATGGGTTCGTTTCCGAAATCACTATAACCTCTGTCAATCTCCGGACGACCTTTCCTTCCCAGTTTCTCTCCTTCAAGTTTCTCACCACATTTGTTCTTTCCAACGTCAATCTCACTGGGGAAATTCATCCAGCGGTTGGTAACCTCTCTATGTTGATCGCCTTGGACCTCAGTTTCAATTCTCTCACCGGGAAAATCCCGGCTGAAATTGGCAGGCTGTCGAATCTGCAGTTCTTAGCGTTGAATTCTAATTCTTTCAATGGCGAAATTTCGGCCGATATCGGAAACTGTTCAATGCTACAACAAATCGAACTGTACGATAACCTGCTCTTCGGCGAGATTCCGGCTGAACTTGGCCAATTACGGCGCTTGGAAATATTCCGAGCAGGAGGGAATCTAGGAATTAACGGCAAAATTCCGGAGGAGATATCGAACTGTGAATCACTTGCCTTATTGGGTCTTGCAGACACTGCGATTTCGGGAAATATTCCGGCTAGTTTGGGAGAGCTTAAGAAGCTCAAAACTCTCTCAGTGTACACAGCCAATTTGTCTGGTGAAATCCCGCCGGAAATGGGTAATTGTTCTGCATTAGAAAACTTGTTTCTTTACCAAAATCAAATTTCTGGCACAATTCCTGATGAGCTGGGCATGATTAAAAGTCTCAGAAGAGTATTGTTATGGCAGAACAATCTAACCGGAAGCATTCCAGATACGCTGGGAAGGAATTCAGGCTTGATGGTCATTGATTTCTCTTTGAATTTTCTGAATGGTGAGATTCCTCCATCTTTTGCTAATTTGGTAGCGTTGGAGGAACTTCTTCTGTCGGAAAATGAACTTTCCGGCGGAATACCAGAGTTTTCCGGCGAATTTTCTAGACTGAGACAACTTGAGTTAGACAACAACAGATTTTCAGGCGAGATTCCAGCTTCCTTTGGGAAACTTAAGCAACTCACTCTTTTCTTTGCCTGGCAGAATCAACTCCATGGTAGTATCCCAAGTGAGCTAGCAAATTGTGACAAACTTGAAGCACTGGACCTTTCGCATAATTTCTTAACTGGGTTTATTCCGAATTCTCTTTTTAATCTCAAGAACTTGAGCCAATTGTTGCTGATATCTAACTCGCTTTCCGGCGAGATTCCAGCCGATATAGGCAATTGCACGAGCTTAACCCGTTTACGGCTTGGATCAAATAACTTATCAGGTCAAATTCCCTCGGGAATTGGCCTCCTACACAGTTTAAGCTTTCTGGAATTGTCAGAAAATCAATTTTCCGGTGATATTCCATCAGAAATAGGTAGTTGCACAGAACTGGAAATGGTCGATCTGCATGGAAATGATCTCCATGGCAGCATACCTTCATCTTTCTCATTCCTAACTGGGCTGAACGTTTTAGACCTTTCCATGAACAGAATATCAGGAAGCCTCCCTGAAAATCTGGGGAAGCTCACATCTCTCAACAAATTGGTTCTGAAAGGAAATTACATTACTGGTTCGATTCCCGAATCTCTTGGCCTCTGTAAAGATTTGCAGCTGTTGGATATTAGTAGCAATAATTTCAGCGGTTCGATTCCGGCGGAGATTGGACTTTTGCAAGAACTGGATATTCTTTTGAATTTGAGCTGGAATTCATTAACAGGATCGATCCCTGAAAGTTTTTCGAATCTATCAAAGCTCGCCAACTTAGACCTCTCTCATAATTTGCTTGCAGGAAATCTGAAAGTTCTGGGCGATCTTGATAATCTCGTCTCCCTTGATGTTTCCTATAATAACTTTTCTGGTCTTCTTCCTGATACCAAGTTCTTCGAAGATCTTCCTCTCTCGGCATTTGCCGGAAATCAAAGACTTTGCGTTAAAAGAACTGAGTGCAGTCGCTTGGAAGAAGCCATTAATGGTAGAAAATCGACAAGAAACCTTCTTGTCTGTGCTTTTCTGAGTATAATCGCAGCTGCAACGTTCGTAATAATGGGAACAATTTTATTCATGAGAGCCCGTGGAATTTCGTTCGGAAGGATGGGCGAAGAAGATGGATTGGACTGGGAATTCACTCCATTTCAAAAACTAAACTTCTCGGTAAACGACATAATCACAAACCTCTCCGACTCAAACATCGTCGGAAAGGGTTGCTCCGGCATGGTTTACCGAGTAGAGACGCCATTGAAACAGGAAATTGCAGTGAAGAAGCTATGGCCTGTAAGTAGAGGGGAGAGGGAGAATCCAGAAAGGGACTTGTTTTCTGCAGAAGTTCAAACTCTTGGCTCAATCAGGCACAAAAACATAGTAAGACTTTTGGGCTGTTGCAACAATGGAAGAACAAGGCTTCTTTTGTTCGATTACATCAGTAACGGAAGTTTAGCTGATATACTCCACGAGAAGAGGGTGTTCTTGGATTGGGATGCAAGATACAAGATCATTTTAGGAGTAGCTCACGGTTTGGCTTATCTTCACCACGATTGTATTCCGCCCATCATTCATCGCGATATTAAAGCAAACAACATCTTGGTTAACTCACAATACGAATCTTTTCTCGCCGATTTCGGGTTTGCTAAGCTCGTCGATTCGTCCGAATGTTCAAGGGCTTCCCACATTGTTGCAGGTTCTTACGGGTACATCGCTCCCGGTGAGTATGAATTGTTCCGTTTTCTTCATTTTCTTTCAATGATCAACTCAACTTACTCTATAATCATCTCATTATGGATCATTTTCTGTAATGTAACTGCAGAATATGGATACAGCTCGAGGATAACAGCGAAAAGCGATGTGTATAGCTATGGAGTTGTGCTTTTAGAGGTCTTGACAGGGAAGCAGCCGATCGATGACATGATTGCGGAGAGCGGCCACATTGTGTCGTGGATTACAAAGCAAGTACGAGAAAAAACGAGAGAATTTGCGTCGATTCTTGACCAGCAACTAGTGGTGAGATCAGGAACTCAAATCCAAGAGATGTTTCAAGTTCTAGGGGTGGCTCTTGTGTGTGTTAATTCTTGTCCTGAGGAAAGACCCACAATGAAAGATGTATCAGCTATGCTCAAAGAGATTAGGAACGAAAATGAGGCAGTTGAAAAGCCAAATGTCAATGCAAGAGGAGAAGTGACAAACCCAAGAGCAGCTGTTCATTGTTCTAGTTTTTCTAGATCATCTGAACCTTTAATTGGAGCATCTTCATTGCCATAGATTCAAGATGTTGAACAATTTAAGGCAATTGCTTAGTTTCATTCTTCCCCTACCAAATTTGTTTTGCATGGATTGAAATCTGTGTAGCAGCAACAAAAGAGCTTATGTGTTCCCTTCTCTCTGCTGTGTCCTCTCATTTCCTGAAAATTCAACTCAGATGTTCAAAATCATTGTTAAAGAACAACAATCCATGGATCTTCCTTCCAAGCACTAATTTCTTGGTTGTCATGCTAATTATAACGATACATTTTCTCAGTAAAATATTGTCCGCTCTGGAGATTGAACCGTATCCCAATATCCTTCCCCCATGGATTTGTTGTGCGAAGACTTCACAGTCGGTCACCCGACATGATACTACTGTCGCCAGAGCACTTTTAACTTCGGAGTTCTTATGGGATCTGTTGCCAATTGCGCTCAAAAACGCGTCTTGCTATCTTGAGAAGGGTTCCTTATATATTTTTAATTTCTATATATCTCCCCAATCGATGTAAGATTATGACGACACTTTTTTACGACCCGAGATTTGCCTATACTCGAGTTCAAGATTTGACTACATTAGGCTTAAGTCCCAAGGTTTGTCTCACAACCCGAGGTTTGCCCCACAGTCGTACTAATACGTACATATTCGGGTCATCACACTAATACTCCAAAACTTAATTCATAACACTGCAAAATGAAGGAGAAACTTGATAGAAGTTGCAGAAACCGAAAAGTGGGACCAGTGGAAAAAGAGATGACTTTATAGGCAACGTGGTTGTCTGTGGCGAACTCAGCCAACAGGAAGCTTGTTCACAACCAAACAGTTTTGTCTGGTATTAGCCAAATACAATCTAAAGTTGTAAAACAAGTAATGGACCACCATCTTTCCTCAGCTAACTCATCAATAATTTCAGAAAAGATGAAGAAATCTCCCATTCCATATCCTTGAAAAGATACATTACCCTTTACTCATGTGCACCTTTGGCCCACTGTATAGTTTATAGCTCTAATCAACTCTAGTGGCCAAGAATTCAAGCAACCTTCACCTAAGGCTATCCCTCTCATGAAACATCCCATTCAAAACAACAAGAACCTCAAAAACCAAACAAGGATGATGTTGATTACATGTGTTTATTTACATGTGCATGTATATGGTCTGTATGGCTCTACGTATACTTAGGTGGACGTATGGTTCATGGAAGATGGATAAAGTTCCAATAAAGAGAATGGATAAGTGAAAAAGACTCAATCATTGAGTTTTCATAACGTATTCAAGGGATCGAATAGAGCTGCACTTGTTGGGCTCAAAGAATGGGCCAAGAAAAAAAGGCTTTCGGCCCACGAAGTCTAAATGAAGAAATTATGTGAATTGTTAGTGTTACAGAAACATGTATATTCTCTAGGATCCTTTTTATAAAAGAATGTGTTTGCTAGATTATGTGAATTTCAAGGAGCCATATTCGGAATGGAGGCAATTTTTCTGAACATGTAATCTCGGTCTATCCCCGAGTTACCGGCCTTCAAAGCAGAAGGATCAGCAGGAATCCCATGGACGGCAATCAGAGCTGCCACTAAACCAGCATTCCCGGCAATGCTTGGCTCTGTAAACCAAGGCTTGTCTCTTTCGTCCAAGAAATTATCGACCTCATTCGGCCCTGCAACCATGGCTCCTACAAGAACATTTGGATTTGAATTCTTCGCCGAAAGCCACCGTTCCCCTTCTGCACAAGTGCCAGCCTTACTGTCCGATGGGATCGATGCGCCTCTGTGATGAATATGGGTCGGATACTTGTCTCCATAGCCAGCCATATAGCTCATTTTCTGCGGGTTATCTCCTAATATGTAATTAACCTGACAAAACAGCTCATCAGCTGTAAATACTCTCAAATTCAAATCCCCAAGGCATGGCATTTGCATTTTACTTGCCTGAGACCGGGCAAAGCTCTGCAAAGCTTTCACAGAAAACGCAGAATCGCCGCAAGCAATGCTCTTTTTATGCAGAAGATGGAGATAATCGGAGTATAACGTGACGATAAATGATGTTGTGGCAGCAAATTGAAGTGAGGCTTCATGAGGCCTCAGGAGGATCAATCCACCTACACACTATGTTATTCGAGAAAATAAAAAATAATGGGTTCATGCAGATAAACTAAATAAATATTATACCTGGAGTGCGACTGTATTGGCTAGAAAGATATGAGCAGATGAGGGAATCAGTCATGGATGACGATAGTTCAAAAGCATTTTCAAAAGGGTAGCCAAGATCTTGAAAATATCGAATTCGAGTAAGCAAAACCTGCCATTTGTTCCAAGAAACTAAGATCTTGAAAAAATTTAGTAGCAGAATGGAAATTTGATTTGAATTTACTTCATTGGCACTGAGCTTGTTGTTCCAATAGAAGATCCCTCTATCAGAACTCTCTTCATCGATCTCCGACGACTTTAATCGATCAGAGTTAGTTGAATATGCAAGGTAAGAAGCATTCCCTGTGGCGAAGAACAGCCAGGTTCCAGCCCAAATCAGTTCATCCTCAAACCCTGTTGAGTTGTAAAAATTTCTTGCTTCCCCTCCACACGAATCAATCATGGTGTAAGTTCCCTTTTGATCGTCATCTTCGTTGATGGCCAGTTCAAACAACTTCTCTGCAGATCCGGTTAATTTTCTGGCGTAGTTTTCATCTTCTCTAAATACTAACGATGCAGCCGACAATGCAGCTACGATTTCTCCGGCCAAATCAGAGGCCTTAGCATCACATTTGGAAACAAGTCTCTCATAATCCATGTCCTCCGGTCTCTGCCAGCAGATATCATTAGGAACTTTACTCTCGTTATTAGCGCTACCAACCTGAATCGCAGACAGAAAAAAGTTACATCAGAAGAAGGCATCCATTGCCGGACTCGAAGAAAAACAGATAAATCTCAGTCCGATGTAACGTGCCTGAGAGTAGATTATAGTTTCATCGGAAGTTCCATTCGATGGAACAAACACTTTGAGCAAATAATCAGTGCCCCATCTGATTATATCTTTGACATGAACAATCTTGAAAGATCAAGGTTAGTGACCCGATGTTAAAAAGTGTTGTGACACTTTGTATGACACCGGTTATAAATACGATATAGGACAATATTAAAATGCGGAAATAAAGAACACCAGAGGTTGGTAACGCAGTTCGGCAATCAGCCTACATCTGCGGGGCCACGCCCAGATATGAAAACATTTCACTAGTTCAACCAAGATTACAAGACACTCGGACTTAAAACAAAATAAGACTCCCTCTTATCTTTGATGCCGCATCCGTCAACCTCCACTAGTGAAACTGTTTTGCGAGCTCCCCTCGACTTTAGAATGACCTCTCCCGAGATCCTTGTATGGCAAGCTCCCCTTGCCCAATAAGAATGTAGATCACTAGAATAAATTCCTATGACATTGTCTGTGACGCTTGACAATGTCAGAGGATAAGATCACCCAGAACAGGCTTCAACAAACCAGTCTACGACACGACTGAAACAAAATAATCACATACACCTCACAGAACCATGGGTGAAGAAACAAAGACGCCTAGAAAAATTTCTCACACTCGCACAATAACGTCAACAACTTTACATACAAAAAGAAGACTTTTTATATCAAGATCAGGATGCAGATCTGTTTCTCTCAGCAATCTTCTCAAAACAAACTTTTTCATTCGCCTGATTATATCCCACAGAATCAGCAAGATATCCGAAACAGCTCGGCCAACAAACTAACCGCAGAAACATTTCCAATGACATTTTAGGAGAGTATACCTAATAATTAGGTATATGTACCATGTTTGTTACGATTTCCTTTCCAGCAAATCATATTTGAATTGACGAAATATTCTGCCAAATATCTTCTCCAAAAATAAGCACATAGATAATATATATTCCAAAAGAATATAATTTCCAAAATAATACTTTCCAACAATAATAGTTTGCCAAAAATAATGCCAACACATAGTTGCATTAACAATCTCCCCCTTTGGCATTTTTTGGCAAAACACAACTCCCCTTAAAGGAGTTAACATGAAACTCCCCCTTAATGAGAAGTCCTTGAGGCAAGCCGATCAATGTAATGTCATTTCAAATAGAAACACCAGCATAAGTTGTATTCATATCATCAGAAATGTAATCATTCACCACAACCAAAATACTCCCCCTTTTTGCCATAAAAAGACAAAAGGGTATGAATAATGTCAAGTAAACCATAGTTAACTAGGTGCAAAGAAGTCAGCAAAAAAAATACTGATGGTAGTTCAAACTAAAATACTGACAATCATCTAACCAGTTTTATCAACGGAGTCATCATATGCTGCTGAGACAGTTTGAGAAGCATTATGAGAATCAGTGGAAGCTGAAGGTGATTTCTCCGATGCCTGACCTGGATCAGTTGGATTGGCATCATTTCTCACAGCAGAATGCCGAACAAGTTCTTCCAGGAGGTCAGACAGGACCTTCTTTCTAGTTTCTAAGTCCTGTAATTCACCTTGAATAATTCTAATAGTTCGTGAAATTAAATTATCACCAACAACATCCTCTGTACTAGCAGCATTTTGAATATCATCAATATGTCCTCCGGTTCGAAGTTTAGAACTTATCCTTATTTCTTCACAATCCATGTTTAAGTTATCGGAAACATTTAAAGCAATCCGTTGAGAGCATAAAATACCAAAGATCATACAAGGAAAAGGTAAAGAAGACCTGTTGTGCTTGCCATGAATGTGCTTCAAGATCTGGTCGAAGAAAAATTTGCCAATGTCAAAAGGAATGCCAGTGCCAATTTGAAACAATAACCTGGCCATCTTTTTATTTATGCCAGAGGCGTGAGACGATGGTAGCCAATTGCGGATGGCAATTTTGTGGAGAATTGCAAATTTGGCAGTAAGTTGAGATGCAGGAAAGTCCTTTGCACGAGGCCAAATTTGTCTAACGCCGCCTGTGACACTTGTGATTATATTATCAAAATCAGGAGTATAGTGTTCCGAGTCAGTCCAAAAACTTCCAATATAAGAATTTATAACTGAAGGACTGAATTCAAATAGAGACCCTCTCAAAAATACATGACCAAAATCAGAATGGCTTTGGTCAATAATAGAAGGTGATAGGTTACAGTAGAATTCACGGATAACTTGGGCAGAGAAGGGTTTTAATCCTTTGAAGGTCATGCCAAGTCCATGACTGATAAGCAGATTTACAAGGTCCTTGCAATCTTTAAAATCAACCATATGAATGTTCCTTTCGCTCCAGATACTCTTCTTTGACACTAGACTCCAGAGGCTAGCGTTGAAAGGAGTTTTAAAAACAGGAGATTTTTCAGGGGATTTTGAAGACTTACTGGGCTTTTTGTGTGACATTTTTCGTGAAACTTTCCTTTTTGAAGTGGCAGGAGAGGGCATTGAAGCTTTTCTTTTTCCCTTTTCTTTTCTTACGGCTTTGGTCTGAGTCTTCTGAACACTTCTGCTTGGTGATTTAGACATCAGTCGCGCAGATTTCCTGGGAGGAGATACTTTCTTCTTCGAAGCTTGTAGACTGTTTTCTTCCTCCGAAGATAAGGACTGAATTTCAGCAGAATTGTCCCACTGTTTATCAGATGATTCTTCATCAATCAACGAAGGTGCATTTTTTCTTTTGGTGGGTAAAACTAACTTCGAACGAACCCTTGGGGGTCCAAAGGAGACTTTCAAGTGAGCAAGAGGATTTGAGTTTTTACTGCTTTCTTCGCCAGTAGGTTTGTATTGACAGATCGGAATCGCTTCAATAACATCCAGAAAACCTTCTTCAGAGTGCGTCGATTGAGTACCAGGTATTTGAAACCGTTTGTGATGCAAGTGCTCACTGTCAGATGATTCATCGCTATAATCCACAAGAGTCGCCATAGATGATCAGAGATAGTTGCTGAAGAAGAGAAGAGAGCTTCGACGGCAGTGAGAGAGAGTCTTAGCGCTATTTTGAAAAATCGAAAACAGAAGATAGTAAAAAGAAGGGTTTTCACCGATTTGGGCAAATACCGCAAGCAAAAAGATGTTGTTGTAATTTGGGAAATAAACCCAAAGAGATATTCATAAATAAATTTCAACAGATTTGAAAATAAATCCAAAATCCCATAAAATATTCATAACTTCCGCCAGAAAAGATTATGGAAATAAACCATAAATCATTCCCAAAAATAGGTCTTCATGAAATATCGCATATATCATGTGGAACAGAGAAGACCAGGAACTCAAGAATAGTAAAGAGATCCCCAAATACAAAAGATCGCCAAATAAAAGTGTGCAGAAAATAAAAACAAAAACTCATATGACCTTTCTTCAGAGAATACAAAGGCCCAAAGCTGACTTTAGTTCTTCAAATCTCAAGCTATCTAGTGCTTTAGTAAAAATATCTGCTGTTTGTTTTTCTGTTGTCACATGCTCCAAGTTAATTGTTTTGTCTTCAACTAGTGCTCGAATGAAGTGATGTCTGATGTCAATATGTTTTGTACGTGAATGTTGAACCGGATTCTTCGAAATATTAATCGCACTCATATTATCGCAATAAAGAGTCATGACATTCTGTGTAACACCATAATCTTTCAGCATTTGCTTCATCCAGAGAAGTTGGGTACAACTACTCCCAGCTGCAATGTATTCTGCCTCAGCTGTTGAAAGAGATATTGAATTTTGTTTCTTGCTAAACCATGAAACTAAATTGTTTCCCAAGTAAAAACATCCACCTGATGTACTTTTCCGATCATCAGCACATCCAGCCCAATCAGCATCACAATACCCTACAAGATTTGCGTTGGTGTCAAAAGAGTACCAGATTCCATAATCTACTGTTCCGCAAATATATTTTAGAATGCGTTTCACTGACGCTAGGTGTGACGCTTTAGGATTTGCTTGAAAACGAGCGCATAGACCCACACTGTAGCAAATATCCGGTCTACTGGCTGTTAGGTATAGAAGACTTCCAATCATACTTCTGTATAAGCGGCTGTCAACTGAGATACCTTTATCATCTTTAGAGAGTTTCTCCTTTGTGCCAATCGGAGTTCGTTTTGGACGACATTTTTCTAAATTGAATTTCTTTAACATATTCTTGGCATATTTGCTTTGAGTAATAAAAATACCTTCTTGAGTTTGTTGAATCTGGAGTCCAAGAAAATAGTTGAGATTGCCTACCATGCTCATTTCGAATTCTCCCTTCATTTGTTCAATAAATTCGTCTACCATTTTCTGTGACACTGAGCCAAAAACGATGTCGTCTACATAAATTTGAGCGATTAAGATCTGACCTTTATGGTGGCGAATGAACAGGGTTTTGTCTACTCCCCCTCGCTCATATCCCTTGGATAATAAATACACAGTAAGGCGTTCATACCATGCGCGTGGAGCTTGTTTAAGCCCATAGAGTGCCTTCTTTAACTTGTACACATAATCGGGATGATGAGGGTCTTCAAATCCCTTAGGTTGAGCCACATATACTTCCTCATTAAGATAACCATTGAGGAACGCACTTTTAACATCCATTTGGTGAAGTTTGAAGCGCATAACACTAGCAAGGGCTAATAAGAGTCTAATGGATTCAAGGCGAGCAACCGGAGCAAAAGTCTCGTCAAAATCAACCCCTTCAATTTGTAAGTAACCTTGAGCAACCAATCGAGCTTTGTTGCGAATAATGTTTCCATGTTCGTCACTTTTATTTTTGTAGATCCATTTTGTGCCAATAACATTTGTAGCGGGAGGGCATGGAACTAAATCCCAGACTTGATTTCTAGTGAATTGTCCGAGTTCGTCTTGCATGGCATTGATCCAGTGTTCATCAAGAAGAGCTTCGGTGATATTTGTTGGTTCAAACGTCGAAGTGAAGCAAGCCATATGGATCATATCTCGATAATTGACTCTAGGTTTATTTCTGGTTTGAATTCCATCATCCAGTCCTCCAATAACATCATCTGTAGAATGGTTCCTGTGAACACGTGTAGATGGTTGTTCGGTATTAGAGGTAACTTCATCTCCCATATTGATTGATGTAGGTTGATCAGTGACATTTTCTGAGACATTTTCGGGATCCTTGTCAGGAACAAGTTCTGAGACAGTGGAATTATCTTCTGTGGAGTTCTGATGTGGATCTTCTATAGAGTTATCAGCAGAATGAAGTGAATCATCTATACGGACATTTGCAGATTCAATTATACTCCGAGTTCGTTTGTTGTATACCCGATAGGCGCGGCTATTTGTAGAGTATCCCAGAAATATACCTTCATCACTTTTGGGATCCATCTTTCCTCTATGCTCCCTGTCATTAAGAACAAAACACGTACTCCCAAAAGGATGAAAATAACTAAGGTTTGGAGTTTTACCTTTCCATAATTCATAGGGAGTCATTGTCGTTCCAGTACGTAGATACACTCGATTGATAGTGTAGCAGGCTGTGTTCATAGCTTCGGCCCAAAATCTCTGTGGAGTATTGTTTTCGTGTAACATTGCGTGTGACATTTCTGCTATAGTTCGATTTTTGCGCTCAACGACCCCATTTTGCTGAGGTGTTATTGGTGCAGAGAATTCATGAGAGATGCCAAGTTGATTGCAGAAATTTTCAAATACTGAGTTCTCAAACTCCCGTCCGTGGTCACTTCGAATTCGAACAATTTTTACAATAATACAATCTTTCTCTCGCTGAAGTCGAAAGCATAAGGCTTTGAAGGCATTAAACGTGTCAGATTTGTCTCTGAGAAATTCTATCCAGGTGTATCTTGAAAAGTCATCAACAACTACGTATGCATATCGTTTTCCACCGAAACTTTCAATTGCCATTGGACCCATTAAATCCATATGTAATAGTTCAAGAACTCGTTTAGTTGCTGGTGTCTGAGACTTTTGATGTGATACTTTAGTTTGCTTCCCAATTTGACATGGTCCACAAACTCTATCTTCATCAACACTTATCATGGGTACTCCTCGTACTGCTCCTTTTGAGATAACTTGTTTTAACATCCAGAGATTTACATGACCCAGTTTGAGATGCCATAATATAGTGTCTGCCATGCTTGCTAGAGCACATGTAGTTGATGGTGAAATGAGGTAGCAGTTATCAGAAGACCGAATTCCTTCGATGATACATTTGTTGGTGTGATCCGAGACAACACATTTGTTGCGAGTGAAATGCACCTTCAGGTCTTGGTCACATAGCTGACTAATGCTGATCAGATTTGATTTCAACCCTTTTACAAGTAGAACATTTTTCAGAGAAGGCAGTCCTGGAATGTCTAATGTTCCCTTTCCAATAACATTTTCTGTGACACCGTTTCCGAATGTTACTTTTCCCAGACCTCCTGAAGTAATATTCTTTAAGAATCTTGCTTCACCAGTCATATGTCGTGAACACCCACTATCAAAGTACCATGCATCAACAGATGTTGCCTTTAGAGAAGTATGAGTAACATTGCATTTTAAGTTCGCTTTCTTTATCCATTTTTGTTTGCGAAATCTGTGCGAAGAAATATATCCAGCAGTACCTTTTCTCAAGTCATTCAAATAAGCAAAACATCTAGGACGAATATGGCCTTTTCGAAAGCAATAATGACAAACGGGAATAAATTTGTTACCTTTAGCTTTGGAAACCTGTGTACTGGACTTCATTTCACAACTGTTTTTAGAGTCTGTTTTCTGTTCAGCTTTGTTGATGGATATTGCAACATTCTTTCCTTTATTTTCAGCATATATGTTTGACACTTTTGGTGACATTGAGCATTCTCCTTTGTAGCCAATTCCAGAGGTATCATCATATGTTCTTCCTGCCATTAAAATATTATCAAGTATAGATGTACCTGAGTTTAGCATTCTGACGTTCTTCTTCATATGATTCAGATCGTTGGTCAGTTGTTCTATCTCATCCTGACTACATTTGAGTTTCACTTCCAGATCAGTAATAAGCTCTTGAAGACTTCCATCTTCAATTTTTAGACTCCCAATCTGTTTTCGAAGATGATGATTTATTTCAGCCAATTCTGTCCATTTTTCATAGAGCTTCTTATATTCATCAATAAAATCTTCTTTTGTACCTTCATCCATATCATCACTATCTTCAGATAAAGTTTCAGAGACATTTGGAGTGACTTTATCAAAACTTGTAGATTTGGTTTTCACCACCAGTGCCATATTCTGATTTGAGATTTCATCTTCCTTTTCTGAATCACTCTCGCTCCATGTTGTATTGAGAGAGGTCTTTTTCTTCTTCAAAGTGTTTGCACATTCCGCCTGAATGTGTCCATAGCCATCGCATTCTCTACATTTAATTCCCCTGTTATTCCAGGATTTTTCTGAAGGTTGATTTTCATCTTTGGACTTCTTATAACTTGTAGAGTCATTCTTGGTGTTAGTGACATTTGTCTGACACCACGATTATTTCTACCAAATTTCTTCAACACTTTGCTGAAATTTCTTGATAATAATGCTAAAGATTCTTCCAGATCATCTTCATTGCATTCTTCAGAATTCTGGATCTTTGCTTTTAAAGCCAATCCTTTCACCTTCTTTGTTTCTACATTTGCATCGAGATTCATCTCAAATGTTCTAAGAGAACCCATCAGCTCCTCTAATTTCATTTTGGTGATATCTTTTGCTTCTTCAATTGCAGTAACTTTATATGCAAAGCGTTGAGGTAGAGATCTTAACGTTTTTCTCACAAGTTTTTCTTCGGAGATGGTTTCTCCGAGAGTAAAAGCTTCATTGGCAATGTCACAGAGTCTTGCATTAAATTCAGCAATGTTTTCATCATCATGCATCTTCAAGTTCTCAAATTTTGTTGTTAAAAGCTGTATTTTTGATAACTTAACTGCTGAAGTACCTTCATATGTAGTCTGAAGAATATCCCAAGCCTTTTTAGCAGACTCACATGTAGAAATAAGTCTAAATTGGGTTGGATCAACACCATTAAATATTGCATTAAGAGCCTTTGAGTTGCTATTTGCTAGAGCATCTTCAGTGGCAGACCAGCTTTCTTCGGGTTTGATAGATGTAACTCCATCTTTTGTAATTGTTGGTTGGTCCCAACCTGTAAGAATGGATTTCCAAGCTTTTTCATCAACAGCCTTAATAAATGCTCTCATTCGGGCTTTCCAATAAGCATAATTGTTTTCGTTTAGCAAGGGTGGACGCATTGTTGAACCTCCTTCTTTCATAGAGTCCATTGTAGTAAAACCAAGATCAAGTCCTGCGGATCTCGCCTAAGAAATAGAGACGTCCCGCTCTGATACCAATTGAAAGATCAAGGTTAGTGACCCGATGTTAAAAAGTGTTGTGACACTTTGTATGACACCGGTTATAAATACGATATAGGACAATATTAAAATGCGGAAATAAAGAACACCAGAGGTTGGTAACGCAGTTCGGCAATCAGCCTACATCTGCGGGGCCACGCCCAGATATGAAAACATTTCACTAGTTCAACCAAGATTACAAGACACTCGGACTTAAACAAAATAAGACTCCCTCTTATCTTTGATGCCGCATCCGTCAACCTCCACTAGTGAAACTGTTTTGCGAGCTCCCCTCGACTTTAGAATGACCTCTCCCGAGATCCTTGTATGGCAAGCTCCCCTTGCCCAATAAGAATGTAGATCACTAGAATAAATTCCTATGACATTGTCTGTGACGCTTGACAATGTCAGAGGATAAGATCACCCAGAACAGGCTTCAACAAACTAGTCTACGACACGACTGAAACAAAATAATCACATACACCTCACAGAACCATGGGTGAAGAAACAAAGACGCCTAGAAAAATTTCTCACACTCGCACAATAACGTCAACAACTTTACATACAAAAAGAAGACTTTTTATATCAAGATCAGGATGCAGATCTGTTTCTCTCAGCAATCTTCTCAAAACAAACTTTTTCATTCGCCTGATTATATCCCACAGAATCAGCAAGATATCCGAAACAGCTCGGCCAACAAACTAACCGCAGAAACATTTCCAATGACATTTTAGGAGAGTATACCTAATAATTAGGTATATGTACCATGTTTGTTACGATTTCCTTTCCAGCAAATCATATTTGAATTGACGAAATATTCTGCCAAATATCTTCTCCAAAAATAAGCACATAGATAATATATATTCCAAAAGAATATAATTTCCAAAATAATACTTTCCAACAATAATAGTTTGCCAAAAATAATGCCAACACATAGTTGCATTAACAAATCTCGTCAATTGCTTCATAATTTTTGTGATACTCGATCACACTCCAACTCAAAAGAGTAATAGCATAAGCTGTGGGGAAGGTAAATTTCATGTTGTTTCCAGAATCGTAGAAACCGCCCAAAAGATCAGCTGGTGGTTTGGCGGAACTCCCATCTTTGGTTCCTGAATCTCCTCGAAACTTTACAGGGCTGTCTCGCGGGTACTTTCCTGCTGATAAAGAAAGGCAAATCTTTCTGTGAGTAATACGAAAAGCCATAAAAAAAAAAAAAAAAAAAAAATTCCAGAACAATGAAAGGCGGATACTACATTTTTGCGCGTCGAAAAATGTCAGGGCTTGTTTAACAGCCACGGAGAGATCGTTTGAAGGTGGAGTGTGAGTGCGTTTGTGAGGGAAAAAGTGAAGAAGAAGAACGAGAGCGAGAAGAAGAAGAGCTAAAATGGAGGAAATGTAAGAGAAGCGCTTGAAGTGTTTTCTGTCGGAGATAAAAAGTTTAAAATCAACGGATTTGGAGTAGGGAGAAGGGATTGAGTCGAGAGGAGAGGGAGATTTAGGGGGGAGGCTAGAGTGAATCTCGAAGGATCTCAAGCGGGTAGCGGAAGGAAGAAGACGATCGGCCTCAGATACAGAGAGGACGTCCTTGGCGGAGAACATGGCTGGGTCTGGTTGGGGTAGAACTGGGCATGAGTGTGAAGGTGAGAAAGAAGAAGAAGAAGATTGAGGGGATGATTTCAAAGAAAGGAAATGGCTTTTCCTTACGGAGGTTTCCCAGAAGTGGACGTTGAAAACAAGAATTCTAAAAACATCGCAATCAAAATTCCAAATTTTCAACAAACAAGCCATGATCTGTTGTACTCAACGATCCTCTCTCTCTCGGTCATTCGGGTCCATTCCTTAAAACACCAAACTTCTTCAACACCAGTTTCTACGACTCGCCAGGCCCATCGTGCCCGTCTTCATACTGTGTTAATGTTTTCTTGTCTTTCAAACACTTGCGGCGATGTCCTCCGTAAAGAGTCATCGAGTTGACGAATAATTTATTAAGAAGAGGATCTGTGTCAACGCCCCGCGCTTCTTTCCTCTCTCCGTTTTGATTCTCTCGGTTGTTTCTGAACCTATAGCCGTCTCCCTCTCCGATCCTCTCCCCCACTTTGACTTCCTTCTTTAATTAAAAATATCTTCTTTTTTTTTTTTTTTTTAAGAGAAGAAGAGGAAGTGATGAATGCAAACTTGAAATTTTGTTATTCAACATCATAATCACACTTATAAATTTCCAAGAATCAACTTGTCTTAGAGAGACAGGACAATTTCATTTATTAAATTGAAGCAATAAATAAAACTTTTTAAGAGATCGTGGAGTCGGGAAGTCTGAGTGTGTGCGTCTCAAATCTCATGATCGAATATGACTTCTTCATCTACGCTGTGTGTTTAAGGAAGGGGCAAGATGGAGATGCTTTTCCATCAGGTCCGCCATTGACAAGAGCTCCAAGCAATTCAGCCGGGTCATAAAAGAACTCCACCTTTACTATTTTGTCATTCTCGTCCACCTTTTAATCGCGAATTCAAAACTTCATCAATGTCGCTTAAGAAAAACCCAAAAATTTTGGACAGTAAGAGTACCTGGAAAATGGAGATTCCGAAAAACTCGACTTTCTCCCCGGTTGGAGGATGGCCTTTGAACGGCCCTTCCATGAAAGCCCAATGCCTGAATTTGTATACAAACGATGGCGGACCAGAATAAACCTCGATAATTTCAAGCGCAAACCCTCGCGGGAAAGCGGTGGTGAAAACTTGATGCGAAGAATCCGCTGTTTCCACGAGTGGGTTGTAGATTCTCATGTTTTCGGGAAGAGAGGTTTGAAGCAACGAATTATAGCCTCCACCCAGCTTGCGTTTTTCTTCCAAATTAATTGCCTTTCTTCCTGCATTTTTTCGGCTATTTCTGCTCAGCATAATTTCTGAAATTGATTTGAGTTTTGATTTATGGTTTGATAATTACCATTCAGACTGAAGGTCTATTTCTTTGGATCCACTGTCACGTAGTCATCAGAGGAAGTTTTATGGAGCACCTCCATTTCCCAACTCTTCACCATGTTCTGCACTTTTTCTTCAAGCGATCCAGAAGGCCATATCTGCTTAGTCCACTCCAAGTTAGGTTAGAGAGAGAAACAGAAACATCGAGAGAGAGAGAGAGAGAGAGAGAGAGACCTTGGTCCTGCCTTCTTCGAAAAGCTTGTTGACAGCATCATAATTGGGAGGGGCGCCGAATCTCCACTTGATGTCCCTCTTTGCTTCTTGAAGGAGAATGGAACGATACTTGTCTTCCTTAAGACCTGAAATCGCCATTGTTTTTCAGGATTCCTTCAGGTGAAGTAGTGGGTATTTCCTGGCTTACACCTCCATCTGCGTAGTTAACTATTTGTGCTCGTAGAGAGAGTGAATACTGAGGCAAGAGAAATTCTATTTGAAGTTTTCAGAAAGAAAAGTCTGGCGGCTGGACTCTGGAGTTAGCTGGTCTCAAACGCCTCTCCAAGTGAGAGTCAGACAGTTGGTACTTGGTTGTCATCGATGACGTCTAGGATGAGAAGCAAGTGGGGGAAGATTTTTCAGCGAGTTTAAAATTCTGGACAGAGATTGATCTGGTTTCAATTATAGGTATCTTTGCTGCTATTTCTCTCCTCGATTCTTTCCTTGAGAGAATATTGTCTTTTTGGCTTATTTCATGAAAATTTACTCTCTTCAAACATCATTCAAGTCTTTTTGGACTACAATCTGCGAAAGAGCTTTTATTTCTGACCAAATTTGTAGAAAAACCTACTTATGAAAATGGATATGGAAAAATTGGAATTTATACTTATAGGACAATAAAAGAGACATTTTTACGTTTACATTCATAATTTTATTTTGTTTTCCCTCGTCTACAGAGTTTTCAAGTGGCGCAGCTGAACCAGCTATTTGATTGCATTGGCTAAGAATAGATTGTCGTCTTCAGTTTTATTCTTCACCTCCATGAACTCAACTCAACTCAACTATGCGGGCAGTTTCTGTGTGTAAATGCGCCTCAAACCCACCTTCCGAATCATGTCCAACTCTCTGTCATCCTTACTTCACCGCTGCAAGTTTTCAACTTTACGACCAGATTCAAGCCTGACGACTCCAAATATTGAACACATTTTAATTGCAGAGAATAAGATATATTCCCATCTTTGCCAAGCATGCATTCGACAATGCAGGATGATCAAAGCCCATCACCCGTATGATGAAAAGCCTCACAGAGTGGCTCAAGCTTTTAGAACAGCCAAGGTCATCCATGCCAGCGGATTGAAATTTGGTATTGCTTCAAAAGGGCTGCTAGGAAATGCCATTTTCGACTTTTATGCTAAGTGCGGGAGTAGGGAATTGGCAGAGAATGTGTTTGTTCGGCTTGAGAAGAGAGATGTGTTTGCATGGAACTCTCTGCTCTCCATGTACTTAAGGCGCGGATTTCTGAGCCAAGTTTTGCAGTCTTTTGGATCATTATTGGCTCGGGAAGTGTCGCCAAATGAATTCACATTTGCGATGGTTTCGTCTGCATGTGCGAGTCTGGGAGATTTAGACAATGGCAGACGGGTACATTGTGGAGTTATTAAGAGGGGGTTGGAGCTCATTTCTTTTTGCCAAGGTGCTCTCATTGATATGTATGCTAAGTGCAATTTTTTAAGCGATGCTCGCCGAATTTTCGATTGTGCAGTATACTTGGACACAGTTTCTTGGACTGCCATGATTGCTGCCTATGTTCAAGTTGGTCAGTCTGAAGAGGCTATCGTGGTGTTTGATCAGATGCAAAATCTTGGCATTGTACCCGATCAAGTGGCAATTGTGACTGTCATAAATGCTTATGTTTCTCTTGGAAGGCTTGCCACTGCTCGTGCGTTGTTTGCTGAGCTTCCAAACCCAAACGTTGTTGCTTGGAATGTGATGATTTCAGGGCATGCCAAGGGAGAAGAAGAGGAAGAAGCTATTTCATTTTTTCTAAGAATGAGAAAAGCTGGAGTCAGATCCACCAGATCTACTCTAGGAAGTGTTTTAAGTGCCATCGCTAATTTATCGTTCTTCCACTATGGCTTACTGGTTCATGCCGAGGCAATTAAAGAAGGGTTGGATTCCAATTTCTATGTTGGAAGTTCGTTGGTGAATATGTATGCCAAATGCTGTAACATGAATGAGGCAAAAGTGGTTTTCGATTGTTTAAGCGACAAGAACCTTGTTTTGTGGAATGCAATGCTTGGGGGTTACATACAGAACGGGAAAGCACGTGAAGTCATTGAAGTGTTCTTTCACATGATGAAATTCGGTCCTCCTGCCGACGAATATACGTACACAAGTATCTTTAGTGCTTGTGCGTCTTGGGAATATCATGAAATTGGTCGACAACTTCATACAGTAGTGATAAAGAACCAGATGGCATCAAATTTATTTGTCGGAAATGCGTTGATAGACATGTATTCAAAGTCGGGTGCTCTGAAACAAGCTAGAAAACATTTTGAATCGATGCGGCATCACGACAGTATTTCTTGGAATTCGATTATTGTAGGGTATGTGCAGGAAGAGGAGGAGGAAGAAGCTTTCTTCATGTTCAAAAGGATGAATTCAAATGGGATTTTGCCAGATGAGGTGTCTTTGGCAAGCATACTCAGTGCTTGTGCAAATGTTAAAGTATTGGAGCAGGGCCAGCAAATCCACTGCATATCACTCAAAGCGGGTTTAGAAACTAGCATTTATGTAGGAAGCTCCCTTATCGACATGTATAGCAAATCCGGAGGCATCGAAGCTGCTCGGAAAGTTTTTTCTTCCATGCCTCTCCACTCAGTTGTCTCGATGAATGCTCTAATGGCTGGGTATACTCAAGGAAACTTGGAAGAAACACTAAAGCTCTTTCGAGTAATGCAAGAAACGGAAATAAAACCAACAGAAATTACTTTCAGTATCCTTTTAGATGCATGCAGTGGAGTGGCTTTGCTGTCATTGGGTAAGCAAATACACTCTTCAGTTCTTAAGTGGGGCCTTTTATGTGTTAGTGATATATTGGATATATCTCTATTGAGTATGTATATAAACTACCAGAGGAAAAAAGAGGCAGATGTTATTTTCTCAGAGTTCCCATATCCGAAGAGCAGAGTATTATGGACTGCCATAATTTCAGGATTTGCTCAAAATAATTACTGTAAGGAGGCTTATAGATATTATCAGGGCATGCGGGGCGAGAATCTCGTGCCGGACCAAGCCACGTTTGCCAGCATTCTTCGAGCATGTGCTGTATTAGCTTCTTTGACGAATGGAAGGGAAGTGCATTCGCTTATTTTTCACACGGGTTTTGACTTGGACGAATTAACATGCAGTGCTCTCGTAGATATGTATGCAAAATGCGGAGATGTAAGAAGTTCGATGCAGGTTTTCGAAGAAATGGGTAGCAAGAACGACGTGATTTCTTGGAACTCGATGATAGTCGGGCTAGCCAAGAATGGATATGCAGAAAACGCACTCAAGATGTTTGAAGAGATGAATAGATCAAATGTTTTGCCAGATGAAGTCACTTTCCTTGGGGTTCTTAATGCTTGTAGTCATGCAGGGAAAGTTTTGGAAGGCCGACAAATCTTCGACTCCATGGTTAACAGCTACGGAATCGTTCCTCGGAGCGATCATAATGCATGCATGGTCGATCTTCTTGGACGGTGGGGATTTCTGGAAGAAGCTTGGGCTTTCATCAACGGACTAAATAGTGAAGCAGATGGTATGGTATGGGCGGCATTTCTTGGAGCCTGCAGAATACATGGAGACGAAGAGAGAGGGAGGCGTGCAGCTGAGAAACTGATGGAGTTGGATCGCGAGAATTCATCCTCGTACGTTCTTCTCTCGAATATATATGCAGAATCAGGAAACTGGAAGGGAGCAGGCAGTTTGAGAAAGGAAATGGAGGAAAAAGGAGTGAAAAAAGTGGCTGGATGTAGCTGGATGTAGAACTTGTGGCTAACGTTGTTCATTATGTTCCACAGTTTGGTCTCTAAAATGTTGCACCTATCCATCATCACTCTCAACGTCGGATTAAGATTTCATTGGCTTGACAGACCCCTTTTCAAGTTTCAAATACCCAATTTCTCCATGCTTAAACTTCTTCAGCTTCCAGGGACAAAAGGCAACATCTTTTTGATTTACCCATCCTGAGTAAGCAGTTTTAGCAAAAATGACAACAACGATGATAGAAGTAGAACATTTGAGTTTCATTGTAACATCATGTACATAATGAACAGAAGATTTGATTGAGATTTAGAAATGGGTAACCATCGTCGACAGAAATAGAAGAAGATGTGGATTCTACAGGTCCAAGTACTTGTCAATGGTGGCAGACAAGGTGGACTTAGGCACTGCCCCAATCACGCTCTCTTTCTTCTGTCCGTTCTTGAAGAAAAGCACAGTGGGTATGCTCCTGATTCCATACTGTGTGGCAATGGTTGGACAGGCGTCTGTGTTGAGCTTGAAACATGCAATTTTGCCTCTGTATTCTTTTGCCAACTCCTCAATCACCGGCGCTATCATTCTGCAAGGTCCACACCACGGCGCCCAGAAGTCCACCAGCACCGTGCTCTCGTTTCCGATCACTAGCTCATTCCAGCTTGAATCTGTCACCTCTCGAACTGCGCCATTTTTTCATGGCTTACTAGTTGCAGCTTGAAATCAAAGAAAGAAAAAGAAAAGACAGAGAGAGAGAGGGAGTCAAGCAAACCTTCGTCTACAGCTTCGCGAGCTTTGCAGGAGACCCTGGATTTTCTACTCGAGGAAGAGAAGGAGCGAGTAAAGGAAGATGGAGAGGAGGAAAATGAGAGAATGGGGTTCTTCAATCCTGTTGATCTAGGAAGATCAAGCTTTTCCTTGGACGAAAATGAATGGAAACGCCGAGGAGCACCGGCACTGGGAATGGCATACAGAGTGCTCATTTGCAGATTCTCCATTGCCATTTTCTCCGCTCCTGTAATTGTTTGGTGGCAGGGAAATGAATCCCCTCTCAGCAGTATCCTTAAATTTGCAGACTTTATTTGAAAATATAAATAAATTACGGGTGGATATTGTTACTGGATTGTATGGTCCAAAGAGATCTCAGATTCATGTGGATGACATTTGTACAGGCACCTCTCCAACGTTCTTACTTCTACAATCCAGGCACAGACTAATCTGTAATTCTTGGCAAGAGTGTAAAAGAAAACAAAAAATGGTCACATTTCAAATTTGACCTTAACACTAGGAGCACAGTCTTACAAACTCATCTCAAAACACCATTTCAAATTACACGACTAGGATTTGATGCAATCTCTTCACTTTTCCTACTTACATCTAACCACAACAGACTCACTACATAACAGTGAGCGTCAAATGATTCGTCTCCAGCGGGACTTCATCCCATAAAAAAGTTCACACTAATTTGGTGCAACTTTACGCATTTGGCATTTCGAATAGAACATTGAAAAGGCAAACTATTATTGAGGAAACTGCAACACAAAAAAGAAACATGGCGTGGCAATGGCCTTAGCTGGGTTCCACTCAACAGTCGGATGGCAAAGGCTCAATGCACACTATTAAGAAAAAAACTGAGCAGGAGATTTGTAAGTATCTTTTCCGTATCCGTTTCAATATCTACACCAAAATGGATTTGAAAGTGTAAAGAAGACAACAGTAAGAACCATATAACAACCAAAACCCAGAAAGAAACTCGTCCTAAAATGAATAATCTTGCAAATCTGACCTCGAGCCACCGACTTCCATTTCCACTCTGCATTCTTCTTCAGTTAGAGGAGAAAGATTTTGGGTTTTGCGCTTTACATTATGCTTGTGCCATTCACTCTTATGGTGCTCCCTAAACTGACTGGAATCACTCGAATATACATTGCAGGTGGTACAGCGCTTCCCCTCAGCCTGTGCACTCTTGCCACTTGTCGAGATTGTCTGGTTCTGTAACTTTTCACTCAGCTCATTCTCAGTATTAGCCAATTCCTCTAGTTTTGGTTGTGCCATGTATTCATGATCATCATAATGCTCAACCTCTCCTTCCTCATGCGAAGAGAATGAGAGCACTTCAAATCTTCCCTGCATATCGCTCATCAAGGGATTGCAGTCTCTATACAGGCTAGGATCCAATTCACAGATCTGCAGAACAATAAATGTTTCAACTAGCAAAATCTAGATTGTCAAAGTAAAAACAAAAAATATGCATGTTCCCATTTGCTAACTTGAACAACATTAATCAGTTTCTGTGTGTCATTTGCTTCTTCATATGCCATAAAAAATGGACACAACATGGGCTATCAAGCCCGTGTACAGTTTTTATTTGGTCCAGCTTCCAAGGGATTAAGTTAGCTGTAACCAATTGGAACTGAAGTATCTGAGAAGCATGTATCTAATCAAAGCTGATGGAAATGCCATTGCGGACAAATGGTCAACCACAGCATAAACCTAATAAATTTTCCAGGTAAGAACTCGTGCAAACATCAAAGAGGAAGACAAGCGTTATTATATAGGTTTACTAGTGTGCAAAGTGAAAACTATACTAGAGAAGATAGAAGAAAAGAAGATGCTCGTTATCTTTTTCAACAGTAAAGCATCTGGAAGTAAAGGCTAGCACTATATTGTTAATCTTACAAAAGAGAGCTGACTTCCAGATTCGTCTATGGAGCACAATGGTAGCATTCCAGTCATTGAGCTTTTCAAGAAGTGACTGTGACTTCTGTTCAGGTATTGTAAATCTTATTCTCATTGGTGAGCGCTTGATCGGGAAAAGCTTCTGAAGTTCTTGAATGACTTCGAGGGCCTGCATGATGGACAATTAACCGGACAAATACAATATCATAGACTTGATGTATAAATCTTCTAAATACTTTTGTTTAACCAAATTGTATTATAAATATACCATCCAGAGTTGTGTTGATATGAGAGTATCAATAATAAATTTAAGCCACATTAAGCTATTCCAAGAAAATTTCGGCACATGGAACAAGAAGACACATTCAATCCATTACATACAACGCGAAAATTTGATACAATTAGCTGGTAAACAAACCAATTTATGAAACTCAGGGACCTGTGTAATCAATCAACTGAGGTTAAAAGCATCAGAGGCACCTGTTTTTTTGAGCTCCCATGTGGATCAACAGCAAAATGAATTTCATGCATAAGTCGCTCAATCATGCTAATGGTATAAGGGCGCTGAGTCTCAGGATTGAAGGTTTTCTGCATGACAATGGTTGCAATATCTCGAAACTGGCTGGACAATTGAGCTTCCCTCTCCTTCCCAGCAACTTGAAGCTCTCCTTTATCCAAAATCTACTGACACGACTGGTTGTTAATAGTAAAAAAGATTTCCACTCAAATGGCAGAGCTTATGAAACTATAGACCATGCCAAATAAAAGAGACGCCAAAGTCAATTCTGCTAACCTCCAAACAAATTTTGCTCTGATCTTCTGTCCCAAAAGCTTTAACTAAATCTTTTGATTTGGAAAGAACTCCTTTAGAAACATTTGTGTAAACGGTCTGTGACTGCAACACTTCGTCCAAATCCTTTTCTCTGTTCAATATCAATGTCGTGGCCAAATCATAACCACACTTAGTTTGCAGAAGATGTGATTTCAAATAGGAGCGAAAATTCTTCAAAATCCCACCTCCTCGTACATAATTCAATAACACATATTTTGATCACTAATCAGAACGCAAAAGAACCAATTTGTTAATTTCAGTGCGTCATAGTCTACCTCCGGAAATGCTATAGAATCACACAAAATGAATTCAAGCATCGTAAAACAAACAGCAGAACAGAAGCAAAAATATATATGTGAAAAAGTCAGGAAGCTTGTAAAAGGGGAAATAGACGAAGGGTTTTTAGGGTTGAGAGGGGGATTAAACGCTTACACGCCAGAGCGCCAAGAGAGAACCTTGTTCTTGTAGCAGGCAATCTCAAAGCGAATCCCATGCTTCTTTAAACGAACAACAGCGACGTTCGTCAGCCTCTTTTGTCCGACGGGCTGCACCAGCGACCGAGACATCTCCTCGCTCTCCTTCTCCCACAGGGCTAGAGATTGAGATTCCGACGGGAAGGCATGTCCATCCACTGTCCGCGTATTTATTTCATTTAATTAGTCCTAATCGTATTAATTAATTAAGTAATTAATTATTTTTATTAGTTAATTGATTTATTGTTAATTAATTTAATTATACTTGAGTTTGTTCTTGGCTCCAAGATTAATTGCTTAGGGTTTTTTCCCGGGTTAATTAGCGGAGGAGACGTCCTCCTCTCTCTCTCTCTCTCTCGATCGACTGCGAGAGGCTACCGAAGTAAGACAGACTATGTCGTCTCCGAGCCATGAACGCGGAGTTTCAGCTCTTGCTTCCGAAGATAATGGTTCGGATGAAACTTCTGTAACTAAACACTCGGCTTTCTTCGATATTTATGGTCCTCAGGTATTCTCTCTATGTTCTTTACTGCATTATGGGAATTTTTCATTCAAGTAAATTACTCTTCCTCCTGAATATGGGCCGGCTATCTTCCTTTTTGTGGTGAATAAAGTTCGAATGGATCATTCGTTCACTTTTCATTTATCTTAGTTTTGATCGTTGTAACAAAACTTGAACTCATGTGCATTTGCAGAGTGAAGCAGATGTTGTTTTCAAAACACCTGAATCGAACTCAACTTTAAATATACAAGTAAGTTGACAAGATGTTATGTATTTCTTCAAATATGATTCACATCAACCTGACTGTGACATATTGATTTGCGCTGGCATTATGCAGGACGTTCAAGGACTCATAACTTGGGTGCTTGGCGAAGGGTTCATGCCATCTTGGATTTTTGTGAAGGTAGAGTTCCCGTTTAATTAATTTAAATTAATGTTTGCAAAACATCTGTTTAGCTCATTGCACTTCTTAGTGTACGACATGTACGCTTTCATGTTAGCGTTCATTTTTTCCCCACAAAATACAAGTTAAACTCAATCTGTTATAGTATATGAAAATGATTTTTTAGTTAGTATGGATATTGATAATGCGTGCCTTAGAGAGGTTAGTATACCTTTATCGACATCTTTGAACTGGTAAATTGATGAATCATCTATTTTTTTCCATTTCTATTCCTGGGGGTAGGCAGGTAAAAGTAAAATTAGTGCCAGAAACCTTGACATAACTATGTCTGAATGATTTTTATCAATACAGTGGCTGGAAATTTAAAAAACTAAAGAAGGTGACTCATACAATATTATTACTTGGCTTCATGCATATAAATTCTGAATTTGGAGCATCATATACCTAAATGTCTCTAACATCCTTTATTTCGATCCAAGATTGTATCTATTAATCTCAAATTTATTATGCATTTATGATCAATTAAAGTTGCTTGTCAACTTAAATGTTTGATGTTGGGTTCAAAGAGATCCTATCACAAGTAACTTCGTTTGTTTTATATTGCAAGTAATACATTTTCAGGTATTTAGATAAATATCAACAGAACCATTGATATTAGTATTGTATGCCTATAAAGGTGCTCCAATATTTGCTTGATCATCTTTTTGGCCCATTTGATGTATATACTCTTCGTTAAATATTTGAACTACAGCGTGCCACAATCTATGTCATTAGTCAAGGGCTTATAAACGCACTGAGCACTAAAATCTTTGATTTCATGGAGTTGCAAAACTGTTGTATTATTTTCAGAACAAGCCGCTCATTCCCAAAGTTGTTATGGTGTATCTTCCGGGACTGGATGCAGCTTTGTATTTATCACAATCTAAGATACTTTCTAGTTTTGAAGAATGCTGTGGCAATCCAAGAGCTGTATTAGCTCTTAGGTAATTTATTGCTTATACTTTTCAGGATTTTTTTTTATATCAGTTATGTGCTGTATTACCTAACACTATTCATATAATTTTTATCTTTTGTTATTCCTAGCTGTGTATCAGATGGGATGCAGACAATAGATGCACTCCTTACTTGCAAAATAAAAAGAAAAAGGGATAAAAGCTCTTTGGACTTGAAGAAGAACCAGAATTCTAAGCAAGGTTTTTTTGACAAATTAATAAAATACCAATCAATCTTTTAGCTGTCTGTTGTGTTTCTCATGTTTATCTTCTAGAAATTAGGTGTTTGTGTGGATCCATCATTAAAATTAATTTCCCAGTAAGTTAAAGGAGTCCTAGGCCATCTTGTTTCAGGTAAACCGTGCTTTAGAAAACCTAAAGATAACTCTATGTATTTATGTAGGTGTTTCATTTATTTGCTGAGCTAAAAAGAAGGCATTCAACTGGCTGCCTTCTTGTTGACAATGGTGTAGATTTTGCTACAAATCGCTGTATGAATGTATGTTTTGTTCAAAATATAGTTTACTTTTGTGTTAAGCTATCAAGTGGCTCTAATCAATATGATATCGGTGCAGTAATGCAACAAGCAACTAGGGAAATAAAAGTTTGTCTCCTGTTGCAAATGGGGGAGCATTGATTCTACTCCATGTTTTAGATTGTAATGTATGTCAGATAAACATTAGTAGACTGCATGAATGAAGTTTTGTTGTTGAATTTTCGGTTCTACATTTATTATCTTGTCAACTTTTTTTTTTCTTTCAATTGGCACTGGAACACTTACAATAATTCGTACATCCAAATGATATACCATTCAAGGGTTTGTTTGGCAACTATCACTCTTACCAAATTACACTTCAAATATCTATTTTCTTGTTCCTTATTAAATCAATAGATTTGTAGGCAAGTTTTTTCAAACTACATTTCTTTGTAATACTCTAGGGGAAGATAGATGCTAGGTTTTTTGTGGTTCTTTTTGAGGTGTTGGGCGTGTTTGTGTGGCTCAACTTCACTTTTTTTGTACGTTTTGTGCATTAATGATATATACTTATACGTCAATAAAAAAGTGTAGTGTTTTAATTCCCTTGATGGTAATGCAATTCATACGTGCTGCCTAAATGATGAGACTTTGCACATATGAGGATACTTCCTGCATCTTTTAGTACATCAAGTTGTTCTTTTAGAATTGAAGTTGGTTTGTATTTGTACTGTTCTGTGTACACTCAATTCTCTTGTGGAGATTCTGTTGTCTCTATAACATAAATTAGCATTCCTTTGTGCAGAAGACTCTGGTGGTCCGACACATTTTTCGTCTTCCATTAAACTTATGAAAGATCTCCCTTTTCCCATTACATATTACACGCTCACCGCAAAAGAAATGGAAGACAACGGCTATTGCACCAATAAGCCAGGTAATGCTCCATTAATTACTTTGTTTCCAATATCTTATCATTTAGTGGAATTTTTCTTTTCTGCGAAGGTTTTATTGTTTCTGTTTTGTTATAATTATTTAATTAGGTTTTCTATCTACACTTCCTGCTCCTTTTGGATCCTTACCATACGAATTGTTGGCACTTGATTGTGAGATGGTGAGTTCAGAATTCTTTTGATGTATGATGTAATATAGTGCATGTTATGATTGTGTTGAGAGTTACAACTTTTGTTTGATTGACTTGTTATTTTGGTGCATGTCTACTGTTTTTAGTGTGTGACAAAAGAAGGTTTCGAGCTGACTAGAGTCACCCTGGTCGACATTAACGGACAGGTATGCTCTTAGAACTTGATGCTTTGTTTTGTGAATTAGTTCTCCATGTTTCTTTCTGTAATGTGGAGTATCTTTGAGTTTTTAAACTAAAGTTTCATAGATAAGTAAGGGTAATTCAGCTAATATGAAAAGCTAAGGGTTTGATTTCAGTAGTCGTTTTTGAGTTGTTGTTCTGGTTTCCAATGGGAAGTTGATTAGGCTACTGTTCATGTAGGTTGTGGTGGATAAATTGGTGAAACCTTTGAACCCTATTACAGACTACAATACAAGGTAATATACTTGTTGAGCTTTTATGACGACCTTCAGATTGTAGCTAGTATTGTAAAATGAAGAATTTTGTAAAGATTCAAAAGTTCATGGTAGTGATCGAGATCTATGAATGTGCTAGTGTCATGGCAGATTTTCAAAAAAGAAAAACTCATTTTTTCATTATGAAGATCACTTCAAGTTGCTTGAAGCTAAGGGCTTCAAAATCAAACTGACGACCTTTTTATTCCTTAGGGCACTGGCCAACATCAAAGTGTGGGCTCTGAAACAAAACCATAATAAGTCTTTATCTTAAATAATTAATATAAGTGAAAAGGCACTTCTCATTATATCAAAGATAATACGTTGTGTCTTGTACTTTTGATCATATCTGACATTTTTGGACTCACGTAGGAATTTCATTTGTGAAACTCGTGGCCTATTATTTTCCTTGTGCTGCATTTGTTTTGTGTTGCATTAACACCAATATAAACTCTTTTTCTACTCTTAAACGTGTTTTGCTTAGCTTTGAATATAATTTGCAGGTTCAGTGGAATTACAAGTGAGATGCTAAACGGAGTGTCTACAAGCCTAAAAGATGTTCAGGTTCCGTTTGACATTGTTTCTTTTCTAATGTTTTCTTGAGTGAATAGATTTAACTATTGATATGTTGTCAAATTTTGTCCTCTATTCAAACTGGCAAAAATTTTTCAGGAAGAATTTTTGAATTTGGTTTACAAAGAAACTATCTTAGTTGGGCATTCTTTGGAAAATGACTTGATAGCTTTGAAGATTTCCCATGAGTTGGTTATTGACACTGCCGTAATGTACAAGTATCGTCGTGGTGCATCCCATAAAATTGCTCTTCGACATCTTGCCAAGAGATTTCTTTCCAAGGAGATACAGCAATTTGGAAATGGCCATGACAGCATTGAAGATGCCAGAGCTGCTTTGGAACTTGCTCTTCTGAAAATTAGACACGGCAAGTAATTCCTTCTTCTAACTTATTTCTTTTTCAATGACAACGACATATTTTACTTTTAGATTGGAGAAGATATCATATGGGAGATTAATTTAGGAAGGTAATTTAAGTATCATGATTATGTTAGTTTATTATAAATAGAAGAAGATGAGTGAGTTAATGGATTATTGAATATTGTCTAAGCAAGATACTCTCTAGAGTGGTTCTATTTTCCAAGAGAGTCGCTCGTGGTATTTTTCAGGCCGATGTTGCGCCAGACTTGTGGTGTTTTTATTTTTCGTTCGTGTGTTGTTTAGTCATTTTATTTCAATGAAGGCTGTTAATGCTCGTCCCAATACAATTTAGAGTATTGTAATGTTGTTATACATACTCTACACATAAAAAAGAAAGAAATAGTTAAAATTTCTTGTTTTCTTAAATTCCTTTAGCCAAATTGGTAAAGAGGAGCAATATATGTCAACCTATACATATTAATTCAAATCTTATCTGGCCTTATACATGGAGCCACTGTGTCTACAATATTATCATTAAACAGTTGGATCTTGGTTTCATGAGCAAGTACCTCTTTGGGATTGCTTTTATTTGGATTTTATGTATTTTCACCTTGAACATCTTCTCTCTATTGAATGAAACACTCCTGATGTAATGACAGAAACCTGACTTTAGGGTTATTAGATCTTTTTCTACCCTTTTGGTTTCTGACAGGGTAGGAGCTTCTTTTTTTTTTTCCTTTTTTTTTTTTTCATATTCGGATAACGTTCACTCTATAGATTGCTTCTGGTCGTGTATAATAGAAAATGGTTCTTGAAATATTAATTCCTTATAATGCTCGGGTTTTTTTTCACTGGCTTTAATTCCGTTTTTGTTCTCTTTTGTACTAGGGCCTGATTTTGGTTCACCCCCTTCATTTGTTCGGAAGAAGCTTCTGACTGTTCTTAGTGACTGTGGAAAGACCTCTTCTGTCATTGATGACATTTCCATAGTAAAACGATATACTTCTGAATCATCTCACGCATTTTCGGTATCATCTGATGAGGAAGCTTTTTCAAGAGCCAAGAAAGAGGTTTGTTTAAGCACTGAGCATATTTATATTGTCTGTTTAACCTTTGCTGCTTCTGTGCAAGCTTGGTTATATAAATAACTCTTTTAATAGGTAAAGAATGAAAGAGTACAATTTATATGGACAGCTTTTTCGGAACTGAATTCTTATTACAAGAGACAAGCTGATAGTGAAGAGAAATTAAATGCAAAAGTTGCGGAGATGTTATCATTGCTTACATGCAATCAGAAATCTGTCAAAAGCAAAGGGGAGAGTGAGTGTAAGTTGGGCGCTGAGTTGAGAGAAATTTTAGCACGCATGGATGCTAGAATTCATGGCCTCTATGCCGCACTGCCTGCTAATGCCATGCTTATAATTTGCACTGGCCATGGTGACACCGCAATAGTTCAAAGGTACGTGCTTGCTCGCTTGTTTGCATCCATTATTCCGGTGTAGCCATGACTTTAAATAATACTAGTAGTTTGTATTTTTCAATGATAAAGGTTGAGGAAAATGCTGGCAGAGCAGGGTGAAACGATCGAATGCCGCGAAAAGATTGTGAAGGCTTTAGAAGAGCTCCAAGCTCGAGCAGAGGTTGCTTTATGTTTCGTAGGTGTAAAGCATTGAGCGGTTCGAATTTTGATGTATATTTTGGAATACCGCCTTTGGTTGCCAAGCATTTAGAATACACGCTCTTTATCATATAAAATAGATAATTAATGGATTCAAAATGGCTCAATACAGATGTGAACTTTGCAACAGAAGTCATTTCCAAGCAGAGGCGACAATCAAGTTCTTGTAATCCCACCCAAAATGAAGTGCGCCCCTCTCCTGCTTCACTTTGAACCTTTCACAATACTCCCTGACGTGCTTCTCTACCGATTCGACCACACTCAGGCCAATCGCACAAGAGGTGAACCCTGCCATCGTCATCCTCGCCCTCCATTTTCCAGCAACTTCATAGCGCTCAATTCTTTCCTCCCCTTCACACGCCACGATATTAACTATGTCCCTTGCAAGACACTGCCTCTCCACGTTCATCCTGTCTTGACTGTCTCTGGGGAGAGTTACGTCAAGAGACTCAAACACAGCTGAATAGTAGTTGTAAGCTTCTATGAATCTCATCAAAAATGGGTTAGTGTTTGTGTTCACGTCCTGTTCCACTACTGTTACTAGTTTTGGCTTTAAGCTTTTAACCATGCGGAGAAGCTGGTCTCGCATGTTTGTCGTCGAAACGGTTTCATCGGGCATGTGGTGAAGTTGAAATACAAAATTTACGAAGAGTGCTTCTCCAGGTCGGCAGTTTAGCATCGAGGGAGACACGATTGAAGTCTTTGAGGCCACGGCTTGAAACTCGAACGAAACACCTAGTGTTTTTGCCAGCATTTCGAGCCTTTGTCCAATGTTTTTAAGGCCTCCAATAGGGCGTTGAACTGTGTCGGGATCGCTGACCCCTGTTAACCTCAAGTGAGGTGGATTGCCCGGCAGAGTCTTTAGCATCTGAATCAAGGCTATGTATGGAGTCCCTTGGTTTATGTCGAAATCTATTATATGAACTCTTTTCTCATTTTTGCATGCCTCTAAGATTGAAAAGTTGGCAGTCATAAATCCAAATTTAAAGCAGGGGCAAACCTCGAAAAGAATCTGCATGGCTGCAAGCCTGTCTGAGGATGGTGCCTCTTTGCACTTCAGAGCTTTATAAAGGAACTTTCCCGAGTCGGCCATCCGAGCAACGAGACCTTCTACCATGTAAGCAGCAATTCTCTGATGAGGATCTCCTTGAATCGAAACCATCCGGCGCAGCTGACTAATCTTTGCTGATGCCTCTTCATTGTTTCCTTCTGAGAGCTTAGCAGCACAATCTAAAAGCAATTGCTTCGGATTCTGTGAAGCCACGGGGGAGGTGTCTCTTTCGCCGCTAATGCCACTCAGATCGGAATCTGAGGACCAAGATTCCTTGGACGATTCTCTACTCGAGTGAACCGGATCAGCCCATTCTGCGTCAATTTCCCTGCCACCATCTGTGAGAGCATCAGTGTCACCAAGCAGTGCTCTCTCCAATTCTTGCAACTTCAATCTCATCACATCTTCATCAAAATCACTTTCCAGATAAGATTCTTCAGAATCTGGAAGGCAAGTGCTATGCTGTCTGGTAGATAGAAACGAAGGGTCAAACGGGTATTCAGCTCGTCGCTGGTAAGAACCAAGTTGTGGATGAAACGTTCGGCTATAAATGGTGGAGTATGGTACTTGAATATGTTCTTGGGTTGGAGAATCGAGCAAATAGTTCTCACAACTCTCACTGTTGTACATTGCCTTTTGTTGGTCGGAGGCAAGTGTTTCGGTGGATAGGCTTGAAGAATTCATCGGGTAAAACTTGGAACTTCCATATGACATTGAAGATGACTTTGCATATCTTACTAGAGACATGATTTTATATATTAGATCACAGCCTCTGAGAGTAGAGTTGATTACACAAGAATTTTGAATCCTGCGCGTAAAATTGTACAAAGATATTACATATCGGAGCAGAGAGACAAGGTAAACCACGAAACAAGAAGCTTAATGCGAGTTGAAGACTGGGAAATCATGGGATCTGGGAGCAACAATCACAATCACATTGACTATAACTGACAAAAACACGATCAACCACAACAAGTTTTAGCAAGAGAGCAGATACCTGATGAAGAAGATCCAGAGTCTCACAGAGTAAAAGCCTTGGAGGAAACGAGCCACCCTATCGCACTGCACTTCAATGGAGTAAAAGTCCAAGTTTTGTGCGAATTCTATTAGGGAAAACTAGTTCGCTGTAGATTTTTGGATGTTCTAACCTGAAAAGATAAAAACCCGATTGCCCGACTTGGTGGGTGGAGAAGCAACAACCACCGGAAATTAAAACGAGCAAATAGGGAACAAACTTGTTGAAAATTGATCACGATCAACACAGACTGACACGAATGCCATTTAATTTATAGTAGAAAAGGTCGAAAACGAGTTTTCTTCGAAGACCAGAAAGTAAAGAAAGGATCATAATTTCTGGAATCGGAGAAAATGCGAGAAAAGTAGTGAGAAAAGAAACCCAACAAAGAAAGTACGAAATTTCCAGGCAAGCTCGTAAATCCCTTTCGCTTTCTTCTGTTCATAAAAGTCGGACCCTACACGCAAAGCTCGGACCGAGGTCGCTGCCACTAAGGATGTCGTGCGAGCCCATGTTTTCGTAATGGCAAAACGCTGTCCATGGTGCGCCACAGCCGCAGGACTTTCTCAAAAATCCAGACTTTCAATCTCGCAGGCCAGTATCAACTGCCAATGATCAAGATCATTGGTGGACAGTAGGTTTCGTGGAATGGGTAAGAACAAAAAACACCGTTTTGATTGGAAAAGATGGGGAATGAGGGATTGATAGTTGACGAAAAGCTGACCAAACAATGAAATCAGCGTCTGCTCTTACTAAGAAGTCAGATCCTTATTCTTAATCTACGAATTGGCTAATGAACATAATCAATGCATGCGTTGAATTTGGGTGTTTTTTAATTACGTAACGACTACTTAGGTAGGTCGGATTAGGCATTTAATTCCATTTTCTCCGTGCTTGAATTTTACTAAAACGTTCTACACTGGGTTATGAGAATGTTCAAAGCTCTTCCATGGCTTCCATCTGGGTAGCTCTACTGTCACTGTCTTTCTCTTCCCTTCAAATTAATCCGTCTGCTAAATGATATGATCCATCAACAAAATCAATTTCAGAGGTATGATTATCATCATCACCTACTCTGTAACAAGATGCATTAATGGAGAACAACAAGAAGTGGTCAAAACAGTTTGTTGATTGAATAGTTTTCATGGGAAGTGGAGGAGAGATGAGGCCCAGAAAGGTGAGAGAAATAAAGACATTTCAAACAAGTAGATGTTCGGGTGTGCAAGAAACTTCAAATTTGTGCTTTAGTTTTACTGTACTTTGAAAGCTATTTCAGACCCTTCCATCATTTTTTAATATCTTGCAAACGCAATATGTAGAAGTGTCTTGCACGTAGCTCTAGAGAGAGAGAGAGAGAGAGAGAGAGAAGGTCTGAGGTACGACATTTTCAAAGTCATTCTCCGTTGGAGAGAATTGAACAAGCCAGACTCTCTTGTTTAGTCTTCCATTCGTCGCTTCAGCTAATCTCCGATTGCAAAGCCGTTTCCACCAAGTAATGTAGAAATAGGAGAATAATAGTTGATGAGTATGTCTCATCTGAATCTAATTTAATATAACGTGCCCACAAACTTGGTTTTAGACAAAGAAAAGCATCGGCTCTTCAAATTATCGTATTTTAAGAGCAGACAGTGGGACCTGCATCTGGCTGTCTGATAGGGAATCATATTCTTGTTTGAAATAGGCATAAAAGGAGCCTGGAATTTATGTTGTTATTGCATTCATTTTGTTGTTAGAGCTATTAATTCTCTTCGCCTCGCACTTTGATTTGTTAAGTTTCAGCATCATGCAAGCTTTTCTGTTGGCATCTGTGCATGTCTTAAATTGATTTGCCATCTCAGAAAGACAGAGATTGTATCGACCTTGTCCTTTTCATATTTAAGTTTACCTTAAAACCTTGTCATCCATCCACCTAAGACAGTTGGCCCTTCATAACTCTCGTTGTTTTCTGTTCCAAAACTAATGTTTTCCCTCAAATACAAATCCCCTCCTGCCTCCTGCACGAATGTATGTACTCAAAAAACCTGATATATCATTGCTGGTATGCATCATCCTTCTTGGACTCAGCTGATACATTCAAATGCACTGTCTTTTTATACCCAGAGAGATAGAGATAGAGAGAGACAGCGCAAGAAATATTATATTTTTCCAACTGGGTCAGAACAAAATGGCAAGAAAAATAAGCGATTATTCAAAATCCCGGCTACGCAAACTAGTCAGGTATGGTTTAATGGATGAAATGGTGATGTTAATGGGTAATCTATTTTAAGAAAATGCAGCTGGGAATTTTATACAAGGGCGATTTCGTGGGGTATGAAATCTCAATCAGTTAAGAAACGATTATGAATTATTATAATAATTCCCTCAGTTTTTGACTTGCCATCTGCAATATGAAGGTGAAGTATGGAGAACGAAGACGATAGTTTACCCATTACAATCTTGATGCTCTACTCGATCTACGTAGCCACTGTCGGTGTCATTGTCGATCCAAATAATGAGCATAATACATTCGCCAACTCTGCTTCTTCAGACCCAAAAAAAGACAACATAGGTTTTGCCAAAGAAACAAGCTTACACATGACTACGAGAGGTGTCCCTTTTGCTAAAAAACCTGTCTCACTGGTGGTATAAGGCGATCACAGCATACGCACATGTCCATAAAACATATATAATATTCTAGAGAGAGAAATAAGAGGAGAGAGAGTGATAGGGTGTGTGGAGAGGTATGTTTTTAACATAAATACTTTTGGGGCAAAAAAAAAAAAATGTCGTGTAAAACCAACAAAAGTGACTTCCCATCCACAACCCTAAACCAAACTCCACTTTCTTATTCTGTTTTTACCCATGCCTTCAGCTGCTTCTTCTATATATCTCTCTTGGGTTATCCTTTTGCTTCATTTGACGTCTTAGAATTCTGGTTTCTCTAGACGGTTGTCCATCACCGGAGAAGAGGATGACGGAAGATTTTGGTACCCTTTCCGGCGATGACATGAAATCGTGCCCTAGAGGACACTGGAGACCTGCGGAGGACGAAAAGCTCCGGCAATTGGTTGAACAGTATGGTGCTCAAAACTGGAACTCCATCGCGGAGAAGCTTCAAGGAAGATCAGGCATGATATACCATATAAAGAATCAAACTCTCTTTGCTACGAAGATCAATCTATATTAGAGGAGAAGATCTGTAAATCGAAGTTGATTTTTTTTTTTTTGTTTGCAGGTAAAAGCTGCAGATTGAGATGGTTTAATCAACTAGACCCTAGAATCAACAGAAGGCCATTTAGCGAGGAAGAAGAAGAAAGGCTTTTAGAAGCTCATAGAACTCATGGAAACAAGTGGGCCCTCATAGCCAGGCTATTTCCTGGTCGAACTGACAATGCTGTCAAGAACCACTGGCATGTTATTATGGCGAGGAGGCAAAGAGAAGAGTCGAAGCTCTGCGGCAAAAGAAATTTCCAAAATTTCTTATTTGGTGATTCAAACGCTTGTTTTACTCATTTTTCTGGAATCAAAACCAACTCAAAATATTGCTTTAAAAATCGCATGAGATTCTCAGATTTTCTAAGCCTCGACAGAGATGGGTCTTTCTTGAATCCTCGCAGTTTCAGCACTTCAGCTCGTTCTTTGAACTTTTCCTCTTCAAACCCAGTTTCATCCTGCTCTTTGATGCCGAGTTTCCTCAAAAGAGAAGGAAGAGAATACTACGGTTGCGAGATTTCAAAAGGATTAGGTCAGTCCATTTACAAAAATCTTAGTATTCATGGAACTTGCAGGAAAAACTCTGAAGACCACGAGAGAAGTAAGAGAGATTTTGATCCAAATCCCAGTGCCTCAAGCATGGCGAAGAAGCTGAGGATGGAAAACAGAGATGAGCAAAAACGAGGAGATAAATTCATTGAAATGAAAGAGGTTCCTTTCATCGATTTTCTTGGCGTGGGGATGTCGTCGTGAAAGCCCAATTAACTTTCTTAGTCACAAGTATCTATGATATTATACGAAAACATGTTAGATCTTCACGTTTTGTGTGTGATACTGAAAGGGATTAGGTGCTTAATTCATATATATGTATAATGTTATTAAAAGACCACTTCTTTCTTTCCAAGTTCTTGTTGTTTTTGTTCTCTTTCATCATAATTAACGATACATTTCACAAGCTATATCTGTTTCTGTATCACCTGCATATGCATATGCATGCATGCACACTTTAAAGGTATACACATATCACCGTCTACGTATTCAATAAACTGAAAAACCATCTATTTCGACCCAAAAGGTGAGTTGGAAATATTTCTTCAAAATTTATTATTAAGAAATTTTATAACAAAAAAGAAGATGGTACAAATTTTCTAATGGTGTTCGTCTAATTTATAGGTTTACACAGACTGTTGTATCGGGAATTGTTTCTCTGGAAATCTCCGAGCAGAGAATATCACGTGACAAAAAGGTGAGGCTACTCTATGAAACAATGGCTAATATCCATCCCCAAATGAACACTAAAATGAAAATCTAAAAACTTGATAAAAGAGTATTAGTTAGAAACAAAAGTGAGGCGGCGGCGGAGTGAGAGTAGCTGATCCATTGTAGTTTTTAATTAACTCCGTGGTAGAAAGAGGCAATGTCGTTTGCTACGTTCTGTGCATCGGCCGAAATGCCCATCAACCCTTTGCTGCCGAACCCCACGCAGTACAGCCCATTCTCTCCTTTCCAGTGGTCCGGCCAACTTCGCTTGGGCATCCCACGTTCATTGAACACCTCTTCTCCACCCTGCACCTCATCAATCATTCGATTTCAAACCCCGAATTAAAAAGACGACATGAGTCGATGCGTCTAGTGCGTACCTTGAGCCATGATCGAACGCTGCTCTTATACCCAGTTGCGAAGACGATTACATCGAAGCAGTCCGACTTGCCATCATAAAATTCTACTTTTTGTCCATTTATACTTGCGAGGGAAGGCATAACCTGTACTTCAATCCAATCAGAAACTACCCAGAAACTAAAAAAAAAAACTAGTGTTCAATTGGTACCTTGATGTTTCCTTTCTTAATCTCCTTGACGCAGCCGACGTCAATGGTGGGTGATCGACCGGTGATAGTTTTGAGGAGAAAAGGTCCGTTCTTAGGCCTCTTGAGCCCGTATTTTGATACGTCTCCATGCTTCAGCTCGAAAAGCTTTACACTAATGGCGTCCACCATTTTACAAGGAAGAAACCTTAGTAAAAACATGCCAAGCCTCACTATTTCTCTGTCCAGCACGTGTACCGGACTGCGGACGACAATGGAGGTAGAGGCGCCGGAGTTGGACAAATCATAAGCAATCTCCATGCCGGAATTTCCGCAGCCGACCACCAACGCACTCTTGGATTCAAACATTCTTCCGTTTTTATACTCACTGGAATGCATGGTTAACCCACTAAACCTATCAAGCCCGGGCACACAAGGAACATTACCCTCCCCATTTTCACCCGTCGCCACCACCAAAAACCTCCCAACGTAAACCTCGACGTCGTTCGAAAGACTGTTCCTCACCGTCAAACGCCATCTCCCGCGGTCCCCGTCGTAAGAAGCAGACTCGACGCAGCGACGATAGTATGGCTTGATCCCAAAATAAAAGACGTAGTCTTCTAGGTACTTAATGAAGCAAGCTTTGGAGGGAAAAGTGGGTGTGTTTGGAGGAAAAGACATGTGAGGAAGCTCGCAGTAATTCTTGGCCAAATGAAGCTGCAATCTGTCATAAGATCTTTTCTTCCAGAGAGAAGCAAAACACTCTTCTCGTTCGAGCAAGATGTTGGAGATGGCGATGCGATTCAGGCAGGCTGATATTGCCAAACCGGCAGGCCCTGCGCCGACGATCACCACCTCCACATCCTTCTCTTCCGCCATTGACAAGCTCGTTCTGGTTCTCTGTTTTCGTTTTATTTTAACAGTGTTTTATACAAATAATATATCCGAAATTGGGAGGTTCAGAAATAGTATCAGGTCCTGGTTTCACTTTCAATCTCTGAAAAACCTTCCAAATTTAGGGAAGGTTTTAGCGAAGACTTACTCAGATTTTCGAGCTCCATCAGCAAATTAAAATTACATAACTACTAGACAACCTCGTTGAACAAAACGTTGAATCCCAACAAGATTCTATTTTTCGCTCTTACAACGTCCCACCCTCAAACCATTTCTTTTGTCATGGTTTCTACGTTGTTTGTCGGACGTCCTATCATTCAACAAAACATTACTAGAAAATAAGACGAGAGCTTTATTTGCATATTTTAAAGATAAAATCAGTAATTATAGATTCAAATCCAAAGAGTAAATTAAAAATATGGATGGACAATGTCTCGAGAAGACTAAATAAGCAAGTTCATAATCATGTGCCAGATCAAACATTAATATGTACACCTCCAAAATATGTAAATTTAAGCAACTTACTGAAAAATACCAAGAAAAGCATCAACTTCATCTTACATGAGCCACAACATGACCTTGCGATCATATGGGGCGGTGAGGATGGATGGCGCAAGCGCAATGAACTGAGGTCAAGTTCAAGCAACCGCTCATGATGAGCGAATGCCTTCCGGAGCAAGTGTGGAGAGCGGGAAACGAATCACACACGGCCTGAACGGCAGGGGGAGTGAGAGCCGTACATTGGCTGATGTTTAGAGCTTTTAGCCCCTCTTCCGCCACCTCCTCCTTCTTCTCCCCTCGGCTCTGCACCAGAGAGTACATCGCCTTGTCTGTTATCTTCTGGCAATAGTACAGGCCGAGAGCCTGGAGGCGAGGGCACCCTTTTGCCAAAGCAACTACACTGTCATCTGAAACAAACCCACTTTCTAAATTAATTTACACACAATTATACTCAGTCTTATTGAAGAAACAGAATGATGGAATTTAGAATATGCATAGGCAATACAGATGTTTACCTGTTATTCGTACACAGCCGCATAGGTCTAGTGTTCGAAGATCAGGACATCCGAGAGCCAAACTCATCACGCCGATGTCACTTACATTTTCGCACCATCCGAGATTTAGCGACTGCAACTGATTGCAATATCTCCCTATAGCCTGCTCGTATAATATGGTGATAAAACCAATGTCAGGGGCTCATTATTTGAACATTTTCAATAAAAAACAAAGCATCATTTCCACTTGTACCAGCAATGCACAATCATTTGTGGCTTGAACACATCCACACAGATTTAAAGCCTTGAGTTTTCGGCAAAAATGAGCCAGATACGAGAGAGACACATCTGAGAAAGATGAGCACCCACTAATGTTGAGTTTGATAAGATTGTGACAGGAGTGAGCCAAGGTATAGAGGGAGTGATCCGTAAGCTTGAAGCTTTTGCTGAGGTCAAGTACTCGAAGATCATGACAGAAACTGGCGATCGCCTCCACACCATCATCTTGAAGCTGTGGCTTGTCCTGGCGCAGCACTAGAGTTTGCAGTTTACTAAATTTCGGAACTACCGAGAGAACCAAGCTGTTCATGTTCTTGGTACACCTAAAAAATAAATGAATATGGAAATTCAGCAACAAACCGCCGCTACACTGAATTCACCAAACATTTGTAAAATAGCTAATTTCATGTAAATTAAATGAAGCTAATCAACAAGTAGAGCCAGTGATTTTCTTAAAAGAAGCCAGAATCTCTATGGCTTATAAGATGTTCTTCGAAAGACTGAAGTTAGTAGTCAAAGGAAGAAAATCACATACCAGGATAGGGAGAGATGGGTTAGGCCAGAGCAGATAGCATCCCTCCACCCACGACACACTCCAGATGCAATGATCACCGTCTGACCATCAACCAACGACATGATTTGCAACAAAATCTCCAAAGGAATATCTTGCCATTCAGTAATTACCCCTCTCGACATGCTTACTTCGCCCCCACGGAAACAAGTTAAAAGCTTCTCGAAGGAAGAGTTCAGATCATCAGCTTTCAGGGTTTCCGCATCAACCATCTTACTTTACGCTCCAAGCAGTTGTTTTTATACTACGTTTCCTTGTTGTTTCCACCTTATAGAAAATAAAAAATGGGATGAGAAACAGGACAAATTTTAATCCACAATGGAAGACGCGAGGGAAGAAACAGCAAAACCAACAAAGCTTGTAAAACCCAGAAGTCAAAAACAGGGCGAACAAAGCAATAAAATACAGAGATCCTGCGCAGAGTCATTTTGATCAATTGTAGAAGAATGAAAATGAAATTTATATAAAAGCACTTTTTTTTCTACTGAAAATCAGGAAGAAAACGGAAAGAAAATTTCTCTGTTAAAGAGGGTCTAACCAAGTTCACCAAATCCAAGTTTGTTTACGGCAAGTAAATGAAAATGGATATACAAGCCTCCGACCCACGCACATAAAACTCATCGGAAATCATTTGAAGCAACCAGCAAGAACGACGACAGACGAGACATAGAAGTCTCAAAATCTGACGCCGGTAGAAGCTGTTCGGAAATAGTAAACAAACAGTTCATCATAAAAATTTCTGGATGAGTATGATGGGGAAATAAAGAGTCGGTCTTGGCCCCCATTCGTTACCTTGGTAAAAGGATAAACTTGAGGTTGGAAGAGCCGTAACCTGAAAGGTCAGAGGAAGGGAGAAAGAGGAAGAGGTTTAATAATACGAGGTGAGAAGCCGGAAGGGGGGAAGAAGAGCGATGCATAAGGCTCCGAATTAATGTGATAGGTGGAGCAGGAAGAACCCAAGTAAAGAGCAGTGGGTCTCTTGAGTTGATCGCCGAATGATGGCAGAAGGAAAAAAGAGCAATTTTTGGAGAGAGAGAGAGAGAGAAGATTCCATTTGTTTAAAAACGAAACCGCACCCACATGAAGTTGGGACTGGCACTATTAATGTCGTTTTCAAGTTGTTTCCATTCTGCTATGCATATAACCAGAAAGATGTAATCTTTGGACGCAGACGCAGCAGATAGGGTTTGTAACGTAGAGCATTGTCCTGACCAGTTGGACCCTGCAATCTTTAAAAAAAAAACAGAAGAAAAAAGTCTCCATCTTTCTTTCCGTAGTGTGACGTAGGATCTGCAATTCCCTTTCCCCTCTTTTCGTCCATATTCATCCTCCCCAATGCTATTTGTATTTCTGTAAGAAGAGAGAGTGAGATACGCAAGAAATGGGTACCCTACAAAGGACCCACCAGCGCCACTTCTGTGCACTCCATTTTTTTTGTAAGCTAATCAAACTCTCTCCCTTCCAAAAGGCACCGTCTTTACTGAATAGATATCACAAGTGATTCTTCGGGAGCTGATCAAAATGTATGAAATTGAAGATAGTTTACTTGAAAGCAACAAAATATCATTTAGATCTACCGTAGGAATGAACGCATGTCTGAGTAGTGAGTATTATATTTTGCTTGGTTGTGCTTTCCCATGAACTATAAGACCTCTACGACGTTCTTGGTGAAGAAAACGCAGTCCTCTGCGGCTCCATGAGTCCATTACTTAAAAAGAGTAAAACGAAGAACAGTCGGTCACTTGATCAAAACAAAAATTTACTCTTGCAAATATAATTCATACACAAGCGTAGCTGCACTATCTTTGCAACATATTATCTGTGTAAATAATTATCTCTAGACTAGACATCTCATGATTAGTTATTAGTTGTGTTATATCTCTTGCTAAACAAGGAACATCATTATCTTTTGTATACATAAAAGGTTACGGCCAAACAATAGAAAGAAGAGAAAATTTTTCCACAAATCCTTACATGGTATCAGAGCAGAAGGGAAATGAGGATCATTTGATGGCTCCATGAAATACCTTTGCAGCTCGTGGGTCGCCATCCTCTTTATTTCGAGCTGGGTTGTAGTGATTGCTAGTCGACTTTGCATTAGAGAAAGCACCCGGCCGCGCCCCCACATTATGCATATCAATCCATGAGGCGTTCTATTTTCTAATGTGGGACACCAATGTGGACTCACCCACATCTGAGGGGGAGTGAGGAACACTTGACTATGGCAGGAGAAATCGATAACAGGGCTGCTCAGCATGTCACCCCACTTTCGGGTGGCGACTTATAAGTTATCCTGCAACTTGGTGTTGGTGCAACGTTGGATACTAGGTAAGCAGTGACTAATGAAGAAAATGTTCAGCATGAAACTAGTCGGGGTCATCGAATAAAGAAACCTTCTAGTAAACTTAAGGGCTTCATCATCAACACCGTTCGTGTTACAAACTCTGTCACATCACCTATCACTGCTCCTTTAAAATCCTCAGGTACTCATTTTTCCATTGCTTATTATGTAAATCGTGACAAGTTTTATGTGAGACACTCGTTTTTTGGCAGCAATTACTGCAGGCACTGAACCCACCTCCTTTAAAGAAGCTGTTAAGGATTCAGGTTGGCGTAAAACAATGCAGGAAGAAGTATATGCTCTTAAGAGAAACAAAACTTTGATTTTAGAGGACCTTCCACTAGGGAAGAAAGCACTCAGGTGTAAGTATGAGTCTATAAAATCAAATATCAATCTAATGGTACGGTTGAAAGATTAAAGGGGCGCCTAGTGGTGTATAGGAATCGACAAGTTGCCGAAATTGACTTCAATGAAACATTTTCCCCTGTGACTAAAATGGTCACGGTTCGTACATTTTTTTGCTATAGCGATGGCAATAAAGTGGGATCTACACCAGATGGATATGCATAATATCTTTCTTCATGGAGATTTTGATGAGGAGGTATATATGCAACTCCCTCTTGGTTTTAAATCTGCTGCTTCGGGTAAAGTATGTCAATTATGTAAGTCATTGTATGGTCTCTGGCAAACACCTCAGAATTGGTTTGCTAAACTCTTGACTGCCTTAAAGGACATTGACTTTCAACAATCTTAGGCTGACTACTCATTGTTTAGTTATTCAAAGGTTGATGTTGCTTTACATGCTTTTGTGTACGTGGATAACATTATAATCACCGGTTCTTCTTATTTGGCAATCGAAAAATTCAAGCAACAACTCAATGAGATTCCATATGAAAGACTTAGGTACTCTCAAGTATTTTCTCAGCATTGAAGTAGCACATGGGAATGAATGTTTGTTTTTTTCACAACGCAAGTATGTTCTTGACATTATAAGTGGGGCTGGCTTACTTTGAGCACGTTCTGTTTCTACACCCATGGAACAGAACCACCATCTTGCCACCATCAATGGCGCTGCCTTTGAGTATCCAGATGAGTATCTACGACTTGTACGATGCCTAATCTACTCAACGATTACTCGACCTGAATTGTGCTACTTGTAGGATCGAGATTTGTCTAAGAGGGGGGTGAATTAGACCTTTTTCAAAAACTTAATTTTAGTCTAGCAAATTTCTCTCTTCAATTTAGTTTGAATATTAACAGCAAACAAACATATAAAGTAGAGAGAGAGAGAGAGAAATTTGACACCAGGATTTTAACGTGGTTCGGCTAAACCTTGCCTACGTCCACGCTCCAAGGCACCCCCTTGAAGATTATTAACCTTCTCCTCACGAGAAAACAGATCGGGATTCCGGGCTCCGATCAACTGCCTTTACAATTCTGGAGTGAACTTTCACGGGCGTCAATCCACTGCCTTATACAGATTTGAGTTTGTAAAATTTTAAGCTCACACTACAATCTCACAAGATGAATCTCAAGTTAGGATTGAGAGATGTAGAGAAAAATACAGAGTGTGCAATTTTTTTTCCGCAGCTGGGGCTCAGAATTCAATTTGGCAAAAAGTTAGTCCTTCGTGCTCTGAGCTCGGCTTAAGTACTCTGTATATCCTTGCTTCATAGAATTGAATGCTTCTTACTCCAAATAGAAAAATGTTACCGTTGGGAAGCATCCGTACTGAAGCAGCTATCCGTTGCATCTGAAAGTTTTGTTCGTCGTCGCCATTAATGTTCTGGAATTTAAAGCTTGAAAACGACATCACTGTAGCTTCACGGCTAACTTTAAATTATGGCGGAAGATTACCGGAAGATGTAGCTTCAAAACACTTGACACGTCATCGGAATGAGTAAGCTTCAAAACGTCATCGGCATATGTGTCTGGAAGCATCATCGGCAGTTGCAGCTTATAAATAAATGCCACGTCATCGGTGGAAGCGACTTGAAATGCCATCGGCATATGAAGTGTAAAACACCATCGGAATTTGCATCTTGACACGTCATCGGAACAAGTAGCTTCAAACGCTATCGGTATTTGAAACTTCTCTTCTCTGTCGTGTAGCGATCGGCATAAGAACAGCTTGACATGTCATCGGCAGATGAAACATATAAGCGCTGAGCACATCATCGGCAGATGCAAGCTCTAAACGACTTCTCCTTCTGTCGTTTAGCAATCGGCAGAAGCCTTCTATTCTTTGTCGTGTAGCTATCGGTATATCCAAGCCTGTATTACTATTTAGCTCTGTATACTCAAACCGATTTATTAGACAACTAAAATACCATTTTTCAGGGTATTGTCAAACAAACTTGTATTGATAATTCTTATTTAAATACGCATAATCAAATTGTATACTTAATACACAAATACATAATCAAAAACAAATTATGACTTAAGCACTCTATAAGTCAACAATCTCCCCCTTTTTGATTATGACAAAATAAATTTGATTACGTTTGATACTCCCCCATAATACTAGCTCCCCCATAGCAAATGCATATATTCCATAAACACACACGGAGCATACAGAGAGTTTTACATCATGCATATAACCAGAATGTGCAAACTCAATACAGAATCATATTACACATGCATATCCAGTTTCAATCAAATATCTTATTTCTCCCCCATTGACATTATCAAAAACACTTAGAGAGACAGCAATAGAAGCAATAACATAGGAGAAAGAACCCAAAAAAAATAATATTCATTTAAGAAGAGAAAGTGTTCACAATGGATAAATAAAAAATAATAGGTACAAAAGACTAACTAAGTCATTTAAGAGTCCTAAACCACTTCCACAACTCAAAGATAACCGAGGTCGGTACATCAGTAGCCTGTGTGGAAGTAGAAGCAGAAGAAACTGGAGGAGCCGGGAGAGCCAGCCTGGAAGGAGGAGGAGCATAATTGAACTGAATGAGCCGGAGAAGTTCCTCCATGGACAAACAAGGAGGTGGCTCGATGGGGCCGTGAGACATGACCAAGTCCATACAAGTAGAACGAGGCACAAGGTCATCAACAGCCATTGGACTGAGTGGCTCATCAAGAGACAGAGGAGCAGGAGCAGCAGACTGATGGAAGTGGAGTTCAGCTTCATGAATATCCAGGGACATGAAGCGCACATCTTCAACAACTGCAGGCCGGGAGAAGGGAAGAAACAAATCTTCATAGCAAGGACCAGAACTTGAGTTCAGGTCGGGTTCAGGTTCAGGTTCAGGTGTCAAGGCAGCAATGGAGGATTGGAGTTTCTCAATTTCCCTGACAATCATGCGCCGATCAGCATCCACTTTTTGAGTCACCAAACCAAGACCAGTATCTAAGTCAGTGGACAAGTCTTTGTGATTCTTGACAAGTTTGGCATCCAGAGACTGTTCAATCCGACTTTCAATGGTACTGAGAGCAGACTCAATGCGGTCAATAGAGGCTTTCAGCTCAGAATACCGAGTCTCACTCAGTGAGAATCTCCTCTGATAGGTTAGAGGAGTGGTTGGTATGGATGGCAGAGCAGTAAGGAGTGGAGGGGATGGAGGAGCGGGAAGCGGATAGATTGGGGATGGAGAAGCTGTAGAGGATTGGACTGGTATTAGTGGGGCTGGAGGGGGTAAGAGAAGTGTAGGTGGAGAGAGAGGTTTAGGAACTGGAGATGAGGGAGCTGTAGGACCATGGGTGAAAATTGAAGATATGGCTCGAATAACCGGAGAGATGGAGGGATAAACAGGTTGAGAGGGCAGCAGGAGAGAAGGAGGAGGTGAGTGAGGTGGTGATTGAGGAAGTTCTAGGATGGAAGGAGATTGAGGGGGGGAAGGCTCATGGATAGGTGAAGGAGGGCGGTCTGAACTAGGAAGAGGCACAGATGAAGGAACAGAGGTGGCCTCCGAGAGAGAAACTGTAGAGGAAGAAGCAGGCTTGTGCCTACGCTTCAGAGGAGGAGGTTCTAAGTTAGACTCCCTAGAATGAGAAGGGGAAATGGCACAGTCAGGAAGACCTGAAACACCTCCTTCTTCAGCAGATTCCACTGGCAGGATAAGTTTCCTCTTACCACGCCTAGACTCCTCTGGCAGGTTAGGTTTCTGCTTACCATGCCTGACAGGAGCTGCCTTCGTAGCCTTTTGCTTCGGCTTGTTCAGGATGGGCTCTTCCTTTGACTATATTAATTCCCATCTTGCTTAGAGTGATTTGGGAATAAAAATTTCCGTCCTTAAGTACCACAGGTTCAATCTCCTCAGAAAAAGCAATTTCAAGCTTGACAAATAACCGCATGAGAAGCAAATTATACGGTAAGGAAGTAACCCTGGAGGAAACAGCAAGAATCATCCTTCGAACAACTATGTAGCCAATGTTAAAGGGTGTCTTGAAATAGAGTGCAAACAGAACAAATAGTTCCATTGCGCTCACCTCGTCATAGTGTCCACCCTTGGGAACAATATTGAAATCAATCATATGACGAAATAGTTTAGCTCTAGGGGTCAGATGTCTGCCTTTTAATTGATCATAGGTTTGGTTGGGGTCCAAGGCAATTTCTCTAAGAAACTGATGTCCATCAGACGTGCCAAAGAAAGGAAGCTCTGAGTTTGACACATACACGAATGGGTAGTTATCCAAATGAGGAGCTCCCAGAAGGGCATTTATAGACTTAGGAGTGATTTCTATGCGTTTGTTGTAAACATAGCTCGAAATGGAAGAGAAATCAGAGGCAAAGCTAAGGTTTGCATAAAACATCTTAATTGCTTCCGGGTAGTAGAAAGATTCGGTTTCAAAGAGACCTATTAACCCCAGATCCGTCAAGGGTTCAAGAACGTCCAATCCAGCTAGCTTTTCAAAGAAAATACTTTTACTAAGAATCAACGATCTGAACTGATAATCATTGAGGTACTTTACCTCAGCAGCTTGAGAGACAAAGTAGAAAGATGGCCACTCTGTTCCACGAGGAATCTCTCGAGCATAAACATTGACCTTCTTCTTTGCTGGTTTGGAAACGGTGCGAGATGATTGACCTTGAAGTTCTATTTCTAGAAGAGGATTCGTCAGAGAAGGTTTTGTATGGCAGAGGTTTTCAGAAAGAGCGCAAAAGATGAAGTGTGTCGGCGAAGAAAGAGGAGTTTAAAAGAAATAATGCATCGCCTGACGACGGAGACTCACGTGTAACACCGAGATCTTCCGATGGAAAGCACGTGTCGGCAGATTAAGGAAAATATCAACTGATTCCTACCGATGCCTATAGAAAACCACAGCATCTACCGATGCCTACAGACAAACACAGCATCTACCGGTGCCTTCACAACACAGAAACACTCTATTACATAGGATCTAATAACATAGGAATACTCTTAGAATTTCTCAACCCAAATGAGACCTAGTTTTATTCTAATATTATTGAAGGTCTTTTCATCCAAAGGCTTGGTAAAAATGTCCGCAAGTTGATCTACAGAATTGACAAATTTTAAAGTGATATCTCCTCTTTGAACATGATCTCTTATGAAATGATACCTAACATCAATATGTTTGGTTCTAGAATGCTGAATAGGATTTTTAGAAATGTTGATAGCACTGGTGTTATCACACCGAATAGGAATCTTATCATAAAACAGATTATAGTCTTCTAGAGTTTGTTTCATCCATAACATTTGTGCACAACAACTGCCTGCAGCAATATATTCACTCTCAGCAGTTGACAAAGCAACAGAATTCTGTTTCTTAGAAAACCAGGAAACTAAAGATTCACCAAGGAATTGACAAGTTCCACTGGTGCTTTTCCTATCAACTAGACTTCCAGCATAGTCAGAATCTGAGTATCCTATTAGATCGAAAGAAGTACCTTTCGGATACCATAATCCTAAATCAGGTGTCCCACTTAAATATTTGAAAATCCTTTTTACAGCAGTTAAGTGAGATTCCTTAGGAGCTGCCTGGAATCTAGCACACAGACATACACTGAAAAGAATATCTGGCCTACTAGCAGTCAGATACAACAGAGATCCAATCATACCACGATATTTCTTTATATCAACACTGATCCCCTTTTCATCTTTATCCAACTTAGTTGTGGTACTCATGGGAGTTTTAGAAGATTTGACGGTTTCTAAACCAAATTTCTTAAGGAGTTCCTTGATGTATTTTTCTTGACAGAAGAAGATTCCATCAGAAGATTGACTAATCTGGAAACCTAAGAAAAACTTTAACTCCCCCATCAAACTCATTTCAAACTCTCTTTGCATGAGGGAAGAAAACTCATTACACATATTGATATTAGTTGATCCAAAAATGATGTCATCGACATAAATTTGGACTAACAGAATATCCTTGTCCTTTTGCCTGGTAAACAGAGTTGAGTCACAATTCCCCTTTTTGAAATTTCTTTCTTCAAGAAAATTCTTCAATCTGTCATACCATGCTCTAGGAGCCTGCTTTAGACCATAAAGAGCTTTCCTTAACTTATAGACATGCTCGGGTTTATCGAAAGCTTCAAAACCTAAGGGTTGCTCAACAAAAACTTCCTCATTGATGTAACCATTTAAGAATGCACTCTTTACATCCATTTGGAAGAGTGTGAAGTTCTTGTGACATGCAAAAGCTAAAAGCATTCGGATAGACTCTAGCCTAGCTACAGGGGCAAAGGATTCCTCAAAATCAATACCCTCTTCTTGAGAGTATCCCTTAGCTACAAGTCTAGCCTTATTTCTAATGACGATCTCATTCTCATCTAATTTATTCTTGAAAACCCACTTAGTTCCAATAATGGGATGATCCTTAGGCCGTGGAACAAGTTCCCAAACCTTGCTCCTTTCGAATTGATTCAATTCTTCTTGCATGGCCATTATCCAATTTTCATCACCCTCGGCCTCCTCAAACTTCTTAGGTTCTACTTGAGAGATAAATGTCACATTGGCACAGAGATTCCTAAGAGAGGATCTAGTCTTAACTCCTAAAGAGGGGTCACCTAAGACTTCTTTTATTGGATGGTTTCTAATATACTTCCAGTCTCTAGGTAGATCAACAGACTCATTTTTAACAGGATCTATATCTAGGGAATTAGAGTATGGTTCTAGAGATTTCTCAATTTGAGAGGGAACAGTAGGCTTTTCTAAAGAAAGAGAATCCAATTGTTTGTCCAACGAATCATCCTCATCCACATTAATTATTGGTTGAGGAGTCTCATCAAAATTGACATGAACAGATTCCTCAACAACTAGAGTTCTCCTATTGAAAACTCTATATGCTTTACTGGTCAAGGAATAACCAAGAAAAATTCCAAGATCGGATTTGGAATCGAATTTCCCTAAGTTATCCTTAGTGTTAAGGATGAAGCATTTACTGCCAAAGGCTCTAAAGTACTTAACAGAAGGAGTTTTTCCACTCCAGAGTTCATATGGAGTTTTCTCTAGAATCGGCCTTATGGAGACTCTATTAAGAACATAGTAAGCTGTAGCAACGGCTTCAGCCCAGAAGTATTTGGGAAGGGAATTCTCAATTAGCATAGTTCGGGCAAGTTCTTGGAGAGACCTATTTTTCCTCTCAACAACACCATTTTGCTGAGGGGTTCTAGGAGAGGAGAAATTGTGCTCAATTCCATACTTGAGACACAGAAGTTCAAATCTTTCATTTTCAAACTCACCACCATGATCACTACGAATAGCAGCAATGGTGAGCTCCTTCTCATTTTGGACTCTTTTCCTAAAGCTAGAGAAGATATCAAAAGTCTCATCCTTAGACTTTAGAAAGAACACCCAAGAAAACCTAGAGAAGTCATCTACAATGACAAAAGCATAGAATTTGCCTCCTAAGCTTGCTATATTAGAAGGACCGAAGAGGTCCATGTGAAGGAGTTGGAGAGGCTTAGAAGTAGAAATTGAATTCTTAGAAGCAAAAGAACTTTTGATTTGTTTGCCCATTTGACAAGCTTCACAGACTTTATCCTTTTCAAAGGATATCTTAGGAATCCCTCTAACTAAATTATCCTTAGTAATCTTAGCTAAGGTATCCATTCCTACGTGTCCTAATCTCCTATGCCAGATCCAAGCATCATGAGAAGAATTAACAGCAAAGCATTTTTCATCAATATGCTCAAAAACATCTATGTCAATAATATATATATTCTCTTTCCTATAGCCAGTGAACAGAGTATTGTCATTAGATGCATCTTTGATTATGCAAGAGTTAGATTTAAAAATCACTTCATATCCTTTATCGCATAATTGACTAATACTAAGCAGGTTATACTTTAATCCTTCAACTAAAAGCACATTTTCAATAGTAGGATTAACACTGTTACCTATATTGCCGATGCCAACAATTTTCCCTTTTTGATTTCCACCAAAAGTTACATTTCCTTTCTTTTTGTTGACAACAGCAAACATGGTTGAGTCTCCTGTCATATGCCTCGAGCATCCACTGTCGAGGTACCACTGGTTCTTTCCAGGAGAGCACTCAACCTGCAAAACAGAAATCAGTTGGTCTTCTTAGGTACCCAAATCTTTTGGGTCCTAGTGTTAGTCTTGGTTCCTTTAGGAACCCATTGTAAATTTCTACCTGATTTCTTACTGTTTGCTTTTAAAGGGCATACAAACGACTTATGTCCTTCTTTGTTACAGACATGACAAGTAGTGGATCTCACAAAGTGATTCTTGTAAGCTTTCTTATTACTAGACTTATCATAACCTATTCCTGCTCTTTCAAAATTTACTCTCTGTTTTCCTAATAACATCTTAAATAACTTGTTGCCATTAGTAAATTTCAAGATAATACTGTTTAAATCCTCATTTTTGTTTTTAAGTTCTGTTATTTCCTTACTCTGGATATTACACTTCTTAGCATGCAAGTCAACTTCTTTTTCATGCTTTTCTGCTAATTCAGCATTATCCCTTTTTAGCAAGTTATACTTAACCTTTAACATGCCAAATTGCTTAACTAAGTCATTAAACGCATCAATCAGTTCACCATCTTCATTATCGCTATCACAATCACTTAAATTACTGGAAGAAGGACTAACCTTATCTTCATGTGCCATAAAGCACAGATTAGCCACTTCTTCATCATCTGAAGAGGTGTCTACATCACTTTCATCCCAAGTGGTGGCCTTCATAGCCTTCTTCTTGAATTTCTTGGGATTCTTAGCTTGTGGACAGTCGGCCTTCATATGCCCTGGCTTTCCACACCCATAGCAAGTGATTTCCTTCTCCTTTTGTGGTTTTTCACCTTTCGGAAATCTTCTTCCTTGCATCCTCTTCCTTTGCAGGAATTTACTGAATCTCCTTGTGATGAGTGCTATGTCCTCATCATCTTCCTCTTCGTCATCCTCAGATACTTCTTGTTTACTGGAAGAGGCTTTCATAGCTATGTCCTTTCTTTTTGTAGCCTCCTTCTCCTTGAGGTCTTCCTTCTCATTTGTCCTCATTGTAATCTCATGAGTCATGAGAGACCCAATGAGTTCCTCAAGTTTCAAAGCCTTGAGGTCCTTTGCTTCCTGTATTGCCGTCACCTTTGGCTGCCAGATTCTTGGAAGACACCTGAGGATTTTCCTAACCTGTTCTTCGCTAGTATAAGATTTACCTAGAGCTTTTAAACCATTAGTAATGTTAGTAAATCTTGTAAACATGGAAGACACAGATTCATCATTGGGCATAGAAAATAGTTCATACTCATGTATAAGCATATTAAGTTTACTCTCTTTCACTTGATTTGTGCCCTCGTGAGTGACCTCTAAAAGGTGCCAAATCTCTTGGGCACTCTCACACCCTTGTACTCTATTAAATTCGTCTCTATTCAGAGCACAGTACAAGGTGTTTATCGCCTTGGCATTAAGGCTCAGACACTTTTTGTCTGTATCATTCAGTTCATGTGAAGCTTTTGGAGTTCTAATACCATTCTCTGTTTTAAACGCTATGTAAGGACCATCTACTATATTATTCCAAATATCATAATCTATAGCCTGAATATAAACTCTCATTCTAGATTTCCAGTACACATAATCATTGCCATCGAAGAATGGAGGTCTAGAGGTAGACTGACCTTCCATTTGAATAGAATGTCGTATTGAAAGCCATTTCAAAAATAACACAATATTTCCTATAAAAATAACTTAGACAATAAACAACCACGCTCTGATACCAATTGTAGGATCGAGATTTGTCTAAGAGGGGGGTGAATTAGACCTTTTTCAAAAACTTAATTTTAGTCTAGCAAATTTCTCTCTTCAATTTAGTTTGAATATTAACAGCAAACAAACATATAAAGTAGAGAGAGAGAGAGAGAAATTTGACACCAGGATTTTAACGTGGTTCGGCTAAACCTTGCCTACGTCCACGCTCCAAGGCACCCCCTTGAAGATTCTTAACCTTCTCCTCACGAGAAAACAGATCGGGATTCCGGGCTCCGATCAACTGCCTTTACAATTCTGGATTGAACTTTCACGGGCGTCAATCCACTGCCTTATACAGATTTGAGTTTGTAAAATTTTAAGCTCACACTACAATCTCACAAGATGAATCTCAAGTTAGGATTGAGAGATGTAGAGAAAAATACAGAGTGTGCAATTTTTTTTCCGCAGCTGGGGCTCAGAATTCAATTTGGCAAAAAGTTAGTCCTTCGTGCTCTGAGCTCGGCTTAAGTACTCTGTATATCCTTGCTTCATAGAATTGAATGCTTCTTACTCCAAATAGAAAAATGTTACCGTTGGGAAGCATCCGTACTGAAGCAGCTATCCGTTGCATCTGAAAGTTTTGTTCGTCGTCGCCATTAATGTTCTGGAATTTAAAGCTTGAAAACGACATCACTGTAGCTTCGCGGCTAACTTTAAATTCTGGCGGAAGATTACCGGAAGATGTAGCTTCAAAACACTTGACACGTCATCGGAATGAGTAAGCTTCAAAACGTCATCGGCATATGTGTCTGGAAGCATCATCGGCAGTTGCAGCTTATAAATAAATGCCACGTCATCGGTGGAAGCGACTTGAAATGCCATCGGCATATGAAGTGTAAAACACCATCGGAATTTGCATCTTGACACGTCATCGGAACAAGTAGCTTCAAACGCTATCGGTATTTGAAACTTCTCTTCTCTGTCGTGTAGCGATCGGCATAAGAACAGCTTGACATGTCATCGGCAGATGAAACATATAAGCGCTGAGCACATCATCGGCAGATGCAAGCTCTAAACGACTTCTCCTTCTGTCGTTTAGCAATCGGCAGAAGCCTTCTATTCTTTGTCGTGTAGCTATCGGTATATCCAAGCCTATATTACTATTTAGCTCTGTATACTCAAACCGATTTATTAGACAACTAAAATACCCTTTTTCAGGGTATTGTCAAACAAACTTGTATTGATAATTCTTATTTAAATACGCATAATCAAATTGTATACTTAATACACAAATACATAATCAAAAACAAATTATGACTTAAGCACTCTATAAGTCAACAATCTCCCCCTTTTTGATTATGACAAAATAAATTTGATTACGTTTGATACTCCCCCATAATACTAGCTCCCCCATAGCAAATGCATATATTCCATAAACACACACGGAGCATACAGAGAGTTTTACATCATGCATATAACCAGAATGTGCAAACTCAATACAGAATCATATTACACATGCATATCCAGTTTCAATCAAATATCTTATTTCTCCCCCATTGACATTATCAAAAACACTTAGAGAGACAGCAATAGAAGCAATAACATAGGAGAAAGAACCCAAAAAAATAATATTCATTTAAGAAGAGAAAGTGTTCACAATGGATAAATAAAAAATAATAGGTACAAAAGACTAACTAAGTCATTTAAGAGTCCTAAACCACTTCCACAACTCAAAGATAACCGAGGTCGGTACATCAGTAGCCTGTGTGGAAGTAGAAGCAGAAGAAACTGGAGGAGCCGGGAGAGCCAGCCTGGAAGGAGGAGGAGCATAATTGAACTGAATGAGCCGGAGAAGTTCCTCCATGGACAAACAAGGAGGTGGCTCGATGGGGCCGTGAGACATGACCAAGTCCATACAAGTAGAACGAGGCACAAGGTCATCAACAGCCATTGGACTGAGTGGCTCATCAAGAGACAGAGGAGCAGGAGCAGCAGACTGATGGAAGTGGAGTTCAGCTTCATGAATATCCAGGGACATGAAGCGCACATCTTCAACAACTGCAGGCCGGGAGAAGGGAAGAAACAAATCTTCATAGCAAGGACCAGAACTTGAGTTCAGGTCGGGTTCAGGTTCAGGTTCAGGTGTCAAGGCAGCAATGGAGGATTGGAGTTTCTCAATTTCCCTGACAATCATGCGCCGATCAGCATCCACTTTTTGAGTCACCAAACCAAGACCAGTATCTAAGTCAGTGGACAAGTCTTTGTGATTCTTGACAAGTTTGGCATCCAGAGACTGTTCAATCCGACTTTCAATGGTACTGAGAGCAGACTCAATGCGGTCAATAGAGGCTTTCAGCTCAGAATACCGAGTCTCACTCAGTGAGAATCTCCTCTGATAGGTTAGAGGAGTGGTTGGTATGGATGGCAGAGCAGTAAGGAGTGGAGGGGATGGAGGAGCGGGAAGCGGATAGATTGGGGATGGAGAAGCTGTAGAGGATTGGACTGGTATTAGTGGGGCTGGAGGGGGTAAGAGAAGTGTAGGTGGAGAGAGAGGTTTAGGAACTGGAGATGAGGGAGCTGTAGGACCATGGGTGAAAATTGAAGATATGGCTCGAATAACCGGAGAGATGGAGGGATAAACAGGTTGAGAGGGCAGCAGGAGAGAAGGAGGAGGTGAGTGAGGTGGTGATTGAGGAAGTTCTAGGATGGAAGGAGATTGAGGGGGGGAAGGCTCATGGATAGGTGAAGGAGGGCGGTCTGAACTAGGAAGAGGCACAGATGAAGGAACAGAGGTGGCCTCCGAGAGAGAAACTGTAGAGGAAGAAGCAGGCTTGTGCCTACGCTTCAGAGGAGGAGGTTCTAAGTTAGACTCCCTAGAATGAGAAGGGGAAATGGCACAGTCAGGAAGACCTGAAACACCTCCTTCTTCAGCAGATTCCACTGGCAGGATAAGTTTCCTCTTACCACGCCTAGACTCCTCTGGCAGGTTAGGTTTCTGCTTACCATGCCTGACAGGAGCTGCCTTCGTAGCCTTTTGCTTCGGCTTGTTCAGGATGGGCTCTTCCTTTCTGACTATATTAATTCCCATCTTGCTTAGAGTGATTTGGGAATAAAAATTTCCGTCCTTAAGTACCACAGGTTCAATCTCCTCAGAAAAAGCAATTTCAAGCTTGACAAATAACCGCATGAGAAGCAAATTATACGGTAAGGAAGTAACCCTGGAGGAAACAGCAAGAATCATCCTTCGAACAACTATGTAGCCAATGTTAAAGGGTGTCTTGAAATAGAGTGCAAACAGAACAAATAGTTCCATTGCGCTCACCTCGTCATAGTGTCCACCCTTGGGAACAATATTGAAATCAATCATATGACAAAATAGTTTAGCTCTAGGGGTCAGATGTCTGCCTTTTAATTGATCATAGGTTTGGTTGGGGTCCAAGGCAATTTCTCTAAGAAACTGATGTCCATCAGACGTGCCAAAGAAAGGAAGCTCTGAGTTTGACACATACACGAATGAGTAGTTATCCAAATGAGGAGCTCCCAGAAGGGCATTTATAGACTTAGGAGTGATTTCTATGCGTTTGTTGTAAACATAGCTCGAAATGGAAGAGAAATCAGAGGCAAAGCTAAGGTTTGCATAAAACATCTTAATTGCTTCCGGGTAGTAGAAAGATTCGGTTTCAAAGAGACCTATTAACCCCAGATCCGTCAAGGGTTCAAGAACGTCCAATCCAGCTAGCTTTTCAAAGAAAATACTTTTACTAAGAATCAACGATCTGAACTGATAATCATTGAGGTACTTTACCTCAGCAGCTTGAGAGACAAAGTAGAAAGATGGCCACTCTGTTCCACGAGGAATCTCTCGAGCATAAACATTGACCTTCTTCTTTGCTGGTTTGGAAACGGTGCGAGATGATTGACCTTGAAGTTCTATTTCTAGAAGAGGATTCGTCAGAGAAGGTTTTGTATGGCAGAGGTTTTCAGAAAGAGCGCAAAAGATGAAGTGTGTCGGCGAAGAAAGAGGAGTTTAAAAGAAATAATGCATCGCCTGACGACGGAGACTCACGTGTAACACCGAGATCTTCCGATGGAAAGCACGTGTCGGCAGATTAAGGAAAATATCAACTGATTCCTACCGATGCCTATAGAAAACCACAGCATCTACCGATGCCTACAGACAAACACAGCATCTACCGGTGCCTTCACAACACAGAAACACTCTATTACATAGGATCTAATAACATAGGAATACTCTTAGAATTTCTCAACCCAAATGAGACCTAGTTTTATTCTAATATTATTGAAGGTCTTTTCATCCAAAGGCTTGGTAAAAATGTCCGCAAGTTGATCTACAGAATTGACAAATTTTAAAGTGATATCTCCTCTTTGAACATGATCTCTTATGAAATGATACCTAACATCAATATGTTTGGTTCTAGAATGCTGAATAGGATTTTTAGAAATGTTGATAGCACTGGTGTTATCACACCGAATAGGAATCTTATCATAAAACAGATTATAGTCTTCTAGAGTTTGTTTCATCCATAACATTTGTGCACAACAACTGCCTGCAGCAATATATTCACTCTCAGCAGTTGACAAAGCAACAGAATTCTGTTTCTTAGAAAACCAGGAAACTAAAGATTCACCAAGGAATTGACAAGTTCCACTGGTGCTTTTCCTATCAACTAGACTTCCAGCATAGTCAGAATCTGAGTATCCTATTAGATCGAAAGAAGTACCTTTCGGATACCATAATCCTAAATCAGGTGTCCCACTTAAATATTTGAAAATCCTTTTTACAGCAGTTAAGTGAGATTCCTTAGGAGCTGCCTGGAATCTAGCACACAGACATACACTGAAAAGAATATCTGGCCTACTAGCAGTCAGATACAACAGAGATCCAATCATACCACGATATTTCTTTATATCAACACTGATCCCCTTTTCATCTTTATCCAACTTAGTTGTGGTACTCATGGGAGTTTTAGAAGATTTGACGGTTTCTAAACCAAATTTCTTAAGGAGTTCCTTGATGTATTTTTCTTGACAGAAGAAGATTCCATCAGAAGATTGACTAATCTGGAAACCTAAGAAAAACTTTAACTCCCCCATCAAACTCATTTCAAACTCTCTTTGCATGAGGGAAGAAAACTCATTACACATATTGATATTAGTTGATCCAAAAATGATGTCATCGACATAAATTTGGACTAACAGAATATCCTTGTCCTTTTGCCTGGTAAACAGAGTTGAGTCACAATTCCCCTTTTTGAAATTTCTTTCTTCAAGAAAATTCTTCAATCTGTCATACCATGCTCTAGGAGCCTGCTTTAGACCATAAAGAGCTTTCCTTAACTTATAGACATGCTCGGGTTTATCGAAAGCTTCAAAACCTAAGGGTTGCTCAACAAAAACTTCCTCATTGATGTAACCATTTAAGAATGCACTCTTTACATCCATTTGGAAGAGTGTGAAGTTCTTGTGACATGCAAAAGCTAAAAGCATTCGGATAGACTCTAGCCTAGCTACAGGGGCAAAGGATTCCTCAAAATCAATACCCTCTTCTTGAGAGTATCCCTTAGCTACAAGTCTAGCCTTATTTCTAATGACGATCTCATTCTCATCTAATTTATTCTTGAAAACCCACTTAGTTCCAATAATGGGATGATCCTTAGGCCGTGGAACAAGTTCCCAAACCTTGCTCCTTTCGAATTGATTCAATTCTTCTTGCATGGCCATTATCCAATTTTCATCACCCTCGGCCTCCTCAAACTTCTTAGGTTCTACTTGAGAGATAAATGTCACATTGGCACAGAGATTCCTAAGAGAGGATCTAGTCTTAACTCCTAAAGAGGGGTCACCTAAGACTTCTTTTATTGGATGGTTTCTAATATACTTCCAGTCTCTAGGTAGATCAACAGACTCATTTTTAACAGGAACTATATCTAGGGAATTAGAGTATGGTTCTAGAGATTTCTCAATTTGAGAGGGAACAGTAGGCTTTTCTAAAGAAAGAGAATCCAATTGTTTGTCCAACGAATCATCCTCATCCACATTAATTATTGGTTGAGGAGTCTCATCAAAATTGACATGAACAGATTCCTCAACAACTAGAGTTCTCCTATTGAAAACTCTATATGCTTTACTGGTCAAGGAATAACCAAGAAAAATTCCAAGATCGGATTTGGAATCGAATTTCCCTAAGTTATCCTTAGTGTTAAGGATGAAGCATTTACTGCCAAAGGCTCTAAAGTACTTAACAGAAGGAGTTTTTTCCACTCCAGAGTTCATATGGAGTTTTCTCTAGAATCGGCCTTATGGAGACTCTATTAAGAACATAGTAAGCTGTAGCAACGGCTTCAGCCCAGAAGTATTTGGGAAGGGAATTCTCAATTAGCATAGTTCGGGCAAGTTCTTGGAGAGACCTATTTTTCCTCTCAACAACACCATTTTGCTGAGGGGTTCTAGGAGAGGAGAAATTGTGCTCAATTCCATACTTGAGACACAGAAGTTCAAATCTTTCATTTTCAAACTCACCACCATGATCACTACGAATAGCAGCAATGGTGAGCTCCTTCTCATTTTGGACTCTTTTCCTAAAGCTAGAGAAGATATCAAAAGTCTCATCCTTAGACTTTAGAAAGAACACCCAAGAAAACCTAGAGAAGTCATCTACAATGACAAAAGCATAGAATTTGCCTCCTAAGCTTGCTATATTAGAAGGACCGAAGAGGTCCATGTGAAGGAGTTGGAGAGGCTTAGAAGTAGAAATTGAATTCTTAGAAGCAAAAGAACTTTTGATTTGTTTGCCCATTTGACAAGCTTCACAGACTTTATCCTTTTCAAAGGATATCTTAGGAATCCCTCTAACTAAATTATCCTTAGTAATCTTAGCTAAGGTATCCATTCCTACGTGTCCTAATCTCCTATGCCAGATCCAAGCATCATGAGAAGAATTAACAGCAAAGCATTTTTCATCAATATGCTCAAAAACATCTATGTCAATAATATATATATTCTCTTTCCTATAGCCAGTGAACAGAGTATTGTCATTAGATGCATCTTTGATTATGCAAGAGTTAGATTTAAAAATCACTTCATATCCTTTATCGCATAATTGACTAATACTAAGCAGGTTATACTTTAATCCTTCAACTAAAAGCACATTTTCAATAGTAGGATTAACACTGTTACCTATATTGCCGATGCCAACAATTTTCCCTTTTTGATTTCCACCAAAAGTTACATTTCCTTTCTTTTTGTTGACAACAGCAAACATGGTTGAGTCTCCTGTCATATGCCTCGAGCATCCACTGTCGAGGTACCACTGGTTCTTTCCAGGAGAGCACTCAACCTGCAAAACAGAAATCAGTTGGTCTTCTTAGGTACCCAAATCTTTTGGGTCCTAGTGTTAGTCTTGGTTCCTTTAGGAACCCATTGTAAATTTCTACCTGATTTCTTACTGTTTGCTTTTAAAGGGCATACAAACGACTTATGTCCTTCTTTGTTACAGACATGACAAGTAGTGGATCTCACAAAGTGATTCTTGTAAGCTTTCTTATTACTAGACTTATCATAACCTATTCCTGCTCTTTCAAAATTTACTCTCTGTTTTCCTAATAACATCTTAAATAACTTGTTGCCATTAGTAAATTTCAAGATAATACTGTTTAAATCCTCATTTTTGTTTTTAAGTTCTGTTATTTCCTTACTCTGGATATTACACTTCTTAGCATGCAAGTCAACTTCTTTTTCATGCTTTTCTGCTAATTCAGCATTATCCCTTTTTAGCAAGTTATACTTAACCTTTAACATGCCAAATTGCTTAACTAAGTCATTAAACGCATCAATCAGTTCACCATCTTCATTATCGCTATCACAATCACTTAAATTACTGGAAGAAGGACTAACCTTATCTTCATGTGCCATAAAGCACAGATTAGCCACTTCTTCATCATCTGAAGAGGTGTCTACATCACTTTCATCCCAAGTGGTGGCCTTCATAGCCTTCTTCTTGAATTTCTTGGGATTCTTAGCTTGTGGACAGTCGGCCTTCATATGCCCTGGCTTTCCACACCCATAGCAAGTGATTTCCTTCTCCTTTTGTGGTTTTTCACCTTTCGGAAATCTTCTTCCTTGCATCCTCTTCCTTTGCAGGAATTTACTGAATCTCCTTGTGATGAGTGCTATGTCCTCATCATCTTCCTCTTCGTCATCCTCAGATACTTCTTGTTTACTGGAAGAGGCTTTCATAGCTATGTCCTTTCTTTTTGTAGCCTCCTTCTCCTTGAGGTCTTCCTTCTCATTTGTCCTCATTGTAATCTCATGAGTCATGAGAGACCCAATGAGTTCCTCAAGTTTCAAAGCCTTGAGGTCCTTTGCTTCCTGTATTGCCGTCACCTTTGGCTGCCAGATTCTTGGAAGACACCTGAGGATTTTCCTAACCTGTTCTTCGCTAGTATAAGATTTACCAAGAGCTTTTAAACCATTAGTAATGTTAGTAAATCTTGTAAACATGGAAGACACAGATTCATCATTGGGCATAGAAAATAGTTCATACTCATGTATAAGCATATTAAGTTTACTCTCTTTCACTTGATTTGTGCCCTCGTGAGTGACCTCTAAAAGGTGCCAAATCTCTTGGGCACTCTCACACCCTTGTACTCTATTAAATTCGTCTCTATTCAGAGCACAGTACAAGGTGTTTATCGCCTTGGCATTAAGGCTCAGACACTTTTTGTCTGTATCATTCAGTTCATGTGAAGCTTTTGGAGTTCTAATACCATTCTCTGTTTTAAACGCTATGTAAGGACCATCTACTATATTATTCCAAATATCATAATCTATAGCCTGAATATAAACTCTCATTCTAGATTTCCAGTACACATAATCATTGCCATCGAAGAATGGAGGTCTAGAGGTAGACTGACCTTCCATTTGAATAGAATGTGTATTGAAAGCCATTTCAAAAATAACACAATATTTCCTATAAAAATAACTTAGACAATAAACAACCACGCTCTGATACCAATTGTAGGATCGAGATTTGTCTAAGAGGGGGGTGAATTAGACCTTTTTCAAAAACTTAATTTTAGTCTAGCAAATTTCTCTCTTCAATTTAGTTTGAATATTAACAGCAAACAAACATATAAAGTAGAGAGAGAGAGAAATTTGACACCAGGATTTTAACGTGGTTCGGCTAAACCTTGCCTACGTCCACGCTCCAAGGCACCCCCTTGAAGATTCTTAACCTTCTCCTCACGAGAAAACAGATCGGGATTCCGGGCTCCGATCAACTGCCTTTACAATTCTGGATTGAACTTTCACGGGCGTCAATCCACTGCCTTATACAGATTTGAGTTTGTAAAATTTTAAGCTCACACTACAATCTCACAAGATGAATCTCAAGTTAGGATTGAGAGATGTAGAGAAAAATACAGAGTGTGCAATTTTTTTTCCACAGCTAGGGCTCAGAATTCAATTTGGCAAAAAGTTAGTCCTTCGTGCTCTGAGCTCGGCTTAAGTACTCTGTATATCCTTGCTTCATAGAATTGAATGCTTCTTACTCCAAATAGAAAAATGTTACCGTTGGGAAGCATCCGTACTGAAGCAGCTATCCGTTGCATCTGAAAGTTTTGTTCGTCGTCGCCATTAATGTTCTGGAATTTAAAGCTTGAAAACGACATCACTGTAGCTTCGCGGCTAACTTTAAATTCTGGCGGAAGATTACCGGAAGATGTAGCTTCAAAACACTTGACACGTCATCGGAATGAGTAAGCTTCAAAACGTCATCGGCATATGTGTCTGGAAGCATCATCGGCAGTTGCAGCTTATAAATAAATGCCACGTCATCGGTGGAAGCGACTTGAAATGCCATCGGCATATGAAGTGTAAAACACCATCAGAATTTGCATCTTGACACGTCATCGGAACAAGTAGCTTCAAACGCTATCGGTATTTGAAACTTCTCTTCTCTGTCGTGTAGCGATCGGCATAAGAACAGCTTGACATGTCATCGGCAGATGAAACATATAAGCGCTGAGCACATCATCGGCAGATGCAAGCTCTAAACGACTTCTCCTTCTGTCGTTTAGCAATCGGCAGAAGCCTTCTATTCTTTGTCGTGTAGCTATCGGTATATCCAAGCCTATATTACTATTTAGCTCTGTATACTCAAGCCGATTTATTAGACAACTAAAATACCCTTTTTCAGGGTATTGTCAAACAAACTTGTATTGATAATTCTTATTTAAATACGCATAATCAAATTGTATACTTAATACACAAATACATAATCAAAAACAAATTATGACTTAAGCACTCTATAAGTCAACACTACTCTGTACATATATTAGCTCAGTTTATGGGCAATCCTCGTATTGAACATTGAGACGCAACTCTGAGAGTTTTGTGGTATTTAAAAGGTTGTTCTGGCCAAGGTATTCTACTGCGCGAGGAGAGTAATTTTCAACTCTATGCTTTTTGTGATAGTGATTGGACAAGTTGTCCTTTGACTCAGAAATCATTAATTGGTTATTTTGTTTTATTAGGCTCTTCTCCTGTCTCTTGGAAAAAGAAAAAAGAGCCAACTATTTTCTGATCTTCTACAGAGGCCGAGTATAAGGTCTGTAACCACTACTACATGTGAGTTAAAATCCCTTTTAGCTTGTTTTGGGATACAACATGAGCAGCGCTACGATTGTTTTGTGATAGTCGAATTGCTCTTTATACAATAGCTAATTTGGTTTTTCATAAATGAACGAAACATATAGGAAAGGCTACCGCCAAACAATAGAAAAAAGAGAAAAATATCTTTCCACAAATGCTTACACAACAATACCTACTATGTTGTTCCGACAATTCATCGAAATACAGTCAAATGAGTCCAATTCTATGCATTTCGTTTTAAGCTTGAGAGAATTACGTGGGTGTTGACCGTCGAGGTTTAACATTGATTGGAGGTGTGAATTCCCCATTCCAACCACAATTTGGACCTCCACGTGTTGTGTTCGCAAAATGGAAAAACGCGTTTTGACGGTCACGATCAATTTGCATCGGATGACTATTACTACGTGAGAACCGAGACCTTTTGACTCTTATGTTTCTTGCAGGCTACAAGTCCTTACCGAATACCGACCAAGAACACAAATGCTCTACACACGGACAGTTGTTTAGCTCAAGATGACCGACCAATCTTCTCATACCCATCACGTGATTGGCCTAATAAATAAATCAAATAATAACAATAATTAATATAAATAGTTTACTTTTGTTTTTTAATTTTAATTTTAATTTAAACGCGGAGGCGGTCCAAGTTGCTGACGCAGAGAGGAGAAGAAACCTCCATTTTTTCCAATCAAAACCAAACCAAACTCGCCTTCTCTTCCCTGCATTTTCTTCCTTCCCTCCTCTTTTGCATTTCCACTCGCATACATACATCCCTTTGATTCTGCCTTCTTTTGACACCTGGCCCTCTTCCAACATCCTTACCCTTGTTTCCTGAATTCTCCTCTCTTTTCTACCAATTTGTTTCCCGAATTTTGGATTCTGGGTGCGTCTATTTTGTAGGATCAGATCTTGGGTAACAGCAAAGGCTTTTATTTTCGCCCTTAATTACTGTTTTCGGCATTATCTAATAAGGATCTCGTATGGAAGGAAGTGTTTTTGGGTTTTCGTTTTGATATGCTGTTTAAGCTAGTTGATGTTCCTTATACCTGTTGCTTATCTGATTTTTAATTCTCGTAACCTTAATTCTCATGGATTTTCTTTTCTTAACAAACACTGTTTGAGACGGTGTTCTGTTCTACCCTTTTTTTTCGTGTTGAGGAAGTCAAGAGTTCAAAGTCTAATTTTTATTTGTTGATTGCCAATTTTCTTTTTCTGTTCGAACTCACATGATATGTGCGAAATATTTTTTTGGGCGTTCCTTTGATTTTCTCGCTTAAATTTTGGGGCCTGATTTTCTGTTCCAAGTATTAGGTTTGTTTAGTATGCGAGTTGTTAATGTTGACTGATTGCGGTGGTGGGATTCTGTTCTCAGGATATTAAAGAAAAAGGGCTTCGAAGTGGTCTCTCAAAAGCATGGCTAGTAACGCAGCCGGCCTGTGCAGAGAGGGCAACCAGCGATATGCTGATTGGCCCGGACTGGGCTATTAACATTGAGCTCTGCGATATTATTAACATGGAACCCGGGTACTCTTGCAATTTTTAATCGCTCAAACTACGTTTCTTGTTTAATTGATTTATGAGATATTGAGGAACATCGTTCTTGGATGATACATATAGTTCTCTCGATTGTGTTTATTTCATCTTATTGTTATTGACAGTACTCATATTCCTAACACATTGTTTATAAATTTTTAGTAAACCACAACTGTTATTGTATGATATCAATATTTTACATATCTCTCCATCTAACATAACATCTTTCTATTTTTTTAATTTCCATTAACTTTAATGACAAGATTTTCACTGAAGTAGGATTACATGCTTACCTAAAAAATTTAACTTCAAGTCTCAATTTTTTATGTTTAAGCTAACAAAACAAGAATCCATTTTGTGAGATTGTTTTTGATGAGTTGGGGTGCAGATGGAAATTGATGGTTACAGGCATGATCAAATAGATATATGCTTTCCGTCAGGAAGTTTTACAAATCCTTTGGAAAAAATTTCACCCTCTATGTAAAGATGTTACGACATATCCCCATGACATTGATATTAAGTTCTTCTTAATTCTGTTTTTAAGGTGTTCTATTAGTAGAAATCAATCATTTATTATCGAATGTGATGGTATTTACATTTTATTTTTCATTCTAATTGTTAATTTGATACGAGTAATCCAAAAATATGTTCCGTAAAACTCTTTATGATAGTGGTGTTTCGTCTTATATTTATTAATTTAGTTTTATGTAGTAGTTTTGAGTATCTGAAGCTCTCATCCTGATTTTTTTGCTTCATGTGCACGTGCTTTTATCGTGTAAATGCTGTATTATGATATGCTGTCAATTTTGATTTAGACCCGTGTTTGTGTTTTCAGGCAAGCAAAGGATGCCTTGAAGATACTCAAAAAGCGCCTGGCCGCTAAAAATCCTAGCATACAGCTTCTTGCTCTTTTTGTAATACTTCTGATTTCTGATCAAACTTACTAAATATCAATTATTTTTTTAAAAGAAATTTCATTGTATAATTATTTGCATATGTTTATATATGGATATGTGCTTCAACAACTGAGCCTGACATTGTTGCCAGTTTTGTATTCATAATAAATAAAGACTGCTGATATACGCTTAGCTTTGTTTTGAATGCTGTGTGGACTTCTTGCTATGTTCGAGACTCTAAAAATGTTTGTGCTTTATGAATGGCTTGTAGACTTCTTGTTAGGTTTTATCAACTAATTCCTTTGAATTATCATAATTCTAGGCATTGGAGACTATCAGCAAAAATTGTGGTGAACATGTATTTCAAGTGATCATTGAGCGTGACATCCTACACGAAATGGTTAAAATAGTAAAGAAGAAGGTGCGATTACTTTTTCTCTGTAATGTCTCTTGCCTTTTCTAGTCCTTGTTATGTTTATACATGCTTTTTACGCCATGTGATGGTCCGAATACGTTGTTTATTATCTTAGTTTAATTTTGCAGCCAGATTTCAAAGTAAAAGACAAGATATTGAGTTTGATTGATGCATGGCAAGAAGCTTTTGGGGGACCAAGTGGTAGATATCCTCAGTACTATTCGGCCTACAACGAATTAAAGGTCATCCTCATTTTGTATTTTTGTGTATTTCCTTTCGTTGGTTGCACATTTAAATAAGATTGCTTATCCTGATAGTCTTATGGGCTTTGGTTGATCCACCTTTTTCCGTGCTGAAAACTGCATTTTTTCTTATCTTTAGAAGTTTCACCAATATTTTGAAGATATGAAATGTTTTCTTTGTTTTGTTTGGGGTTTATGTTAATTTTTCCCCATATTTTATTCTTGTATGCACTTGGGTGGCTTTTGCAACTCTCATAATGGATTATTGACAGAGTGCTGGATTTTCATTTCCACCTCGAGAAGACAATGGAGTACCGTTTTTCACTCCACCCCAGACCCAGCCTATAGTTCACCATCCTGTCTCAACCTATGATGACGCCGTTCTTCAGGCATCTCTCCAGTCTGATGCTTCCGGCCTTAGGTAACTATCCTTTTCTTATTTTCAGTCGTTTTTTTTTCAATCATGCCGTTCACTGCTCTTACACATTTTTGCGAACTTTTTTCCATTTTAAGCTATATTTTCAGAGAATGATAAACTGTTGTTATATAGAGTGTGTTTTCCTGTTTGGAAGGCTAGTCACTGATCATTGGAGAAGCTTATGAAGTAGCATTTTTATTAGAAAAACTTTCGTTTACATGTTTCTGCTTTCTGGGTAGGTTTTTGAGAGTGCTCTGGAAAAATTCTTGATAAATGCTGTTTTCAACTTTAGCTCTTTGCAATAATTTTCCCCTTTTAATTTTTCTACTCTTCAGTGTAGCTGTTTCATAGTATTGTGAACTTTTTCAGAAATGAACTCTGAAATTTGCTATTAATTAGCTTGCCAGAAATTCAGACAGCACGGGGACTGGCAGATGTGTTAATGGAAATGCTTGGTGCTTTGGATCCTAAGAAACCAGAGGTTACTCTCATCTCTCTTGTGTGTGTTTGAACTAGTTTCTTGGTGTCTGATGAAGGCGTATGACTTGTTTTGCTTATAAATGTTGCACGGTAATCTTCACAAGGAATTTCCTGCACAAAACCAAAGAGAAACAGCACAAATGCTACGCCACAAATCTGGAAATTACCACAGATTCTGATCGATAACTGTCCTCTGGATAGAACACAAAACATTACAGCTTCTTTAACAAAAATATTCATGTTCCTCTCTGGCCGATTCACCTCTTAATATAAGCTCTCTGTCTTTCTAACATCTAGGACTCCTCTCTACTAACATTGTCAGAAATGATTACAAAATAACAGACCAACCACATAGACTCCCCACTACTAATAACTATTTATTTCCAAATCCCTCATCAATAAACTACCAAATTTAGAAGTTGGACTGCTATTATTATCATAAATTGCTCATAACGTTTTTATCAATTTTTTTGGACGAGTGCAAGTTTGAGCTGGGATAATGCAAGTAAAAATTCTCCGTACAGCACTTCTACTGACACTTGTTTACAATGATAGTGTGTGAAGGAAGAAGTAATTGTTGACCTGGTAGAGCAGTGCCGATCTTACCAAAAGCGTGTGATGCTACTCGTGAATGAGACCGCGTAAGAAATTATAGAAAAATCTTTATTTTCTTTTATATTTGGATTCATTTTTGTGATAGTTATTGTTGTGTTTTTCAGAGATGAGGAACTTTTGTGTCAGGGTTTGGCGTTGAATGACCGTTTGCAGCGTGTACTTGGTCGACATGAGGACATTGTGAATAGAGCCTCCATTGCAGGTGGAAGAGAAACTGGATCTTCAGTCCCGCCAATGTTCGATGTGAACCACGATGACGATGATGATTCAGAAGATGAGTTTGCACAGCTAGCTCACAGGTGCCTTTTCATGGATCCTTTTCAAAGTTATATTTTTTGTTTAATTTTTTCTTCTTTTTCCTTATGCTGGCTCTGTTTCTTGTGAATTGGATAGAGCATCCAGAGAGGATTTCCAAGGGTCCAAGAGATCACCAAATGGCAGCTCTGATCAATCGCGAATCAACCCTCTACTTCCTCCTCCACCATCATCCCCATTGCAGGTGGAAGAGAAACTGGATCTTCAGTCCCGCCAATGTTCGATGTGAACCACGATGACGATGATGATTCAGAAGATGAGTTTGCACAGCTAGCTCACAGGTGCCTTTTCATGGATCCTTTTCAAAGTTATATTTTTTGTTTAATTTTTCTTCTTTTTCCTTATGCTGGCTCTGTTTCTTGTGAATTGGATAGAGCATCCAGAGAGGATTTCCAAGGGTCCAAGAGATCACCAAATGGCAGCTCTGATCAAGCACGAATCAACCCTCTACTTCCTCCTCCGCCATCATCAAAAATGCCGGTTTCTTCTCGTGATGCTGCCCTGGTTGATTACCTAAGTGGCGACCTTTACAAGTCCAACGAATCTTACCAAAGCTCGAGACCCACATCGACCGATACACCTCCCTCTCACACAACTTCAAATCAACCATTGAATCCAACTCTATCTTCTTCACCTCCTTATTCTCATCCCAGAACATCCGTCGTATCACCCTTCGCTGGCCTGCCTGTTTTTGACGAACCAGCTCCGAGAAATGGTTCGACGGACCCTCTTCCTCCAGCTCCTTGGGATGGCCAGCCTCCTACTTCCCTCCCTCCTCCGCCCTCAAGATATAATCAGAGACAGCAGTTTTTCGAGCAAAAACAAGGTCTTGGTGGCAGTTGGTCGTATGGAAGCAGTGAATCTGGTTCCTCCTACGACAGCTTAGTTGGATCAACACAAAGTCTCAATCTCAATCCATCTACACCTACTAAACAGGAAAAACGGGAAGAGGCCCTCTTTAAAGACCTTGTTGATTTTGCAAAAGCCAAGTCTTCTTCGCCCTCCAAACCAAACAAGCAGGTCCTACTAGTTGAGATCTCAGATTTTGTGTCACTGGAGTCTTGTACTTTAGAACTGATCTTATGGTTTGCCTCTGCTGTTTTTTAGCTGGTTTATTTTGGTCACATATGGAGCTCGGTCGGTTATACCTCTCTCTATATATCTTCTAGTTTATTGATTGTTGTACTCTATTGTTTTATTTGTTCTATTATGGCCATTTGAATCGTATTGCCTTCATCTTCCTTGGTTTTCCCTCTTTCTTTCTTAAACACAAAACCCTGTCTCTTAATCTAAACACCATGGACGAGAAGAGGAGTCCACGTTCTTCCAGCTCGTAATGTCTCCAATAACCCAACAGCCTGTAACAGCTAAAAAGTAGACACAATTCAATTTAAAAAATGTAAAGTTGAGGAGGAGGGATGATCTGATTCGCAGGCCTTGGAAACTGCGGCCTTCATTGTTGAAACCAAAGCTAAAATCTTGGTTGATTCTCACACAGTTCTCTTGGAGTAGATTTCTGTTGCAGTGTGTATGATTTTGGCTGACAAAGCAAAATACCAACAAACTAACCTTTTCTGCATTATTTTACTGAACAGGGTTCCCTAAACCAGAGCCTTTGTGTGATAGAATATTCCATTGACATTGGTGAAAGTTTCAATCTTTTTGGTAGAATATATTTCTGGTTGGCAGAATAGGTTACAGACAGTGTACAATTTTCGTAGCTCAGTCTCTATAAAAAGCAACGAACAACAGAGAACCACCCTCAGGCCTCACGTTTTCATGATTGAAATATGCTTTTGGCTGAGTAAATGTATATTGACATCCAACTGGTACTGCTAAAATATTTTAATGCCCAAAAGTTTATCAATATCACTTACACTCAGATTCTGCTACCAATTAGGCAATGATAGCTGCCACAGCAAGAGCTGCTAGACGGGTTTGTTTTTGGATTATAAAAATCCTCATTGTCTGCCATTGCACGTCTTTCCTCATACAAACAAGTTGGCAAATTCCTTAGATTACTCAACATGTCTGCTGTCTCTCTCTATCTAAAGCTGATGAGATGTTGGCTCTGGAAATTTTGTGAAGAGGGGCATCATGTTTGGTACTTGGAGGCATTTCTGGTTTCTGATCTTATCTCTTCTTCTTGTCTTCACCTTTTCAGAAGCTTCTTCAAGATTTCCCAGAAAAGAGTACTGGAACCAGATGCTTCCAAAGAGGCTTCCTTCTCCTTCTTCGGCTCCTTCTCGAGGCACAAACTCGGTCACTTTGACATCTTCTGAGGCCATGAAGGTAGAAAAGAAACTTCCTTCATCGGACGGAAAAGTTTAGCATTGTCGATCACAAGAGTGCATAGAAGTTCTAGTTCTCCCTGAAATTGATCACCGGAAACCTTTCCTTTTGAACTCTTTCTTGTAGAGATTACCTAGCAGAGATCATCCTGACCCAGAGGAAATAGAGAGGTTGTTGTAATCAATCATAAGTGGGAGAAGGCTTTGAATATCTCACTGAATTTGAACTTCTCTAAATATTAACATTGTATAGCTTTTTTTTTTACTCATAGAACATTTTCTTGATTAGTGTATCATGTGATGTGTATTGAGAGGAGAATCTATGCAACACAAGCTGGCCTAATGAACTCACTGGAAAATAGACATCTGCTTATGGTCTAATTATTTGTTTAACATTAGAATTTGGTCCCACATCATTGTAAGGGGTGGAATCCCATCAACCATATCTTGCGATGAGCTTTGTGCTTCTTCTGAGTGGGATTCATGGCTAACCCATGGATGATTTACTGCCAAGAGTCTCTCTAATTCCACTGCAACTTCCTTCATGGAAGGTCTTTCGTCCCCTTTCACCCTTAAGCATCTCTTGGCAAGACTAGCTACTTCCTTTACTTGCTTCGCATTTGTATCATTCACCATCCCATCTTCTATAATTCTAAGTAGTCGACCTTGTTTCAATGCAGTTAGAAAAACCATGGATAAGTTCCTCTCCTCTTCTGGTCTATCGAAACTCACCACCTTCTTCGCCGTCAGCAACTCCACGAGTAAGACTCCGAAGCTATAAACGTCGCTTTTCTCAGTTAGTTGGCTCGTTTGAAGATATTCAGGGTCTAGATATCCAAGGGTTCCTTGCACCATGGTTGAAAGCTGCATTTGATCTATAGGAACTAGCTTTGAAGCTCCAAAATCAGAGACTTTGGCATGTGTAATGTTTGTCCAATAGAATATTCGTGGACTTAATATCTCGATGAACGATGGGAACTGAAGCTGAAGAATGTAAATAAGAGAGCACACCAGCAGTTTCTGAAGCTATTTTCAGACGGATGTCCCATGGCATTGGAGAGGATGAGTGTTTTTTGTGGTGGATATGGTCGAAGAGAGTACCGTTGTTGATAAACTCGTACACTAACAGAGGGACTTCTGTCTCTAAACAACAGCCTAAGAGCCTCACCACATTTCTGTGGTTGATTTGTGAAAGAACGAGAACTTCATTGATAAACTGAGAAGTTTGATTTCCATCCATTATTTTCGATTTCTTTACTGCAATCAGCTGACCGTTAGGAAGAGTTCCCTGGTAAACTGTTCCGTACCCCCCTTTCCCTGCGATTCGGGTTTCATCGTAGTTGTTCGTGGCGTCTGCAAGCTCTTCTTGAGTGAATATCTTCACCATTTGGCGATCGTTGGTCGATAGCTCCGGAGAAGAAAGCTTCTGCTGAAGAATAAAACCTCCATTTTTCTTGAAGAACTCCTTTTTGTGCTTGATATACTTTCGTCGTTTGTAGATAAAGAATGACCAGGAGCTTGCGACGACGAGGACTGAAATGGCACCCACAAATCCTGCAGTTCATGGAGGATCATTGATGAAGCACTCGTTTGCAGATAAAAGATTGAAATGAAGATTCCAAAAGGTTTACCGAGAGCAAGTGGAAGCATTAATGGAAAGCGAACGCACTCTTCTCCATCTCTGTGATATCCTTTGTCGCAAGGACAGCTGTAACCGCCGTTATCATTAAGACAGTGACTATTCTCTGGGCACTCGTTAAGCTCCGGTCGAGCACACTCGTCAATGTCTACCCACAAAACATTCATCAAATCAAAAAAGTTTAACCTACGTAAAATGTTTTTTCGAATATAATCTAAATTACGCAAGTAACTAAACAAAATATGAAAAAGGAAATGGAAATAATTTTTAGTACCCTGACAGCCATCATGGAGGTAAGGGCTGCCATGAAAGCCTTCTGTGCAGTTGCAGCGATAACCAGTTCCGTTGAAGGAGTCGATGCACTTGCTATATTTTGCTACGCAGACGTAGCTGGAGACGTTCTTCATGGCGTCATTGCAGCTCACGTTTCCGATCGCCCAATCCACGACCATGGGAAAAGACGTCTTGTTTTGCATGGAATCGATATCAAGCGATGAAAACTCGTACTCGTCTTCACCCACCACGAACCCATAATTACAGTGAGCTCCTCTTAAATTTTGCTGAGTCAAATATGCGAAAGTGACCATGACTTGAAAGTTTTGGACTTGTGGAGGGATCTTGGCCTGGCAGCATCCTCTTCCCGGGCTACACGAGCCGTTGAATATAGTTTCGGGGGTAGTGCATTGGGATATACAGCCGGTCTCGTAATCTCCGGCGGGGTTGGTGAGGATGGAGACGGAGGAACAGCCGACGGTGGTGAGAAGGTTTCGAGTGTAGGAGAGGTAAAATGGGGCAAGGGTGAAATTGGGGTAGAATACGACTTCGGTCTCATAATTGGCGTCACTGAAACAAGAAGAGGAGAGGTGGTTAAGAAGGTGGATTTCGCCGTGGTGAAGGTTAATGTTGACGACTTCGATGGTGGCAGCTTGCAGAAAGGGCTTGGGTTGAGGTTGGAAGGTGTGGTTGCAGAAGATGAGGAAAGAATGATCGTAAGCACAGTCCATGGTGGTCCCAAATGGGTATGGAATGGAAAGAGGGCCGCATGTTTCTTCACAGTTGGGTTTTGCTTGAGATACCACTTGTGTAGCTAAAACCATCATCATCATCAACCCTAGGACTAGGAAATGCTGCAGGGGCACTCTGTCTCTGTGAGAAAACTCCATGTCTCTCTCTATCTCTCTCTATCTCCGCAGGAATATAAGTTTTCAATGGAAGACTAAGTTTGCAGTTTTGGTCCTTGGAAGGAATGGGAGGGGGAGGAGATTTCCATGAGCCTTGTTATTTTTGTCCGGCAGATTGTTTTATGATCCAATTTTATATTCATGGCTTCATTTTCAGAATGAATACATTGTGATTAACAAAATAAACTATTCTCTTCTGCAGGCAAGGCAGTGTAATTCAGTGTGCAAGCTGTGGTTGAAGAGGTGTTTCTGCCATTAAACCTTTCTTTAAATCAGCCTAACTGGGAATGGGATTGCACCCAAAAACCTCTTTATCTACTCTTTACATTCACTTCCTCCATTGCCTCTTCCTGCAACAAGACTATAAATAAAGGGGTATTTGCGTCTTTTCCCATCATGGATGCCAACAAGAATAGATGACTACTTTTCATTGAATCGCATGAGAAGGTGGTTATTTTTCCAAATCCGCTGCTTCAAATCTTAAAACTAATAAGAGGAGACTGGCAAGCAGCAGGCAGACATGAAGCTTGCCTGGAACAACAACAAGAACAAGAACAAGAACAAGAAGCGTTCCCTCTCTGCAATTTCCCACTCCCCCAATCTTCCCTTTCGACAGGATGACCAGGACCAACTTAATCATGCTCCTAAGGACCAAGCTGAGACATTATCCCCATCAGACCATCAAAAGCTTTCTGAATCCTTTCGCGAACAAGGGAACAAGCTCGCCGAGGTATCCTTTTTTTGTTTCATTTGCTATTTCCTTTGGATTTTCACCGGCACATGGTATCGACTTTCGATCCCCCACTCCCCATAAAGAATTTGGAAACTTTAGGTATTAGTTTGATGAAACTATACCTTCAAATTCCTGAAGCCGCTAGACCGTCAGCTTGTCATAGGTAGCGACGAAAATAACTGGCGTAGCCTCATACCCAGATTATATCCAAATTATCGGGTCTGGCTATTCATGTAGTAAAATCTAATTGCTTCCTCTTTTGCCTCCGATAGGTTGCAGGTTCCTCGTAATTGCTTGGTCGATTTGTCAACAATAAAAGCTGTAGGGAGAATGAATTTTTCATATCTATATTATAACTTGAAGCGTTTATGATTAAATTCTCGGGGGAAAAGTTCATTAAGATTTTTGTTAACGAGTTCATAAGCATCTCTCCTTATGGACGAGATAGTTTTGGTCATTTATTACTGCTTATGTTTGGAATTGAATGAATTTACAATATCACTCTCATGAAAATTGCAATCATCTCTGAATTCGTTGCTGATGATTAATTATAAATTATGGATGATTTTTTCGATAGGGTGAAACAAGTGTGTATTTCCAGTCTCATTCTCATTCTATAATTCCTTTCTGAATTCGTTGCTGATGATTAATTATAAATTATGGATGATTTTTTCGATAGGGTGAAACAAGTGTGTATTTCCAGTCTCATTCTCATTCTATAATTCCTTTGTGAATTCATTGCTGATGATTAATTATAAATTATGGATGATTTTTTCGATAGGGTGAAACAAGTGTGTATTTCCAGTCTCATTCTCATTCTATAATTCCTTTCTGAATTCGTTGCTGATGATTTAATTATAAATTATGGATGATTTTTTCGATAGGGTGAAACAAGTGTGTATTTCCAGTCTCATTCTCATTCTATAATTCCTTTCTGAATTCGTTGCTGATGATTAATTATAAATTATGGATGATTTTTTCGATAGGGTGAAACAAGTGTGTATTTCCAGTCTCATTCTCATTCTATAATTCCTTTCTGAATTCGTTGCTGATGATTTAATTATAAATTATGGATGATTTTTTCGATAGGGTGAAACAAGTGTGTATTTCCAGTCTCATTCTCATTCTATAATTCCTTTCTGAATTCGTTGCTGATGATTTAATTATAAATTATGGATGATTTTTTCGATAGGGTGAAACAAGTGTGTATTTCCAGTCTCATTCTCATTCTATAATTCCTTTCTGAATTCGTTGCTGATGATTAATTATAAATTATGGATGATTTTTTCGATAGGGTGAAACAAGTGTGTATTTCCAGTCTCATTCTCATTCTATAATTCCTTTCTGAATTCGTTGCTGATGATTTAATTATAAATTATGGATGATTTTTTCGATAGGGTGAAACAAGTGTGTATTTCCAGTCTCATTCTCATTCTATAATTCCTTTCTGAATTCGTTGCTGATGATTTAATTATAAATTATGGATGATTTTTTCGATAGGGTGAAACAAGTGTGTATTTCCAGTCTCATTCTCATTCTATAATTCCTTTCTGAATTCGTTGCTGATGATTTAATTATAAATTATGGATGATTTTTTCGATAGGGTGAAACAAGTGTGTATTTCCAGTCTCATTCTCATTCTATAATTCCTTTCTGAATTCGTTGCTGATGATTTAATTATAAATTATGGATGATTTTTTCGATAGGGTGAAACAAGTGTGTATTTCCAGTCTCATTCTCATTCTATAATTCCTTTCTGAATTCGTTGCTGATGATTTAATTATAAATTATGGATGATTTTTTCGATAGGGTGAAACAAGTGTGTATTTCCAGTCTCATTCTCATTCTATAATTCCTTTCTGAATTCGTTGCTGATGATTTAATTATAAATTATGGATGATTTTTTCGATAGGGTGAAACAAGTGTGTATTTCCAGTCTCATTCTCATTCTATAATTCCTTTCTGAATTCATTGCTGATGATTTAATTATAAATTATGGATGATTTTTTCGATAGGGTGAAACAAGTGTGTATTTCCAGTCTCATTCTCATTCTATAATTCCTTTCTGAATTCGTTGCTGATGATTTAATAATAAATTATGCATGGTTTTTCTCGATAAGGTGAAGCAAGTGCGTGTGTGCGCGCGCGAGAAATATGTGTGTTTCATTTCCAGTCTGATTCTCATTCTATGCTACTTTTTCGAAGCATACTTTTATTATCTTTTTATGTCTGATGTTGGGTACGGTAAAATTCTCTTGAAAGTCCTTTTGTAATGCCATTGGTATATTTATTCATGAATGTAGGTGCTACTGACTTGGAGGCATCATGGGCGGAGGTACACTAAATTCTTATCGCGGTCTACTGCTCATTCTTGTTGGCAACATTGGCTTGTTTTCCAATGATGACAATTAATTATGTGCCGTCTTTTTCTGGTTGAATATGTGTACTACTTTATTTTCACAGGCCTTTGGCCTTTGTTGTGCGAGATAGTAGAAAGTTTTTGATTCTAGTTGTTTGTTTTTTATATTAAAACCCAGCTGGTCGGTAGATTCATTGGTCATTCAGCTATTTTCGTCATTCTAGTTTGTATTCTGTCTCATACTTTTTAGAGCAACCTAGTTCGCTAATTGGGAAAGTTATAAGTATTTTTCTTATGAGATTGGATGACTATAGGCATGGATCACCCTTGGTAGAGCACAACTTAACTTTGGGGAGCCAGATAGTGCGATTGAAAGCTTTGAAAAAGCACTAGCCATTAAGGTATGACTTCACTCGATGTTATGTAGTTTTTTTTTTCACATTTACTTTCCTTTCGGTTTGAGATTTTGTATTTGCCTTGTGCGAATTATGATTGCCTAGTGTTTTTCAATCAAACTGCCCCTGCCGAGTGAAGGCATTGGCAAATTACTTATGAACTGCTGTGATTAGTAGGACAATGTTAACTGTCAAAATCATATAGCAATATTCATTGTGGCTAAAATCATATAGCAATATGTGCAGCCTGATTCGGAGGAGGCTGAAGACGACAAGAAAACAGCATTGCATCTTGTAAAGAGGAGGAAGCAACTCCACTCGGCTGGTCTGAGTGCCGACAAAATCCGATACGTCGTTGGTAATGAGGTGGAGACACCCCAAGCTAGATGACTTGGAATGTTTGCTTCCAGTTTTACTGGGAGAATGATAAGCATATGGGAGGCACCAACTTGGCATTTTTCAAATGCAATCTTGCCTGAAAACATTGCCTACAGCATCCTGCAGGTCGTCAGAATGCTATGATTATTCCCTTTTAAGTATTTTATATTTCAGAAGCTGCCTGTGATTACTTGTCAATGTGAATAGCTACTTCGCTGCTTGATTCCATTAAATCGTTTGTATTTTACTCTCCAATATACTGATGTTCCTTCCCTCTAATCAGTGGGTAGTATAACTTGTCAAAATAAGCTGAGACAAACTCTGTGCCTCGAGTTGGAAAACTAATAGAGAGAACTTTATCTATAAATATACCTTCCCTGAATGAAGAAACTGTCTTTTTGCTGGCAACAAGGCTGATCCCCAAAAGCAGGGCCAATGGCTTAAACATGCTAATTTGGGGTTTACATCTTTGAAGCAGATCAATGTGAATCTAACTGATTCATGAATAAATTGAAGGTGATATCGTAACATAGATGGAATAATGTACACAAGGCAAAGGCTTTGTACACGATAAGAACTTTGATTATCTAAAACAGGCATTTGACATAATTGATATTTGCTACAAACCCAAAAAGAATTGAAAACTGTAATACCTCTGTGGTAGAACACAAAATACACAAGTACACACTGGCTTGTTGCCTGGATATAATTTAATCAAACCAGCATCGAGGCTCCCCCCAATCACTTCAGTTTAGCGGGAGCCACACTTCATGTACATCCTATAGCATCATCTTCCAAATTCAATGTATTAGAACTTTAAATCTAAACCTACACAAATACAACAGCTTTTGAAATTAGATGTTAGTGCGCCGGGAAAAATACAGTGTTTTGTACCATCTCCTTAATATTGTAACATTTTCAGGTCTTCGTATGAACTGCAGCCACATTTTCTTCATGGTTAAGAGTCTTTGCTGCTGTGAGAAGCATGTCCATTCCTCCTCTACCTTTATCGGATTCGAAATCACCATTATTTCTCCGCTTCTGTTCAACATTTGCATGAGCAATACGCACATTATTTCCCCTTTTCTTATGACTTCCAATATTCTCATACGCCCTTTTTTTAGCATTGCGTATTGCTTGGATACCTGCATCACATTTTTTACAAAACCATTTCCCTCTAGGAATTGAGGTGCATGGTGGTTGCAAGCAATATATGTGGTAAGCACGATCACAGCCATCACACAGGACAATCTTATCATCATCTTGATCAATGAAGCACACTCGACAAAGACAAGAAGGGCAGTACCATCGAGAACCATAAGATTTAAGCTGCTTACTGGAAAGGCACCTTGTATGATAACATTTATTGGGGCAGAATGGATGACTACATGTTCTGAATTCATCACCATTTTCCACTTCATTTCCACAAATCTTACATAGAACAGTCTCGCTCTCCTTCGACAGTTCATTGTCTGTGCTGCAGTTTGAATTCTCTTCCTCGTGATAGCGCAAATATCCATTTGAAGGTATCATTTCACCAACACCATTAGTTATACTTTTAGGGGCATTCAGTCTTGCACACACTGCACAATTATCATGTGGTGATCTGATTCCGCAAGAAGTGCATCTAGCACAGTACCAACTTTTAAGAGGAATCTCACTAACAGCTGGTGCAAGGCAAGATACATGGTACATTTCCTCACACGAATCACAAACTAACGAATCTGCGCCGTCTGCTTTCTCTCCACAGTGCTGGCACGAGGACAATTGATTAAAACTAGAGTTCTCGTTTTCCTCTGCTTTTGGGTGAGAGTTACATTCCCAGACCCTTGTCTGTATTTCACAGAAAAATTTAGTACAAGGTGGAGCATTCATATATAAAATTTTAGAGAGTCCTCTGTGTCTTCATAAAATAGTCAGCATATGGCATTTTTTATTCGAAGTAATTTACCGATTTAAACATGACATTGAAAGAATACCAACACTGGGTTAGATGGGAGAGACTATGATATGCCGAGAACAGAGTAAGTGAGAAAACATATGTCCGTGCAGCCCAGTCCAACATGAACTGTATTAGGCAGGCAGGAACCCACCTTCAAATAGGTACATAAGCACATCTAATTACTCAATCGACATAAATCTCTAAGAATGCCAGACTTAAACATCATATGCATATGGCTGGAAATCGATTGAAAAAAAGACCTATGAATCAGCCAAAACATTATTTTAATCAGGGCAGATCAACAATATTAATATGCAAATTGATTCAGCTTCACTAAGACTAATACTAGAACAAGAAAAATATTAAATTACTTTACCTCATGATTTCCATCTTCAACTGTATCACGCTCTGGAACTCCCACCTGAAAGGAGAATCAATAAATACTTCAGTTACAGGGGTCACAGGCAACTAACAACAAAAAGTATGAGGTACTAAGCAAATGATCACTTGATACGACATAACATCCAAAGTACTTGGTGCATCATATCAACTGCTGCAAACTCTGCACCTGTTCATGGTAGGCACTCTTGGACAGATCTGACAAGCTTGTTGCATGCGAAATCAATTCTGTTCCAACACTTTCAAGCTTTCTCCATATCTAAAGAATATTAGTCATTAAATCTCTTCAATAAACAAATAAGTTGAACTACATATGCTGTCAACAAAAATGTTTGCAAAACAAATGATGTTTTGTACTAAGATAAGATTGTGAAACTGCCTGTTGTATGTCTGAGGAGAACAGCATTGGAGAATTTTTGTAAACACCCTCTTTCATCCTCGTGTTTATCACTCCAAAGTCAAAAACACTTGGCGTTTTGGTTCCTTGGAAATTTTCGAACAGTAGCTTGCATAGAGATGTGAACTTCTGGGAAACTACTACACTTAATAAAGCACGCTGACACTTATCTGTGAAAGTACACTTATTGGATACTTGAAATGATTGCTCCACATTAGCCTCCTTGGGGAATCCATTTGATACTAATGCAGAATGCGGAGTGTGTTTCTGCCTCTCTTTATGATGACCATCAAATTTCTGCAGAGCACTAAAAACATAAAATGGCAACAAAGAAAATTCGGGAAAGACTTGAAATCATAAAAATCAGGAGAGAAGACATTCCAATAATGGTATTACCTTTTTGATAGTGACACGATCCTTTCCAAAACTAGAACTGATGCCATCTTGGACGCGCGGGTGTATGCCAGCTTCATGACTACTCAAGGAATGACATATCTGTTCCAAAACAAAATTTCTCCATTGACTCTGTGGACGATCATCTAAATTCTCTTTCACAACCTTCTCATGATTGTTATCACCTCCAACTATATTAAGTGCTTGTTTCGAAGCCTACGAGAAATAAAATAAGCTCAGTGAAAAGAACCAGGACCAAAAACATGATATTGTCAGAAGATAAAAGAATTGGCAAGTGGCACACTTATCAAAAGTAACGATCACCATTCATTCCCAGGGAAATAGAAGAACTTCGATACTAAACCAGGGAAAACTGTCTACTATATAACTGTAAGTTCATTTTTTGGTTTTGCAATAGTAAACTAGTCAATAACCAACAAGTTCCTCGCTGTTTAATTTAGACCATAATTTGCATAAATGCCAATCAGAAAAGGGAAAGTGAAATCAAACAACTGCCTAGTCTAACAGTTTGAATAAGTTAATTATGTTAGTCACATGGCATGGTTCAACATCTTTGAATGACGTGAAATAAAACTTTGCTTCTAAATCATTACTACACATTATACAATTGCTGAGATAAAAGATAAAAAAAAAATTAAAGAGGGAATATTAACCACTGAAAGAAAAGCTTTGGACAAGAGATCACAAAGAGGTCTACATAGGTATGGAAAGACGAGTACTTCCATAATCTATTCAACCGCGACAAAAAATCTGAAATTTCTTATATGACTCGATGGATCAAACAAGCTACTTTAATACCAGAATACAATGACATAAAGCCCAATCAATACCATATCACTGGGCAATAGAAAATTATCTTACTTCTCCCCTCATAAGAGGAAAAAAAAAAAATTCTCAACTAATAAGGAGATTTCAAATGATCAAACACTTTCTTTGTATAGCCGTCTAAATAAGTTATTTTTATTTTTTCTTTCACTCCTCCATCTCAAAAACTCAATTTACATAAATAATGTCTCTCCTCAATCATCTAAATACTAACAATTGACTAATACTCACAAACTTCAGATGCCATTTATTTCAACATTCGCTAATAACCATCTCTTTACATCTTAGGAAGGACTACGGAGTTACAGTAAAACAGAAAAGAACAACGAATTGGAGTTGAAAGAAATCAATATTAAGGTTGAAGGACAGTTATGAACCGAATCATTGAATTTGTTGGTTGCTTCCCCAAGTTTGATGCGAACATCTGAACACTTGTTATCCGAAACTGTCTTGGCCTTGTTTCTTCTTTCGTAAGTTCTTCCATAAGTTCTAAAAACATCATTGGTTCCTGAAGTTCCTTCCATAGCCCCATTCCAAAGAGCGGAATTCTTCATGCCACTATTCACTGTCTCACTTTTGAAGCGCTTAAGCAGTTAAGTGCACTCCATGCCATCTCCTTGACAAAAACCTAATTATACCTCACAAAATTAGGGGTTGCTCAGTGTCAACTTCGGCCCTGACAGACTGCAATTCGATCTCAATTTCCAATCTGCAACGGAAAGTGAACCACCAAGAACCAAAGAACAAGAAGCGATGCACGAGAATTGAAAAAAAAAACGAAATTTTTTTTCAACTCAACGGGAAACGTATAGTCGTAGAACGGGATTCAGAAAACGGTCGTAAAATCACAGTTGTCAGAGCTTCAAGGTTCCGCAATGGTCATCTGAGAAAGAAAAAAGTAAAAGGAAAAAAGAAAAAAACAGCAGAAGAAGAAGAAAAGAGGAGAAATGGGAGGCAAAAAAACCCTAGGAGGAAGGAAGAGGATGATGCTTTTGGTAGCGGAGGGAAGGTGATAATTACGTTGCTGTCCTCCAACTAAATATTTAAAATTTATTTTATAATTTGCAACTAAAGCCTTTAAGCTTTAGTTTTTATTATTACAAAGACTCGTCATGAATCCAAAGTCAAATAGTGGCGCTCCGCTTCAAGGCTTGGATCAAAGCTCTGCAGCTATGACTGTGGTCTCCAATTTGTTCATCCTGAACCCCCTTATTCTCACCTCCTCTGCCACGCTACCATCTCTGTAATCCACTTTTTCAACCCTCCAACCCTGGTTCTGCACCACGCCTCCCACTGTCGTCACCTGTACGTTATCACCTCAAACTCTCAGTTTTAACAATCTCAATCCAACACCGGCTGCTTATTGGCACTGCTTTGTTTTTAGCATACCTTAGCTTCTTCCCTCGCCTCCACAACGACAGCCCCGTCCAAAGAGAGATCCTTTATCAAAATATTTTGGCCTTTGATCACCATTGTAGACCTTTGAGATACAGAGCAACTCCCACTCACCTTTTTGCTTTATCTCTGCGAAACTAGAGCCCCACTTTGGGTTCCACGTGATACGGGGCCACACTTCCACCTCCTGCCCATTCAACACTTCTTCCACTGGATCACCTACTTGGACGCCCGCCTGGTACACCAATAAAGAAACATTACATTTTCAGACACCCACCAATCTAAAAATCTCCACTTATGGAAAGCTTTCAGTCGACTTCCATGATTACCAACAGTAGCTTTCCACAACATACCTTCCTAAGTATAAGGCTGTTAGCACGATATATGGCCATTTCTCCAGACGTAGCACTATGGTACGGATTTCCCTTTGGCACCTTCAGTTCCATTCAACCATGTAAATTACAATCTAAGAATTGTTCTGTGTAAACTATATAATAGGCCGATTTTCATATTGTTACCTTAGCAGCGTCCTCCGGATTGTTCTTTACAGGTGCATAAGCAAGCCATGCATCCATTACCTGATCATTCATATATTAAAGCCGCTTAGTTCTTCAACCCAATAATGATAAGAAACAATACTGAAAGAACACAGTCATTTGCTTTAACTAATTGAAGACTAAAGCCCCACCACACTTTCTGTTTTTGTGGTATTATTAGTCAAGGGACAAAATTAACATTTTAGTAGCTTCAACTCCCCTGTCCAACTCCAAGTCAGAAAAATAAATTACCGTAAATCCAACCCTTGCTGATGGAGGCAACGTTTTCGGATAGTCTTGCATCATGCACTCTAGACGAGTTGAGGACTTAAAGGAAGTTTTGCTGGCGTCTTTGTATCTATAAAAGATTGGAAGAACTTTTAGTCAACAAGAGCAGCTTAAAAAATTTGAAACCTTGAACAGTTGCAAAATGAGAAAAAAAAAATCTACAAGTTCAAGCAAAGGGAACAGGACTAGAAAAAAGAATTACTTAGGATTGACAAACTCCTTAATAGCACCCCCTGTTTTAGTCAGCTCCTCAATGTAAGGACCAAGTTCTAATATCAACTGAACAAAATTTGATAAACTCGAGTCAATGAAAGGCCTTCATTTATGATAAAAAAAATGGCATCTTGATTATGCTGACTAGTCTTTAAATGCCAAGAAAGCTTATAAAAAATGACCAACAAAATGTAGTAAACAGCAGTTAATGGTAATTGAAGTTATAGTAATTGATAAAGAAAGAGAATTTGACAGTAAAATTACTTGGTTTATGTTGCCTGGGAAAGGGGAGAAACCAGTCTCACAATTGACATCACCATCAGGAAAACCAGTTGCTCTAAGCAGAGGATCAAGTTGATTGTATTCCACATTGATTACCATACTTCTCCCTAAACAAACATTCCACGCATTACAAAACCACCTGAAATGCCTATAATGATGTACACTGCCACTAAATTGGCTACTAAATTAAATGTATTACAATCTTCCACTGAAAACTAATCACTAATGATTTACCCTAAAGTCTATGACGGTTCCAAACTCACTGAGTTAACCACTGCTCCAACTTCTGTCGTGATTCCGAACTTTTAGTATTATGCCATTCTAACGCACCAGAAAACTAGATAATGAAACTGCGGTGTTGGATTCATATGCACACCACTTGAAACAATGTTCCTGAATTCTGCTATTTATGCACGATAACATTACCAAGATACCTTTTAGGTGAAGTTGAACTGTGACTTCCCTAATAATCCCATGGTCTGATTCCTGATGGTTTCTTTTAAGAAAGTGATTAGTGAACAAATGATTTAGTACTAGGAGGTAAAATAAATGTTGTGATGTCAATTTCTATATTTTAGTGTTACTATTCTTTGCATTTGACATGAAAAGGTTAAGTGTGCTTTTGAAAAGAATTTATAAAAAAACGAAATTGGTATCTTTTTCAATGAAGAACCAAAAATAATACAACTTTCACAAAAATTATGGTTTTAATATCTATGGAAGAGCATTACTATGGGGATCAAAACGAAGAAATGAAACTACGCAGAATACCGTCAGCATGAGTTAGTCGGGTGATTCCTCCAATAGCTTCTTTTGCTTTGCGCGGGACAGCAAGGGAATTGACATGATACTGTCTCGTAGCACTTACACCCAATGCTGCTGGAATTGCCTACAATCAGAAAGTGGGGAATTGTTTTTAATCCAGTTGATCAAAACATAGGAAAATAAAACAAGTTAAGTTGACTTTTAAACATTAATAAGAACTTTTAGTAAATAACCTTAAAAAGAAGTCCATTGGTATCTTGGAAGAAAAGGACCCATCTCAAACCAGCATCACGCCTAAAGCCATTAATGAAACACTTGTTAAACCATATCATAATCAAGATAACAAAACTACAAATTAGAGGAAAAAAAAATGTCATTCCTAAATCTAATGGTTCAAATAAAGCTTAAGTTCAAGAATATAAATCAACTAGAGTGTAAATCTGACCAAAAGTACTACAAACTAAATGTCATAAATTTCAACAACAGTGCACTTGATTAGTCATTCAAGCTCAAGAGAAAAAAAGATATACAAAAACAAAAGAACCAAAAGAGGCAGACTTCATAGATTTTATAATCTTGTCTAATTGATATTGAGTGGTTTTTTCCGTGGTAAGACACCGGCTCATGTTATAGTTTGACTACCTATTAAAGAGCCCATCATAACAGAGGCAGCGAAGATCACAAGGAAAACGGCAATGCAGAAAGCAGGATATCTACAGCCATTATGTTGATTGACTAGTGCATAATCAAGAAGTCCTGAAATTGTTAAGTCACTTGCCATGTATTTAGAAGGCCGCTGGAGTATAGAAGTGAATGCACGTCCCCGTGGCCATGAGGCTTGGTCTATAATAGTAAAGAAGTTGCAATAGATACACAATGAAAAGACTATGAAATCTTTGAAACCATACAAGTGAAATTTAACACATCTTATTCTAATGATCAAACTTAAAAGAAGTACACTTGATACCTGAATTTTGTATTTATTATGCAGATCAATTGCTAGTCTGGCATCATTATCATCTAAGCATGCAACTTTCTCCTACATAACAGTAAAAATAAATGGTTAATAAACTTTTTCATGGGAGGGAATATGGAGGTTTATTTTTTTAGATAGAGCATTATTCCCTTCTCTTCTCTTGTATTTTTTTCCTCTCAACATACATTGTTTCTTATAAATAATAATAACCTTTGTAATGAGAAACAAACTTTATATTATAAAAAAGAACAAATTAAAAAGACATTTAATGATAGTACATCAAATAAAATCATGCACCTGCTTTAACAATTTTACTTGCGCTGGTTTCATTCCAAAATAAGAATTTGATTCCAAAAGCTCTATAGTACGTCCATGTGTGTCATCAGATGTCATTATAACAAAGGGGATTTCAGTCTGATGCTCACCTAAAATTACACAACAGTATTAACTCAAATAGAAGAGAATCACCCCATCCCCCAACCAAAGAAAAAGAAAAAATTCTTCTTATTCATAATGTGGTTGAAAGTTAGGTACATCCCTAAATGTTTTCTGATTGGCTCGATATAACCAACATGAAAAAGGTTTTTTTGTAACATTATTATCTCCCGTTTTTAATTGAAGTCCATTGTAGGTCAAAGGGAGAGATAAGTTCAAAACCCCACGCCTCTTTCAATAAGTAATTAAAAGTAAAGAAAGGGAAGTGATAAGCGTTGATGGTTGATATTATCTTGGGGTTGGTCAGCTAATGTCAAATATCAAACCTCCTGCAGCTCTACGGCTAGCTTCTTGAAGAGCAAGAACAGACTCAATGTAATGCTGTAAGAAACATGTTCCTGTAGTTGTTTCCATTGGAAGAGCCACCTAAAGATCGAAAGAAAAATGTCGGAATACATTGGAACAACACAAATAACTTGGACCAAAATCACATGTCTATTCCACATTAAAAATGCTGAAAATAAAAGAAAGCACAAACGAAAAATAGGACAGAACAATAACCTGCACCAATGAGAAAAACCAAAGAGTAACTAACACAAACATCATAATATGATTCCTATATTTTTGAAATACAACAAAAAAATGTTGCCAACAAAATGCTCGCTCGCATTCTACCTTAATCCCATTGTACCCCAGCCGTTCCCCTAGCCCACCAGCAACAAGGACAAAGGCTGCTTTTTGAGCTTCCTTGATACCAGCCTCCTCAAAATTAATGAAAGTATCATCGCCAAAGGTCAAAACATCACCAGCTGGAACCTGTAAAATCATGTCCATACGTTTGCATAAAACATTTTTACAACTTAAAATAATTATAAATGGATTATTTAAGCAGTGCCAGTTTTTTGTTCGAATCTACGAAAAGAATTTTAAGTCTAAAAAAGATGAGACTTTGACTGATTATTCATCAATATCAATATAATACTAATCCTATAATCGTGAGCACAAATTGACTTACAGAAGGAGTGAAGCCATCAAATGGATTTTTTCCTGCTTTGGAATCTGCTAAAAGTTCCCTGGCCCTTTTAATATACGACTCCAAACCCCCAGGATAGCTAGAATTAAGACGAGACACCTGAAAAAATTTGGTCAGTAGAAGAGAGCGATATTAATGTACATCTTACTCTTAATGGGGAGTATGCCAAAATCAATAACGTCCCATAAAAAATTCCTTGGTTTACCAAGTATTATTAGTTCAGTTAAAGGTTTTGATGCCTTAAAATTATCCGCCTCTGCACTTCAATTTTTAGTAGAACATTTATTGGTAGACTTTAAGAGATAAAATTGACAAACTTTTTCCTTCACGACCTTTTTAGTGGATAGATATTCGTATCCTATTAAAAAAACTGAAAACAGGGGTACTGCATTAACGTTCTCGCAGATCATATACATAAACTTGACAAACAAAATAAATTGGAACAAGAAACTTTTATTATCATTATATTCTTCCCAGAAAAAAATTTGGAGGCTTTTAACATAATCTCTTGACGATCATATTCGATATCGTTCCATAAAGTCATCAGTGGGTGAACAATCTATTCATTCTCGAGCATTCATTTCTCATACAGACAACACGCAGAACGAATGTCTCACAAACAAACAACATTTGGGTCGGAGCCTCTAGCGAAACATAATAAAATTGAGTGTCGCGACAAAAACAAAACATAGAGAATAGAGAAAGCATAATAATAGTGTAGGCACCTGGTCAAAAAAGGTCATCTTTTCCTCATCATCAATACCCGGCTCAGCCCAATGCGCAAACAAATGACTTTGTCCGGTCTCAAGCAACATGTTCGCTAGCTCAATCTGCTCCGTCACCACCAATTCCAATCAACACAAAAACATGCAAGAAATATAAAAAGAAATGTATCGCAGTCAACAAGCGACACGAGGAAAAGCATGTAATCCATTCCCGAACCTGTTGAGGAGAAAGAAGGTGGAGATTCTGTTGAAGAGATGGAGAAGAGGAGGCGAAACGGGCATGGGAAGCCATAATTGAGATGAGAGGAGGTGGGATGGGAAGAAGCGAGGAGAAAGGAAGAAGGAGAATAAATAAAAGGAACAGAAGGTCGGTCCTTTTGTGCGCCAAAAGTGGGGCCCGTTGATTTGTAATATTCTCTTGTATTGCAAACTCGATCCTTTTCAGAGTATTCTGGCAAAGCCCATGGGATGGTTGCAGCTTCGTTGTCTGTTTTTTCTCTTGTTTATTATTGCAATATAATACCAGAGCGTATTACTTGAAGATTGGTCAATATAATCTGCGGCATAGTGTTTGCGTTGACACCCTCATCACGGCAACGACTCTGGTTGCTATATTTTCTGATAGGCCTATGAATCCATCTCCATCGGCTACTCTAAAGTATTTACCAGCTCGTAATTGTGTCAAAAACCCATAAATATAAGCATTATACGAGAGTAGTTATGAATGTCCTCAGCCATTTTCATCGACTCCATCTGTCCTCTCCCCATCTCTCTTCTTTCTCGGGGTTATGCTGATTTGCAGATATGGAAAAGTATGCAGGGACGAGGACTAGAGGGTCGAGGCATAAGGAGGAAGGGAAAAAGAAGAAATCTTTGGAAATAAATCAAACTTGGTACTTCTGCATTGTTAAACTTGGTTGAAACAATGGAGACGAGAGCAGTTCTATAGGAGGGTCGGAGGATGATCATCTATGTAAAGGGAGGGATCAAAATCAGTAACATACAACAAACACTTGGCGAACAGTGATGCATATTCAATTACATACGTCAACACAGCTTCAAATCCATATCGCGCGCACCAAACTTTGACTGCAAACGGAGCATTAGAATGCAGCAACAAGTTTACCATCATATTCCGATACAGCTAGAGTTTGAAGGCGTGTGTCTCGGAGCACATTTTGATCATGATCGCCATTAGAGATTCACAAGTTGTCTTAAAACCAATTTGAAATGCTGAAATCTCGCAGCTTTCTCAGGTGTCTCTCCATGTCTTGTCTAGTCTTTGCCCACTCTTCCCTTTCTATCACAGTCGTCGGATCATCTCGATCACTCTGAACGGATAGACAATGAAAATAAATTAAAAAGAAATTGCCTGGAGCTAAAATAAGTCAATCAAAAACTCACCGTATGAATAATTTTGAAGGATGCCCCGTTATCGCGGACCACAAGTAAATCGTTCCTTCTGTCCCTGTTTGGTCCTCCTGGAACTGTAACCTATTTTAAAGATTAACGGCAAATATCAAACATTAAAAATGCCAACCATTGACATGAAAATGAAAGACAAAACTTACCACAACTTTGGCCCTGCTAATTGATTTGGTTTTTGAATCAATTACATAAATCTCCTCAAAATCTAGCACAAAGTCCGGGTCGCGCAACCTTCTATTTCGATAATGCTTCTTTAAAAAGACCTTGAATTGAAACAACAATACAATGATTCTGTCTGATAACAAAGTTTACAGATGAAGTACGCAGAATACACATCCATAACATATAACTTCCTCATGACATATGGACTAGATCGCAACTTTGCTTCATCACTAAAATCAATTTCCTTCCCATTGTATTATAGTTACCTTAAGAATCTCCTTCTGAGACTTATACAATGGATCCCGAGGTGCATCAATGGGTGGCTCGGTAACATTGTAGCATCCATAGTCGCTCTGCGCACACCTAATATACTGAAATATTGAACAAAAAACAACAGCTTACCAATTAAGTATGTATCACAATTGTTGCTCTTCCAACCTTTTTAGTACTACATGCAGAGAGAGATAGTGAGGTTAAATTTAGACAAAACACTTGAGAAGCAGTACTAGATGGCTATTCATAGACAAAGAAAGATGCGTAATTGTTGCAGAACCACTACCTTTTGAGGCATTGGAGCAAGAACTTTTGGAATTGAATAAACATCAGTGTCTGGAGGAGTCACATACATCTGCCCACAATCATATTTTCAAAATTTTAAATCAAGATTGAGTCAATCAACAAAGATATCGATCGTACAGAGAAAAAAAAAAAAGAAGATTTTTATCTACAGAGAAGAGAAAAATGCCCACTAACCTCCCTGAAATCATATACATCTTCATCGGGGTCGGGAGGCTTCCTGATAAAGAAATCGCAATGAAACAATCGAATCTTATGAAACTCATCCTCATTGATCCTGTAATTTACAACCATCTCCGAGTCCCACCCCTGCGTCGAGACGAAGCTCTTGCTCTGAACAATGGCAATGTCGCCGCTGCGAGCAGCGGCAGCTAAAGGGTCGTACTCGATGTCGAAGTCCTTCTTGTTGTCGACTTCTTCCATCTCCTCCTCGTCCACGTCGTAATCGTCAGGCCCACCACCGTCGGCGTCCCCGTCATCAGCAAAAACCCGAAAAGGGTTTTCTCTCGAGGGGAAAAGGGAGGCCGAAAAGGAGTTAACTTTGAAAGACGGGCAGATAGAGGAACGAGTAGCGAAAGGGGAGGAAGGTGCAGAGAGTTTGGGGAAGAGAGGTGGAAGCGAGGGTGAGAGCAGGGAGAAAGCAGCCATCTTTGAAGGGTTTATGACGGGGCGGAGAAGAATGAGTTGTAGAGTGGAAAGAAAGGACCTGTGGGAGATTGAGAGCTTTACAGAGAAGAGAAGTGGATTGGGTTGAGAAAACTAGTGACTCAGTCTGTGTAGCCGTTGACCGAAAAGAAAGATGAAACTTTTTTAACAAACAAACAATTAGATGTCTTTACATCCTTTGTCACAACAAACACCCTAGAAGAGAAGTATTAAGTACTCCCTTCATCTATATTCTACACACTTTCACGTTATGTATTTTGGAAAACAAGTGCAAGTAAAAGGACAAGTTGGAGGATCAAGTCCTGTCATGTTCCTATTTTCTTATATAGCTTTCACAGCTTTGAATCTTGGTTCCTTGGGGAGAAACTTCTGGTCAACGTACACCGACATGTAGTCGCCAAATACAAATTTGGGGTACTCTTCCTTCTCTTTCTCCGCCAATTCCGATGCCGGAGCTATGGTGGCTTGGAGTGATGGATTGTAGAAAGAAGCAATTGACCTCCTATTCCCGTTTGTTGTAGCCAAAACCCGATGCCAGACACTCTTGTATCTGCCGTTGCTGAGGACTTCTATCTGATCACCCATGTTGATTACGATGGAATTCGGCAGTGGCTGAACGTCAATCCACTCGCCGTCTTTGAGTATTTGGAGCCCTCCGACGATGTCGTCCTGAAAGAGCAAGATGACTCCGCCTGCGTCGGTGTGGGCTCGTAGACCGTTCACAAGCTCTGGCTTAGGACATGGCGGGTAGTGGCTCACCTTGGTTCCAAAGAAAGCTCTGCCTTCGCCTGATCCGTTGAACACCTTCTTTATGTACCCTTTTGGAAGGCCTAAATTCTCGTCCATAACTTCCATTATCTTCTCCCCGAGTTTCTTGAGTTCTTGTCTGTATTCTTTCATCGTTTCCCTGCAGCAGCCATTGATGCACAAGGTGATTATCAAAACCTTAACCGAATGGAAAAGGGCGTGCGGGATAAATTACTGGAATTGTGGGGTGTCGGATGGCCACTCGTTATCGTCGAGGAGAGTGAAGACGTCTTCCCAGTCGACATTTTGAAGGTTTCCTGCCAAATCAGTGAGCAAAGTTACAGCCTTGGTGTTGAAGTTGGCTTCTCTTTCGAGCTTGTAGCAGGACGAGCAAACCCTCTTCACCCTCTCCAGTAGCTCCTCAGAAATCCCATGGTTCACCAGCTGAGAACACACACACACGCACGCACGCAACCAAAAGGAAATATTAATGTCAAATCAATGGCTGCCATTTTACTGATCAAAACCATCCCTCCGCTGTGTATATTCATCAAAAAAAAAAAAAAAAAAAACAAAGAGGTACCTGAAAGAACCCCCATTCTTCACACCCATTGGCTATCCGAGCCAATGTCTTGGCCCTCTCCTCCCCGTCAAGCTTCGAGAAATCAATCACTGGAATGGCCATTGGACCCAAACTCTTGAGAAACGGTGTGCAGAGAGAGAGAGAGGGTAGTTAGTGGGTGATCACTGATCTGAGTGGATGTAGAAATAGGAAGAGGCACAATCTTTGGATATTTATAAGAAAAGTGTGGCGCCGTATATTTGATCAGATGTCCATTTTTCTTCTAACAAAGTAATTCGTTGGGGTTAAAAATTAAAAATATAAAAAAAATAAAAAAAAAGGTCAACGTCCTCCCCATACTCAGGTGATCTAGTTTTGTGTATATTTAATATGTTTATCATGTCAAATGATCACATGTAAGCCTCCTATTTTGTGATTGTACAAATCCGAGACAGAACAACGTGGGAACTGATTGACCAATCCCACGCACTTAATTATAAACTCTCATCGAAACCCTGAACTCGTTTAAGATCACGTCTCTGCAATTTGACCAACTCATGCATATATAACAAAACACGATTATCTTCTACTTCTTCTTCTTCTTCTTATGAATATAAACATTTTTCAGATGACTTTCATGAACCCACCTTTTTATTATCGACCACGCTTCACATACCATGACATTGCACTATCATAATGAACATTATTGTGAGTTTATATAAAAAATTATTCAATGAACATCTGTCACAAACATTATAAGTTATTGAACGTAATGTCAACTCTATATATTGGTCAACGTACAAATAAAAATTATTTAAAAAAAAAGGAATATGAAAGACATTCATTGAAAAAATTATTAGTCATACACGTGCAATGTGTTTCTTTGCTAAATGAAGTTCATTTTAATCTCCTACATAAAATTGGCCCTAGTAGATGGCTAAGGGTCATCTTGATGTATGAGAAATAAAAAATGTGCCTATGTTCATGCATCACCACTTTGCTTCCATTTCAATCTCTCTCTCTCTCTCCATGAATTGATTATTATTATAAATTAAGCGACAAGGAATGAAAAATCGAAAAAATAAATCACACAGATTTTACGTGAAAAATCTTTTACGAGAAAAAACCATGGGAAGAGAGATAAATCATTATGCTCGAAATTGGTACAAACGTATTTGGAATTTCAGCTAACAATCTAACACCGAAAAAACCCTAAAAACAAAATATATAGGTGATGAAATGGGTCGGCAAAACGGGTCGCGAGTAGGGTCGAAAAATCCGTACCGCAGAGGCTCTTCCCCCGCACCCCCAAAACAAGAAAGGATCGGCTCAATCCCTCAACCACAACATTTGTCCTGTAAAATATCATTTTTGTCGCACCACGAAACTTTCGAGCTGGGCCAAAAGAAATTCGGGTCACCGAACTCTAACAAATCTCCGCCTTGAAACGAATTCCAAATTTCAATACACCACAAAAAAAACTATCCACCTCTTCCATCAAAAAAGCCCCTAAGGGCAAAACTCAGCAACGAAGACCAACCAAGTTCGAGCAATGCTCAAACTTGGAAATAAGAACTGGCTTGGTTATCATATCAGCAAGATTATCATGCGTGCTAACTTTGCTCACAAGAATATCACCACGAGCAATCACATCGCGCACAAAATGATAGCGCACATCAATGTGCTTAGTCCTCTCGTTGATTCTGATCATTTGTTAAAAAAATAGCACTCTGACTATCACAAAAGACTGTAGTAATCTGCAAGTCTTCACTGAGTTCACCAAACAGGACCTTCAACCAAATCGCTTCTTTGTAGGCTTCTGTAATCGCCATGTACTCAGCCTCGGTAGTCGACAATGCAACTATATCTTGCAACGTAGTCTTCTAACTAATAGCACAACCACCAACACTGAAGATGTACTGAGTAAGAGATTTTCTCTTATCAAGATCTCCGGCGAGTCAGAATCAACATAGCCAACAATTCCATCTCTAGTCCTTCCAAACTGTAAGCAAACATCAGTAGAACCACGCAAGTATCTGAGAATCTACTGAACTGCTTTCCAATGTTCCTTACCAGGGTTTGTTATATATCTGCTAACAACACTAACAACATATGCTAACTCAGGATGTGAACAAACCATGACATACATAAGAGAACAAACTGCACTGGAGTATAGAACTCGTGACATGTAATCAACATCGATATCTGACTGTGGTGATAAAGCAGATGAAAGTTTAAAATGAGCAGCTAATGGAGTACTAACCGGTTTGACACTTTCCATATTAAATATGTTGAGAACTTTCTCAATGTACCCTTTTTGACTTAGATATAATTTACCTGCCGATCGATCTCTAAGAATCTCCATCCCAAGTATCTTCTTTGCTGCACCTAAATCTTTCATCTCGAACTCGCTACTCAACTGTGCTTTTACCTTTATGATCTCTCCCTGATTCTTGGCTGCAATCAACATATCGTCGACGTACAAGAGAAGATAAACGTATGACCCATCACCACTCACTCTGAAGTAGACGTAACTGTCATAACTGCACCTCTTGAAATCATGAGTGGTCATAAATGCATCAAATCTCTTATACCACTATCTCGATAACTGTTTCAAACCGTAAAGGGATTTTTTTAGCTGACAAATGTAGTCCTCATTTCCTAAGACTACAAAACCCTCTGGTTGCTGCATGTAGATGTCTTTCTCGAGTTCTCTGTGCAAAAATGCAGTCTTCACATCTAACTGCTCAAGTTCAAAATCGTGCAATGCCACAATACCAAGTAAAGCCCGGATAGAGCTGTGCTTCACAACTGGAGAAAATACATCAGTAAAATCAATATCTGGAATTCGACTATAGCCTTTAGCAACAAGCCTGACCTTATATCTTGCTTCTTCAACTCCCGGAGTACCTTCTTTTCTCTTGTACACTCACTTGCAGCGAACAGCCTTCTTGCCCTTTGGTCGTTTCCCTAGGTTCCACGTACCATTTTTGTGAAGCGATTCAATTTCTTCTTGTAACGCCCCGAGTTATCCGAACCTGGTTCGTTACGTTCACTTACTAAATCATACTAGAAAATTCGCGAAAAATTTAAAACTTTCATCCACACATTAATATCATCATTTAAACACGTTTAAAAATAATTTAAACATTTCAACGGAAGACTTTCGTAGAAAAAAATATTAACTTTAATAAAATTTTGAGTAAAAAAGTAAACATTCTTCGTATAATCCAAAATAACCTTCATTTAAAAATTTTTGGGCAGCATAACACCTAATTCTCTTGAAAAACCAAAACATCCTGCAAATTTTATTCTCAAATCAATTAATCAAAACCATCATCCGTAGAATCCTCATCCAGTACCAAAAATATTTGTATGCATCAAGATTAACTAATAAAAGTTCAAATCCGACTATACGACCCAAAATGATTCAACACAATTTTAAAATGACTTCAAAATGTTCACCCACACACTATGGTCAAAACGCCCTAACAGCCGGCCGGATCGTCTCACGAGCGCGCTTCTTCAACTGCCACCTAGTCCTGAACATGCTCTAAGTACTCACCAGGAATCACCTCGTCACCTACATCATAGAACTCATATATTAGCCTAATGCTAAGCAAGTAATGCATAATAAAAATAATAATAAAAAACTCTGTACATCCTAACATATGCAATCTCTACTATCGTTTCTTTTTTCGTTTCTACTTTCGTTTCCGTATCATTCTCATTATTTCTTTATCTCACTACTGGGTTCTTCTTTACGTGCTAGGTCAAAGCAACACACCTCGCGGTCCACCTCGCGGGACAAGACCAACCTCGACCTAGTAAAAGTGACACACCTCGTGGTCCACCTCACGGGACAAGGCCACCACGTAAAGCGGAGGAAGAAGTGACACACCTCGCGGTCCACCTCACGGGACAAGGCCACTCAACCCCACCTTTATTATCTTCTTACGTACCTTATTGTTCGTTCTTCTGTTTCACATCCTACTGTTTCATTTCATAAAAACATGGAAATTCATTTTCGTTTCGTTCTCGTATCGTAAAAACCATGATGCATGATCTACTATACATAAAACATAAAATACACATGCACGCAAACCTACCGAACTGTGATGTAGGCCCGAAGGCAAATGCACCTATGTACACTACTTACTTGACGTCCTTAGCAACTTCTCGTAGATCGTTCGTTAAACCGGGGAATTGGAGAACCTATAAAATATAATATATACCATTAATTCAACTTCCACTAAACCTCATTGTCAAACTCTCGAAAGAAAATTAATGTTTCACCCAAAACTCCTAAAATCTGAAATCCCTCAATTTTGGCCAAACTTTGAAATCGCGTAACTAATCCTACATTTGTCCGTTTTGGACGATTCAAGCGGCTACAGACTCCTTAGAACGTCTACTTTCTAATGGTGAAGCTCATTTATCAAAAACCATTCACATATACCGGCAGAAAACCAAAACAGAAACTGCTCGTTTCTTAAATCATAATTTTTCATCAAACTTCAAAAATTCGTAATAAATTGAATACAAGTCCGAATTCAATGGTTCACGGTGCTATACAAACCTTAAGGTTTCTAGTTTTTAATGGTTAACAACCCACTATCGTCAGCCTATCCAAATTTTGTTGAAACAGGAACTGCCCTGTAAAATTCTCCAATTTTTTTTTGAAGTTTAAGAAGTTTGATGCTCTTCATCCATTTATCATTAATAACTAACAATAATCGATAATATTACGGTATAGTAAACGAAATCTGAAACTCTAACCTAAAATCCACCGATTTATCATCAAAACCTAACCCTAAACCGAAAGCTAAACTCCTAACTAATCAAGCTTACCTTAAATCGACGGAACGGAGGAGAAAAATGGAAGGAGATCGGCGTTGCGTGGATCGCCGGCGTGAGGAGAGCAGACGGCGAGAGAGGCAAGGGAAATCTCTCTGGAGGGGGTGCTTGTCGTGGGGAAGAAGAATGAATAGGAGGGTTTTTTTTTATTAATTATAATAATAATAATTATAATGATAATTACCATCTCGCCCTCAACCTTCAATTTTATAATCTAACGGTTATTTGACCTGTTCTCAGCCAGATTCTCATAAATCCAACATTACGGTTAGTTTCAAAACAATTACTTTGTTACCCGAGTAAATTTTATGCTCTCAATTCAGACTACAACTCCGTCGTTTAACGACACGTAGAGTTGAAAATTTACGTAAACGGGAATAAACTGTATGAACGGAAATTCCGGGTATTACACTTCTTGCATAACAATCATCCACTTACCAGAGTTATCACAACTAATTGTCTCTTAATACGTCGCAGGTTCTTTTTCGGAATCAATCTCTTCAGCCACATTTAAAGCATAAGCAACCAAATCAGCCTCTGCATATCTCTGAGGACGTCTAGTATCTCTCCGAGGCCTATCTTTCACAATGGAATATTGTGGAGGTGCTTGTGAGGAGCTAGCACCATCCACTAAATCTGAGATAGGTTCTAGAGTAGGCTCTAGTATAGATCTCGACCCAATCTCAATCTCCACCTATGTGCTTGTTTTTTGCTTATCTCTCTCAGAAATAATTCTACACAGAGATCCCTAAAGCATACTAGCCTCGTCAAAAACAACATCTCTGCTGATGACGATTTTCCTGGTCTCTGGACACCAAAGTTTGTATTCCTTCATTCCTTGTTTAAAACCTATAAATACACACTTCACCGAACGAGGCTCCAACTTCCCATTATCAACATGAGCATAGGCAGGACATCAAAAAATTCTCAAATCAAAATAACTAGCAGGAGTACTAGACCATACCTCTTGTGGAGTTTTCTTGTCAATAGCAGTCGACGGAAAGCGATTAACAAGACAACAAACATACGCAGTGGTTTCGACCCAAAAAGACTTCGGTAACCCAGCATTAAGGAGCATACAATGCATCTTTTCCATCAAAGTCCTATTCATCCTCTCTACCACACCATTCTGTTGAGGATTATGCCGAACTGTATGATGTCTCACAATACCCTCAGCTTTGCATGAGGCATTAAACTCTCCAAAACAAAACTCCAAACCATTATCAGTTCGAAGACGCTTCACTTGTCTCCATGTTTGCTTCTCAATCATGATCTTCCAATCCTTGAAGGTAGAAAGAACATCACTTTTCTGTTTAAAAAAAATGTCCAAACCTTCCTAGAAAAGTCATCAATAATCGTCAACATGTAAAACGCACCACCTTTAGATGGTACCTTAGAAGGACCCCACAAATTAGAATGTATGTAGTCAAGTGTTTCCTTTGTGTTGTAAATACCTGTCGAGAACTTAACTATTTTCTGTTGGCCAAAAACACAATGCTCGTAGAATTTCAACTTCATAATACTCTGCCCATCAAGAAGTCATCTTTTGCTCAATTTAACCATGTCATTCTCACGCATATGACCCAGACGCATATGCCAAAGCTTTGTAATATCAGAATCAAACATAGACGAACTAGCGACAGCGGCATCACTAGAGCCATGCAGAACATATAAACTGACAGTTTTTTTGAGCCCCTTCATCACGACAAGAGAACCTTTACTGACCTTCACAACTCCACCTTCACTAGTGTATTTGTACCATTTAGAATCAAGAGTACTCAAAGATATCAGATTTCTCTTCATATCAGGGACGTGCCTCACATCGTCAAGTGTCTGAATGGTTTCATCGAACATATTAATCCTGACCGTACCAATGCCAGCAATTCTAAAAGATACGTTATTTCCCATCAACACAGCTCTCTAGAAACCGCTTCATATGTTGAAAACCAATCCCGATTGGGACACATATGAAATGTGCAACCATAATCAAGAATCCACTCCTTGCACTATTTCGAATCAATATCATACGCAACAAGGAATTCACCATCACTGTGATTTCAGCAACATTAGCTTCGTCAGACTTCTCTGGTTGTTTTCTCTTCTGATTCTCACCAGTTTTCTTCTTCTTATTTGCAGTTTATAACACTCAGCAACAATATGGCCATTTTTCTTGCAGTACCTACATGTCTTATCTGTTGACTTATAGAGTATTTAAGTCTAAGAATGTTTTTGATGATGTATTTGTATGTAATTTGATTATGTTTAATATATGAGAATTTTTCTGTTGGAAATACCCTTGGAAAGGGTGTTTTAGTTGTTTAAACTATTTGGTTAAGTGTACAGAGCTAAATAGTAAAACAGGGCTGAAAATTGATAAACAAAGTATTTCATCATCCGTTGGTGTTTAAAGCTTACATCCACCGGTGAAGTAGAAAAGATTGTTTCAACCGATCGCTAAAAGACTACTCAAACCGATCGCTAAACAACAAAGGCAAAGTATTTAAAAAAAGACATCTGCCGATGTCGTTCAAAGCTCACATCTGCCGATGGAATGTCAAGATGCTTCTGCCGATGGAGCTTTCAAGCTACTCCTGCCGATGGCGGTTCAGCGCTTATAACGTTACATCTGCCGATGCTGATTCAGCTTCTTAAAGCAACACATACCGATGGCGGTTTAGCGCTTATAATATTACACCTGCCGATACCGGTTCAAGCAATGAAATGTTGATTTTGCCGATGAAGTTTCAAGATGCATCTGCCGATGGAGTTCAAAGCTTACATCTGCCGATGAAGTTTCAAGATGCATCTGCCGATGAAGTTTCAAGATGCATCTGCCGATGGAGTTCAAAGCTTACATCTGCCGATGAAGTTTCAAGATGCATCTGCCGATGAAGTTTCAAGATGCATCTGCCGATGGAGTTCAAAGCTTACATCTGCCGATGAAGTTTCAAGATGCATCTGCCGATGAAGTTTCAAGATGCATCTGCCGATGGAGTTCAAAGCTTACATCTGCCGATGAAGTTTCAAGATGCATCTGCCGATGAAGTTTCAAGATGCATCTGCCGATGGAGTTCAAAGCTTACATCTGCCGATGAAGTTTCAAGATGCATCTGCCGATGAAGTTTCAAGATGCATCTGCCGATGGAGTTCAAAGCTTACATCTGCCGATGAAGTTTCAAGATGCATCTGCCGATGAAGTTTCAAGATGCATCTGCCGATGGAGTTCAAAGCTTACATCTGCCGATGAAGTTTCAAGATGCATCTGCCGATGAAGTTTCAAGATGCATCTGCCGATGGAGTTCAAAGCTTACATCTGCCGATGAAGTTTCAAGATGCATCTGCCGATGAAGTTTCAAGATGCATCTGCCGATGGAGTTCAAAGCTTACATCTGCCGATGAAGTTTCAAGATGCATCTGCCGATGAAGTTTCAAGATGCATCTGCCGATGGAGTTCAAAGCTTACATCTGCCGATAGCTTATCATGTTGCATCTACCGATGGCGTTTGAAGATACTCATGTCAATAGCTTTTTAAAGACTTCAACCGGTGATCTTCCGCCAGAATTCAAAATAATCGCGAAGCTACAGTGACGTCATTTTCAGCCTTAACTCCGGAACATTAATGGCGACGACGAACAGCAATTTCAGGTGCAACGGATATCTGCTTGTGTACGGATGCTTCCCAACGGTAACATTTTTCCATTTGAAGAAAGAAGCATTCAATTCTGTGAAGCAAAATCAGACAGAGTATTTAAGCCGAGGTTAGAGCACGAAGAAACAACTTTTGCAAATTTTATTCTTGAGCCCTAACTTGCGAGATTTATCATACTCTGTATTTCTTCTACACCTCTTAATTTTAACTTGAGATTCAATCCTGTGAGAGTGTAGTTTTGTGCTTGAAATTTACAAACTTAAAAACTGTAAAGGCAGTGGATTGTCGCCCGTGAAGAACAATCCAGATATGTGTAAAAGACAGTAGATCGAAGCCCGGAATTTCGATCTGTGTTTTCTCGTTGAGGAGAAGGTTAAGAATCTTCAAGGGGGAGCCTTGGAGCGTGGACGTAGGCAGGTTTAGCAGAACCACGTTAAAAATCCTGGTGTTAATTTCTCTCTCTCTCTCAACTTTAGTTGATTGTCTGTTGTTAGCCTTTAAGTTTTAAGAACACGAGATAAATTATCTAGATTACTAAATTAAGCTTAAAAGTCTAATTCATCCCCCCTCTTAGACAATCTCGATCCTACATTATCATTGTTATTATTAGATTTCGACTTGCCTCGATTATCCCCATTAGAATTCCTCTCTTGCGGTCTTCCTCGCGCAACAAGGCTCTCACCCTTGGTCTCTGAGCCACCAACAAGCTTATCTATTTTCTCCTTAGACAATAAAGCATCATAAACCTCATCCAAAGTTAAATAATCACGACTGTATAAAATAGTATCTCTAAAAGTAGCAAACGAAGTAGGCAGCGAACTTAGCAATATCAAACATAAATCCTATTCGTCGTATTTAACTTCCATGGATTCTAAATCAGAGACAATTTCTTTAAAAACACTTAAGTGATCCTCTAGAGACGTACAGTCTGCCATGCGATGGGAATAAAGACGCTGCTTCAAGTGTAGCTTGCTAGTCAGACTTGTTGTCATACACAACTGCTCCAATCTCAGCCAAAGTGCCGCAACGGATTTTTCTTTCAAACAAACTTGAAGAATCTAATTCGACAGATGCAGATGAATATGTGATAGAGCTTTTCGATTCTTACGCTGCTTCTCCTTCTCAGTCCACGATGACGACATCTTCTCAACGCCTAACAACGCATCGTCCAAATCCATCTGTGCCAGAATCGGCTGCATCTTAACCTGCCATAACGAAAATCTGGTGTTTCGATCTAACAGCGAAATGTCGTACTTCATCGTCGCCATAATCTGAAAAACAAAATTCAGCTATGATACCAGTTTGTTATAAAATAAGCGACAATGAATGAAAAATCAAAAAATAAATCACACACAGATTTTACGTGAAAAACCTTTTACGGGAAAAAACCACGGGAAGAGAGAGAAATCACTATGATCAAAATTAGTACAAATGTATTTGGGAATTTCGACTAACAATCTAACACCGAAAAAAAAAATCCTAAAAACAAAATATATAGGTGATGAAATAAGTCGATAAAACGGGTTGCGAGTCGGGTCAAAAATCCGTACCACGGGGACTCCGCCCCTGCACCCCCAAAACAAGAAAGGATCGGCCCAATCCCTCAACCACAACATTTGTCCCCGTAAATATCACTTTTGTCGCACCTGCGAAACTTTCGAGCGGGGCCAAAAGAAATTTGGATCACCGAACTCTAACAATTATTTATTAATTAAACGAAGCTGAATCGTTTATACATGTTTCTTCTATTCATGCCATGATTGAATTCGTTAGAATATCGTCAAGAGTAGTAGGCAGTGGTCGGTTTTCCAGCAGCTCTTGTGAAATGTATAGAATGCTGTTTTTTCCGACATTTAATAATTTTTGGACAATCTTGTAAGTACGGTAAAACTATTTTAAATTTTTAATCTAAATCTATGGCCAGGCCCGATGGGGTCCTTCATCAGCGGCCCGTAGCCATTTAATTTAGAGGTGGAGAATACTTAACTTTGTAAATATTAATTTCAGTGTGTTGGCCAACATAATAATCTATTAACTTTCTATTTCAACAATTTGATAAACCAGACGACATTTTCTAGACATTGTTCCAATGAAGGTTTGGTGTTGTTAGGCCAATCTTCTAATATAATTTATAATTCAAACATCTGTGGACGTCCTAAGTGTGCGTTTGTAACTAGCGACATACTTTCTGTATCATAGTTTTCATTTTTTTTTACGTATGTTTGCATATATATTATATTTGTTACACAGCTTTAAAATCTGTCGCATATGAATTTGTCACGTAGCTCGAGAGGTTCACCTAAACAACTCCTATGACTAGTCCACAAGAAAACAATTTTGACCTTTTCAACTTCCCTTTCTGCCTAATATTCTTGATTACTGCACAATGAGAACAGAGAATCTAATATATTATTGTACATTGTGGACTTGAAAGGTTGCAGAGACTTTCTTCCTCCCTTATTTCAACTGCCTCAGCTCAAGCTCAAGCTCAAGCTCAAGCTCTGAAAATGGAGCAAAATGGGCGAGCTTTGGAAATGGATTCAGGCGAAAGACGTCTTAATGAGCTCGGATACAAGCAAGAACTCAGACGAGAAATGGTTTTTTTCTTCACTATCATTTTTTTCTTGGTGTGTTTCTCATGTATTTCGAAGCTTATTAAAATCTGGGTTCTGTCTTTCTTTGCCAAAAACTTCAGTCTCTCTTCAAAACGCTGGCCATAACATTCTCGACTATGGCGCTGTTCGTGGGGACGCCACTCTACGGTCAGAGCCTGCTGTACGCGGGGCCAGCGACCATGATATGGGGGTGGTGGTTCGTGGCTTTCTTCACCTGGTTCGTCGGACTTGCCTTGGCTGAGATTTGCTCATCGTTTCCAGTACCCACTCTTTCTCTTGACTTTATATTCTTCCATGTTTGATCTCCTGCAAGTTGCGCGTATGAAATTTGGTTTGTCGCTGGTGGGGAAGACGACAGGGTCTCTGTACTTTTGGGCGGCTCATTTGGCTGGTCCAAGATGGGGGCCATTTGCGTCGTGGTGCTGCGCTTGGTTAGAAACACTTGGCATCATTCCTGCAATTGGTGCTCAGGCATATTCTGGAGCCCAGATGTTGCAGATTATTATACTTGTAGCTACAGGAACAAACAAAGGCGGAGGATATCTGGCTTCAAAGGCTGTATTTCTCTGCTTTTATATTTGCCTAACACTTATATGGGCCATTCTCAATTCCTTCTCTTTACGAGTCATCGCTTTCCTCAATGTTATTTCCATCTGGTGGCAGGTCAGCGAATCCTACTCCCACAGCATTCATTATTTCATTATGTGCTGACAAAGACAGTGGTTGATTGATTGGAGATGAATTGTGCAGGTGATTGGAGGGCTTGTGATAGTCGTTACTCTTCCTCTGGTGGCAACGACAACACAGTCAGTTTCGTACGTCTTCACTCACTCTGAAACATCGCCTGAGGCGACGGGGATACAGAGCAAACCTTATGCAGTGATAATGTCGTTTCTTCTCAGCCAATTTTGTCTCTACGGTTATGACTTTGCCGCCCATTTGACAGAAGAAACCAAAGGAGCTGATAGAAATGGCCCTGCTGCTATTCTTTCTAGCATAGCCATCATTTCTGTTTTTGGATGGGCTTATTACTTGGCTCTCACTTTCAGCATAAGGGTACGCAGGCTTCTGGAGTTCTCCCATATCTTTTCCATCAGCTCAAAGAACCAAACTTCAACATGGAACAATTTCATTGAATTAAAAAATCTTGTTTCTTATATCTATCTTCACACATAAAAATCATTGAAAATAATGCAGGATCCAAGTTATTTGTTTGATACAAAAAATGAGACGGCAGGTTTATTACCGCCAGCTCAGATTATCTACGAGGCTTTTCATGGAAGGTATCAGAACTCCACTGGAGCCATAATTTTCCTCTGTATCATCTGGGGAACCTTCTTCTTCTGTGGACTTTCAATCACAGCTGGTGCTGCCAGAGTGGTATGCAAGGCTGAAACTCCCTTCAAAAGAAACATCTTTATTGCTGATCATATTTCAATACTTTCTATCAAAAAATGGCTATAAAACATGACTTGAATTTCCAGGTATATGCCCTATCAAGAGATGGGGGTATCCCCCTTTCACATATATGGAGAAAAGTACACCCGAAGCACCAGGTCCCGACTAATGCAGTATGGCTCTGCACAGTCATTTCCATTCTCATCGGCATACCCATTTTGAAGCTCAATGTAATTTTCACAGCCATTGTGTCTATAAGCACAATAGGGTGGGTTGGTGCTTATGCTGTGCCGATTTTGGCAAGATTTTTTATGGAGGAGGAGAATTTCAAACCAGGACCATTCTATTTGGGAAGAATAAGCCGACCTATTTGCTTAGTAGCTTTCTCGTACATATGTTATACCTGCTCAGTCTTTGCATTACCGACTCTCTATCCTCTTCGATGGGACACATTCAACTATGCGCCTGTAGCTGTTGGTGTAGTTTTGGCGCTGGTGATGCTCTGGTGGATCTTTGATGCAAGGAAATGGTTCAAGGGACCTGTAAGAAATATTGATGCACTATGATCAAACAATCAATACTACCCAACAGTACAAAAAAGAAGCCAACTCCTGCATTCAGTTATGTGTTCTTATGCAATTTTAGTTGATATTATGTCAATGATTACCGAAACTGTTGGTAGTTAAACCATCCTAGCAGAAAATGCGTCCTTGCCAATGAACAGAAACTATGAAAACTTTATAAAGTTATCTTGTTTCTCTTCCGTGAATGACGAAAGAAAAAATAGAATTTAATCAGAGTTCATATGTAAGTCATTTGACTAAATTTTTAATGATGAAATTAAACAGGATGATACAACGCATTGCTTGAAAAAAGGAACTCAAAAGTAAATCTCACTTGCACTTGAAGCCAAAATCATGCTTATGCTATGAATATTTCTTGAGACTCCATTGGGGATGACCAATAGCGCAAGAGAGATTCCACAGTTAGTCTCCTGGTCGCGCTAAGCATGGATATGAAGAATTTGCATCCATCAATCTTGTATTCCTCGAGAGGATTTCTGTGCCCAAAGCCTCTAACATTTACCTAGAGAATGTTTTAGTTTAAGCCCGTGAAATTGTGGAAAGTAAAAGTGAAAAGTTCAAATCAGAAGAGGCTTGAATACCGCCGAGCTAAGTCTGTTCATGTTGATGAGATGATCCCTCCAGAAACAATCTAAAGTCTTCACAAGGACAGCTCTCTGCATCCGAAATTCAAAATGGGATAAGGCTGTATAATGCTTACCAATGCTTAAGTTGCTCCATCCAGCAAACCATTCAACTAATCCTTTTAATATTGAACAATAGAAAAAAGATCATAACATCCCTCATGGCACCAGAAACTATGCGCAGCAATTATTACTCAAGACCCAGTGAGAGGTTGATAAATTGCGTAACCGAGTAAACTTTGACAATAGACCTTAAAAAAAACTAGTAAGCAAATGAGTTGCTCTTATAATTAATTCTTTTCCAATGCGCACGGTATAGTGTCTATCAGAAAGGGAAAACTTAGAAGAAAGGATCTGACCTCCACTTCTTTAACATATAAATCATCGAAACCGCTTCCTTGAATAACATCCAAATATGAAGCAATGAGTAAATCTCCAAGGTACTTGCGGAGAACATTAGCAGTTGTTCTGTACATTCCAATTCTACAATAAAAACGTACTTTTATTCTCTTATAAAAAATACCGACACGATTACTTGATTCATTATTATTTTTTTGGTTGGTACTTACTGAATTAAGTCATCAGAACAGATGACAAGCCAACGTTTTAAAGAAGAGTTTTTCCTGCGTATCCCTCTAAAGGCATTAGGAGGTGGAGGTAAACCAGGAAGGAGAACATTGTTGATATCTGTGAATTTCATTTGATGTGATCTCGCAAGTGCATTCAGTAAAGCTTCCTCGGTGATTTCAGTGGATACACCTAAAAGTTCATCCTGTGAGAATTTTCAATAATGAGGTAGAAAACAACAGACAGTTATACAATAAGCTCACCATCCAATAGTTTCCCTCCAATTGTCAAGAACTCCTTCAGTAGTTTACTCAGATCCCAGCTTCTGGGATGCTAAACCACAAACTACACAATCACAAAGCAAAACTCGAGGTGGAAGGTCATGAAATTCTTTAACAAAATTTTAACTACCTTCGTTGGATGTACATATTTGAATACTATTTCATCTACCACCGCCTGCATGTACCTATAAATATCATAGGAAACAGCAACAAAAATGACTTCAATAAATCTCGAGCCAATAAGCCCATAGAAACACATCATTTTTGTTAAATCCATAACCATATAAAATTTTTAAAATTGTAAAGTTAAATCCCTCATAATAAAGTTAAGTTCTGAATGGAAAAATTCTAATGATATAATTAGCTTATCTCATATTTTCTTTTTGAGAGAATTTCTTATGCTTCATTGCCTTGTACATTTAAGTTTTTTAAAAAAACTCGTTTCTTATTCCTTTAAATAAGGTCTTTCCAACTGGAAAGTCTTGTTTTGGGCACAGTTTTTCTCTCCCGACTTCTAGTAAATTTACGTTTTTAATACAAAGTTTCTTATAACAAAAATCGTTTCTGATAAAAAAAAAATCACAGGAATAGTAAAAGGTTGAGAAAAAAGCTGACTAACTGGAATATATGCTGGGAACAGCTTTCATTATTCCCAGTCAAAATTGACTGCCGAAGATCATATACATGTTTCCTCTGCACCTGGAGCAAGTAATGCAAGGTTATTAGAAAACTCTCTTCGACGGCATGGAATCCTCAATAGGCGTGGGTCAAATTTCTCTTGTACTTTTTTGGAAGAAAAAAATCAAGAAAATGAATGATAAAAATATTTTCTCAATATCAGCAAAACATTTTTGTATTGTTGTATTGCCCTCACAGGAAGAACACAAGTTAAACCTTTTAGCATAGCATACATTAAACTCTCATCCTAAAATTATGCAAACAATTTACACATACCTCTAATACTTCATCGAATTCAACTAGGCTCTTTCTTATGCCAAAGAAATATTTTTCTGCATTGATTTGCAGGGCCAATAGCTATAATTAACAAGAGAAACAAAAACATTATTAAAGAAAGCATTTTTTTCTTCATAGAACACATTAAGAGAATGTTAAATATAAAGATATAAAAATGGGCTCAAGGATCATGATGGTCAGGACAAGTCATCACCTGTTTTACAATGGTATCGCCTTCAATAGGTATATCTTCATCATTAGTAATTTTTGAAATGAGTCTCACAGCCCACTCGGTATCAAAATTGAACTTTTGAAACATCTCATCTTGTAAGCTGTTACATAATATGCAAGATTTATTAAGAGCACATTTAAAATTCAGAAAGAATACCATCTCGAGAAAAGACTTCAGCTCAAACAGATCTTTTTTCTATATTAACAAACATAATTCAATTCACTGTGGCAACTGATTCAGACTGATGATTTCCCCATTTAACATTTATAAGGGTTTTTTTTTAAGTGAAGACTCAAAAACAGAAAATCAACTGAACTAGTAAATGAAATTTGGTAACTCAATTATGCACATTGACAATTAGATATATTCATGTCTCGGGAGTATGATGGTAATTTGATAGTTTTGGTTATCCATTATGGTTACTCCGAGTTTGTCCTCGTGAACTGGTATATTACCTGATCATAAATCGAGTAGAACCAGGATCTCCTTGTCTTCCAGCTCTCCCACGAAGCTATATGATGGCATGACCAGGTCCATCATAGTCGACATTTATATCCAAGCATATAAAATGCATGAACCATTCATAAGTTAGTCCCGTGTCAGTTTTTTTTTTTTTTTAATATGATCATATAACATGTTTGACATTTTGCTTCTTAATTGCACAAGCATAAAAATATTAACCTGGTTATCTATTCTTCGGGACTCGTGCAAAGACGTCCCAATGACATGAAGACCTCCAAGCCTTTTCACTTCTGCACCTTCCCTCAAACAGTGGCTTTCACAATCCTTCAAAACAGACAGATAAGCAAGTGCAATAGTGGGGCCAAGAGGGTATGTCTCCGCCTGTTGGCCAACAAGCCTCTCTAACTCTTCCAAACTTATTGATTGACTCAATTCTACAGACTCTGAAATTATAGATTTTGCCTCCTTGTAGGTCCAGGCTTTTCCTTCATTTTTGCTGACATATTTAACTGGAAATTCAAATACGGACAAAGATTCAAGAGGTATTTAAGACGAGCTTGAGATAATGATGTCAGGATAAGGGTCACAAACCCATAATATTTGTCTTTGCTAGCAAGGCCAATGATGAAGGTCCGACCTTTACCTTGGATAGTACCTGCAGCATAATGTTGATCAGAATAAAACTTCTCAGAGTAACATAGACAATGATAATCACCTTCTGTGAAACATCTTCACCGTCAACTTCATGATCGGGAACTTCTTTTGTCAAAAATGGAAGCAAGCTATCTTCTATGATTTCTTTTGCAAGCATCTGCATGTATGCAAACAAAGAAGATGCGTTCGTTCATACTCTTCAAAATATGGAAAGAATAGCCAATAATACAGAAGTCAAGATGTACGTATCAAAATTGACTTGGGAAAGTCAGAATGAAAATCAAAGAAGTAAAGTTGTTTCATTAGTAAAATAATATTAAAAGATGACCAAAGACTTACTTTCGGATTTCCTCCTAGAATGATGTCAGTGCCTCTGCCAGCCATATTTGTTGAAATAGTAATGGCTTTCTTTCTTCCAGCTTGAGCAACAGTTTCAGCTTCCCTTGCAGCATACTGATAAATGAAGAGTGGGAAAAATGGTAAAATATTTTTGAAAGTCTAGCAAATAATCTAAAGCGAGCTACCAAATGTGATAACCTTTGGTCTTGCGTTTAAGACATTGTGGGGAATTTTTCGTTCCTTCAGCAGATCAGACAAGTATTCAGAATTCTCAACACTGGAGGGAAATAACGAGAAATAAGCCGACAACACTTCAATGAAATATTAAATTATATAAGTGGTCATAAACAATAATCAGGATGTCAATCATTCCGTTCTATACCTTTAATAGAAGCTAGAGTATAAACTTTGTACTCAATCAAGCCACAATCAGATTGAGGCTTTACTTATTGTGCTTCCTTTTTTTTTGTTCTGATCAACAGCCTCATTTTACATACATGTAGGTTTGAAATACATTTACTCATGAGTTAACAGGTAACGATGTGTATTTTTTTATGAAATATTTCTCAAGTTATATTCCTTAAGAAAGCAACAAAGAACCTCCTTCATATTTCCCAGACTTAAAAGTAACTGAAAGTAACTGAAACGATAATATATGTTTAAGAGGTTTGTCTTTTCCACTGCAATATCTGAAATCTAAATGAGACTAATACTATGTAGGCAAAGCTAAAAAGGCGTTCACTCTTACCAAACATCATGATGGTGTTAGAACTCTCCCTTTGCACCAAAAAAAAAAAACAAACATACACGTTTCTCATACAATAAACTTGCTAGGTGAAATCCGTCTCGATAACCAAAAAACAAGAATAAAATAATTACCTAGTGCTACCTACTAAAACAGGACGTCCCTGTCTGAACATGTACTCAACTTCTTGACGAACATGATCCCATTTTCCACGAGCAGTCTAAAAAAAACCAAACAAACAAAAAAGCAATTGGAAGAAGGAAACATGCAATTCATGAAAATCAGAAATCAAACATAAGATGACATACAGCAAAAGCCTGAATAGGCCAATCTTTGCGAATATTTGGGAGATTTGTGGGCACTTCAATGACAGGCACCTGAAACATCTTCAGAAACTCTTTCTCCTGAAATTATATAGATTGTTCACTTCTAGTAACTTATCAGATCTATTATTTATAACAATTGGCCGTTAAGTGTTAACAAGTGACCAAACACTAATACATCATTCACATTAGCATCACACCTCAGTTTTTGCAGTTCCGGTCATCCCTGACAACCTTGGATAAAGCTTGAATAATGATTGATATGTGATTTGTGCCACAACCACCGAATCTGCCTATTTTTACACCAAGATTGGATTTGATCACACAACATTATCTATTGTGATTAAGTTATAACAAAATTGAGAAAAAGCTCTAAGGTGTACCTCAATCTTCAAACCTTCTTTGGCCTCTACAGCCTGGTGAATTCCCTCAGACCATCTCCTTTTCTCCTCAACTCTACCCGTTAGCTGCAGATAATATTCACATTAGCATCTATTCAGAGTAGATATTTTAAATTTTATATGAACTACTAAATAATGATCAGCAATCACTATGAAGTTATTTATGGTACTATTATGCATAATTGTTGCATGGTTTTGTTTCCAGGGGGATGATGACTAATCTTCTATCTCTGTAATAATTACTTTTCTAGTACACATGCGTCAGATGTGTTTGTTCGTTTGCATGTTGGTTCTTGTCCAAAAGCATATATAAAACATTTATGAACAATGAATGGGCATTGACAAGAATAAAAACCTCATAGATTCAGAAAAATATAATGATGGAAATGTTGAGTACAAAGAAACCTTCAAGAGATTTTAATCAGTAACATATATTGATGAGCTTTTATAAAAATGATCAAACCTATAGCCCATTGTTTTACCTCACCAAAATAAAGCCACAGTTAAATAACAAGTTTTCCCAATTAATTAATAAAATGTATTATCCTGACTTAATAGCAATGGCTTATATAAATAATCCTTTTATTACAAGAACGCCTGAAACAATTCATTGATACAAGAAAAGAAATGAGTAAAAGCAAGTGTGTGGTGATTTATATTACCAACAAATGTGCATGATGTATTGATCGTGATGAAATGATGCTTCAAAATAAAGACATACTTTATCTCTTTGTCAACAAATATAGATGAGAGAACAGTGAAATATTGAAGTTTTGTTCTAACACAGGAAAAAAATTTACTCCTAAAATACTTTATTGGAAAACTACAAATATGACAATAGAAAACCTGAGCAGATAATAAAATTTTTGAAAAAGAAAACTTTAACACTGTTGGCATTTTGTTACAACGCATGCAAAAAAAAAAGTTACTCCTAAAACACTTGATAGAAAATAACAGATATGACAATATAGAGGAGCACATAATGAAATTTTGAAAAATAAAACAGTGTATCACCTCATTTATTATAAGAGCCTTCCCATTCCTGACAATGTATTGAACATCTCGGCGGTAGAATTCTTTAGCCTTTAACGCATTCATCACAAATCTGCCCATTTAAATGATATTATGCAAGTTAGAAATAAAATAAACATTTTCCAACACTTCTAATCAATTAGACTGCTAGAAGCAACTACGGTGAAATTATACCTCTATTCTAATACACCTTTTTTCGTGGCAATGACTTTAAGGAAAATTTTAGAAAAGTGGTATCGTTTGACAGAAAAGCAAGGAGAAAAGCGATAGATGATTGTACCATATCTTCTATTTTCATAGTTTTTCTTTTAATGTAGATGATTCTATGAAGAGAACAAACTCAATATCTTTTATTTTTATAGTTTTTCTTTTGACATAGAAGAAAACTTCCAATTAATAATGGTGTAATCAATTTTCCTTTAAAACATACAAGTTCACCATCATCACCAAAGCTCGTGAAATAAGCGTCATTGCATACAGTTCGAATTGAGACAATTTAGTTCGAAGATTTTGTCTTCATACTCCTTTAAAATAATTGATAAGATGACATAGCGTTAAAAGCAAGAGAATAAACATTCACCTAGCCCATGGATCATTTTCATCCCATAAGTCACTTGTTTCAAGGGCAATCTCTGCTATTGTTATTCCCTCTTCCGTTAACTCAACCGAGTTATCTTTAAGCTCCACTTTGTAATGCTGTCAGAATTGTTTAAGATTTTTTTAAATCACGAAAAAAATACCATGATTGAAGTAGATAAGACCCTGATCTCAAATGTAAAATGCTGAACTCACAAGACCCTGCACTAACAGCTCAGCTACTTTTGCAGCAACTGGATATCGAGCAGCATCTTTACTGGCCTGATGTAGAGAATGACCACAGACAAATGGAAAAAAAAAAAAAGATTGATAGTAATTTGCATATATGTTTCACTAAAATCTTGGAATTCAACCTAAAATTACAGATGTAAATATGCAAACCACATTATAAGAAATTTACCTCGCCACTTATTAATAAAGGATTTCTCCCTTCATCAATAAGTACAGAATCAACTTCATCAACTATGGCAAAATGAAATGGCTTTGGCCTGTTGTTTTATAATACATTGCCCGTTGTCAAATAATCTAAAAAGAGGCATAATTCAAGCGACATTAAGACTTACCATCTCATCACAAGTTGTACACTGTTTCCAGCAAGGTTATCTCGAAGATAATCAAAACCAAGTTCCTACGGGAATGAAGAACAATGATCAAAAGAAAATTCAATGTGAGTCAAAAACAAAAACACCACGGCACCAAGAAACCACCACAAGTCACCAGCCAAAAAGCATGAACAAACAGTACATAAAGTAAATGACTTACAGAATTGTTGGTATATGTTATGTCACATCTATAGTTAGATCTTCGTTCTTCAGCTTTCATCCCCCTCTATAATGAGTAATAGCATGAAGAAATAATTAATGAGTGTCACCCTGAATTTTCACAAAATTTATGCCAATGCTAGGCACTTATGTTCACCTCCCATCAAATCATTAAAACTGCAAATCACCTGTATAAGACCCACAGAAAGACCTAAAAAGCGGTGGACGCGACCCATCCATTCAGCATCCCGTTGAGCTAGATAATCATTAACAGTTACCACTGCACAAAGAGAAAGAGAAAGAGAGTTTTTAGGTCACAAAACATGTCGGGCATTTCACTCTTCAAGCATAGAAGAAAAAATACTTCAATCATCATCACTAATTTATTATAGCTACATCTCCAAAAGAAATTTTTACCAGTAATACTTATAGTTTGCTCTGGAAGGCCCGTTGTAGACATCATGAAACAGCTACTAATACTACATATTTTCAGTTGTCTCCTAAATATCATGTAATTCTTCCTTTACACATATTATTACTGTCATTCAGACATACATGTTACTCAAGCATCCCAATTGAACATTTTTTGGAACCCCAATATAGTTCGATTGTAATGTTAAATTTGTTATAATTCCATACAACTCCACCAGAAGAAGAGAAAACTTAATCAATAAAATTAAATATAAAAAAAATATAAGCTTGACAGCCTTCATCCCCAATCTCACACAATATATAGAAAAAAGTTAAATATTAGTATCGTGTTAGAGATTAATAGTCTTAAGTTCTTCATGCAATCTGAATCCAAAAAGCTGTAAATTTAAATGGGAAACTAATCTCATTTCATTACTCTCATTTAATTGAACTAAACTGCAAAAGACTGTATATAAACGTACCATGAACACCTTCACCAGTTAAGGCGTTAAGATATGCAGCAAGAGTGGAAACCAGTGTTTTTCCTTCACCCGTTTTCATCTCAGCAATGGATCCATCATGGAGTACTGCTCCTCCAATAATCTACATTTATAATAGGCAAAGCAAATAAACAGAAAACACCCTTACTCCCTCCTACCATAGTGCTAATATAGTTTTCCAAACCTGCACGTCAAAATGGCGCATGCCAAGTCTCCTCTTTGCAGCTTCACGAACAACAGCAAAAGCCTCTGTGCAGTCAAATAGTTTATCACAGTGCATTATGAATTTTAATTGCAATACATGAAAGAAAAAAGCTTCAAGCTTTTGAATCACTTCCTACCAGCTTGAATGTCAGCCAGAGTTTCACCCTGTCGTAGTCTTCTGCGGAACTCCTCCGTCTTAGAAGTGAGCTGTAGATATACGGAAAGCCCACGGTTGGATTAGCAAAACCCAATCATGTCATCCAACAACAGATAAAGAGCAAAACTACAAACCTGCCCATCCGTCAGATTTTGAATCTCCGGCTCAAAGTCATTCACGGCATTCACAAGACGGTAGTAATCACGAACGATCCAGAAATTCAATCTCGTCAAGTCACCCCAGGACCTTTTCAGACGACCCAGATTATCCTAGAACAGCAGTGATACAGAGAACAAAAAAAAAAAAACTATCATTTACGAGCTTTGATAACAAACAGATGACGGGTTGAGGAAGGAAATTGTTATTAGGGACAGAGTCCAACCTTCAGACTCGCGGTAACAGGAGTGGCTGTGGATTTTTCCGTGGATATGGCTGTGGGTGTGGAGCAGAGCACAAGACGACGAGACCGCAGCCGAAACAACGGTGAGAACGAAAAGGGGGAGGAAATGGAGAAGGCTAGAATGTTCCGTCGAGACAGTGGCTCCGCGGTGGAAGGTGGGCTTAGAAGAGAAGCAGGAACAGTGGCCATGATTATGGGTTTATCGGCGGCTTTGGTCAGGGCTGCTGCTGCGAGAAATATTTATTATAGACTCTATTCACAGTTGATAAACGTATCAAATATTCATACTGGGTTTTTTTGGCTGAGTTTCGGGCAGTTCAGTGCAGCAGAAATTGGCGTCCTCTCAGCTGTGGTCCGGCAATGGGGTTTGGTCGGCGGAGGTTGAGGGCTCAAGCGTGGCGTGGATGGGTTGGAGATAAACCCAGATTATGATCGTAATAGAGACGTGAAAAGGGAGTTTGCAGTGATTCGGAAACGAGAATGAAAATTAGAGAGGAAGAAATTACACACATTCCACCAGTTCCCAGTTCCCAGTTCCCACACCCTTTTCTCCTCGCTTACGTAAACGTATTTTCCCATCCGACCAACTGCCACAACCCATGACATATTAGCCCAGTCCCAGTTCATGAAAATGGAGAAGCATATTTATCTAATTATATCTGTCGGGGGCATGATGTGTGGGCGAGAGCAGAGTAAGAAGAGAAAGCAGAGGGGTGATTTATTTAATCAAAATAATGTCGGATCTAATTAACTGGTGAACTGATGATCATCTTCTTCATGCTTGAAATGCAGGTGATGTATGATATATTAAGTAATTGCTCAAAACTCCTTTTTTTATACAAACCCACATAAAATGTTCGATCTCTTGCTGCAACTGCAACAAATATTCTACGAAACTGCTGGGATTTCATTATAGTAGACCTGGAGATTGGAGAAGCAAGGTTAGTCAGGGTTGAAGATCATGAAATGGAAAAAAGGACACATTCTGCGCTATACCTTTATGAATCTATCAGCATATCCAACAAAAAGCCTTCCTTCCCAATACAACAACGCCGATGCAACAGACACACCAGGGATGCATCCTATTTTTATCATCTCCATCTCGCCTGAAAACTCCTGAAATTCCATACCCATCATCTCCATTACTTGTATTTTCATTGCTCTCTACACTGCTGTTTCTAAAACAAGTACCTGCACATTAATGCTCTTATCCCACCCTCCAGTGACGACCCACTTTCCCCACACCCCTGCACAAAATATGGCTCCTTCGTGTGATTTCACACTTTTCACAAATGCATCGTTCCGCCACATCTGTGTTCAACTAAGAATTCATCAATTTCAACCTGTATCAACACATATAGTTATTATAGTATGGTTGAAGAAATCCAAACCCTTATGAACCCATTGTCATCTGTCGCCACAAGAATGCTCCTATCAACAGCGAGCGACAACACAGACGCCAGGGGTCCACACGAGTCTTCCCCCAAAACTGTTAATGCACTGTGATCTGCAAGACTCCATAATCGGATAGTCCCGTCCCAGCTACCACTGTATAGAACCCCTTCGCATACGGCAAGGGCAGAAACTGCAGACTTATGCCCACTCATAGTGCAAGACAAGGTCTGATCCTAAAAGAAAAACACGATGATGATGTAAGCTAAATAAGTTGAATTTATACCCATCAGGCATCAACCAAGCAATCAGTGGGATAATTGCCTTCAACAACCAAGCTTTTACAGATTTATCTCCTCCGCCTGTATAAATATATCCATTTTCTGCACAAGCCAATGCATGGATGCCACTATAACGCCAATCCTTCTCATCGTACCATTTCTTCAATGCTCCTTGCTCAAGAGGCATACTAATGCTCCACATAAAAATGCCACCTCCATTATCAGCACTTACGCATAATGGTCGCTCTCCATCCACATAAACCACACCCACTACTCTGTGCTCGTGACCTTTAAACGTGTGTACATGAGAAAAGTCCTGCATGGAGTCCATTGCATAATGTGGATTTTTTCAAACAACAAAAAAAGTATAAAAAATGCAACAGCAGCAAGAGACCACCTGCAAAGACCACACAAGGATGGTTTTATCATACGAGGAGCTAAACAGAAAATTGCCTACAAAAAGAAAAGAGAAAGGCATCACGTATCCCGATTTCTTGGTTCAAAAACCAAAACCAAAACCAAAACCAAAACCAAAACCAATGCATAAAGCATATAACATGCACCCTCACAGCAGAAATGCATCACACACAGCCAAAACGATTCTAACAAATTTACACCGATTTATGCAATAAGTGACAAGGATTTACTTCCCGTTGAAGATTTCATACCTCCAATAACCAATCCAGAGACAGAATCATGGTGACCAAGCAGATCTTTACATTTAACCATTCCATCTGACAGACTTTCAATAACATCTTTGCCAACTTGCTCGGAATCCCCTCCACTGCTGACTTCTGCTTGCTCAAACTCTCTGTGTTTTTTATTCCGAAAATCCTGAGATGGCTGCACAAGTTCTCCGAGAACCAAACGAAGGTCGATGACAACATCATTAAATGCTCCTTCCGTACCATCCAAAATATCCAGTTCTGGTAGAATAATCAATTCTCTTAAGCATTTCCACATGTAAGTTAGACATGGACGACTTTCCGGATCAAAATTGATACTTGCGCAGAGGATCTCCAGCAGTGACATGCCTTCCGAACCTAGCTTCGTTTCTAAAAGTGAACTAGCTTTGTTCATCCAGTTTATATACAATGAAGAAAAATCAAAACAATTTTCTTCCCCAATTCCTTGAAACTTTTCAAAGCAACTGCTTCCAATCAAAAGCCTCAGCAAAACACAAGCCAATGACCAAACATCGCAGCTTGGCCAGTTTGACCTCATTTTGCTGCCACATTCTACAACCATGCCCTCTTTCTCCAACAAATCGACCAAGACCTCTGGGCTGATAAAGATCTCTTGAGAAATGAAATCACTAAAAATGACTCCCAAATATTTTTCATCAATTTTCGTTGTATTGTCAAAAAAAGCCTCTATAACAGTCCTGCGAATTGTCTTTCCCATCACAAAAGCCTCATTTAAATCAATACAAATGCGACCAAAATGATCAACAACAAAACAAGAAGAACACAAAAAGCCTAAACTCAACCCAAGAGAGCGCAAAGCTAGCAGAGCTTCACACATATCAACAGCAATCATTGCAAACGCACGCAGCCCGTTTTCAGTCAATTCAACCCCATCTCTTCCACAAAATCCATTTTCCGGACTGCGAACCTTTTCTATCAAGTTCCCCTTTTGTCTCTCACACACGAGATACAAAAACCCCTCTTCCAAATTACCCCACAATCCCAAAGCTTTACACACTTTTCCACAACTCTTAACACCCGCTCTCAGCATCAAACCCAGTTCGTTTCTCTCCCCGTCCTTCATGCCACTTAAACATTTCATAATAGTAGCAACATAGCCGAATTTAATTACTGAATGAATATCCACGGGAGGAAAAGAGACAACCCGCGCAAGACTCGCCCTTCGATTGTCAGACACCCAAACTGGCAACGAGTACTCTGAACCCAAAACGGACCCAATTCTTCCCATCGCCACTTTTTCGTCTCCTCGGTCTTCAATTTCTGGGTCGAATGAAATGGCGTGATGGGGGAGGACCCAATCCTTCCAGCTCTTGTAAAACTCGTCAGACCATAACTGAGGAAGGAAATGATGGGTCTCAGCAGGGTAATCGATTGATAGGCTTCGTGGAAGTTTCAGAGGTCGGGTTAGGAGGAAGAGAGATTCTGAGGAGGTCAATGTTCTTGGGGAGAGCGGAGGGACCTTGAATTGGGTATTTGACGAGTACGTTACAGGAGGGGCAGCGAATGGTGCCGGAGTAACGTTGAGGGAAGTTAAGAAGGCAGGCGTGGCAGGCAGAGTGACCGCAAGGGAGTACGCGTGGAATTGTGTCAGTGGGCGTCGTAGTTTTGCAGGCAAACCGGGCACTCCGGCAACTCCATCTGCAACTCCGACATCCAAAGAGAAGACTTTTACGTGGGTTTGGAGTAAAGACTAAAGATGGTGTTTTTATCAAAGCAATATTGATACGGCGTCGTCTTTCCATTCACCACTATAATTATTGAGTAATTGGTCACCTTTTCTTATACATCTTTTTGGGCAGCAAAAGGGAGGGAGACGGCTACCCACTATCGTTGCAGTGATAAAACAAATTATACGTTCAGACATGTTCCTTGGAAGCCAAAAACAGCACATCTTACATTTACGAATTATACGCCGGGTTACAAAAAAGCTATATTCTTCTTCCACTACCATCTTACATGCATTTTACTTTCAATAGCTGGTTTTGAAGGGCTTGTAGGATTTGAGGTCAATAACAACTCCTGCAACGGACCCAACTGCAGCTGCTACTGTGATGACGAGACATGCAATGCTAAGAATTTGGAGGCACAGCCATCTTGTGCTCCATCTTGGTATTTTCTTCTGAGCAATATACATTTCAACAGGGAAATAAACTGTGAGAGGCCAGAATCCCAAGGCTCCAAGGAAGCCAACCACATCGTTGAAGAATGGAAGAAGCATTGAAATTACAGTGGTAATAATCACAAAGATTGTCCTCCAAACTAGCCGAAACAGATTGAGTTTATAAGGTCTGAAACCAGGAATAGGGATAGTGATTTCTTTAGTGATGAATTGAGAATCGGGGAATGTTTTAAAAGCATGCTTTTCGATGAATGCAAAGAGGGGCTGACAATAAACTTGGTAAGCTCCAACAAGGTGGATAACAATGGCTGCATTTGCTATGTCAAGAAGCCAATATGGGTTGTAAAAGCCAAAACCAGTGAGCAGATTTCCGGGAGATAAGTCTCCAAACGCAGCGTATCCCATGCAGCCACAGAGCATGTAGAAAAGGGTTGTCACAGAAACGCTTATCAGAGCTGCTTTCTTCATTGTCTTCTCCTCTGACGGAGGGGATTTTATTGTGTCCTGTTCGTAAAAATACAATCTTTTTCAGCACCCGTTAATCGCAAAGAAATTTCAAGGATAACCCAGTTTTCAATTTTATTTTTTCAAACCTGAATTTCAATTAGGATTATCGAGTAAGAATATGCGAAAGCTATGTCTCCAAGAGCTTGGAAGGTCCTCCATATCTTCTGAGTTTCACTCACAGTCCCTATGCTTATTCCGGTGAGACTTCCCCTTACTTTCCCCGTTTCTGCAGATGAAGCGGGAAAGAATTTCATGGAAGGAGGCCTAATCAGAAAAATTAATCTTTGAGATTAAACCAAAATAAGAAGAAGGAAAGTTTATGTAGTCCTACCAGCCACTTTAGCAATACCAAGGGCAAGTCCAATAGTCGAGTAAGTAAAGGACATGACAGCAGCTACTATGGAGAGCCACCATAGCTGATCAAAATCAGGAATTTGCGAGAAAACTATTTCAGCAACGCCAAATGCAATCATATAAGGATTGCTGCTAATATGACAAGGATCTTTCCCACCACTTGCGTGAAAACAATTTGATCTTTTGATTGCCCTGTTGAATTAAATCAAATCAAATCAAAACGCCCATTATGTTGAAGAAAATCTTCGAAAACATAAATGAATTCTAGTTTGATGCTCACATCATGCTAATGGATGATGCTATTGTATACCCAATAGCTACTCCAAACAGATTCAGATATTGCACGAACCCGCATATTTTCACCTTGAACCCACCTGAGAATATTTAAAAACACGAGAAATGAAGATGATGATATTTTATAATTTGAAAATTGGAGGAAAATGAAAAATGGGGAAACTTTTCTTACCCAGATTAGAACGGACGGCGTCCATGTAAGTGTAGTTCCTCTTTCCGGCAACAGGGTCACCGGATCTGTAGCAAGCAGAGAGAAGAGTTGAAGTGTAGTAAGTGACGAAGGAGAACAAGAACATGACCGTCGGACCGGCGACCCAGCCGAGCTGAGCAGTGGCCCAAGCCAGAGAGAGGACGCCGGATCCGATGACGGCTGTAATTATGTGAGCACTGCCAGTCCATACCGTCCCTGGTTTTATTTTGCGGACAGATAAAGTTAATATACAGAAGTTAGCTACTTTTATATCCCTTGAAAACCAAATCAGAATATGGACGAAGCTTTTGAACTTTGGCGGAAAAAGAAGATAATGCTTACCAGTTCGCTTGAGGCGGCCATCGTCGTCGAAGCATTTAGAGCCAGCTTGTGGCGGGGCATCGGCAGTGATGTTAAAAGCTTGTGGGCTGTGGGGAAGGTGCGACTTGTCAGCCATCTTCGTCCGAGAAAGAGAGCAAATGAAAATTCGGAGGTGAAAACAAGTTTTGGATCTGTCGAGAGAAATTGTGGAGAATTAGACGAGAAACTTGGGTAAAGAGACGAGACTGTCTCTTAGGTTATGGTGTGCGGAGTAACGAGCATGTATAAAAAAAGTGTGAAACTGGACAAAGATGGTCAGATATGGCACAGCTTCCAAGAGTTTCCCTGTCCAAGCTTGAACGGCGAAGTGGACATCGAATAATGAAGGAGAGAGAGAGAGTGAGAAGAGGATTACAGGTTGTAGATGTGTAAGTTGGGATTGGGTAAAGTTGAGTCCCAATCAGACCACATGACTCGACATTAGATGTCATGCATGAAAACAAGATTTTACGTATTGTTTAGTCACAAACAACAACACGTAATCGTAGCATGAGTGTTACGTGGATATAATATGAATTTGTTGCTTCTATTAGTAACTAACGCCTATAGGACGCTGATTTGAGTAAATAATTCATTAAAATCTCTTCAATCTTTGTTTCAACGCTGGTCAAAAGCTGGGTCCATTTCTTAGAATCTCTTCAACAGTCGGAGCCAAACTCAATTTCAAACCAAACAAAACCCATTGAATTCCATGGCCCCTCTGGCTCTCAATATTCAATATTAATTAGACCATTATTTGACCGTTGACTCTGCTCGACTATCACTACAATCAAATCTACTATCTCATCAATCTATTCTATGCTTGCATAAAGCGTGCCAGTGTTTGGGTACAGCCATGAGGCCGGGGGGGAAGATTATGAAGTGAGCTTGGCGATCATCTCCTCCACCATTCTCAGCGTGCTTCCCTCCACTCTCTCTCCCCCCTCGTCTATTTCCCTCATCACCTGCTCCACCTGCCCCATCTCCCTCCTCCCTTCTCTCCGCCCTTCCCGAAGAAGAAGCAGCAGCTCTTTCGCCATTTGCTTCCCCCTCCTCGTTCCCTCCACGCTCAACTGCAGCACCCCTGCCATGCCTCCTTCTTCTAGTATCACCACTCTGTATTTCTCTCTGCAACTTTTGCAAATGCTTAGCAACATTTTCACCGCGTCCTCTTTGCACTGGGAAGACCCCTCTTCCATGGCGCCCACAAAAGCCTGAATCGAACCCTCTCTCTCTCCGATTTCTGAGAGGGCTGTTTCTGACCACGACGCTATGTCGCTCAGCAACGCCATTGATTTTTCAGCCAATTCAGATGCTTTCTCCGCCACCTGAATTTGAGAAATCAAACTGAAAACGACGCCCGAAGATACCATTGCGGGGATCGTTTCGCGACAAGTCGATAAGTTGTGGAGAATGACTATGGCGTCGAGCCGGGCTCTGTTGTTGTTGTTGTTGTCATTCGCTTGTTCTTCGTTCAGGAAGTTGATTAGGAGATCTATACACCCGGATGAAGATATTGAGCGTTTATTAGCAGAGCAAGACGACAGCGTCAGCAATGCCGCCATCGTTAACTCGATCAGCTCCTTTCTTTCGCATTGAAGAAGACTGACCAGAGGTTCCACGGCTCCGAATTCCACAATTCGGGTCTTGTTTCTGCAAAATTCCAAAAAAAAAAAAAAAAAGGCGCATTACTATCGGTAGCCTGTACATGGTTGCAGCAAAGAAAAAGTTGAGACCTTTCACTCCCGAATGCTAAACTGAGGAGAGCAAGGAGAGCGGCTTGAATGGCATCAAAATCAGGAGAACGAAGCATCGAAATGAGAGGCACCAAAAGGGTAGCGTGAATGTGAGTCAAATTGCGTCTCTGTTTTCTGGTAAAGTTGGCAATTTGATGAGCAGCCTGAATCTGGGTAAACGTTTCGCCATTGCAAAGATTTTGGAGAATCTGTAGTTGGTGCTCCATGAAAACAGAAAACAGAAAACAGAGAGAGAGGGAGCGAGAGAGATTGGTTGAAGAAGGAGAGGAGAGGAGAGAGAGGAAGAGGGTATTCATTGTTTGATTAAGAAGCAAGTTAGCAATGTGGATTCAGCTTTTGATTAGAAATAGAAAGAAATTAGGATTCCTCTCGTTCCATCTTTACCTTTCCTTTTCCATTTTATTTTGTAAAAATTTGGCAAGTAAATAAGGAAGGAGACTGCGAGGAGTTAATGTAATGAGCAAGCGTTGGATTGCGGCTGCATATTCTTTACGCCAATTCAATCCAACCCCATTCACTTTTTCATCATCGTCAACATCATCTCTGGAACTGTAATTATTTTCCTTCTATTTTTTCTTTTTTATCAAACAAATACATTTATTCAGTGGACGCCCACGGCTACTAAACGTCGACGGGGGAGACTTTACTTTGCCAAAACAAAACCCTAACCCCTCCTTCCGAGACAAGAAACCGCAGCCCCCATGGCGCCCTTGTTGCAATCCTCTCAGCCATGGGTGGAAAAATAGTATATTCTTTCTCTCTTCCTCCTTTTTTTCATTTCTCTTTCTCTCTGCTTATCCGTTTGCGAATCGCAGTCGACCTAGGCAAGTCAAAGATGTGGCGCACCAGGACGAGGTGGTCCGTGTTCTTACCAACACCCTCCAAACTACCAATGTACGACGTCTCACTTTCTTTCGTTAATCTCCTCATTTTACATGTTACTCTTCGGATCACGGCTCCTTTTGTTCTTCTCCCCATTTCGACGCTTTCTTTTTTGGCAGTGCCCGCACATGCTCTTTTATGGTCCTCCTGGTACCGGAAAAACCACCACCGCTCTTGCAATTTCCCATCAGCTTTTCGGGTTCTCATTTGCTTTTTTTTTTTGCCGTCTACATCATTCTCTTCTATTACATTACTCGTCCGTGTATTTTTTTTGCTACCTTTGATTCATTTTCGTTGAATATACAAACATTTTTTGGCCTAATTTGCAATCAAAATTCCGTTCCAAATGGGCAATTGCTCCTTGTCTGACAAAAAAATGCAATTTTACTGACTGTTTTCTCGTCTAAGCCACATTTTAAACATGGCCTAACCGAAGTACAACTCTCATGATATTGAATTGACTTTTTCTTTACTTTAACCACTTTTCACTACTTACTGACTTGAGTTCTAAACTCTTTCAGCTAGATCATTTTATTCAACTCATGTTATCATAAATTTGTATCTTAGCTTTGAAGGTTGCTTTTCTTTTCTTTTCTTTATGCTGCTAATAATTAAAATCTTGATAAAAACAGGAACACATGGCGTTTTCTTTTGGTTAATGGATGTATCTACAACTAATTTACTTTCTTCTTTCTAATTTAATGATTACTAATCTGCAGACCAGAACTTTACAAGTCTAGAGTGTTGGAACTGAATGCAAGTGATGATCGTGGGATAAACGTCGTTCGAACTAAAATCAAAAACTTTGCTGCAGTCGCTGTAGGTTCTACCCAGAATCAAGGGTATGTGCTTTCTCATAGGAACATGTTCATTGCAATACATTTTATGATGTCGTATCTTTTAAATTGAGTACGTATCTTAGGGGTTACCCTTGTCCGCCGTACAAGATAATTATCCTTGATGAGGCAGATTCAATGACTGAAGATGCTCAGGTACGTCCACTAAGTTATTCATGATATCTTGTTTTTAAATTACATTGTGGAAATTTCAATTACCATGCTAGGTCTTTCATTACACAGAATGCCTTGCGGCGAACGATGGAAACTTACTCTAAAGTTACAAGATTCTTTTTCATTTGTAATTACATCAGTAGGTGAGGCTTGATAATCCAGTTTTTCATTTGATTTCTTACATTTCTATATCATTTGGGCAGAACTCTTGTCTTTTTTACATGAACCACTTTGCATTTTATCTTAAACATTACCATAGATGGCGTGAAATAAAATTGCTGGTGTTGTTTTTTCTATATTGAGGCGCGAAACGTACATAAGAACAAGAGAGGTATAAAAAATGTTCAACTCGATAAACGATTAACAACCACAAAGCTTTGTCTTACCTCTCCTCCTGTGAAAAAATAGTGTTACAAACAAAGCACTTTCAACTCTCTACTTTAAATAAGAGGGGTATAAATAATCAACACTTTCAAAACTTTAGCTTACCTCTCCCCTGCGAAAAAGTAATGTTACGAAGAAAGCACTTTGAACCCTGTAAAAACAGTTCCACCTATTCCTCTTTAGCCTAATGCACCTAATCTTACAATAAGGCAGCCATCCGTTCGTAGGCATTCACCCCAAACCTCTCTATTCAAGGTCCTTGTATCTTTGATCTCGTGGGCTGATTGTGCATTTTCATGTGATTTATGTTGGTCTACCTATTCCTTTATTATATTTTAGTTTCTCATAAATAAACAACTTCTTTTTTATTTATTATGTAATAAAAAATGAAATTAAAAACATTTGTAAAAGAGAGTAAGCCAAGAAAAATTTTCTCACCCTGTCTTACGTTTCACTTTGATGATATATTTTTTTTTTCTCCTGTAGGATAATAGAGCCGCTGGCCTCCAGGTGTGCAAAATTTAGGTTTAAGCCACTTACAGAAGCAATCATGAGCAATCGTGTATTACACATTTGCAAAGAAGAAGGTCTAAATCTGGATGAAGAGGTTGTTTATTGCTTTAAATCTTAATTTCTTAATTCTTTTTACTAATCTGTGAAAAAAGTAACTATCTTCACATGCCAGATTTTTATGCTATCTTGCACTAATATTGCAGGCACTTTCAACCTTAAGTTCTATCTCACAAGGTGATCTTCGGAGGGCTATTACATTTTTGCAGGTCTGAGTCAGTTGGTAAATTCAAATATTTAATTAGATTGTGGAAGTTGAAACCTTTCCAATTCTCTTCCTCAATGTTCATCAAATGGCCGGTAGATCTAGTGCTCGGTCATATTTATTCATATCTATTCTTGAAATAAACAAATTATATTCCGATAGACATGGAGATTTGATCCTCTTACTCCACACTTGATAAACACAATAATGGATTGAAAAATAGATTTTTTTTTTTTTTTTTCCTTTTCCAGCTTCTTTCACCCACTTGAATTTTTTCTATTATTAGTGATGTCATCATTCTGTAGTGGAGCTTGAGCTATGTGGTATAATCATCTGCTTATCACATCTCTGTATTTTTGCATTGCAGTCAGCAGCACGCTTATTTGGATCATCGATCTCTTCCCAAAATCTTATCAATGTGTCTGGGGTAAGTTTAATGATCTTTGTTGCACCAGCTTGCATTAATTAAATGAAGACAACAGAGATTGAGGTTACCCTGCAATTTATTCTCAGGTTCTCCCACAAGAGGTTGTTGGGGCTCTTTTTACAGCCTGTAAAAGTGGCAACTTTGATTCAGCGAACAAAGAAGTCAATAATGCAATTGCAGATGGTTACCCAGCATCTCAGATGTTTTCTCAGGTTCTAGTCTTTCTAAATTTGTATATGCTGTTTTGTTGGTACCAAGGTAACTAGATGAATTTCTTTGCTTGATCTTTTCAGCTATTTGAGATGGTTGTTGAAGCAGATGATATTCAAGATGAGCAGAAGGCTAAAATATGCAAGAAATTGGCAGAAGCAGATAAGGTTAGTATTATTTATAAAAACTTCCTTAATTGCATAATCTGTCATGAAGTGTAAGTGTTACTACTCAATCGTAATACTTGTACCAGTTTGGGCTTTTAATCTAACTCAAAGCCGATCAAGCATTTTGTTGATTTCTTATCAGCCAAAAACACGGATTTTTATAAATTATTTGAGACGTTATGCATCTGGTTGTCCTAGAACTACCATCATATTTGTTGCAGAATGATAACGCGGTGACTTTTTGGTTGGGGCATGCAGTGTCTGGTTGATGGCGCAGATGAGTATTTGCAACTGCTGGACGTGGCAAGTACTGTGATGCAAACGCTCTCAGATATGCAACAGTAAATGTTGTCACAAGTGTAGAGGATTTTTGAGAGTTGATCTATTTGTAGCAAAATGTGTAAGACGTGGTAATTCAACCGATGAGAGCTGAATGTGTGGAACAGGTAAGCCATGCTTGGCTTGCGTATTTTATTTTGCATGAACATCTCCTTTTTCCTGCTTCCTAACTCAGCAGTATGGGTCAAAATGATGTAGTTTGATAATAGTTAGTTAAATAAGGTGGCTTGACTTTTCTGTAGAAAATACTAGGACAGGCGACATGTGATTGTGGTCTGTTCTTTCAGTTTCCGCCACTGAATCTGTGGCGTTGATTGTGTCGTAGCATTTCATTCGAGGACAAAAACATTAGGTTTGCATTATGAACTCAGTTTCAGTCAAGTTTCTGCAGACATCATCATCATCATATATCCAATGTTGGTAGCTGTGGCCACTCTATGAGCAAGTCTGTTCTTCATTCAAGCAAATGGGTCCTTCAATTTTGATTTCGTTAATCAAAAAACTACACTTTCGGGTCATCAATGAATATTGGTGAAAGAAAAAGCTTTATTGTGAATATTATTATGTATGACGTTCAAAGCCGGCAGCAATCAATTGTCAAATTGACAAACTAAACGTCAAGGCGGACCCACCGGCCTCTCGTCGCGCCTCCAATCTCGTCGATGAATCATGTATAAGAGACCCAGAGTTCAAGGGTGTGAAAGAGAAGACATCTACCAGAGCGTCCACTGAAATGGGGGCGGATGAATCATTCAAGCAAGCCGGCGCTGTTCCGTTCAAATGGGAGATCAAGCCTGGTGTACCCAAGCACCATCATCACCTCCCTTCATTATCCTCGCCCAAGCTCAAACCTCCTCCTGCGGGCTCCTACTCCCTCCGACTCCCGGAGCCTCCTCCTCGCTCCATTTTAGCTTCCCCTCGATCCCGGTCAGACCGCTTGCGCTTCGAGCACTCCACCCTCGTCCGTACAGAGATTATCTCTTCCGGTTGCTTCCCTTCCCCTTTACAGAAGCGGAGTGGAAGCAGCAAGAGGGCAGGTCCGAAAAACTACACCCATGTCTGAGGCAGGCTACTCAGTCGGACCTCGAGACGCTTCCGAGGTGGAAGTCGCCGACGCCATTCCGTCAGTCAGTGTCACTGTCGTCGTCTCCTTCCGTTCGCATGTCCCGCAGGTCATCTCCTCGACCCGGGGGGGATAGTGAATGGGCGGCATTTGGGCTTTTTTGATGCAGTTTTTTTTGTTGGAACTTTTTCTAGAAATACAAATGGCACCCAAAAGGTTTCTTTTGGCGGTGGTTTAAGATGTTGGGTTCTTTGTAATGCGACTGTCCCTCCCAAGATGATTTTAAAATAAAAACAAGTATTTCAATTTCTGACTCCTCGTACTTGGTTTGACGCAGGCACAACTCAGCGATCTTTGAATCAAATGAAATAAAATCCAGAAATAAAATACCATCTACGAAATCAAAGAAATATAGAAAGGGAGGTGGGCGACACAGATTATATAACTTGAATGGGTTCTCTGCTACATCCCTCCCCTCCAATACACCAATTTAGCAGTTCCAACAGCTGCTACTCGGAGGAAACTCTCCAGTAGCGGCTTTATCATCTCTTCTCCCGCTTTATTTACGGCATGGTGCTCAAGAAACCTCTTCCTTGTAATTACACTCACCTCGTAAACCAGGTCTTCGTTGCTATGATCCAGAACCGCCCATTTGACTCTCATCTCGCCTCCTCGACATCCAAAAATTTTCATTTTTGGAATTCCGAATTCGTCTCCGAGGTCCTACGATCAGTACCCAGATTCTTTTTCCAGTCCAGCCGCTCCATTGGCCGCCAAAAGGGTTTTAGACACCGCACTCCTCTCAAACAGCGGAAACTTAAACAGGAGCTAGACAAATTTCGTAAGAACGTGCTTGTTCTTGGTCCTGCGGCTCATAGAGATCTCGATAAAGTAGAAATTGGATCGGATAAAGCGCTAGACTTTTACTACTGGGTAGAAACATATTTTGGATTCCAGCACGACGAAATGACTTGCAGAGAGATGGCCTGTGTGTTGGCCAGAGCGAATAAATTGAGCTGTCTGTGGGATTTTCTGAAGGAAATGAGCAGAAGGGGAAATGGTGGACTGGTTACTACGCCGACTATAACATGTTTGATAAAAGTTCTAGGAGAAGAAGGATTGGTGGACGAAGCACTACTTGCATTTTATAGAATGAAGCAGTTTCACTGCAAACCTGATGTTTATGCTTATAACACAACCATTTTTGCCCTTTGCAGAGTTGGGTTTTTCAACAAGGCAAGGTTTCTGTTGGAGCAAATGGAATTGCCGGGATTTCGATGCCCGCCTGATACAATCACCTACACAATTTTGATAAGTTCTTACTGTAAGTACAGCTTGAAAACTGGGTGCAGAAAAGCCATCAGGAGAAGGATGTGGGAAGCTAATCATCTGTTCAGACTCATGATCTTTAAAGGTTTTACTCCTGATATTGTCACTTACAATGCTTTGATCGATGGTTGTTGCAAAACTTATCGAATCGAGAGGGCTTTGGAATTGTTGGAGGATATGAAGAGAAGGGGCTGCACTCCCAATCGGGTAACTTATAATTCTTTCATTAGATACTTCAGTGCAGTCAATGAAATCGACAAGGCAGTCAATATGCTACGGAATATGCAGAATATGAAGCATGGAATACCCACTTCCAGTTCATATACTCCAATCATCCATGCTCTTTGCGTGGTAGAAAGGGTCAGAGAGGCATGGGATTTGCTAGTCGAGTTGGTCGATGGAGGGTCGGTGCCTAGAGAACACACTTATCAACTTGTTCGTGACAATCTGAGGTCTACAAAAGAGGAGAGTTTATTGGAAGATGGAATGCACGGGAGAATAAAGGATGGAATAGAGAATAGGTTGAAGGGATTAGGCAAGATTAAGCCAATTTTGTGTCGAAAATAGAACATAGTACAATATTTTACATTTCATATTTATTTAGCCAATACACAGTCAATTTATTATGTAGACAAAAATACCTGTAATTTTGAGGTCAGCTTGTAAAAAGACGATACAATGGAGGCAGCCATTTTCAGGCAGTGGACTTGATAAATTGAACCCCAGTGTAAAACTAATTTATACAAATAAAGTGTACTTTTAAATTTAACCCAAGGGTAAAAACTAATTTATACAAATAAAATCCCTACAATTGACTCGGCTAACATCTACTTCAACTTTCAAAAGGCGTTAGAAAGAGAATTCTTTGATCAACCTAATCCAGAGGTAGTTCCTGTTACAGGCCTCTGGGAACTCCCAGGGCCATTAAACATGGCGTTTGGAGGAGCTGATGAGGGCTGTATGGCAGACAAGGGCAGCCTCGGCCCTAAACCAAACAATGGCTGGCGTGGCATGTATGACGTGTGGGGATGATGAACTGGTTGATTGTTTGCGTATCCTGAAACGCCTGGCTGTGACAGTGGAGCTGAGACAATCTGTTGCCTAATGTTTGTGGCACTACTGCTTGCCACGGAAGGACCGGCGTTTGGTGGAGTCATGGGTGAAATGGCACCACTAGGTCCGTACTGGACAGATAACATTCTTGTCCGCTCCCCAATAAACCTCTGCCTCGTCCTTTCTACTTGTTCACATTCCTTCATCAAAAAGGTTTCTATTTCCGCAAATTGCTTCAACTTCAACTCCAATCTCTTCAACTGTTAAATAAGTCATCACAGAAGAAAAAACTCTCAGTTTTTCTAATCATGAAACCCTTTTGTCTAAGGGAGAATTTGTTACTAGTTATCAATGGGAAGTAAGTGAAAGCTTAATCCACTCTGCTTGAGGAGATAAATGTCGTAAATAGTCAAAGATAGTTTTTGTCAATGCTTGAATTGACATCGACTTAGATTATATGTTTAGATGCATAACAGAAAATGAATGACATGCAAGGGATCTTTCTTAAAAGTTATTTTGATTACCACAAGGTTCAAATGTGTCGTGACTTTTATTGACAAGCAACAGATACCACTACAGGACCATGTTTAAAACTTCACACATAAAACATTAGGACGAAGGAACAACCATTTTCAAATAAAGATACAGAAAATGGATTATACCTGATGGTTTATAATATTGGCAGACAATCTCTGTATTTCTCTTTCTTCATGATCGGCAAATAATTTCGCCTTTGTTGCTGCAGCAGCAAGGCCTGCTGAAGCAGCAGCTTTCACCTTTTGTTCAGACAACGAAGTAAGCTCGAGCTCTACATCATTTTCACCTAAAGGTCATCCAAAAGTGTTTTGACAAGCCTCAATTCATTGTACTTAATGGAGATTCAGAGAGGCGACATCTTCTCATGCGTACCTTTTTGCTTAACTAAACTGGGAAAATCTCGGGTAGTACCACCTTCCTTGACATGGCCACTCTCTAAAGTCATCCTTCAAGAGTGGAAAATAAATCTCAATCAACTAACAGAGATGACAAAGTCACAATAAAAGTCAAACATAATGCAAGTGAGAATTTAGGATACGTGCCAGAATATTTTAATCTCGCATGAAATCATGGCCACGAATATTTACGACATTATCAAATCTATACATGACCTAGTTTTAGAATATACACTTAAATATAGCATCTACATTTTCTAAAAAGAAAGAATTTATAAACCATCGAGTAGTTATATTATAATGGAAGGACTGTTAACGATAAAAAAATGAGAGAAACCATTACGAATAGAATCAATCAATGGTATCTAGCTGGTTCATTGCAGATAAGTCAACTAGATTCTTCAACACAACTATATCAAAGCATAAATTTTCAAGATTTGCTAAAGAAGAAATCTAGAAAGTTATCTACGAAGTGAAAAGAAACAGAAACTAAGGGGTAAGAAACATAATGTGAAGGAATGTGGAGGTATAAACTTACTTATTGCTGTGCCCCGGAGCAGATGAATCATTATCTTCAGACAATGCTGCGAGAGAAGCATGAGCACATGCTGCAGCAACTCTTGGTCCAACTGCAGATGCCAGGAATGCAACCTGGGAGATTTTTCCAACAGAAACCTCAGTCAACGTCTCATTAAAGAAGAATGTGAAATTTCTAAGCCAAAAATCCTTATGTAAGTTATTAACTCAATATCAAAAGCAAATATAGATCTGGATGCCAGAGGCCTCTCCAATTGAATGGAAACCAGAAAACTTGGCATGTAATTGGCAATGCATGAGGCAGGATTGGGATGGGCCTTGTTTCTGAATATGCCTTTAAGCTACTTCTCCAAATATAAAATCATATAAGACAACAAAAGCAAAGAAGAACAACGCCTAATAATAAATTGAACATATAATAGGAACCTTAACACATACACAATGATAGGATTGTTTCAAGATAAACAACCAGCTTCAGAAATAGAAACAAAATGCTAAATGATTTTACTGGTTACTCAAGCATGCTTCCACATGTAAAAAGCTGGGAACAAATGCAACATGTGATTCGATCGAATAAGAATTTGTCAGTGATATGCATGCCCACAATTACGCACACATTCACAGATAATGATAGAAGAATTCCTCCCTTATTCAAGATCAAGAAATCAACCTTCAGATTTTCGAGAGTCTGACCTCCAGAAAATGAGATGAGCATAGAGAATGTAAAATGTTATTTTGACAAATAAGAATTTAATGATATTATAAGTTTCATATTCATTCAAATACAGAAGTATTTAAATGTGTTGATTGGTAATTTTAAGATTAGGAATTTCGTTTGAAAAACAATATGGAATTTATAATATCCTCTCATACTACTTTCAGCCATTCCTATCAAACATTCACAGAGTAACCAAACAAAAAAAAAAAATTTCCTGCAAATTTTATTGCACTAAATTGTATTCCATCAAATCTCATTTTCTTATTCATGTTAGATTCTACGTAATAATAAGCACCGGAATGAAATCATCTCTCTCACTAATAAGCATTCTCATATCGGAATATTATAATGACATTCAATGACTTAGGTAAGCCACATAAAGGAAAACAAGTATCATCTATCTGTCACATACCAAGGCCATGACTGGGTTACCAGAATTAGCAAAGGGGAGTCTGCTCTCAAAGTCAAGATCGCGATGACAATTTCCTAATAAATAGACATAATTTAGAAAAGAATGTCATGAGGTATCATTACTAATGTTCAAACAAAATCAACTTTAAGCTAAAAAGAAAACCTGCAACATCTCCATTTGTGTTTGAATGAGGCCTTTCACAAAAATCTCCACTTGATGAATTGTTTGAAAAGGAAGCACCTGGAACTTCAACATTTTCCAGAAGGCGGTCCTCAATTGGCAGACGTAGAAAATGAAGAATGCATTGTGCTTTAGACTTGGACCCAACATGCTCTGCTATTTCATTCCAATTCTCATTATATATTTCTATTGCTTCTAAAAGTAACAAGGTTTCTTGATCCGTCCAACTTTCACCATCTAGGTCACCGTAATCTTTTGTTAAATCAACAAGTGAAAAATCTATGCTTGAATGACCAGTGACATGTTTCCCCTCATGGAAGCAATCAGAACATAATAGGACATCCACCTGTCAATACTGGCTAATTAGGCAACAGACGGTATCATTGAATAGTTAATACAAATATTCAGACGTAATTATTTGGAAAATATTTGAAATGCATGCATTGCAGCAGAAGAAACGTTACATTGCTTGGTCTAAACCTCACTAGTAATGACTGCCACAAATTGTCACCTTATTGCTCCACTCATTAGGCATACAACTCATTGTTTTTTTCCAATGAGTAAAACCAACCATCATGATGCTCGATTTTGCCAACCATTTCTCGAAATGAGTTTCTGGACCTCGTCACTTGTGACTAGTTGCTTCCATATGGTATGTTAAAAACAATGGTAAAAAAGTGGCTAACCATTTCCTAACGTTCAACCGAAAAAAATCGTAAATAGCATTCCATGACTTAAAAAGATATCCTTAGAATTAAATTGAACAAGAGGTGAAAGATCATTCATTATTATTCAGTTACTCGGGGTTGAATTGAAAAGCTCTACTGAGAGTTCAATCCAACAAGAATAAACATTCTGGGAAAACAATAATTTTCTTCTTTTTTATCAGTTGCAACAGTTAGAGCCACAAAAAAGCTCTAACCAGCATTGAATTCACAAACAATTTGAAGTAAAAAAATAAGGCTACTCCACCAAAACATAAGATTTCTTGAAGCGTAATTTTTTTTATTCTTAATTTTAAGCTAACTATTTGAGGAAATTTACAGACTATATTTGAAGTTTGAAACATCACATATATAAGACTTGAGAAAAACAACTGCCAAAGCTCTGATTTAAAGAGACACCAAGCACAGAGGCATTGACAACAGTTTCTACGACAGTTTAGCTTACTGATCTCAACTTAGAAGTTTAATAAAATACCATCAAGATAACAGTCAAGTATCATATTTTCATGGAGCTGCCACATGGAGTTAACCGAACTGAAATTATACACTAGAAGCAAGCTATGTAAAAAACACTATCGTGTTTGTTTAATTTCAAAACACTTATTGTCTCTGCAGCTACAATTACTTTCTGCACAGGCGGTCAGTCTGATGAGCATAGGTCTATTAATGAACAAAATGTCTGAAAATACAGAGAATGATGCAGAGATAGACTTACATCCTTCTGCGACTGATAAGATATGATAGGAAGAGTCCGAGAGCAAGAATGACATTGATTTTCTGAAAGATGGTCTCGAATTTTGCTATCCAGATCGAAGATATCATCATTGTGGCATGATAATGATGAATATACATCAGCGACCTTAAGCCGACATTTAGGCTTGTCAAATTTGATTAAACTGTCAACTGATTTCAAAGCAGCTGATGGCACATGAATCTCACCATTTAGATCCTCCTTAAGGCAGGAATTACCATACTGAGGATCATGACTTGGTTCTCTAGCAGAATAGTTAATAATTCCCCAATTATCAAGAAACTTAAAAATTCGTGTTAAATCGTCATTAACAACACCAACATTCAATCTGTGGCAATCAGAAACTGTAAGTCTCGTGTCTGGATTCTCCATGTATTTCGCAACAATGTAATTTCTACATTCCATGTATTTCTCAGGAGTATGATCAGAAGATTTCCCTGAGAAAAAATGTGGGACCACTTGTCTTTCCAATCGATGTACCATGGCTGGAGAAAACCAATCTGTTCCCATAGCAATGGCAGAACAAAATACTAAGGTTAAATTCATTTCACTCAGTCAGAAATGTGTGCAAGCACATAGACCAAAATCTGCGTTCCAACTTACATAGAAGAAAGAAAAAAAGTCTGGGTACGTGTTTAAAAGACAGATATATCTAGTAAAAGGACCCAAGACCCGCACCAGATTCTAAAAAGGCAGAGCTATATGTTGTTAAAGAACTCAAGCTCCACATCAAACATCAAATAAGTTGGGAAGCAAACTGGTTTGAAAATCGCTTTAGACATAGAAATGAAACTTTATACATCAATAACTGAGCCTAACACAAATCTCATGAGTGGCAAGTAGATCTTTAGAAAGAAGTGCAAACGTAAACTAGCGTTGATAAACCTCTATGTTTCGGTCGATGTAAAAGGTAAAACCAACACTACCACAGTTTGTCACATCTTAGAAATCTAAAGCAGGTAAACGCACGCTGATCGAATACATATAAATGAAAATGTGTAGATGTGAGAAAGTGAAAGAGTGGAGAACACCTGACTGCATGGGAACGACATGAGCCCTGTTTCCAAACCGCTTAACCACACCCTCGCCTTCCATAATCGATGGTGGAGTCACCACGTAAGAAGAATTGGAGGACTCTGCTCTGTCCTGATCCAGCAAGGCTGGACTATCGGCGGGGACAGCAGATAGTGCCTGGAGCTGACCATAGGAGACGTTTTCCAAAACCCAAGAATTACGGGACTGTACCTTACTCTCTCCAAACTGATGGGCTCTCTCCAAAGCCACAATCTCCAGCACGGAGGAATGGGGCCGACTCACAGAGCGCCTGACAGCCAATGGGAACTCAGAAATGCGGACTCCATCATGGGATAATACCTCAGTCTCGTGAGAGTTGTTAGGCAAGAGTGTGGAGGCGGATTGGGGGTTAGGGTGAAGCAGAGGGTCGTCGGAGTCGTCAATGTTGTCAAGTTCGTCATTATCAGGAGCAGGTAGGTCATCATCATCGTCTTCGTCTTCGGGCTTGTTGTTGTTGTTATTGCTGTTGTTGTTGTTGTTAATGGCGTTCAAGGTGGCATGGTTGTTTCTGCGTGTGGATAGAGATTCGGCCTTCCGCTTCTTCCACTTGCCGCGAGAGCCTGAAAAAAGAAATCAGAAAGAGCAGCCCAAAAAGATAACAAGAATTAAAAGAAGGAAGATAGAAAAGTAAAGAAACAAGAAAGAGGGGGTTTGCCCTGTGGGGAGAAATTAGGTCATAGTATAGACTGTACCGGAAGGAAAGGAAGGAGAAGGTGGCATTGAGAGTAAAAGAGAGCGAGAAAGGTGTTTGATTGGCGCAAGCAAAATAGGAGGAGGGAAGGGGGGAAGAAGACAATGGCGGACTCCGACGCTCGGCTCTCTGCCAGTCCCCACCACCCGTCAAGCCTAAGAGGGCAGAGATTTGTAATTAAGAGGTTGAGGGAGGGCCATTTGCGTAATTATCGGGCTGTTAATATAAATACTCTTTTTCTGGAAAATTACCCTTCCACTGCATGACTCCAGTCCTTTTTCCCCTTCCCCTCCTCTTTCATCCCTCTCCCCCAGTCGCTACGCTCCTTTTCTTCTTCTTCTTCGTCGCTTTCCTGGTAACGTTAACCCTATTTCTTATGCGTTTAAAACGTATATGGTGTGTGTGATATTGTTGCAGATCTTTGAATACTATGGGAGAGCTTTATGGTTGCTACGCCATAGCCAGCGATCGGAGGTTAGGAGTTCACCTCCAGACTATCGCAGCTGACTTTCAGCGTATTTATAAGATGCACCATAAGCTCTTTATCGGCCTCTCTGGTCTTGCCATCGACTCACAAACACTGTATATTCATTTTTCTTTTTTTTTTTAGCACCGCTATATTTTCTCCTTTTTCTTTCGTCACAAACTCTATGAACTTCTAGAAGAGAGGGACATGAAGCCTGAGACGTTTGCCAGCTTGGTGTCAGCTCTACTCTATGAGAAAAGGTTACTCAACTATTTAAGTCTTTTCTGAAACCAAAAGTACATCTGGGTGACTTGCTCATCAAATAATTTTTGTTCGAAATTTGTGAACATCGTACCTTGAGTTTCATTCACTACCATTCTTTAGTGGCAAAAGGAATTGGATTGATTCCCGAAATGAAGATAAAACAGAAATAGCTAGAATCATTCGCTTATAAATTGTTCTAATTTCATCATACATGACAAGAGTTGCCATATGTTTCTCAATATTTAATCCTTCTAGATGCTTGTTTGGGATGCTCGGAGATTATTCCTTGTATGTCTATCTTTGCTACTGTCATTGACATTGCCTTTCGCTGGAAGAACGAACATGAGAATCTTTTCGTTGTTACTAGGAATTTTCCGTCTTAAACATTTTGATATCTTTCTTCATTAGGCTGTTTCATAGACTATAATATCCATCGTCATCCCTTGGAGTACAAATTGCTTGCCCTATATTTCTTTCTCCATTTTTTCTTTTCTTCTAACTTGTTGCAGAAAGTGTGGTTAAACTCAACACTATATAATCCATATAATCCAGTAGGTAAGTAATTTGTCCTTCCAACTCTTCTAATTCTTTTATCTTCCACATTTTTTGCTCTCTAGGTTTGGTCCTTATTTTTGTCAGCCTCTCATTGCTGGATTGAGTGATGAAGACAAACCATTCATCTGCACGATGGACTCAATTGGAGCCAAGTTAGTAATAATAATTTTCTTATATTCCAATTTTATAAATTTACGGGCTTGAAATAACTTGCTTTGTGGTAGCTGGAACTGCATGACAGTCTCTGTGTGGCGTTTGTGAATCAATGTTCAAGCCTGACATGGTATGTCATAATACTCTGCCTTCATCACCTTGGCACAGATAGGAAACCATTCGATGAAGATCTACCCAGACATATGGTGCAGGAACCAGAAGAACTCTTTGAGACTATTTCTCAAGCGCTTCTATCATCTCGTGTAAGCCTTTTTTTCTTATTGAAGGTCTTATGTTGGGGATTTCACATCTCAGTTTATAAACCAGTCTATAAACTTTTGTTTTTTTTTTTTTCCAATGAGTCATATACTTTCAAGTTTTTACTTTTATCATAAATTTATTTTATGTTGGTAATGAAGGGGAGGTTATTTGATCTTTTTGAACATCCTGCCTCAATCTTGGGCGAAATAGAATAATTATATTTTCTCATGATTTAATGCCAAGATTTCCGTTAATGCATGCTTGTTATTCTGCAGAACGCCCAGAAGAGAATTTTGAAGGGAAGGATGGAGTAAAGCCCAAATACGCGAAGACCCATATTTTGTATTTCCATAGAGAGTAGACCGATGGGGATGGAGTTTCGGTTATTTATGCTCAGGTATTGTGAATTTTAAGTAATAATTTTGGGCCTTAGAACGTGTGTTATTTCTTTATACTAGGGGAAAATTTATAAATAAAAAAGAAAAGATTGTGTAGATGTTAGATAGGTGGTCTGATTTTAGCTAATAAAAGAAGGGGCCGTGATATATGGCTCCCCATGCAAACCATGCCTACTCTCTCTCCGGATGGATCATCATCATCCCCACCTTCCAAACCTCCGCAGAGCATACAAATCCATCCTCAAGAAATGTCTTCTCAACTTCAAATCCTCCTCCAAGTCCAAGCTCCTCCGCCCTCCTGATGCTGCATCCGATCCCTCTCCACCATCTCTCCAGGTCTCTTTCTCTTTTCTCCTTTCTTTCTGCCCCCTTTTTGGATCATGATTTGATACGTCCTCTTTTTTCTCATTGTTTCCACCCTCAATCTTTCAGGACCCTCTTCCCAGTGATACACGGAGATCCAAGTCCTTGAATGGAGTCCGGAGCTTTGCATACTCCAATTCTGACCCCAAGGCCCCTTCAACTTTTCGCAAACATCCAAGTTTCCATCAAGGCTTTCCTCTTTCTAAAAATGCAAGCCAGAGGAATCAACCCAATCAACCGGCCTCTGTCTCGAGAAGCACGAGCCAGAAAAACGTCCAATCCATGTCTTCTCCCGCCAGCAGCGAGTGGAAAAGTGCCGATTCAACGTTCCTCTGGAAAAGCGCCTCGACTCCGATCAAATTCTCAAAATCCTCTGGAATAATTAAACCACCTCCTATTGAAAAGAAACTTGAATGCTCGCTTGAGGAGTTGTGCTTTGGAAGCATGAAGAAGATCATCATCACAAGAGACGTCCTCACGAGCAATGGGTTTGTAATCATCTTTCGTAACTTTTGCAGACCAGTCAATAGAATCCATTTATCAGCATCATAATGTAATTTCCCTGGCAGCCAAACAGTGCAGGAGGAGGAGCTGCTAACGATAAAAGTGAAGCCAGGATGGCGCAAAGGGACAAAGATCACATTTGAAGGAATGGGAAATGAGCGGCCAGGCAGTGAAGCGGCTGATATCATATTTGAAATTGCAGAAAAGAAGCATGCTTTGTTTAGAAGAGAAGGAGACGACTTGGAATTCGCAGTGAAAATTCCATTGGTAAAAGCTCTAACGGGCTGCACCATTTCAGTTCCTCTCTTGGGTGGAAATAAACTGAGCTTAACAATGAATGAGATCATATGGCCCGGTCACGAACATATCATTGTAGGCCAAGGCATGCCCACTTCTAAAGACCATGGAATCAGAGGAAACTTGAAGATCACATTTCTAGTTGAGTTTCCGATCAAGCTCTCAGACAAACAACGGTCTGATATCATTAATATCCTACAGGATTCCATTTGAGCAACTAAGTGCATTCTTTTCCTTTCTCTATGTATGGTTTGCTTTACTAGTTTCTCTGGTGCACTTGGAAACTACTCCAATCAGACCTTTATCTCTCTACATCCTTATCTGTGTAGTTGATGACAATGTAAATCCACGCAAATGTAATACTCTGTGCTGGGAAGTTATAAAAAATTTATCGCACCATTTGGAGATATCAAGCATGTTTCTCTATCTGATGAATAAGCAAACATCTTGAACATTGATGAAAAAATTCTGAAGCATCAAATGATATTGTACAATATCACTTATTTTCTTCTCATCCCCAGCCAGCGGCAATCCAATTAGAAGAAACCAAATCCATTTACATACAACAGAAACAGAGCATGAAAATACATGATCAAATATAACAAGATCAAGACCACCCGAAAAGAGCACGGATAACGCCCCATAAACTACCACCGACAAGAGCCTTGAGAATTCTCAACTTTCCAGAAGTGAATGGCGGGTACCTCATCGAAGCATCACCAGCGAATCCTCGATAGATGACTGCTTTCTTATGGCTAAAAGCATCGAAAGAAAATTTCCCATGGTATGCACCTATTCCACTATCTCCCACTCCTCCAAATGGTAGGCTGTGAACTGCAAGCTGAGCAATAAAAGCAGATCACAGTCAGTTTGCTACTATACTGAATAATCATCTCATTTTCACCACAAGTGATGCCCATGAGAGAGAAAAACGAAACCATGACAAGTGCCCTGATAGATGTTCAAGCAAACTAGACCGTGTTAGTCTCCCAAATATGACCTTTCAAGAAACTCCAGCATTTACCCAAAATTGAAAATGAACAAGTAATACTTATATATATGGTTTGGCAATTAATTTGATAGCTAGTTTCCGAAAATGGAGAAAGAATAATCACATGTATAGTTGTGTCGTTGACAACCAAACCTCCCGCTGAGACAGATGACACAAATTGCTCCTTGAGCTTCTTGTTGTTTGTGAATATGTACGCCGCAAGTGGCTTTGGACCAGAGTTTATTATATCCAAACTGTCTTCCACTTTGTCAACCTACCCCAAACAAAAATAAGAAATACTAGTATTGATTTCCGTCTAATCATGCCGAAAAATTCATAAATATTCTTCGTATTAAAGTGAAAATATGCCATGGGAAATTTTTAGTTCTCACCGTAAGAATGGGAAGCAACGGACCAAAAATTTCCTCAGTCATGATCAAAGAGTCTCGAGGGACGTCCAGCAAGATGGTAGGAGCAATCCTTCTGTTATAGATAATTTGAAATCTTTAAGGGCTTGACTAAAGTGATAAAGTAACAGAATAAAAAAAACCAAATACAGACTTACAAGTTGGATTTGTCTCTTTCACCTCCAAAGATAATCTTGTCCGAAACTTTCTCTTCATCCATGATCTTTGATAAGCGAGTAAAGTGATTGATGTTTACAATCCGGGATAAGTCCTTTGATTCCAACGGATTCTTCCCGTAGAACGTTTCTAATTCTTGCTTCAGAGATTCTATCTATAGACAAAAGGTGTCAGAGGAAAACTACACAGAGTCGAGAAATAGGTGGAGCGTTGCAAATAGTGGGAAAGCTTACCAACTTAGGAGCATAATCTTTTGTAGTTATGATGTAGTCTGGGGAGATACATGCTTGTCCATTATTACATCCCCACTTACCGGCAATTATTCGTCTAGTTGCGACCTAAAAGAAATGAACAATCCTGGCTTCATTATTATACAAAAACACCATTTGGGATCCAAAAGGCAGAAAAAAAAAAATTCTTTACCTTTAAACTAATGCCTGAATCAACAACAACAGGCGATTTTCCTCCCAGCTCCAAAAGTACTGGTGTAAGATGCTTCGCAGCAGCAGTCATTATGATGCGTCCCACTCTACCATTGCCTGCAAATTTAAGATGTTTATATGCTATTCATTAAAAAAAAAAAAAAAGCAGCAACCCTGATTGCTCTTTACTATCCTTGGTCTACAATTTTAATTGTAGATCTCTTCCCTTTATTTTAATACATTTCTTAGAAAATAGTTTTCTGGGGGAGATGTGTAAAGCCACATCAATAAGTTCTTAACTCATAAGGTCAACTTAACCCGATTCAAGAGGAGAAGAGATATGGTTTCAATAGACTCGCACAAAAGGTCTTGGCGACGTTGAATCAGATACCGCCTTCTAATATAGCCTTTTACTAATTTGCAACTTCCAAGATGTTTTTACGAGGAAAAATGGAAAATACATATGTTTATCTACTATGCACTTGTTATTTACTTTTGCCCTTATAATTTCCTCAGGGCACTTAACCTGTAACATTTAAAATTTTACAGTTTAGGCTTACTATTCACGCATTTAACCACTAAGACCTTATGCCAAGCTTTCTTAGAAGGACTCCAAAACTTCAAACAAAATTCTTGTTCTTCAGAATATCCAACAACACCAGCACTTCAATCACACAGAAGTAAACTTATATTAACTTTTCCAAATAACCAATCAAAATCTAATATTCATCACTCTTCCGTAAGCATAATGTCCGTAAGACACATAAGGATCTGTCATGAAAATTACATTTTTATGACAGAAATATAGGCTGATTAGTCATTTATAATTCTTAGATCAATGGATGATTGATAAGAACCTGTATAGCATATTTTGTCCCACTTCTGTTCCAACAAAGCTGAAGCTTCAGAAACAGCTCCTTGCACGACCTTTATAGAAGAGTTATCCAGATATTCACCTAATAGTTTTGCAAGTAAAGATGACGCTGCAGGCGAAACTTCTGATGGCTTCAAAACCACAGCATTACCCGCAGCAATAGCTCCAATTAATGGATCAAGTGACAACACTGACAGCGAGAAATATAAATTATACTCATTAATCAACATGAAACTCGAAAGATGCAAAAGAATATTTTTCTTGACAGATAAAAGAAGAAGATTCTCTCGAATTTAGAGATCTCAACATACAGAAAGGATAATTCCAGGCTGATATAATCAGGACAACACCAAGAGGCTCTGATACGATTTCAGCTGAAGAAGGAAATGTGGTAATTGATGTTTTAGCCTGCAATAAGACCATGATAAAGCAACAATTAATTGATGGATATCAAGACAAATGTGAAACATATTCTACTCTCTCAAAAGTTAATAAAAGAAAAAACCTTTTCAGGTATGACCCAGTGCTTGAGTTGGGCCAGCGCATTTCTACATGAATTCTTCAGCATAGCTACCTATAAAACAAAAACCACCTGAATATGGAAGGAATATGAAATGATAAAACAATGTATTACCGAGAAATTCCCATCTTTATATATTAGATGAAAAACAAGGACTTGGTTTTCCGCGGAAAGTTATGGTTTATAGATCATCTATCCTGCTGCCTAGTATGAAAAGAACATATATTCCAATCGTAAAACGGTCCACCAAGCCTTAATAAGAGCCTCTGCTCTTATTGAAGTAATCACATGTACCTATATTTACAACAGACAAGATTCTTTCTTTAGTTTGAAAAGGCGAAACAAGTAAAACCCACGACGAGTTACGAAGGAAAAGAAAAACATGTTTACGTAAAAAAAAAAAAAAGATAATTAGTACTGCTTCAGGTCGCGTATACAACGAGAAACGTAAGGAAATGAATCATCTTGTGATTGACAAAAAAGTATCAGGGTAGGGAGAAAGTTTATTTATTTGATAGGAGAAATATTGATGATGATAGCAAAGATGAAGATTACCAAGAAAAAACAAATGTATTTGTGATATTTCGAGCTTTACAAATCAGTTGAAAAAAAAAAAAAAAAAACAATCAGTTGTATTTCGAATGAGTAGAGAAGAGAGTAGCGACAGACGGAGCGCGACCGATGAGCAGAGTGGGAGAGAAAAGGGATAAGGAAAAGAAAAGTATAATTTATTTAGGATTGGAGAAAAGGAGGGAGAGGGGGGGGTGCCTCATAAACGAGAGATTCGACATCGGGCTTGGAAAGGTCGGAGCGAAGAGCATCGGCGATATCCTGCTCGCGGTCCTCGCAGAGTTTGAGGAGAGATTTCAACTGGGATATTCTCCATGGATAAGTCTTGGTCTTGCCGGAAGCGAAGGTGAGTCGGAGGTCGTTGAGCAAGGCGGAAGCGGCGTGGGCATCGAAGACACATTCGTCGGCCATGGCCGGCCAACAGGAGAGAGGAGGGGAGAGGGAGAAATGGGAAATGGAGTTGATGATTGTAGGTTAGAAAGAAGAGAGGAAGAGGAATCGTGGTTTAGGATGCAACCACCGAAGAAAACAAGGCGTAGGGAAGTCGCTCTCGGAGCTGTGAAGTCCATCCTGAAGCTGAGGAGTAAAATGGCAATCATTGTAATTAAATGATGTACTTTTGGGAAAAGGATTTATTTATTTATTATAGTTGTCCATGTCCATTGTCCATTGTCCATTGTCCATTCAAAGAAACTATGAATTATTGCGCTGTACTTGTACTATAGTCTATAGAGGGATGAGTATTGAGTTGGGTGGATTTAGGTAAATGGGTTGAGAGTAGATGCAACCCGTTTACCTAAGTGCCCTCTTTGGCCATTTTATTTATTTATTGTTTTTATACTCCATCGTGCAATGCAGATTGCAGCTTGTGTATCAACTAAGTAATTGAAACAAAGCCCATTCTCTCAGAGTCTTAAGACTTATAGAAGGAAGCAAAGGAATGGGTTTTTGTATCATCATCACCATTCAGGCCAGGCCCCAACAACAAATACGTAATTATTCATGTAAACGAGAGAAAAACAATAAGAGTAATAAATGAGGAGGAATCCGTTACAAATGGCGGGGACTTGTTTCTCCATGTCTCCCACTCCGCCACACCCTCCCCTGCCCTGCCCTGCCCTGCTCCTCCCATTTTATTATATATTCTGTTTCAGCCGCCGTCTTTAACTCCTCCCTCCCTATTCCCTGCCTCAACCACACCACCCCCCGCCGTCAATTTCAAATTCCCCCCTCCTCCGTCTCAGATCCCCTTTCTCCTCTTTCTTCTACACCTACTCTTCTGAGTTCCAATCTCCTCCTCCTTCACTCACCACTCCTCCTCTTTACTTTACTCTCCTCTCCCTTTGTTTTAGATCTGCTTCATTCCTCACCATGCTCTCTCCTCCCTTTTTTCCTTTCTCTCTCTACCCACTCCCACGCCCATCATGATCCCTCCTCCTCCTCCTCCGCTTTCTTCCTGCATTAGCCTCGGCTTTTGCTCTGGCCCTTTTCTGTGCTCCCCATTGCTATGGGCTGCGGAGGTTCCAAGGTCGACGACTTTCAATTGGTTACTCTTTGCAGAGAGCGCAAGGAGTTTATAAAGGCCGCTTCTCATCACCGCTACGCCCTAGCCGCTGCTCACATCTCCTATTTCCACTCTCTCAGACACGTCGGCGACGCCCTTCGCAAATTCGTCGACGAAGAGATCGTCATTTCTTCCTCACCTGCCTCTCCTATCCTCCCGTTACCCTCCGACGAAGGCAAGAGGAAGACGCCCAAACCACGCGCCAAAAACAAAAAGTCGTCGCCCTCCGCCTCCATTTCACATTCGCCTTCAATTTCCCCCCAAAATTCTCAGCAAGACCAGATCGACGGCTCTCACCTCCATTTCTCATCAGGGTCCGAGGCAGATTCCGACTTGGGTTCCTCGTCGAGTCACATTCACTTGGAGGATAGCCCAGAAGAACACAAGGGTCCTACTCCGCCTCCTTATTCTTCCTTTCACTCACCACCATTTTGGGGTCCTCCCATGACTAATGTGCACACCTACTACATGAGAAGGTCGCCGACGCCAGCAAAGACAATGGTGTATGATGCCCAGGAGAGATATTTTCCTCCCAATGCCCAGTGGACCGATTCGTCTTTTGGATATCAGGGGTATTCGCCTTATCAGAATGCTGGATTCTATGGGATGCCAATGGGTACGCATTCCAATGATTATCATCAATATAATCAGCAACCTAGTTCCCCTGCTCCTCCACCAGCTCCTCCTTCGCCTCCAAGTGTCTCCGCTTGGGATTATATAAATGTTTTTGATAGCTATGATTATGGTTATCCAGGTTATTACCCTAAGAGCAAGTATGGATACGGTTCAACAGTGAGTAGTCCTGATTCCAGTGAAGTGAGGAAAAGGGAGGGGATTCCTGATTTAGAAGATGAAACAGAGGAAGAAAAGTTGAAAGCGACTTATATGGAGAAGAAAGTAAATTTGGATACAAAGAACAAGTATAAGAATTCAGGTGAGGGGACATCAAAGGCTGTACCACCACAAAGCTATGGTGGAAACTCAAAGACCGTGCCATTGCAAACCAGTGATAGCTCAACGTCAGCCCAAAGAAAGGAAATACATAGCAGCCCGGATACCATTGAGTCGAGAAGTTCGGTAGATGAACTCGTGAGAAAGAAAGCTGTGAGTTTCGAGGTTGGAGAAGGATCAGCCCTTGATGTCGAATCCTCTAAACTGAGTAGTCTAACCACATTGACAGCCCGTGGTACAAGGAACCTACAGGAGGTTGTCAAGGAAATAAGAGATGAATTTGAGGTTGCCTCTAGCTATGGGAAAGAGGTGGCTCTATTGCTTGAGGCGGGGAAGCTGCCTTATCAATCTAAAACCACCATTCTTAAAGGTGCATAGAGGGCTATAATTCCCCACCAAGCTTGGTTAACTCCGTTAATTTTCTCTGTCTTATTTATTGTTGTTGAATTTCAGTAGCTTTAGCTTGTTGAAAATTTAATTGTTCTGCAGTTATTTTATCAAGGATCATGTACTTGATCGTGCCTTCGATGTTATACTCCCATCCGCCACCAGGGACTAGAATTCAGTTGGATACAAGGACGGTGAAGTTGGCAAAACAATACAGTACATCTACGGACTACGGGAACAACTTTGTTATGAAATCTGGAAATCTGTCTTTAACGTTAGAAAAACTCTATGCATGGGAAAAGAAATTGTATAAAGAAGTGAAGGTAGGTGTGCATATAAGCCTTGTTCGTTGTTAATGTGATACAATGATGATTCTTTTTGTTTATAAGATTTGGTAGAACAGTGATATATTAATCTCTAAATATATATTTTTTCTATGGTAAACGATTTTCTTTTTACTGAGTGGTCCAGCGCTATGCTCATTTTGGGGTTGGAGTTGCATGCTAGGCAAATTTGTATGTGTTCGTGTAGAAGAACGTGTGTCAGTACACTCTTGATAAAATAATTTGACTTTACTCGAATGTCATTGAAGAGTCCTGTTTGAATATTTGTGTGATTTTGACATTATATATATGGTGCATTTTCTGTTCTGATGTTTGTTGGTATAGTCACATGCATGTGGGTTGCATATGTGTTTGTCATTTTCTTTGTCAACTTTGCTGTAATTGATCGCATGCTCTAAATAAAACTGATGTCCTCAATGCTTCGGTTAAATAATTTGAACTGCAAAAGACCATCTACAGTAGAGTAAATGATGCTGGAATTGGGTCAGTTTATTGACGAGCCTTATACTTTTTCTGAAATTTATGCTAAAGCTTTGAATAAGTTGTTGCAAATATTTATCATCAACTGTCGGGTTCGTTGTTTTCTGATTGCAGTGTCCCAGTCAGATACAAATACTCTGATATTATCCTGCTTTCACAAGGTATTTATTACTTCATCTCTGTTTAAAATGCTTTTAGGATGAAGAGAAGCTACGTCTAATGTATGAAAAGAAGTGCAAGAGACTGAAAACCTTGGATGACCGAGGGGCAGACTCGAGTAAAATTGATGCTACTCAGACCACAATTAGAAAGCTGCTGACAAAAATTAATGTTTGTATCTCGGCAGTTGATGCTATATCTGGCCGCATACATAAATTGAGGGATGAAGAATTGCAACCCCAGCTCACAGAATTGATTCATGGGTAATAATACTATTCTTCTCTCATTCCTTGGCACTTTGAAATATGTTCATTTTGTCTGTGTTTATCTCCCTCTCCAACTGGGTTTCCTAAGCAGAAAGATGTGATTTGTCAATTGTCATTTCCACAGAATGACTCTCTTCAAAGTTGAAGGATCGTATTCACCACACCACTAATGGCAAAAAGACCATCTTGTTGTAGCTAAATTTTTTGTTGGATTTCCAAGCTATGCATTTTGTTTGGATCAAAATATGTTGTATATACTTCATCATCTGTTGTATTCTCTCACTCTCACCAGATAAAAATTTGTTGAGTTTCTTCCTAAGATATTTATAATTCTTCTTTTTTGGGCACAGTGGCAACATATTGTAGCATGGTTTGGAGATTTTATGGGGATGATAACCATTTTTGTGACGCAGATTGATAAAAATGTGGAAATCCATGTTCAAATGTCACCAGAAACAGTTTGAAGCAATCATGGACAGCAAGATTCGCTCTCTAAAAGCCAGAACTGCATTCAGGGGGGACTTGAGTATAAAAGCTACTTTAGAACTAGAACTTGAGCTTCGGAATTGGTACAAGTGTTTCAACAGTTGGATAAGGAGCCAAAAGTGTTATGTGGAAGCGTTGAATGAATGGCTGTTACGATGCATTAGCCATGAGCCAGAGGAAACCTCGGATGGTGTTGCCCCATTTTCCCCTGGTCGAATAGGAGCTCCACCCATATTTATAACATGCAATGACTGGTATCAAGCCATGGAAACAATTTCGGAAGAGAGGGTGGGAAAGGTAATGCGGGAGTTGGCATCGAACTTGGAACACTTATGGGAAAGGCAAGGGGAGGAGCAGCGGCAAAGGATAAAAGCGGAGTTCGTAAGCAAGGATTTTGAAAAGCTGCGAGCGGAGAGGGGAAGGATGAAAGAGGAGCAGGATAGGGTATCGGTGGATTCGAAGGGAGCTTCAGAGAGCGGAGTGTCGGCGTTGGATGATCTGAAAGTGGACTTGGATTCAATGAGGAAGAGACTGGAAGAGGAGAGAGAGAGGCATAAAGATGCGATGAGATTGGTGGATAGTGCAGCATCGAGTAGCATACAGGTAGGATTGGTGCCAATATTCGAGGCACTGGAGAAGTTTAGTAGCGAGGTATTGAAAGCACACGAGCAAGTTAGAATGGGGAATGCTAGTTGATACTACTTGGTGGTGTACAGCTTGTTTTCATTTATACATTCATTTTTGTTTTTTTTGTCTCGTCTGTCTCGATCAATTAGATTCACAATTTCTGATCTTATAATACAAATAATTTTGTAGAATTCTGACTTATTTGTATTTATTTTATTAATGAAAAATCATAAATTATTAAGTTAGTATATTTATTATTGTTCGCACGAAGAGAACTGAACCATGTTAGTTTAGTTGTAGAGGTACTGTAGCTACAGTATTCCACCCTCCCTTGGACTAAAATAAATATACTTTTTGGGACTGAGCCCAATCAGGCAAGGTTCCTCTGTCTGTTCTGTTAGCTCCTCTAACCCCTCTTTTATGCTCTCATTCATTGCTTGTTCGGGTCCAACGACGGATAAGGTTCTCTCTCCCTTTCTCAGCTACGACGCCTGCTTCTTCTCCTTCCTTCGGTTTTTCAGATTTCATTTTCATCTCCAATCCACATACACTGCTATTTCTCTCTTCTTCTGTTTCTTTCCTTTCCGAATCCAGCAGATCTTCACCTTTTTTTTTTTTTTTCCCTTTTCTTAATTGAGCTTCCCGCTATCCTTCTCCTTACTAATTCAATCTTTTTATGATTATTTTTCTTTGTATGTAGACGCTGCGGCTCCCGCTTGTCCTTGATATTACTTTATGGCTTCAGCTGTACTTAACTGCCCCAGTAATGTCAGCATTATCAAGGGATTAGATTCTCTTACTTACGTCGGTCTTAAACCCTTGCCAAATCCAAAGTTCAACTGCGTCCAACTCTCCGTCAAATCTCGTCCGACTCGTGCCTTTGTTGTTCGAGCAAGCGAGGCGGGCGATGGACAGCTGAAGAAGCTTGGACTAAGTGATGCGGAGTGTGAAGCTGCTGTTGCAGCTGGAAATGTGCCTGAAGCACCCCCAGTGCCGCCCAAACCAGCGGCACCTGCTGGAACTCCCGTCGTATCTTCACTTGTCAGCGCTAATCCTTCAACTATAATTTTTTCTTGTCATGCGAATGAAACCTGATATTTTTCTTTACTTAATAGAAGAAAAAATGCTTTTTATTTTATCATGTTAAATTTGCGGGGCATCGTCTTTAACTAATTCATTGGTGTAATTAAGATAGACCACGTGGTAACTACTACAAGATAGATAAGATATTGTCTCTGAAATTGTTCTTAGTAAAAGTTGCAGTTGAAATGGTTTATGGAGTTAAAGATCTGGAATGCCAAATTTTAGTAAATGAACTTGTCTTTTTAAGTGGTGTATGTTTCTGTTGCCATGAGTTGTTTAACATGGTGCAATTGTTTCAGCCTCTCAGCCGCCGTCCTCGTCGAAATCGAAAATCACCAGCATTGAGGTCTTCATTCCAGGAGACAAACATATCACCTTCCAATTTTGTCTATCCCCTTTTCATTCATGAAGGTTGGCCTCTGCATAGCGCCACTTTTGCGTCCTAATATATATTATCGTGCTGATGCTCGTTTGGTAGCATAATAGAGTTCAATACTCACAGGTGAGGAGGATACGCCAATTGGAGCTATGCCCGGATGTTATAGACTTGGGTGGAGACATGGACTAGTGGAAGAGGTGAATGAACTTGTTTCCGCTTTAGCTGGCAGCATCCATTATTAAAGTTTTGGTTTTGTCTCATATTCATATAATCAATTTTTTAAAGCTACAATTTTGTGTATTACCATCATTACACTGCCACATCTATAATGCTGTCTTCGCTATTTACATTATGGTGGAAAACCATTTGAGCAATGGATTATTGGGATCCTTTTCATTTCCGATATTATGCCGTAATAAAGATATAGGTTTAGGTCATCTTATCATTTGTTATCATTTTTTGACAAGTTCCTACCATTTTGTTTAAATACGCTGAGGTGACCTCTGTTCATGTTCCTTTTTTCACCTGTGAATACATTTTATCTGTTCATGAAAGATATGACAAAAGTTATTATTTGCGTCGTACACCTTATGCTTACAGTAAAAGGTAAATATGTACAGTCTTTTATGTGCCCTAATAAATTATAAAATAAGAAAAATTTGTTGCATGCAGAAAAATCAACGACAACTGTTGTAGGGATATATCATTTTATCAATTTGAGCTTTGTTGATTACAAATTCAAAATATATCTGACAGGTCGCCAAGGCCCGTGATGTTGGAGTTAATAGCATTGTGCTCTTCCCAAAAATTCCAGATGCTCTGAAGGTTCCTGCTGCATTCACTTTTATCTATTATAGTTGCATTAACATTGTAGGTTTTTGTCTCAGACTCCCACAGGGGATGAAGCATACAATGACAATGGCCTTGTTCCTCGATCAATTCGTCTGCTCAAAGACAAATTCCCTGATCTTGTAAGTCTACTACTTGTATTACTTAGATTTTTGAGTTTTCTGAAAAACATGGATTCAAATGTGGGCCTTCATCATATTGATTCATCTATGATATGACCAGGTGATTTACACTGACGTGGCATTAGATCCATATTCATCAGATGGTCACGATGGTATTGTTAGAGAAGATGGTATGTGTATTATCTTCTGATTACTCTACTGTTAATTTGTGGACCTTTAATGATTAAGATAAACGTAAGAGATGGGAAAAAAAATTTCACGATAATTTTTTTTCCTAAATAAAAATACATTTTCATGATAGATTTTTCCTGGCGTAGTATCATAAAAGGCAATAACTACACAGCAAACGAGTATTTTTGTCCTGAATATTTGTGCTTAAGCACTACAGTGTTTTGACTATACCATTGCCTGATAAAATGATATTGTCAGCATTGGTATAGATGATTTTTCTTGTATGCCTTTATGCCAGGATTCTCTAAATATAGAGCCACTTGGCGTTTTAATTCTATTCCTAGGTGTAGTCAATGTGACCGCTCTTGCCCCCTAGATGTATTAGCAGTGTTGTGTTGGAAACAGCACAAGGATGAGCAAATTTCTTTTGCTCCAGGAACTAGAAGATTAGGGTGGTTTTTTGAGCAATGTGAGTTTGCTTGTTCAAAAGGGAGCTTATGATTATTAGCTTGGTGTCTTTCTTTGTTTGTTTTCACTTCTTCCAATGTCCCTCCTTCAAAAACATATATTTTACATGGATTTATTGCTGGAACACCAAATGTCATTTACATGTTGTGCATGTTCCATCTATTTGCTATTTGCAATTGCTGTTCCTTCAACAGTTTTTTTAAGTCTAAGATGCCAAACAATTTGAATTGTTCTCATCTTTTTCTGATTCTCAAAACAGGAAGCAAATTATTAGTAATAACCAACCAAACAGAGAAAAAATTCTCTCCATGTTTCAGTGCTATGGCTAAATTTGGTGTTCTTGATTTATCTAAAACACTAAGACTATCTCACTAATTATTCCGTCAGTTACTGGATTTAATATTTGCCTTTCATCTCCTCTAGGAGTTATAATGAATGATGAGACAGTGCATCAATTATGTAAACAAGCTGTTTCCCAGGTAATTGTGTAGATAACTTTCTCATTCCTAATCTATATATTGGGACATTTCTCAGTAAATTGCGTAGTTTTACTTATCAAGTCTGGTGGTTCAGTTAATGAGAATTCTTATTGACTTTTGGTGTTATTTACTTTTCTTTTCTTCTTCGTCATAGGCCCGAGCAGGTGCTGATGTTGTTAGTCCGAGTGACATGATGGACGGTCGAGTTGGAGCAATTCGATCAGCTCTCGATGCTGAAGGCTTCCATGACGTCTCTATCATGTCCTATACGGCAAAGTAAATCTGATAACTTTTAGCTTTTTCTTTTCTTGCTAATTTAATAAGATTTTATTCATTTTATAAAATGTGTGACGTTTTTCAACGATCAGGTATGCAAGTTCATTTTATGGTCCGTTTCGAGAAGCTCTCGACTCAAATCCACGTTTTGGAGACAAAAAGACGTAATCTTTCCTGCATAAAATCCACACTGTGCTTGAATTTTGTGTTAAGTTTTCAATTCGTTTTCTCACCTATTTGACCTTTGAAATAAAAGTTATCAGATGAACCCAGCAAATTACAGGGAGGCTTTGATTGAGGTTCGAGAGGATGAAGCAGAAGGAGCAGATATCCTTTTGGTCAGCATTAACTTCTTCAGTTCTCGACATTATTTCTTGAATCTTGGCCTGGCGTAAGAGCTCATGTTATGTTTGCTTTCCTGCAGGTTAAACCTGGTCTCCCTTATTTGGATATCATTAAGCTTCTTAGGGATAGCTCTCCTCTGCCAATTGCAGCATATCAGGTACAGTAGGAAACTTTATTTCTTCCAGTCATCTCTAACACTTCTACTATCAAATTTTTTAATTCTTGCTAGCGAGCTTATATGTCAGTGCTTTCTTCCTATCAAAAACTCGGTATCCCTTAGTTTAAGCTTGTTGTGATTCAAGCAGTATAGTGACACTCCCACAATGGAGCTGGAAACACTCAATATTTTCATTGAAGTTCTTTGCATATATACTAACTCTTCTCGTGATTCCTTATTTGATTGACGACTAGCTTTTGATCTTGGTTCAAATATTTCCATCCCCGTTGTTTAGTATTTCCAATCTTTTGGTTTAGGTGTCGGGTGAATATTCAATGATAAAGGCAGGTTCTGTTCTGAAAATGATTGACGAAGAGAAGGTTATGATGGAGTCTCTTTTGTGTCTCCGACGTGCGGGTGCCGATGTCATCCTCACCTACTTTGCCCTGCAGGCTGCCAGATGTTTATGCGGGGAGAAGAGGTAGAACTGTTTTTCGAACAAGATTTTTGGTTAAGCACAATCCCTTAGATAAGAGAGTTGTTTCTTCTTTATGTTAATCTTGTAATTGAAATAATTTCGGGATGCTTAAGCTTGACGTAATTAGTTTCTAGTGCTAATGTTATAATAGAATAATAGTGAAGCTTCTTCTGAAATATTATTTCAAGTCATGTTGAAACGTTACATTGGGCGGGACCACTTTGAAATGGTTGAGACCCATCAAACGAGTTGCCACTTTCTCCACACTGTTCGCTGTGGGAGAGTAGATGGTGTTTCCTTCTCCGAAGAAATTCAACATTGGACTGTTGGGTTGCCAATTAAAAATAAGACCATGTATGAATCTGGACCCTTTCAAAAGCTGAAATGATATCTAATCGTTTTGTGTCGTCAGATTCAACGTGGATTGAAATTGATGGAATGTGATTATTACTTTCTGAGTTTGCGCAAGTAAAGATAATGTGACTGGTTAGCGAGGAGAATGCGCCATGGTTGAAGTTTTGATCACTTCTGAAGTACACCAAGGCACCAAGCCAATGTGTGTTAAAAAAGCTGGTGTGGGCATGGCGAAGGTGCGTGGTTGTGTTTTTAAACAAAGGAACTCTTTAGGTGGAACATAATCTAATCACTCACTTGCTCAGCTAAATGGCAACTTATGTAGCAACTTCGCATAAACCGCCTTGACCTGATACCAATTACCATGGAGTTCATAACTTCAGGCTCAATATCAAATTGGAAAAATTGACACTTGCATTCCGATGCGAAGAACCACGAGTGGGTAAGAAAATTTAATTGATTATGACTGTACACTAGCAAAACAATGGGCCTCTAATGAACAGTTGGATTCGTATCCTCCTCACCCCCTTTTTATCTTCCATTTTCTACACAACATTTACTTCCTTACTTGCAGACTCGGGGCTGGACACTTGTAACTTAACACGCGGCTCACTGGAGTTCCCAGAGGGCAGGAGTGTCAATTGTCTAAATGAATGTTGATCCAAATTTTGACTTGCTCAGTTTGATTTGGTGTAAGGCAATTGCTTTGCTCCCTCGTCCACAGCATCCCTCCATAGCCGGTATCGGATTCCCAACTTGTCATAAGAAACCGGCATGTTCCATATATTCTCCCCATTGATCATGCGGTCTTGTTGTCCAATCACAAGCCTTAGATCCTCATTTAAAACCTGTAGGAATCAACACATGAATTCCTAGGATGTCCAATGAATTCAATGTCGAATCAACCATACAAAGTATCATTACCTGTTCAGCGAAATGCCTCCAGAGATAATGCATGAAAGGAATGTGCTTGAGCAAAGGGGCGAAATCCAGTGACATTCTGTACAGAAGGCGCGTCTTGTTTCTAGAAGAAGGTAAGCAAACGTGAAGTTGGTGTAGGTGAGTAGCACATTGTTTGGTACTCTGCCCTTCAAGTTTTCCTGGCTTTGAGATTCCAATGGTGGATAGCACCATACAAGGGGGTCTAAACTCCATGTCTATTGGATATGGGTCCCAATATCCTTGGAGGCCAGATGCAGGTGTCATAAACTTCACCAACCTGAATATCAAATTGCATTAAAAAACTATACTTGCACTTGGTTTCGGACATTGGACTTAAAATCATCAACTAGTTGAGCGAACCTGGGCACACTCCATCCCTTGGCAAAGGTTGAAGTATGAGTGAAAGGAGCATGCGCAAGATCCAATAGATTATCCAGAAGTAATCCATGTTCCACCGGAAGCTCCATGATAAGCTATCGCATTCAATGAGTAAAAAACAACAGAAACCGGGTGAGCAGGTGACAAAACACAGACAAGAGCTACATTCACACCACTAATAAGACCTTTAACTTTTTCCTTTTCTTTTCAGCATACCTCAGCATGAACTTGAAAACCTGGAGGAGGTTGCAAAGAAGGAAGCTCGGCCGTTGGAGGGTCATTTCCTGGCCAAATCCAGATCATCCCTTCCTTTTCAAAACAAGGCAATGCCTTTATCTTCACATCAAGTAATCGTGTAGATGGCATTTTTTCACACTTTCCGTCTGTCGAATATTCCCACCCTGTAATTGAAACTTCAATTAATTTCTAGCGTTCAACTTTTCATGCTTGAATGGATTCATTGTGTTTTGTACTAACCATGATAGGGACACTGGATTCGACCCTCGTTTACTAGTACCGAGGTCAAGAGGGCACGCTCTGTGTGCACATGTGTTCTTCACACATCCAGGGTTTCCATCCTTTCCGCGGAAGATAACCCATGATTGTTCAAAGCAATCTATTGGAATCTGAAACAATTATGAGAAAATCTTAAATGGATTGTAAATCAGTAACATAAACTAGAATGCTTTTTGAAAATTTCCAACGAGATGATGGATTAACTTACCATGGTGTCAACCTTCAAGTCATTAGAAAATGCGACGGGATACCAGAAATTTTTCAAGCGTGGATGGTAAGGTTGAACGGGTCCCGACACGTTCAAACCTTTCCTTTGCAATCTCCCATTAAGAGTTTGGGCAGATTGAGAAGACCCACTAGAAGAAGGGGCGATGTCATCAGATTCTTTGGTTTTTTTGTCATCCAACAACTTATCATTTACCAAGTGTTTCCATGTAAGCGAGTTTATCCAATGCAGTGGCAACCCTGGCCTCGGATATGTGAACCTGTTTGTTACATTCAAGGGTGAGAGATGAAGATGAACTTGCATGTTTATAGTATTTCTTCGTATGAGTTACAGAAGTAATTTGCAGACCAATGTTTCATAGAATGAATTCCATAGAACACAATTCACAAACCTGTCTGTGAGCTTGTGCTAATTCATCTTGCAACTCGGCTAGATCTTTCTTCAAGGTACCAATGGACTTGTAATCGCGAGCAAGAGGATTTAGAACTTCAACGACCTGCAACCAGTTGTTCGAGGCTAAAGAGCGTCATATTTGCGGAAATAGACATCACAGGCGAAAATGTTGAAGCATGAAATAGAAAGAGGAAAGACCTTTTCATGGAGGAGCATGATAGTGAGAACATCCTGACGAGCCCGCCAATCACAGTAGTGAATGTCCAATCTAGCGACTTCTAGAGCTTGATTCACATCCAAAAACTTCCCTTTGGATTGTGGAAATTTGGACCTCGGATCCTCCACGTCGAAAAGCGTACTCCATCCAGCCTTCCTCTCTAAAGCTCCTTCTTCTCCATAAACGGCAAGCACCCCGATTCCTCCTTTAAGACCCTGAATTTCCACAATTTTAATACTACTGAAGCTAGATTCCAAGATACGAGGAATGCAAATGAAAATACAGGACAGCTGCTTGGGATAAAAAAATATCGAAAAAAATACAGAAAAGGAAAAGAAAAGCGGACCTTCTTAGGATAAAGCCTGGAGGATTTAGAGAAAGAAATGGGGAGGGAGAGAAGGGCAGCAGTAGCTACGGCAGTCATGGCGGGCGTTGGGAGCAGAGAGAGCGACGGGGGAGGGAGAAAGAAAGTAGTGAGAGAGATTGAAGGAGGGGATTTGTGGTGATAAGAGGGTGCGGCTGGCGTTGGGTGGGAGGAGATCTCACAAGGCCTGCCAATGAAAGACACGTGGACAAGCGTGGAGTCCCGACTCCCGAGGAGTAACCCACGCATTCTGCCACCTCGGATCGGGCTTCGAGAAAGGGCCCAAGAACCGAAGCCCATTTACAGGCCCGGACGTTAAAGCACGACCTTTGAAGTTGCTTATAAATGAAATGAAATGTACCCAATAATATTCTTTAAGCACAACCATGCTTCTTTTTCATACAAAATCTAGAGTGTGATTGAACTCAAGAATCATCATAACATCATACATGTACTGAACCCACAAAGGGTTAAGAAAGAATGTTATCAAGGAATATTGAAGCTAAATTTACGGACAATACTGTTAATATATGTGAGAGGATGAAATTCATCTCAAAAATAAACTCGAGAGGAAATATATTGGCACGTGAGAGTATTAAAATATGATTACTTTCTGTAAAGTTGCATTAACTTATTTGTAAACAACGTGCTCTCTATCGTTTGACTTGTGTTTGTCCCTAGAGATGTTAAATGCCAGCCCGCCCGCCGGCACCCCCCCCCACCCCCCCCCCCCCACCCCCCCCCCCCCCCACCCCCCCCCCCCCCCACCCCCCCCCCCCCACCCCCCCCCCCCCCACCCCCCCCCCCCCCACCCCCCCCCCCCCACCCCCCCCCCCCCACCCCCCCCCCCCCCCACCCCCCCCCCCCCCCCCCACCCCCCCCCCCCCACCCCCCCCCCCCCCACCCCCCCCCCCCCACCCCCCCCCCCCCACCCCCCCCCCCCCACCCCCCCCCCCCCCACCCCCCCCCCCCCACCCCCCCCCCCCCCCCCACCCCCCCCCCCCCACCCCCCCCCCCCCACCCCCCCCCCCCCCACCCCCCCCCCCCCCCCCCCCCCCACCCCCCCCCCCCCACCCCCCCCCCCCCCCCCCCCACCCCCCCCCCCCCCCCACCCCCCCCCCCCCACCCCCCCCCCCCCCCACCCCCCCCCCCCCCCCCACCCCCCCCCCCCCACCCCCCCCCCCCCCACCCCCCCCCCCCCACCCCCCCCCCCCCCACCCCCCCCCCCCCCCACCCCCCCCCCCCCCACCCCCCCCCCCCCCCACCCCCCCCCCCCCCCACCCCCCCCCCCCCCCCCCACCCCCCCCCCCCCACCCCCCCCCCCCCACCCCCCCCCCCCCACCCCCCCCCCCCCCACCCCCCCCCCCCCACCCCCCCCCCCCCCACCCCCCCCCCCCCACCCCCCCCCCCCCACCCCCCCCCCCCCACCCCCCCCCCCCCACCCCCCCCCCCCCCCCACCCCCCCCCCCCCCCCCACCCCCCCCCCCCCACCCCCCCCCCCCCCCCACCCCCCCCCCCCCACCCCCCCCCCCCCACCCCCCCCCCCCCCCCCCCCCCCACCCCCCCCCCCCCCCCCACCCCCCCCCCCCCCCCCCACCCCCCCCCCCCCCCCCACCCCCCCCCCCCCCCCACCCCCCCCCCCCCACCCCCCCCCCCCCCCACCCCCCCCCCCCCCCCCCCACCCCCCCCCCCCCCCACCCCCCCCCCCCCCCCCCCAGCCCGCCTCCCCGAGCTCAGCCCCACCCCCGCCAGACAGTCGACGAAGGGAGAAGAAACCGTCGCCGTTCTTCTGCGCAGAAGCTGCTGACCGGTGACGACTGATCAATTGCGTCTTAGCCTTCTCCGGTGAAGACAGTCGTCCTCCGTTCACAGATCGCTGAACATCAGAGTTTCCACTTGCTTTCTCCGGCTGTGAAGAAGAGATCGTCAGATCCGAACCTCCGTTACACTCCGTCGCCGCATGCCCAGCCGTCGTTCATCGTGTAGTTCGTCGTTCTTCACCCACAGACTCTGTGGCACAGAGAACGCATTGGCTTCTCAGTTCTCACTCTTCAGACATTTGAGAAATTGAATAAAATCACAGTTTCGGAAAGAGCTGTTGGCAGGGGAAGAATTGAATTGAAACACAGATTATCACCATACACGTGGACAAAGAAATTGATTGGCTACGAGAGCCAGAAGATAAGTCCAAAATCCAAATTGAATACACAAAATCAATTAAATTTTTTTAATAAAATATATTATAGTTCATCATATTTATGATAATTATAATTAATTTCTTTAAAAATGAAATCCTACCGTTGAACACAATGTAAGACAAAGGTTGGAAAATATTTCCGATCAGCAAAAAAATTATCACGAAATCACACTGGCATCGAACATTAGTTGACGAATATGCAAAATCATTCGGTAGAGCAGACAAATTTCTTTGCACGATATGTGAGAGTATTAAATGCTCATTATGACCATTCGGATCCATCGAACCCAAGTTTACCTATTTTTTTGGAGCACCTATTGAGGTAATATCGCTCTCCACAAGAGGGTGAGGACAACGATGAGCTCAATCAGTCACGAGTTATGTTATTTTTCACCTACGTTTTTAGTTTATTTTATGCATTGATGACATTTATTTTAAGTTTGGGTGATTATAGTTTGTCTTGTGACTTTGTTATATTTTGTGATATATTTTAGTTATGCAATCTAAAATCTTTATTTATGTAAACTTGGCTCGTTAAGCTCAGCTCGTTAGGCTCGTTGGGCCGGCTCGGCTCGGCTCGTTAGGCTCGTGGCTCGCGAGCCGGCTCGGGTTGGAAATTTTTTAGGATCGACTCGTTAGGCTCGGCTCGTTAGGCTCGGCAGGCTCGTTAGGCTCGACTCGTTTAGCTCGGCAGGCTCGGTGAGCCGGATCTTGCTCGGCTCGGCTCGGCTCGCTCGTTTAACATCTCTATTTGTCCCCTCTTCTAACCAAGTCCCGTCTCCATCTCAATCCTACCAACCAAAAACAGCCACGTTTTCTTCTTCTTCTCAATCACCGGTGGATGGCCAACCCCAGCCTCCTGGTCCATTTTAGAGGCAATGGTCCTGAACAAATGGAACCCACCAGAGGACAAACCGACGCACATGCCCGCCCCCCCCCCCCCCCCCCCCCCCCCCCCCTCCCTCTTAGACGTGGTGGAAGCTAGGCGACTCCATTTTTATGCACAGCCTGTGATTTTGAATTCTGACCAAATATTCATATTTTTATATGACATGCCTGTTTTCTTCGTTCAAACACTAGGGAGAGAGAGAGAGAGAGAGAGAGAGAGAGAGAGAAGCCTTCAATAATGGAGAAATGCCTTTACATTTAACATGCAAATTGCAGTGCAGCCCCTACCCACCCAAAAAAAAGAAAAAAGCTTTTACTTCACTTTCTCTCCTCCTTCCTGCCTTTGTAATTGGCATTGCCATCCTCTTCTTTGTCAGGCTCCTTATCCATCCTTTCCTCCCCTTCACTCCTTCGACCTGTACCACTCTTGTTTGGCCTCTTCTTCCACCATCTCATGAGTTGGAACAAGTGACCAATCCGCTTCCGCCACCTCAGCGACGCATGCGGTTTCCCATGCACTATCACTCCCCTGGTCTCCGTCTCCGATCCCTCCTTCCTCTGAGTATCGTGATTCCATGAAGTCTCCACCGAAACCTTTGAATCTTTGCTCTTCTCCCACGACCCTACCCCATTTCGTTCCAACTTTATCGTTATGAACCACTCTGCACTCAACAACCTTTCATCTGTTACTACCACGAATTCATGAAAACTTCTTTTATGCGAGTACAGTAATTGTAAGGATTGCCCGCTGAACTATTCTCGATAAAGTTATCTGCTGATGCAATGATTTATATGGAATCGAAAAATCAGACGAATCTCCAACTGGAATCATATACATCACCTTACGAACTTCAGTTGAGCTCAAATAAGTGAGTATCCTATGATTGATCATATACGAGACTAGAGAGAGAGCTCATTCATGGGTGATTCTAAAGATTCACTTTTTACAACTTCGATTAAGAAGTAGAAGAAGGGAGAGCAAGATCTGTTTTTGAAAATCTCTAAGCTAAATTTTATGCCCAAAGAGGAGGTTTCCATTCAAATGGAGACGGTGGTTAAGAAGTAGAAGAAGGTAAGTGAATAAAGCTAAAAAAAATTACCTTCATGGCAGGGGGAAGCTTGGTGATCGGAGTTTTCCGGGTTCGGTTGCCGGAACTGAAGGCGGCCGGTGAGGAAACGGAGGATGTTGGAGAGAGTAGCATTAGGCTTGGGAGGTTGAATAAAGTGAGGTTGTTTTGAAGCCAAGATCAAGAGACGGTCGTTCAAGCAGAAAGCACAAACACCGACGACCAATTGTTTGGGATGGAAATAGCAGTTGGAATGGCCTTCACTCGTCATCAAAGTAGACACAAATAGAAGCAGCGACTGGAAGTCCTTTATATTATGGATGGGCCAGAGGGTGGCGTTTGGATGGAGTGGAGCCATAGATAGCCATAGGGCGACCAAATTTGAGATGGAGAGGCCAACACGACAATTGGTTTGAAGGAATAAAGGTGGTTTTATGACTGTGTTTCTTTCCTGTTTGACCCCAGTATATGCACTCAAGATGTGTAAAAATACAAAGACAACTCTACTAGTGGTTGAACCCAAGTTCAAATCTTACAGCCAAACACGCTAAATTCATGGATTCTTTCTCATTGCCATTTCCTATTTCCATGTGTTGTGGGGGTGCCAAGGAGAAGTTTCTAGAGAGAGAAAATGTTACCCAAGAAAGGGCACTTTGAGAATCTGTTCTCCATGATTTACACGAATTTTTCTTATATATATACTGTTCTATGTTTAGACTTCTATCTAAAGTCATTGGAAAAGGCACATCATTATGCAACTTTAACATCAGAATTCAGACTTGCACTTGCAGAAGGTTGTCCTATTCAAAAGGTTGACAAGTTTTTATCTCAAAAACAGAACAAGTGAGAGCAAGATTTGTTCATGCTCATCATGTTCATAGCACTTTCAAATTATCACGACAAACTCATTCATTTTCATTCATCAAATGAGATCCTCTCATTTTATCAGCCAATACACCACGAGCAAGAGGGGTGAGAGTACAATTAAATCACTTTTAAAACATGCAAACCCACACTATTCGGATCAATTTTCCTATTTCCCTTTCAATCATCTTAACAATAAAATGTAACAAAATTTCAACAAAAAAAAAAAAGACCATGCATTCACACAAATTACACAACTCATCCCACCAAAACCCCCATGCACAACGATAGATTGAATAAACATCATGAATAATATAAGTTTGTAAGATCTTCAGAGAAAGCCTTTCTAATAACATCTCTTTTAATCTTGAGGGCTGCAGTAACCAGACCAGATTCAGGAGTCCATGGGTTATGGAGAAGTTTTGTCTTTGCCGGTATCTCAAACTTCTCCAGTCGAGCCTTTTTTGCTTCCTGTCGGAGAGAAACACAATCACAACAACGTGTCTCAAACAAATTCAATGATCTCACCTCAGTATGCTACAGATTATTTGAGAACAAAAACAGTTTGATAGATAAATATTAATAAAAATCATCCAAGTTTTTGACTTTCGTCTTTGAATCTTAATAGTGTTAGAGGGGCCTTATTATTCTTCTATCAAGCAAATAGGATGCTCGCCTCAGCATATCATAAACAGAATACAACTTGGTTCTATTGACATTGATAAAAAACATTGAAGTTTTTTTTTTTACTTTAATCACTGATCATTCTAGTGTTCACTGGCTCTTATGATTCTGCAATGATATTGCTGTTTTGTCAGTCAATAAGAAAGTAAATAAATACACGTCCAACGAAATTTCTTTTGTTTCACCAACGTGGAGCAGGCCAAGAAATCTTGCTTCTTGAAAAAACATTTTCCTATAATTATGAATATTAAGGGAGTTTCCGCACAAAAGCACCCGTTAAACTACGTGACAGAATTTAAATCAAGGAAGAAATGAAGAATACCTTTAAAAGGGATGCTTTCATTTCCTTCACCGTTTCATCTTTCTCACACAGCTCTGCAAAATCGCTGAAAACAATTCCCTGCCTTGAAGCCCAGTCTTCTACAGCATATTGAGAAGCCACCACAAGAGCTACACAGAAGCTATGGAAAGGATCGGCATGCAACATTATATTGTCAACATAGGAGCTCACACTAAGAACAGCTTCAACCTGAAGCAGAACATCAGTCATCAAGAGAAAAGCTCAAAAAAAAAAAAACATCCAATGACAAATAAATTATCTTCCATTCCTCCTTTCCCAGAAATACACTCTTATGTCGTGCTCACTTCAGAAAAATCACGAAACTAAATATTAGGATTGTCCGGAAGGTTTATTTTTCTCCAGATAGGCATATTTTTTACCGTCAAAGAGAGTCCTACTGGGGAAAAATGGCCAAGGAAGAGCCTCTCTCTATGTTTCGTTCTTTCAATTTTTCTGTATCTTTCTTGAGGGAGATACCCTTCTTTTAAAAAAAATTATTAGTATGATAAGTTCCTTTATTTATATTTATTTGGTACAAAAAGAAACACATTCCTACCTTTCCAAGAGAGACATACTCTCCATGCTGAAGTTTGACAATGTCCTTTTTTCGGTGAATGATCTCCAGGCAACCATCATCATGAAATTGCCCAATATCACCTGTATAAAACCACTTCATTCCTCTCTCATCAACCTTCGTGATGAAAAAAGGGCATTAGCAGCTATCTTGAAAAAAGAAATGCCTCTAAGGCGTCAAAGATTCTAAATTAAGATATCGGTTAAGAAATCTATTCAACTAACCTTGTATGATTCTTGCGTTTTCTCTTCATTTTTGAAATACCCAAGTGTAACATTTGGACCCCCAATTACTATTTCTCAACGTGGCAATGGCGAATCATTTATTAAATATCCACCTTCAGGCCAATCAATTAACTGGTAGAGAGAAATTTTGCACGTTAACATGACTATAAAAAGCCAACAAATCTCTAAAAATATAAACGGCTAATCATCACAAACTCCACCAGAACCATTGTTAAAAAGACCAGTGTTAGAAAATAACTGTTTGTGCTAGTTTGAGCCTTTACATCTTCTTCCAATCAAGTTCAAGTGCCTAACTGGTTGTTTCCAACATAAGCTGTGTGCTTCCAACTCTTGTCTATTCATTCTATTGGGCCAGGTCAATAATTTTAAAGATGCAGTAATATCTTAGTAGGACGTGTACAAACTTTGCCTCAGACTCTCAACTTATAGTCATAGCTTGGGAGGTTTTCCACCTATAATAAATATAAATTTTCAATAGATTCTAAACAGAATAATACACTCTTCCCGCAGATTTGATTATTAGTCAACATTTAATATTCAAAGAATGGTACAAATAAAGAATGCCCATGGAAACATAGAGAACAATGACTTTTGCGCTCCTTAACAAATGAGCAAGGAAGTGGAGCTCCAACACGACCAACAGTGATATCATCAAACTCGGAAAATGTTCCCCCAGCACAAGTCTCTGTGAGACCATAACCTTGTCCAATTGGAGCACTGGACATAGCCAAATATTAGAACAGTACAAGAAATAATTATATAGAAAATGGATAAAGATAACCATAATGTAATTGGTAATAGTAGATCCTATCAACAAGAGAATTTCCCTTAACCACATTCACGTCGATATAAATATTAAATATCAATTCTAAGTATTTTCACATGCATTTGAATAACACCACCCATGTAAAATTGAAGAAGCATTATATTGCCAAGTAGACTAGGCATACAGAGTTATGTTGCACGTATGCAAAAAGAAATATTTATAGACATATGTTAGAACAAAACTAACCCAAGACATATGTTGATAAATCTTTGGGTATCACCAGAAAGAGGAGCACCTCCAGACAGCAAAAAAATCAAATTCGACCTCCCAGAATTGCTCGGACCTTTCTAAACACCAGAAAAGTCCAAAGAAGCTTTTCAAGACCCCAAGCCCCAAACCAACTACCATTGATAGCAGACAATCTTCGAGCATATGCCAAATTAAACAATTTCTTTGGTAGTCCGCCTGTTGCATTTACCTAAATTTTTTAGGAAAATCGGTGTCACTAGAATAATTTCAGAACCGAAGACATAGAAGATGCAAAGATACTCTATTTTGTGTGCAATATCTCTGACCTTTTTAAGAAGCGTAGACAAAAGGAGAAATACGTTTTGAGAGAATCCTTGTCCTTAAAGATAACAGCATCAAACGTTTAAGAACCTCAGCTGCCAACTCAAGGATATGAGCCATATGCAGATATGCTAGATAAACATCCTTGCTTCCAAGACCAGGAACAATCGTCATGACAGCAGAGACTGTGGCGAGAACATTTGCACTGTGTCATCATTACACCCTGTTCACAATGGAAACAAAATTCAACAAAAAGTTACTAGCAATAAAAAGATAATTGCATGCAGAATAAAAAGAATAAGAGATTGGAAAAAAAATGAAATGAACAACTGCCTAGAAAATATAGCAAGTAGATAATGATTCAAGTTGTAGCTAAATTAAACAAGAGATGCATTAAGTTTTCAAGCCGGATCAACACACCCAGTACCCATACAACATGAAATTATGATGTTCCAAACAAAACAAAAGACAAAACAGAACGTCCCCACATGGAGAAAATCAGCAAATAAAGACAATATAATAGCCCATGGACTCATTCTCAAAAGCTCAAGAAGTGTGAATTTTCCAATCCTAGGATTCTGTTGAGAGAAGATAAGAGCTTATGCAACAACTCCCCACGGAAACAAGCAATGATGTCATAACTGTCATTTTGTAAACTAAGCTATACCTTAGGCAACCCAGTGCTCCCACTTGTATACATTATAACAGCAATATCAGCTGAAAGAGGAAAATTGGGCTCCACAGGGCTTGACTGACCAAGTTTAAGTACATCAGCAAATGAAGTGATCACCCAGCCCTTGCTTTCCTCAGCTGTTGGAGTACTGAAAGGAATCTCATCGTCCATGCATATTACACGTTTCACTGAATCAAGCTGTCCGCTGATATCTACAAGTTTCTTTAATTCTTTGTTACCACAAATTACAGATGTGACCTCAGTCTGTAGATGCAAATATTGAAGTCATAAGGAACATATGAACATTGAGTACTAGTTTATGACAGACAACCCAAGCATCCATATAGATACGTTATTCTTTAATTCATCTGTCAAAGAACAATTTACACATTTTTAAACCACCCATTGGATTCACTCATGTACGACGGGGAAAGGAGTCAAATAAGGAACTAAATGACCAAATCAGAAGTTGGGTCAATGAGCATCAGAGTTTGTTATGGGGAGGGAAGGGGATGGTTTTGAAGAGTGGTTTTTGGTGAGAAGAGTTTTAAGAAAAGAGTGTAGGCCCGATGAATGCCTAGCATTAGCTCTTGTTGTTTGTTTAAGTGAATTCAATAAAACTTTCTGTGAAATCTTGTCGTTCCTTATGATTTCTTTGCTGTTTTTTATTGTTTGTGCAGTGAATTAGAGACATACATCATTGCAAAAGTAGTCCGACACAAAAAGAGAAAACTGGAGAGAGAAAGTGGTTAATAGTGTGGAATCGGTAAGCATGGTTAATAAATTCACTCTGCAAGGGATCTCTGAAAAGACTGCCTGAAAAATGTAGTAATCACTACAGATTAATCAAACTACCAACGCATCCGGAAAGTTTCTTTTTTCCAAGTAACCTATTCATGTTGGATCAACCTGTTCGTTCCGTTTTGTTTGTTTTGAAGTGTATGCATGTAGTGTGAGCGTGTGTGTGTGTGAGAGTGAGAGTGAGAGAGAGAACCTCATTAAGAGAATGACACAAAGCCTCTTCCCCTAAAGATGCATAGATAGTCACAACAGTGATATTGCGCCTAAAACAACCCTGATAGATAAACCACATGAGCCATATCACGAAACAGTAAATAAATGTTTGGAAACTAAAGAAACTATGAAATTTTAAACTAATGTGACTAAAGTAGTACGAAAAAACATAAAGTAAGAACCTGTAATGCAATGAACCATTCTTCTCTGGTGTCAGCAAAGATAGCTGCTCGTTCTTGTGTTTTGTGCCCGAGTTGAGCTAAACCAGAAGAGAAGCTACACGCAGCTTCAAATGCTTGTCCATATGTTAGCCACTCGTATTCTCCCAAATGAAGCTTCTCAAAGGACTTTCCATCTTCAGTTACTTCAGTTTCCCTCCCAATCAATTTACGAGTTCCAAGTAATAGCCTGTCGTGATTCTAGTGGGCATGAATACTCGAAAAGTTGTGCAAGAGTTGAGATACCTTCCCAAGCTGTTTCTAAAGGGGAAGCTGACCTGCAATTCCGAATTGCATACCCAGCTTCATCACCAACATCAATAGGAAGACCCCTTTTCTTGGACTTCCGAAATAGAAGAGTAACTAAAAGTGGCATTAGGACACCGATGATATATGCACTCCTCCCAGAAAAGTTTATTAGGTCAAGAAGCTACAAACTTAAGACTCAGCTGTTGTTGGTAAGGTAAGCACTAATTTCCAGAAAAACAAAAAGAAGATTGTAAACTGATTGATGAGAGCTAGAGATTTCATTAATTACATCCTATGCGTACGAAAGAGCCACGTAAAACTGAACTCGCAGTTAAAAAATGCTTGAATTGAGAAAGGAAGTGTAAATTTGGGGCATTTGAGAAGCGATTCAAGTAATGGAGAAAAAGAAGCAAACTTGTAGATGAGTTAATAGAAAGCAGAAAGAGAAGTAAAAAAAGAGTAGTGATGTAACGCGATGAGAGAATTAGTACGGGGGGTAAGTGGGCGGAACGCGAGGACGGAGATTGAATTGTTCAGTCCTGAGCCGAGGAGTGTACTTGGAGAGAGAGAGAGAGAGAGAGAGAGAGAGAGAGGTCATGAGGAGGTCCAGTCCAGTCTTGGTATTCCCTGCAAAACAAACTAACACTCCTCAGACTCGGAACAAGGTTACATTATGCACTCCCACTGAGAGTGAGTCTCAGAGAGAGAGAGAGAGAGAGAGTTCCAAAAGCTAAACAAGTTTATTATATTCATATCATTTCCCCCCCTGATACAATCTAATCTATCACCTCCAAACATAACTTGAAACCCCAACACACGTCAATGATACAACCTCAGCGTTCTTTTTCTTTTCTTTTCTTTTTTTTTTTTTTAACTCTGTGGAGGTCTTCTTCCATTATTAGCGGTATTATTCTGTGAAGTTCCACCAGATGCACCCCCTGCAAACATCTCCATCATCGACCTCAAAGCACCAGATAGATCCTCCGGCATGTCCTCTCCCACATTAAGGCTTATGTTTCCACCTATTCTCATTCCAGATCCTTCATCCCCTCTTCCATTCTCATGCCTCTCTTCTCCTTCCCCACCGTGCCAAGCCTGTCCATTGTATGAATTTGCAGCATTGGCCGCCATATTCATAAACATGCTTGCAAATTCAGCCGGCAGGGCACCCGCATTGAATGGCATTGAAGTAAATGGAGTCCGTGTAGCACCATTCCTAGATCCACTTTCTGCTTGGTTATGGGATTCTTGATTACTGCTACTGGTTGAACCCTGCAATTGTCACAACAGTGGGACAAATTTAATACTCGTACAAACAGTGAAGAAATATGTACAAGGAGTATATCAACTTATGCCACTGGAATCTTTGTACTCGGAGGATGCTCAAACTCGACTACTGTGTTAAAAAGGAATACACATCTCCCTATACTTGAACAAGTGTTTTTTTAAAAATCGTTCATTTTCTACTAAACCAGGAGATAAATTAATTTCTTGCAGTTTCTGTCCGGTAGACCTTACAAGACCAAATTAAGCCGTGAAAAATAAAGGTGTTGTATGCCATTTTAATAGAGAAATGTGGGATTATTAAAGTTACATCATATAATACAAACATTCACAATTTTGTGCTGAATGTGGTGAAAAGCAGTGAATTCCTTCACTGACTAGCACAGTCCACATTGCTACAGCATGCGGGAAAACATCATAGAAAAAGAATTACTACGAAGAATGACCCTAGAAGGTTAAAAAGAATAAAAGGATGATAACACATCCTAAATTTATAAAGGTTGTTGATATTAGCTAGTGTTTTCTGTCATTTACTAAAACACAAGTAAATATCACCAGTTTTACAGTTTCTCCCTTAAACCCATTATTCATATTTTGAGTTGACCATAAAGGACAGATTACCTGATCCCGTTCTCTTTGTTGCTGCTCTTCCTTCAACCTTTGCTCAGCTACCTTTGATAGTTCACATCATCATAAGAAAAGAGCCATAATTACAGTAACGTTTATCATACAAGTACGAAGTTGATCATGCACAGTGTACTGACCCTAATATTTTCTTTGACTGCTTCATTGTGTGGATCCAATTGTAAGGCTACATAAGGGAAAAAAAAAAACCCAATTTGTTGTTTTTTTTAATCAGGAAAAAAATTCAGCGAAAAATGAAACTATGTACGAAATTGATGAGAGGGGATCTTCGCGTTATATTACAAACCACTTTAACACCTTGCAGTTCCGTTGTAACGAAGTCCTTCAAGACAACTTATAACTGGAAGCCATAATAGTTTTCTACTACACATCCCAACCTTAATATTTGACATTTGGAATTGTATTACTCAAGTCGAACAGAAAAATGATAAAAAACAAGGCTCATACGACTATAGGCATTGTCATCAAGTTGTACCAACCTTTCATAAAACCTTTGTCAATAGCATCACGGTAGTTCCCTTGACCATAATAAGCCAAGCCCAGACGACTATATGCCTTGCTATAATGTGGGTCAATATCAATGGATTTCAGGCAGTCTTTTATGGCTTGGGTAAATTTGTGAATCTGAGTGTAAGCAGCTGCCCTGCAACTGAGACTTGTAAATAGATGGAAATTTGAAGCTTTAAGGAAATATAAAATCTTTTAACTTAAATCCGCTAAACTTTGATGTAAAACATAGTTCACTAACAATAGAAGCAATAAAGAAATTATACTACAAAGCATATGATGACATTATGACATCGTCTTTTAAGGTTCAATTATTTTTAAAATTAACAACGCCATGAAACTAAGAACCCATAACAAAAGAGAATTCTGTTATTTATTTTAAATCTAAGCATAAAAAAATTGAGTAAAATCATATCAACATTCTATTTTCAATTCAAAATTGCACAATTTCTACATCTACCACAATCTAAATAAATCTCACCAGATACATCAATCCTGGACACTAGTTACATAATATATTAGCACATACAAGTTGAAGTGCACCTGTTACAGTGGTAAACAGAATTATTTTCACTCAGTGCAATGGCACAATCGTATAACTCAATCGCATCCAAGTATAACTTCGATTGCATGGCTTTGTTACCTACAATAACAAATAAGTATTCAACTGTTAATGCGATCTACAACAAATAAATAAGAAATTTTTAATCATATTCCTGAATTACAACTTGAACAACCCCACACGTGGAAAAAAATGTGAATATGTGACAACATATCTTTATTCTCTCATGGCTAGATTACAAACAAATGCCTGGTAATCATTTCCCCTTAAATTTATAAATATTATGCTTTAAGATGGAAAAGGACAATGTGAAGTGACAAACTAACAAATAACTAATACCATGTAAACTAATTTAACTATTAAGTACCAAGTGATTTTAATGATTCAGCAAGGTTGCTTTGATTTAATGAATGACATCCGGATTTTCCCATTTCCTGAGAAGCAAGAAGAAATTATGAGTGGACAGATACAGATGAATGTATAATTCCAATAAAAAGTAATAAAGACCATAGATTTCTCTATAAAACCGAATATCATTAAAAAAAATTGAACGAAAAATGATAGATTGGACAAAAACATAAGATTAGATTCAATAACTGGATCATAAAATTTTAAGCGCAACAAGAGGAATTTAATATTAAGATAATTACAACAAGCAATCTTGTTTAACATCATTGAAAAAGTATAGTGCAGTTTCGGTCAACTTCCACATAGTAACTTTAGACATTTTTAGCCTAGTAATTAATTTAGTTTAAAAGCTAAAAGCAAACTATAAGAATTAAGGCCTTTTATAATCATCATCCATTCGAAAGTAATGAGACAAAATGCTACATTATTGTTAAATATTTATCCTATGATTATGAATTTAAGTGAAATTCTGAAGTGATAATTATTATTTTTTTATTAGCATACGCATTGTTGATAGTGATCATAACAGACTGCCAATCATTGTGAACCAAAAGAAAGTAGAGGAGACAGAGGCAATAGCTGACGAAAAACAATATAATTTATGTTATTTCAAAAGTTTGTTGATCCAGCATTCATTGACTATATAACGCAAACACAGAGAAAAACAATTGTACAGTTAGGGCATCAGAAAAAAGGCGAGTTGCTTTCTCCAGTTGCACTGTGTCGTCGTTGCCATCTTGAGTTGACTGGAAAAAGTGAATTTTCTCAAGAGCAACCAAGAATTGACCAAGAAGCTCATCTCTAGACCCTCCTGCCAGAAAGATGGTTAGAAAGAAAATTACAAATTCATGCTAACCTATTTGAGAAGATGGAAATATACTTGTAAAAGAAATTTCTTTACCAAGCATGAAATTGTTAATTTAAAGTGGGCCATTATGATATGATTTTTCACTTTAATTACAGTAAGAAATTCGTAGTTTTATTGTAACATCTCGTAGAAATTTAAAGGAAACCAAGAAACAAGTTACTTAAAGATGAAACAAACTAAACAACTAACTAGCCTACCAATGGAAGGTGAGCCGTTCATCCACTCTTGCCCCTATTAGAAAAAAAATTTGTCAAAACTAAACACAACACCCTAAATCAAGTAATTAAAAATGAAAATTTCTCCCCCAAAACAATCAAGCTATCAAAATAATTAGAAATTTAAAAAATCAACAAGCTCACGACATTAGTTGTCATTCACATTGTGATTCCAAGGGAAAAAGAACGGGAGTATCATCTGAGATGTAACATAAGATGCGTGACATCTTATGAAGAAGAACAAAAAAAAATATTTCTCAACTTTGGTAAAAATAATCTATAGTGGTACAAAAGCAAAATGAAAAGAAGACAGAACAAAAAAATTTCGACATTGTAGGAAAAAAGAACAATAGAACATATTAAAAGTAATATTGCAAAGAGCGAGGATGAGTAGAACGTACAAAACAATTTATAATGGCCTTCCAATACATGAATTCATGACAACAATTTTAATCCCTTTTCCTTGCATCTTAAAAATTAACGTTAGATATAGCAGTGACTCAGTCGTAATGACCCAATAAAATTTTGTTTATTCATAAAATAATGTTATTATGTTCCTTTGCTTTCAAATGTTAAATCCTTTCACAATCTTGGTTGTAGTTCAAGGTTAATAAGGATTACATCAAAGAAGGGTTAGAAACTCCAAAAGTTTTCAAGGCTTACGAGAAATAAAGGAAAAGAGAGGCTCAACAATAAACGGCAAGGCATCTCTCTCACTACATACAAAAATAAAAAATGAAAGAAAATTGGATGAAAATGAGATATAGATGGCTCAAAAAGCATTAGAAGATTAAGAATAACCTTTGCTGACTCTGAAATATCAGTGCCAACAGCCTTGAAATTAACGGATGAAGAAGGGGCATTTACTGAAATGTCTGTATGATTAGAATGGGAGTCATTGTTGAGAGGCTCACTCGGGGCCAACGAACTGAACATATCAACCAACAAATCGGGGTTTGTTTGGTCATCAGAGTGAAAAGATTGAATGTTGAACACTTGCTGCAGACATTCCCTTGCCACCTCAAGGCCTTCGAGATCAACATCTGGACCTGGTTCAACTATTTAAGAGAAAAGAAGGAACGATCCTATTATTACGAACTGTAATGGAATTGATTTAGTGGAAATAAATAAATTAGAGAAGAGCGCAGAACTACAAGGCATATGAAGGTCAACAAGAAGAGATTGAGGAGGATATTGATGTGCAGATATTCAATTAGATTCATTCTTTAACAGAAGAGAGGCTCAAATATTAAAATCACAATCAAACGAGTCTAAAGTTAAAGATGAGAAAGAGAATTAGAAAGAAGACCGGAATGGAGGAAGTGGAGGAAAGCTTGAACAATTCGCCGGGAGAGGGGGGAATCAGTTGTGAACCGAGCCATCAACAGATAAGAGTGCGACCGCGGTTGATGTCGGGGATGAGCAACCACCTGAAGTTGAGGCTGACCTTATTCAATATTCCTTTCCTTTCCTCCCCGAGTCCCCGCCCCCAAGCCTAATCATGTGGGTAGTTGGTACACCAGACCCACATAATGCAAAACCCGACCCGATATTCGTCCACCCTTGCCCCACAGGCCCATCTCTAGTTTCGCCCATCAATTAGAAAGGGAATACCAGGATCCGAGTTTTTACCACATTTTGCTTTACCTTCTCTTAGAGATGTTAAACGAGCGAGTCGAGCCGAGCCGAGCCGAGAAAGTCCCGGCTCAGTTAGCCTGTCGAGCCAAACGAGCCGAGCCTAACGAGCTTGCCAAGCCTAACGAGCTGATCAAAAAAATTTCCAACCCGAGCCGGCTTGCGAGCCACGAGCCTAACAAGCCGAGCCGAGCCGGCCCAACGAGCGTAACGAGCCGAGCTTACAATTACATAAATAAAGATTTTTAATTGTATAACGAAAACATATCATAAAATATACTATAATCACCTAAATTTAAAATAAACATGTCCTCAAATTCAATGCCTAAAATAAACAAAAAAAAACGTAGGGGAAAAATAACATAACTCATGAGTCATGACTGGTCGGGCTCATCGTTGTCCCCACCCTCTTGTGGAGGGCGATATTGCCTCAATAGGTGCTCCGAAAAGATAGGTAAATTTGGGTTCGCTGGATCCAAATGGTCATAATGAGCATTTAATGCTCGCACATATCGTGCAAAGAAGTTTGTTTGCTCTACCAAATGATTTTGCATATGCGTCAACCAATATTCGATGCGTCTTTGCTGATCAGAAATATTTTCCAGCCTTTGTCTTATATCCTGTTCAAAGTTGGTTTGTTGAGCAGCCAGATTGGCAAACATTTGGCCTTGTTGGATTGTAAGATTTTCTAACATCTGTCCCACATCGTTCGTTGAGTAAGAGCGAGGTGGCACGACAGAAGATGAAGAGGCGCCTTGATCGGGAGGCATAGTTGATTGATTTTCATATCACTGTTTTCGACGAGTCTCGGCGCGCTCTCTTTTTTCCTCCGCTATGCTACATTGTGCATACGTCATAGTACCATCTTTGCGCCGGATACGAGGCAAGGACATTAGTGGTGGAGGAATTTCAGCATCAGTATCATGCTCAATGAATCCTAATCCATTTTCTCTAGCTTTGCCGTACGACCACTTAGGTATTCTTGAAATATTTGAAGAGACATAAAGCTTTGGCTGAATCCAAGCCTCGTCAGTTGAGCTCATAGGGACATTCTCTGCCGCGCATAGATGCGTGATAAGGATGGGGTGGATATGGCCAGCAGGGGTCGAACTTTTACGATATGCACTGATATTATTATGGATAATTCGCCCGACATTTATGGAGCGACCAGTGAGAATGCAATAGAGGAGTACTGCCTGGTCTTTGGTAACCTCGGAACTCTGGGACGTCGGCATCAAGTTTCCCCTGATAAACCTGCACCAAGCTTGAGCGTAGCAGTTGAGACAACTTAGTATCAAGTGTAATGGTTGAGCTCGGTTGACGATTGAGTAAACCCACTGTGAACCTCGGTGTCCCATCTCTTGTATGATCATCTCATAATCTGGTCCCTCCTCCATCATGGTATGATAATCATCTTCATATAAGTTCTCCAAACCAAACTTAGCATTAGAAAAGTTGATGATCTTGTTGCGAACTTCAACCGTACTATCTGAATTGGATACCCTCAAATTTGCGTAGAATTCACGAACTATACTTACGTTCGCATCACCACCTAACGCAGCAAGAGTCTCACATTTTCGTTACCTAAGCATGACTAAAATATCTCCATCATATCGATCTGGTTGAAATTGGATTTCTCATATAATAGGTTTATTTTTTGCCATAAAATCCATGAAATATTTCCTTGCCTCAGAGTTTACGAACGAGTGATCGATTTGAGAGCTTGAGCTTGAAGAACCTTTTAAAAGTTTTGGCAGCATAATTGTTTAACCTGTGACAGAACACAAATACAAATACTAAACACCCAAATTTGTGTACAATAACTTCCATCACACCCAGATAAACAACATATTTGTGTACAATAACTTCCAACACACAAAATATAAAGAGAATTATCAATTTTTTAAACTTAGAATTCTCATGGACATTTCATCGAACAAGTGGTGTGCACAATTATAAAACTTTGTTCATAATTACTTTTGTATCTCAAACCAACCTCAGCAATCCAAATCAATCCAAATTCCATAAACTAATACAAAGTAATCGAATAATATTCAGTTAAATTATCAAATTGTGGAAGAAATATAACCTGGTTGGATGGTGAACCTTATTGAGCTGGATTCGTGGAGGTTGAAATTGTGGTGCGAATTGCGATACTGCGATTGACGGGAGGGGAGGCGCTGCGAGCCTGCGAAGGAGATTAGTTGTTGGTAGGTTTCAGAGTTGAAGGGGTTAGTGGCGGGCGATTGATCGGGAGTCGGGACTCGGGGAAGTTGCTGACCTAGACCTGTAAAATCTTATTTAATTTTAACCAGATCGATAGCCGATCACTCGCCCCAAGTGGGGCGATTGATCGGCTCTCGCTCCGTTTTATTTTTTTAAACAGAACGATAGCCGATCAAACGCCCCACTTGGGGCGAGTGATCGGCTCTCGCTCTGTTAAATCAGAGCGACAACCTATCACTCGTCCCACGTGGGCGACTGATCAGCTATCACTCGGACATTTATTTAAAAAACACAAATATCTTTAAAAAATATAATCTTATTTATAAATTTATAAATTTATAAATTTGTACATTTGCAACTATACAAATTAAACACAACTAGGTTGGACGGTTGGAGTTGGCACCCATCTAATTGTCAATCAGGTGCAAAATGTCAAAAAAAAAAATTACAAAATGAAAAAATTACAAAAGGCTAATCTTCTTGAACGTCCAAATTTTGAAATTCTTCGAGTATTTCGTCCTCTCTTTGTTGGTTTCTCGTAACCGCGTCATTCCAATCTTTCATGCAAATAAGTGTCTCTCATGAGATCGGGTGCAAGTCGTCCTCGGCGATCATCGTACACACGTCCACCTATACTCAAAGCAGACTCCGATGCTACGGTTGAGACTGGAAGTGTTAGTAGATCACGTGCCATTATAGACAGAATAAGATATGTGGTAGAAAACATTTTCCATCAATTTAAAATATCGAAATTTTCTTCTCGAGAAAATTGATATCTAGTGTCAAAATAAATTTCTAGTTCATTTCGTATAGAACTAGAGTATGCATCAGTATCTAATTGATTCCAAATATCATGCATACCAAATTGTGAACCTACAATATTTCCACCACCACTACTTGAACTAGCAGCATGTGAAGAAACACGACTAACATTCGAATATTTAGATTAATAAGAAGAATATAAACTACTTGTAACATCCGGTTTTACGAGATTTTATTATTCCAATAAATAATGGCATTTTTGTTAATATGTCAAATTAAATCCGTTTTACGAACGAAAAGTTTTAATAGAACCTTAGCAATAAATCGGAATTTTGGAGAAATAAAAAAATTTGAAGAAACCAGATCGGAGGATCGATTAACGAAATCGGAGGAGGATTAAATAGAAAACTGACTAAAGGGCAAAACGGTAATTTGACAGGTTAAATTTAAAAAAAAAAAATCAAAAACCCTCTTTCTTCTCCCACGATTTTCATTTCTCCTCTAGAGAACCTCAACGGCGATTTTCTCTCTCTCGCGACTCCTCTCTTCCGGTGACCAACGCTCTTCCGGTCGACTTCCGTTCTTCACGTTTTCTTCTCCATTCACAACCCTAGGTAAGATTCTATAGTTTTCGAACGTTAGATTTCGGTTTTCACGAAGTTATACGGTTAGGGTTTCGTTAGGGTTTTGTCAAAAACTTGGATTTAGGTTTAAAATCGATAGGTTTACCGTGATTACGCCTCTAATGGATGTATTAGCGATTATTAGACGTAGTTAGTAGGTTTATTGATGAATATTGGAGTTTTTAGTTGTTGGATAACTTAGAAACTCCATTAATGTAGGTTTAGAAATTCACGAGCACGAATTGCTCTATAAAATGCCTCAACGAGTTAAATTAAAGTTTTAGGAAATTTCCTTTAGCTAGGAGTTAGTAGTTTTCGAAACTCAATGGTTTAGACTCGATTTTAAATGACGAATGTTGTGAATTGCCATAGGTGAACAACGCTCGTGGACGGAGCTGAAATCGCAACGGACGCGAGGTAAGTCTTCGTGCTTTGTTTGGCCGATCCGGCCTACACCTTGGATAAGCTTTGTTGATCGAGGTTTTTGGTGAATTCAGATGCTTCGGGGAGATAGGAGGGGTAGTTTAGGTTGATTGTGTATTAGAATGTTTTCCTAGGTTCTTTATGCATTGTCATATGTTTTTATTCGTATTGCACGATCCATGTTCATGCACAATGTTTTCGAAAAGCATAGAAAATGAATTTCCTCATATGTTTTCATGAAAAGAAACGCAAGATATGAAATGTACGTAATCCTGGTTACGTCGGGGTGCGGTTCAGACATCGCTGTCCTGAGAGGAGGAGCATGTTTTCCCCCTGCAGATGGAAAGGGCTATCTAACCTCGAGATGTGCCCTCTCTATCTAGTGAGTCACCCCCGGTGACACCTCCCGCTATGTAACTAAATAATGAAAAAGAAGTGCATGTTTTTACAAACCCCGCACGCATAGCATTCATCTTCATTTACGAGACTTGCTGAGCTCTTTAGCTCATAGTTTATTTTCCATGGTGTAGGTGACTTCGATACAGGTGAGGACGACGTTCCTCCCTCCGACGCATGAGCATGTTGATGGAGGATGGCCCGTGAGAGTGTGCTGGCGCAGTCGGTGCGTATTTTGACCAGTGGAGATGTAAGTAAGTGTTTTGGGGATTTCGATAGGTAAAAGAATAGGAAAATTGTATAGATGACTGATTTTAGGATGCTTGGTAACTGGATAGATAATGTATAGCATTTTGTTGCGTTTTTGATATTTTCAAACAGAAAGAAATCTTCGATTTTTAAACGGATCCACGCGGTTCATTTTTATTAAATTTTGTTACGTTTTAAATATGTTTTGAGTCGGTTTTTGGGTGATTGGTGGAGTGAGGATTGTATGTGGGTAGTAGTGTTGTTATGAAATGTATTTAGAGATAAATTGATGAAGATATAGAGTGGAAGTGTGAAGTGTGTGAGTATAGTTTACAAGGGATCGAAGGGAAAAAGGAGAAAGAAAATGGGAAGAGGAGCAGTTCTCTGAATTTCAAAATCCAGAGAGTCTGCCGATCGATCGCCAGGAAGAGTCTGCCGATCGATCGCCAGGAGGGGCGATCGATCGGCAGAAGAGAGGCGACTCTCTGGAAATTCCAGAAAGTCTGCCGATCGATCGGCTGTAAAAGGGGTGATCGATCGGCTGGTGATCGATCGCGAGGGGCGATCAATCGCCTGGTGCGATCGATCGCCCCTCTTATTTTTACACAGCTTATCGATCGGCTGTCTATGGGCCGATCAATCGGCCATGCAATTTGGGCCAGTTGCCCTTTTTGCCCTCGGTTCAATTGGCCGACTGCTTTTCCTTTATTTTAATGTGTTTTCTCTATTGGTTTTTAAGGTTTTTAAAACGATTTCCAACAATTTAGACTTTGACTAATGTTAGAAAAAAAAAATTTATACGGAAAATTAAGGGTAACGAACTAGGGTCGCTACACTACTAATTCCTTGAGTTATTTAATCTATAGAAAATAAAGAATGAGTTTGTAAATTATTAGAAATTTTATTAACAATTAGATATACTCCTTTTAACTTGTATCTATGGTCCATTATACATGCATAACAAAAAATATGAGGGATGTCGAGCCAATATTTTTTAAATTTTGTTTCTATTTTATTAAGTATATCTCTAAATTCATCTATATGTCGATACTGTGCAAAATTACCTGTTAAGTTTATAAAAATTGGAAGAAAAAAATGAGAAGTGAGATAATAAATTTTCGAACATTCATTTGTAGCCTTATAAAATGGTTTTAAAAAATCAAGAAATATATTAGCTGCGTCGCAACTAGATTTATCAAGATGAATACTTTGAGTTTTCTCACTGATAAAAGTACAAATAACTTGCCAATATGGCCTAGCATTTTCCAACATTAAATAAGTAGAATTCCACTTATTATCTACATCGGTTTTTAATTTTCGTGGTTTAAGTTAAGCAGTTTTACAAAAATCTCTATATTCTTGTTGTCTCGAATTAAATCCAATTATATAAGAAATTGCAGATCTAATTGATTCAATATGAGGTGAAATATATGTCATACCATCTTTAACGACTAAATTTAAAATATGACAAACATATCTCATATGAAAAAGAGAATCGTGAATAGTATGTAATTGAAAATAATTTTTAAAATGAGAAATAGCAGCATCGTTAGCACTGACATTATCAAGGGTTATGCTAAATATTCTATCTTTGATGAAATATTCTTGCAATATCGTAACAATATATTTATAAATTGTAATACCTATGTGCGGATATTCATAATTACGAAATCCTAAAATTCTTTTATTTAATTGCCAAAATCCATCTATAAAATGAGAAGTTACAACTATATATCCTATAGAATTACGTGCACTCCATAAATCGGACGTGATACAAATAGACATTGAATGAACATTTGAAAAAAATACAATTAGTTCATTTTTCATATCATTAAACATTTTAATGATATTATTTCTAGTAGTACTTCTAGGAACACGTTAAAAATTAAGAGTAACATATTCTTTCATAAAATTTTCAAATTCAACACTATCAATAAACGCTAGGGGCAATTCACATTGTGCTACAAGTTTTGCTATTCATTCTCTCATTTTATTTTGTGAATACATAAAAGTGCCACTACCATTAGTATTTAATAATCTTTGTGTAGGATCTCTAACTTGCTCGTTTAAATGACACTTTTGATAATGCCTATTTAGTGAGATAGTTGAACTACCAGAAACATATGCATAATTTTTAATACAATATTTACATTGAGCTCTAGATTATATTTTTCCACCCATTTTAATATATTTCATTATAAAATGTTTCCATACCTAAGAAGTTTTGTTTAGGTGATGAAGTGGAAGTGAATGCTTGTGCAGATGATTGTCCTATTGAAAATGCATGATTTATTTCCCTAATTTCTTAAATATCATCATCATAATCAACGTTATAATCACGTGGATTCGAAGTTAAAAAAAAATTCAAATAAAAAAATGATACCACAAAACCAGTTTCCAACAAGAGCTTTTATGTCTTGTATGTGATGGTGTGAATTGATCACTTATACCGTATACGAAACCCTACGAAAACAAATTAATGTATGTTAGTACAAGTGTATAACTATTAAATATAATTAAAAATTTTGTAAATATACGTAAAAAAAAATAAACTAAATTTTATCTTGTTGAAGGTTTGAAGCACGGAATGGATTGAGAGCAGAGTACAGAGAGCAGAGTACAAAAAAGCAATATAAGGAGTAGTAAATGAATTGAATTGAGAGAGATTGAGGTGAAAAAAAATGAAGGGAAGATGAAAATTTTATAGAAAAAATGGAGTGAAGGGGAGAGTCAGAGAGAGGCAGAAGTTCTTTCTAATGAGAGCAACGGCTACAGAATCTCAGCGACTCAGCCAGAGCATCGTTCTTGTTACCGTTGCATTGTTAATGTTACCGTTGGAATTGGCTCTGTTTTACCAATTAAAACTTGGGATCGACACTAGTGAGTTATGGTCGACACTTGAATTGCTTCTGTAATTCTGTTTTCATTTGTCACACTTTGGGGTCGACACTTGACGCTCTAAGTCGACTCTTGAATTACTTTTGTTTTTTTACAGGTCGACACTTTTATATTTCGGTCGACACTTGAATTGGCTCTGTTTTTAATTTTTATCCATTAAAACTTGGGGTCGACATTTGTAAGTTCTGGTCGACACTAGTGAGTTATGGTCGACACTAGTGAGTTCTGGTCGACACTCCCTTTGACATTATAAAAAAAAACAATTGCAGTCATTCAACACAAATAACATTTCATTTTAAACATTGTAAAAGTGTAACACCCGGCATTTTGCCATGTAATAGTTTTCCCGGGGTCATTTAACCGCGATTAATATTATATTAATACAATGTATGTTTTGGTTGTAATGATGGAAGGTTTAAGGGAAAACCAAACTAAGTGTGATCAAAACAAGTCAATTAGGTTAAAAACCAATGAAAGGGCAAATTAGGAAGAAATTAAGGTTGGTGGGAGAAAACAAATAGATGATTGACATGTGGCGGCTTGTTGAAGAAGTTAAGTTCTTTCTCCTACGTGAATGTTCATTCACTTCTCTGTTTCCCCTCATCTCTCTCGGCTTTCTCTCTTCCAAGCGATTGAAACAAAACTTCCACACTTTGTTTCTCCAGCGTTTCTCCGTTTTCTTCAGCAAAGGTGAGCGTCTTTTAATGCTAATAAATTTGGACAAGTTTAAGGTGAGTTTTTATCGAAGTTTAGGGTTTCGGTTTTCGGTGAAAACTCACTGTTTTTGGACAAAAACACGTTGGTGTGTTTTCTAAAGAGTTGAAATGTGTTTGCTGCATTTCCTACGAGATATTAGTTAGCATTTGTAGCGTGTTTAAACTCTGAACATTCATGCTACAGGTCCGAGCTTTCCAGAGACGTTCGAGCATACTACTTGGCTGCACACAGGTAAGTTCATGCCGTAGGTTGGCCCTTAAGGCCCTGCAACTTGGAGGTACTAGGAGTATCAGTCCTGTCGGTTCGTTTTGGGTAGAAAAGTTAGAATAAGTTCTGAGTTGTCTGGTTTTGTTTCACTCTCTATTGTGATATTCTTGTTGCCTGTTATTTTAGGTTCAAGCACCGTCCATGCATACCCGTTTTTCTGTAAAATCATGTAAACGTTTTATGTACACAGTTTTGAAGTTAAGTAAGATAAAACCTGTAATGAATGTATGGTTAAGTGTGGACGAGGACTGGCATCCTGTTCTTGTCCTTCTCTGGGACTTAAAAATTTATCCCCGCCAAGGATACCCTGTACCTTGTCCTTCCCTGGGACCCGGCAAAATTACTAACCAGTGTCATGTCCTGTTATGTTATGTATGTTTATGCGTCAGTTCCTCTATAAGCCTCACTTATACCACCATGTCCAGTGAAACGTAATGTAATGTAATGTTCATGTATTTGAAAATGTTCATGCATAGCATATGCACACTGCATTTCATGTTCTTACTGAGCTCTAGGCTCATAGATGAACTCCCTGTTGTAGGTACGGATACTCCAGAGGAGGACCTTGCTCCTCAAGCTGATGAGTAATGGATTGTGGTGGATCGAGCTCATTGGAAATGGTTGCTGCAGTCAGATAAATTCTGTGTAGAGGTTTAAGTCTTTAAAGTAAAGTTCATATTTGTAAACTCTTCTGGATGTTTGTGGTTTCTGTTTTAAAACTCTGTTGTAATCTTGTGTTTTGTTTGAAAGTTTTGTTGGAAATTTTGAAATGTATAAGTCCTGTTGTTGATGTATTTAAAACCTCCGTATTTGACAGATTGTATCCATATATTTTAAATCTTTTGAAAACATTTTGGAACTGCTTGAGTTCTCCCTTTTCAGGTCATGCATGGATAGCCTCGAATTTTAGAGCTATCCATGCAGTTTGTCTGCTCGAACTCCCGTCATTTGTAGAGTATGATTTCAAAACTTTGTTTTGAAATCGGGTTTGAGGGTCTGAAGCCCTCATGCCTCCTGTTTTGATGTTCCCTGCCTGTAAGTCTTTATGTTAAAATTTGCCAATGTTTTATCTCAAAAACTGCATCTTCCGATCACGTTCACTGCTGTTTTAAGTGTTTATCTACCGGTTGACGTCATCCATCTTCCGGTTGACGTCAGCATAAGTCTTCCGCCCAGTTTATAATTTTTGTCTTCCGGTTGACGTCAGCATAAGTCTTCCGCCCAGTTTATAATTTTGTCTTCCGGTTGACGTCATCTTTTCTTCCGATGACGTCATCCATTGTTTTACGTCATCGCCAGTTTACCTCTTCCGCCTACGTTAGTAAGTTTTATCTTCCGATGACGTCAGAACATCTTCCGGCTGACGTCACCACCTTCTGCCGGCTTCGTCTGTTGTCTGCCTCTTCCGATGACGTCATTTACCTCTTCCGATGACGTCATCCACTGATTTCTCCTCCGGTTCAGTTTAAAACTACATATTCCGCCAGTTATTCGCCTAAGTCTTCCGCCACTGTTTCCTGTTTCCATCTCCGCCAGTCTTATGCTATTTCTGTTCGATTATCCATTTATGAGACCTGTTTGTTTTCCATTCCAGAGAACTCTCTCTCCCCCTGTAAATGTTTTCGATTACCCACTGCAGTTCTCCCTCTCTGTTCACTGTTTCGACTGTTCTATTTGTTTAAAAAAAAAAAAATAGTCACTGTTATTTCCGTTATCTGTCCCGGAGTGATGGCTCCAATCCCGGACCCCGATCGGGTTTGGTTTTGGGTCGTCACAAAAAGTGACTCCAAAACAGATATAGATAAGTACAACTGTACGTCTGTACAAGAAAGAAAATAAGTAACTCAGTATTCAATCATTCAAATTTCAATAATTACAATTTACAAACAAACTATAATTTTCATAAAATAAGAGAAGCACAAACAAAAAAAATGTCACTCAGATGGAGAGTAACATGGATCGTCAAAAGAATCTACTGGAGGATCGACTGGAGGATCGGCTGGAGGGTCTACTCTGCCATCCCAATAATCTTGAAGATAATCAAGATGCTGGTGAACCTCATTGAATTCTTCATGGAGTTCAGCTTGTTGACTTAAATGATAATTAAGTCCAAATTTATTTTTGATGATGTGTTTGTATGGTTTATATTATAATTTGATTATGTTTACTGAATGAAAATAATGTATATGCAGTTGGGATTAATCTGTTGGAAATACCCTTGAAAATGGTATTTTAGTTTATTAATGAATTTGGTTGAGTGTTCTAGATTTATTAGTAAAACAGGGCTGTGAATGCACATTCAGTGGTCAAGTTGCCAAGAAGTCCACCGGTGATTTAAAATATTAAAAGAAAAGAAGTCCACCGGTGAATGAAAATAAAAGACGAAGTCCACCGCCCGCTAGACGACAAAAGCTGATGACTTCGAAGATTAAGTCATCCGATGGGCTTAAGGACCGCATCATCCGATGACTATTAACGCAGCTTCATCCGATGGCGTTTAACACTGAATCTACCGTTGGGAAAATGACAAAAGGCGAAGTCGTTTTAAAGATAAAGTCTACCGATAGGAAAACGACAAAAGGCGAAGCTTTTAATGACTACGTCCTCCGATCGCTAAACGACAAAACCGGAAGACTTCGAAGAAGACCTCTTCCGCCCACTAGACGACAAAACCAGAAGACTTCATATCTACATCTTTCGATAGCGGTTCAGTTGTTTAATGGTACATCTTCTAACAGCGGTTCATCTTCTAGAGCAGCATCCACCGTTTCGGCTCAAGCTTCACAAACATAACGAAGCCGGTTCAAGAATTATAAAGCAACGTCTTCCGCCAGATTTTAAATTATGCCGCGAAAGCTACAGTGTATCTTGCCCAGAAGCTTAAAGTCCAGTACATTAATGACGTCGGGCGACTTGCGCTTTCAGAAAGCAACGGCTACCTGCTTCTGTACGAAAGCTGCTCCAACGGTAACAAAGTTTCCATTATTGGATAAGGAGCATTGAAGTCAAGCCGATTCTAAAGACAGAGTATTTAAACCAGGGTTAGAGTACAAAGAAACAACTTTTGCAATCTGAATTCCTGAGCCCTAGCTAGCGAAATTATCATACTCTGTATTATCTTTCTACCCTCTCGATTTAACTTGAGATTCAATTATTGTGAGTGCGTAGTTTGAGCTTATATTTACACTCATTCAAAATCTGTAAAGGCTGTGGATTATCGCCCGCGAAGTATAATCCTGAATTGTAAAGGCAGTTGATCGGAGCCCGAAATTTCGATCTGGTTATTCTCGAGGAGAAGGTTAAGGATCTTCAAGGGGTGAACCTTGAAGCGTGGATGTAGGCAAGGTTTGGCCGAACCACGTAAAAATCTGGTGTTTATTTTTTTTTCTCTCTCTCTCTTACTGTTATTGAGTAATTGATTGTGTTTAGTAATTAAGAAAATTAAATAGGTCTAATTCACCCCCCTCTTAGGTAATCTCGATCCTACACAGCTGCCATCGCGTCCATCTGAGCTTCCATCTGATCAAAGCGATCAAGAATCAGGTTCTGAAAGGAGTCAAAAGCGGTGCCAATGCTGACTATACTTGCCTCCAAAGTGTTGACCTTTCCTCAAGGTGAGAGAAGCTTCCACTAGATGCATTGGAGGGGGGGTTCAGTAGTTTGTCTTTGCTCGTTACCACCCTCGTCAATTTCCATATGTGAGGGTACAGCCCCAGATGCACCAGCTTGTTCTCCTTTGAAAATCCACTCCCCAATCGCATTGAGTACTATCCTCATTCTTGCTAGAGAGGAAGTGGTGTAGATGTCAGTTTTCTTCAAAGGTAATCGAGTTTCTGACCTAGGAATTTGGACACTATTGACCTCAAAAATCTTCATTAGAAGAAGATTAAAGGGTAAGGACTTGGCGGAGTTGGTGAATACTTGCAGCATCCGTTTCAAAATGACGTACCCAACATTAAATGATTCTCCTCGAAAGATTTTATACAAAACATAGAGATCCATCCCACTAATATGATCTCTATGTCCATCTCTTGGTAAGAGATTGTATGTAATCATGTGGTGGATGAGTAGTGCACGTACATTTAAATCCTTAGCCTTCGGTTTCAACGGAAGGAATTGATTTGGATCCTTAACAATCATTTTCAAAAATTCAATTCCTTCACTAGTGCCCACAAAATCATGATCCTTAGCTGCCTCATAATAACATTCAGCCTTGTTGTTGAACTCACATTCTAAAATTGTATTTATTGAACGTAAGGATATCTCTATGTGTTTTCCATACACATAACTAATAATTTTGAGAGGCCTCAAAGAATGTTCTAAATTTGCGTAGAACATTCTCACTGGAGTTTCAATGTAAGGTCCATCAAAATCGAACAACTCATACAACCCCAGCGCCTTTAATGGCTGTTCTAAATTTAAGCTACATAAATAATAAAATTCCACTATTCTACTTAAAATCAGGGGTTTGAACTGGAAATCATCATCATATCGTTTCAATGCATCAGAATTCTTGAATAAAGGAGAAGACCATGTAGGTTGTTGGTCAATTTCAGCGGCTGGAGTAACATTCTTTGATCTCCTTTTGTGAATGGTGAGTTTGCTGCGAAATGATGAAGCCATTAGAGGTATAAGATGAAGAGAAGAGATGAATATCAGAAGAAAGTGGCGTAGACTTGGAATGGTCGAAAATAGCCGAGGACAGTCGAGTCTCTAGAAAGAAAGGTCGAGAGTTAGGATTTTCGGACGACACTCTGAATAAAAGAATTTTTTAAGTGTCGACCTGTTACATTAGAGGTCGACACTTGCTTTGAACGGGCCAGAGCCGATCGATCGCTGATAAATAGCTGATCAATCGGCCATGTCTCTGTGAGTCTGTTAATTGTTAATTGTTATTGTAATATTGTATCACAATCACAATAATCAAGTATACTTATTTCATTACAATTTAGTATTTACAAGCAGATCAATCGCATAATAGCCGATCAATCAGCTATGATTCACATTTTTTTTTAGTTTTCTATCCCAAAATTTTAACATACGGCCAGAGATAGAGCCGATCAATCAGCATCCAGCCATTTAGTTTCAACTTTCGATTTATCGCCTCTGGGCTCTGTCTCCTGTCGAGCATCGGAGAGGCGCCGGAGAGTGCCCTGACCTGGACATCAGAGTCGGGCTTGATCGAGACATCGAAGAGTCGGAGAGGGCTCAACGCTTGCCGATCAGGCCACAGGCCCCGAGCTGGGCTTGACGAGCCAGCTCGCGAGCAAACTCGTTGAGCCCGATCATTGACGAGCTCTCGAGCCAGGATGTCCGAGCTCGGCTTGATTCGCCTTTGTGACCCGAGCCAAACCCGCTACAGTAACGAGCCGAGCGGGCAGACTAGCGAGCCAGCCCACCTGTTTAACATCTCTACCTTGTCTTACACCATTTCTTTACTTCTATTTTGAACGGTTTACCATTCAATTGAGGGATTATAATGCGACAAAAATAATTAATAATTACCAGAGTTTTATTTCAAGGCTGCAAAGACCAACTCAGTTTCTTCACTGCCCACTCGTTTAGAAATCTGGTACACATACACGTCAAACTTCAGAAGACGATTTTAAAATATTTGTTAAATATGAACGCCCAATAATAAAGTCCAAACAAGAGAGCGAGCGAGCATGAACGCAGCAAGTTTGGTTAAGTTACTAAAATTGGGCAGCGACAACGTGACATTTAATAATCATATACCAAAAATAAGTCGATTAAATATAGCGTTTGTCCCTAAAAAGAGTGAGTTAAAGCTAAAGCAGGGGGGGCTTTAATTTTCCCTTCAAGTCTGTCCAGTCAGTCTTCTTTCAGCTAGAATTCAATTACGATAGACGTGAATGAAATAATGTCCATCTCTTTGTCTATGCCATCTGCAAGCCAATTCGAATCATAAATAGAGGGAAAACTCAGTCAGGAGAAAGAACAACCTGCCCAAGTGAAGGATTATTTTCAATTTGCGGGGAAAAATCACGTAATCACCCAAAAAGAAATGAAACTTAACAGTATGGATCCTAATAGATGTCAATGACTTCTGATATTGAAATGCTAGTGTCAGCTTTCTTCGCCTTCATCAGTTTGGCTGCAAGCACACGGTAGTGTCATTACGAGACTTTTTAACATTCTATTTGTCACTTGTGGGGATGAATGAGGAAGTTACAATTAAGAGTTGGCCAAAGTTGTTCATGGAAGTTAAAACTCAGCAAGAAACAAGATTCTACATGCTATATAAAATGATGGAAACATACTTTTGGGTATATTTTTGTTACGTACAAGATGTGCCTTCATCTTCACTCTACATCGATACTGTACATCTATCTATTGATTTTACAAACGGAAACAAAACTAATTCATGCAAGATCAGACAGAAAAAATGTTATCGAATTGATGAGTATTATAAAATCTTTTAAAACTAATTCAACTAAAAACTCTTATTACAACTATTCTACGACATGCTTGTAGCCATTGAATCCAGCAGAGCTCGCTAAACTTGTTCAAATTGCATGTAAGGACTTAAAATCATCATAATAAATGGTAAAGCAAAGATGCTAGCGTAGATTGTACATCTATTTCATGTTCCTAAACTTGTTTAGGCCTACATTTCATTGCTCTTTTTCACATCAAATACCAGTAACACATGAACCATATACAGGCAAAGCAAATTGAAAGTTAAATAGTTAATGTAAATTCAAAACTATCACCTTCACGAGCCATACTCCTCGGGTTATTTGGTAATCTCAGTTTCTCTTGAGTAGTACCGTGTCCATATTCATCAACAGGTTTCAACATATTACTAAGATTGGAATTTCCCTTCAAGACACTGAAACAAGTAATTCACAAGCTCATATTGAATATAAAAATAAAAAAATAACAGAAAGGAATATGAAGAAAAACTAATGTTACATGACAGACAGCAACAATCATAGTCTAACACGTATACATAAAGTAGTTAAAGTAAATATTTACAATAGTTTCTTACTTTTTGGCATAGCAACTACCAGGTATCTGTGTGAGCTTACTATATTTTAAAATAATGCTTCAATTCAGAAAGTGGAAATAGGCAATTAATAAACTGAAATTAAATAGGATTTTGTGTAAATTTTCGTGTCTTAAAACCATCTTAATGAAAAGTTATGTGGAATCACTCTCAAGAATGCCCAGACACATAGTTCTGATAAAGGAAAAAAAGAGTAACAAATAAACACAGAACAAAGCATTCCTCAAAGTATACATTGATTTTTTGAGATACCATTGATTCAAGTTACAACTTTAAAAACAACACGAGATATTAGCAAAAGAAAACAACTCACGAATGCTGCTGCAGCCGAGTCTTTGATCGGTCAGGAACTGACACCTCCAAGGAAGAAAAACAGTAGACTCCTTAATAGTCTCGTTTTCATCTCATTATGACCAAAAAAAGGTCTTTATATATTAGCCACAAGGGAGAATAGAAAAGAAACGAAGCCAAAAGGAAGTCTTAAATAGATACTTCACAAGAAAGAATAATAGCATAAAAAGAAAAGAATTTCGTCATTTGATGGTAGATTATGAGAAAAGAATATGAAATTAAACTTTCTAAACAGCATTTTCATTTTTTCAGCAGTATCGAAAAAGAGGTGTTTGTGCGAGACACAACTTAAAAAAAATAAAACAATGCAATTTAATATTTTAAAAGTTGCTAGGCATTGAATTGAGATATCTTTAACTGAAGCTAAAAGTCAATTTGACATTATAACTCGAGAAACACACTTATAGACACTCAACAAAAAGTCCACAAAGCAGGATGATAAAAATTATCTTACCCTTTCCTTGAGAGGACTATCAGTTATAGTTTCCCAGCTCTCATTTTCTAAGCACAACAATTCAACTTCGCCATTGTCAAACGTAATCTACCAGAAAAGTGAGAAGCATATAAAATTAGGAAAGGAAGCATTGCATTTTTTAATAAAATAAAACAGAAGGTTGTGTCATTTATTACTGTTTAGATGTTCAAGGGAAGATGATTTAGGAGACAATAATTTTCTCTTGTATCGGAAGAAAAGATGCGTTAAGTTCAGAGAATAATGAAGTAGATGAACATGTTAGAGCGATTGGAGGAACTTCCACAAGGAAAATTCTAGAAACAATTTACAAATTTTCCTTATTACAAGTGTTCTGTTTCACACTCCCGAGTCTCACCAAACTATGGCATGACATCCAAGATCCAGATCCACACGAGCTTGACATAAATTACAGCAGGAATAAATTCTTAAGCAAAGACAAGTAATTGAACACATCCTCAAACGAAGTACTAATATCCCAATTCCTATATATTTAACCTTAAACGTGTCAAACTTCACATGTAAGAGTGATAGATTGTACATGCAGCATTATTATGAAATACGAGCACTAGCATAACAGGATGAAATGGAACTGAAAAAAACGAAATTGAACCGTAACTCTCAATGAGAACAACTATATTATTTAAAGATAATTGATCATATAAAGAAATATTATAGACCTTATGGGTATTATTTTCGGAGTTATACGAGTCCACCGTGCAATAATTAAAACTGCAAAGAAGAAGAAAACTGTTAGATTTTAAGGAAAAACTAAGAAGAATGTAGTTCATTCAATCAAACTTCCTCACCTTTCATTAATAGGAGAAAACAATTTGATTCGTTGCCCAACTGGAGGCCTCTGTTCAACTTGGATTTCCTGCACCACCCAATATAATAATTCAAGAGAGGAGTTCAAAACAAGCAAAATAATTTCCTTTTCCAAAAAAGAGAAGGATAATCATTCAGAGGAAAGATTTTGTTACCTTAAAGGTGCAGGGGTGTTTGAGCTCAGCTTGTAAGTATTTAGAACATTCACTAGTTGTTACATTATATGCAATGAAGTTGTTTTCCTCGTACTCACCGTTTACATCCATTTTATGTGCTAGATTATGTGATTCGACAAGGGAAGAAGATGTAGTAGCAGAATCACAAGATGAAAGCTGTTCTTTTTCCAATCTCGGTTCTAATTTTTTTGATGGACGATTTTGATAACTGATACAATGTTCATGAGCATCTGTTGATCCAAGGCCACTTTGAGAAAAAGCCCGTTTTTGCCCACGTCCACACCCGACAATCATATTCTGCTTCACAGATTTTCTAACTTCTATCCCCATGGCATTTAAGGATTCAACTTCCTGGCAAAATTCAAGATGCAATGCATAATGATTAACTTTTCATGAAATTTTCGGCTCTTGGTTGGAGGCATGCTATACTAGGCTTAAATTGAAGAAACAAGAAAATTTTCAAAACAGAAATTAACGAGCGGCTGGTACATGAAAATAATCAAAAAAAGGTTTTCAGAACATACTAGTGATATACGAGAATGAAACATTCCAATGATTCTTTTAATAAAGGATTCATGAAAATTGGACTGATCATGACACCTCGAATTAGCCTGCCAAAGATAATAAAGACATTATGTACTGGACGTGGAATTGAGACTTACCATTTCTATAAGAGGGTGAGCAGAAATTTGGAAAATCTTACTTTATACAATGATGATGGTAGTAAAATCTGCCCAAGGGCACGAGAGGAGGAAACATAAGAACTCAAGGCAGTTACAAAGGACAAACCAACGTCTGCTAGAATGTGTAGGTTCTGTATAATATCACTTTTTCTATAAACGTGATATGATTAAGGAAAGACCATGAAGAAAAGATGCAATAACGGAATTCCTTACAGAAGTTTTTTGGAAATCCACCACATCCTCAGCCATTTTAATGGCACGAAAAATACTACACAAATATAATGCAGAATCGGTAAAAACATCCAATTTTTCACCCGCTGTGCCTTTGTTGACCAAGATCTGCAGTACGAAGAAAAGCGGACTGCAAAGAAAATATAATACAAGCCAAAAAAGTATTTAATAGTTATATGTTACATCCATCACTTGATCCCAGAATCCTTTATGTGACAATAACATTTACCTGAAAAACCTAGCAAATAATTCTTCATCTTGACAACCTATTGAAGGAAACCCCACGTCATGAGCTAGAAGATAGATCAAATACACCACTATATATGCAGGATAAGAAGTGAATGATCCTCCTTGCACCGCAGATGATTGGTCGATCGGTGCTTTCCTACTGTGATCTTTGATAAACTCTGCCATATATTTGATTGACTACAATGAAAGCATAAGCTAATAATATTTAATTAAACATTACAAAAAAGATATTTTTGAATGGTATTCCAACTTAATACTCGTAAACATTACATACATCATTTTGCAAGTTCTTCGGGCAATCCAAGATGGACAGTGCATAAGCACAAGCATATCTATTAGGGATGACATGCTTCTTCAACAGTTTGTGTGTCTTATCGATAAATAACCTTCTAACAAAAGAAGACTCCTAAGAAGCAATAGCACAAGAAAGATAAATGTCCAAAGTCCAATTGCAGGATCCCACGTACTACATTTAAAATGTCTTTATTAAAAAAAAATAACTCCCTGAACCAATTAGCAAGAAGCAAATTACTAACAAGTATGAATGAGACCAGTCGGCCAAAAACAATGTATCATAATAAAAAAATTAGCATATTTAGTAAACTGGCGGACAATTTAAAACTCCAATAAACCTTTTAGTACCTCAGGGGAGATCGTTTCTTTTAATCAATTGTACTTGTCAAATGCCAAACATAACAACAAAACCAATAATTATACCTTTGCCATAAAAATTGTTGAGGAAAATATATGTGGAGAAATGTATAAATCCCATCTTCTTGATAACAGAAGAACAGACTTTGCAGCAGCTAATCTGATATGACTCTTGTCACTTTCACTACAAAAGAGTGACAATGATCAAACCAATGATAGTATCTCATAATCAAATGTTCTTGATGCAAAAAAAAAAAAAAGAGTAAAACTCAAAATTGCAAATACATAAATAAATGCCGAAACTCATTTTCAGTTCTTTATTTCTTCTACATTGGAAAATTAGACTGCAAAATAGAGAAGCAAAATGATAACTATTAAAAACTCAAATAAAAAAATAGAAAGAATCGCGAAAGTGAACCCAGATTAGTAAAGTCATCCAAAGTCATACCAGGAGAAGTTGTCCACAAAAAATTCTCCTCCATTTAGGATTTTTAACAAATAGTCTAGAAACTCATCAATCTTTTTACTGACATGACTTCCTTGGTGTGGTAAATAACTCTTGACTAAAGTTTTCAGCCCAAAAATCTGCAAAGATAAAATTAAATAAAATCATTGGCCAGCAAGATAACTCTTGTCAAACTGTCATTAAAAGGCTAATGACCAAAATACTACCACTTTATTCTTAACAATCCCACCAAGGAGATAAATAAAAAAAAAATATCTTTGAACCCAAGGCGGGATTCTTACAGGTTATATGAAAACTGGAAGCACCTAAAAACATAGTATAATATCAATCTCATTTGAACTTATGTAGTCTAACCACTTGTCACTATTTTACTTTCAGTATTTTTGAGAAACTGGTTCTCTTGCACATCAGCATTCCTACCATAGTTTACCTTGAGTTTGCAAGACTTGCTACACAATGACGGATCATCGAATGAATTAGTTTCATCGTATGAATTCACCTACAAGAGAATATTTTTTTATAAGGCAAGAGGAACATATTCAACTTTAACAGCACAAAAAGATATTAAAAAAAAAACTGGGACCTAAGAATCATTGACGTGTAAAATGTCCTCGTCTAAAATAGTAGGACAGGACATGGCAAAGACACGAAAAATTCAATAAATATACACATTTAAATTGAAATTATACTCTAGAATTATGTTTATGTATAACGAGGCATGTCTGTGCCTCCTAGGTCACTACAGTAAAAGAAGATACAATTAACTGTTTAAGTAAAAAGGTATCACAATTTTGAACAATCACTTTAAATATTGTAGTCCGTATATATGAGGCGATCTCCCCATAATGAGACTCAAATGTTGGAACTGAATATTGTGCAATACAGCCAAGAGATTGCAGTACTGTGGGCAGGTTCCTCCCTCTACACAGAGAATCGACAAGCTCCTGAAAAAAAAGGTTATCAAGCTTGGAGATGAAACAAACAAAGTACTTATAGACTGGAAAACTCTATTAGCTACAGACAGCAATGGAGCACTTGTTCATTGCAATTAGTATTTTTATCAACATATTCATAGACCTTCCAAGATAATTGCTGAATTAAAAATTTTCTCCTTATATTTAAGTCAAAAATAGAAATATGAACATAAAAATGACGGAAAAAGATTCAATTGAAATACAAATCCATTCCAGTAACAGTAAAAGGAACAAAGTAAGAGTCCAAAGTGGCTTCCATGGGTTAAATGAAATTGAACCTCTCTATTATAAATGCAACTTAATCATTGGTTGACCTAGCATAACATGGCCTTTTCTAGTTTCCTTCAAAGAAAACTAAAGACACATTAATTAAAAAAAATGAAAACAACTATGCTTTCAAAAAATGGGGACATTTTACATAAACATAAGAAAATATCTTCGGTCCAGATATTTGAGTACCTTGCATAATTTTGAGAAAATTAATTGCTCATGGTCATTTACTAAAGCCCCAATTGCAGAGATAGCAAACTTGGCCTGTGCACGTGTTCCCTCTAGACATAACCTCTTCAACAATGGGTAAACATCCCTATGAAAAGAAATACACAATTTCCAGCTGATTCAAAAGAAGGTGAAAATAATATATTTATTCATGTATACTTAAATAAAATCGGGATTTTCTTCACATAAAGCAGCTCGAAAAAACTCAAAGAAACAGAAACAGAAAAAGCATATAAGTTCGCCGTTATGCCTCCCATTAAGTTTCATTACAAGAGGAGGTGTCGTTGAAGGATAATTTCATCTTTTGGTATTTAGTAGTTATTGTTCTGAATTAAAAAAAAATGATGAACTGAAAAACACTAAAATGTTTTTCCTCAAAAAAAAAAAAAAAAAAAAACTTGGAACTACATTGATCTTACCTATATGGCTATATCCACGGGCTTCAAACTTATAACTAGTGGACCTTCAAGAGCCTTAGTACATGAGGAATTTGAATTGTTACATAAATGTTCAATACCTCTGATATTTTTTTAGAACTAAGTTATCATGTCTGATCAATATTCTAGCTAATGAGATTTGAATCTCATCCAACTTGCACAGCTATAGCACCATATAGATTTCCAAACACATCGTCATCTCAAACTATTTTAAATCACTCTTGCAATATTCTTAGCTTTCGCACTTGAGAAGCATGAGACTTATGAATCCCTTTTAATAACTCTATTGATGTAGCTTCAAGTTTTTTCAATAAAGGATGAGGTAAAACAAATAAAAAGTACACCAAGAAAACAAGAACTGAGGACTAGAACAGTAGGTCGAGTTCTATTCAAGCAACACAGCATGAAATGTTTATATGCAACTGGAAGACCACCAAGAGAAACAGTTGGTATGCAATAGGCTTTATGAGAACAATGATACAAAAAGTTTAATAAAAAAAATATATGAACATGACTAATGTACAGAGAACATTTTGCACTTGTAATAGAATATAATAAGAAATTAAACCAGTCTTCCAACAAAAGCTTTCTATATGACTCACAACAATTGGGAAGAGGAACATTATAAAAATGTATAGAAAGAAGTGATGGAAATAAGGAACACCCCAACTTTTATCATAAAAGCTAGACATTACCTGAGTTTCATAGATGTATAAGCACATGTAGTTGCCAATACTTCAATCAAGTTATCATCAATTGGAGTACCCCCTTCCAAAAATGTAAGAAATTGTCCTTCAGAGCCCCTAAGAAGTGAGGGGAAAGTGCCAGTAATAGTCTACGATGAAATAGCATAGTGTGAATATGAATACTTCCAACTTTAGTTCAACTAAGCATAGTATGCCACAATGTTATGAACTGTAAATCATTAGGATATATAAAACTTCTTAAAACTTCTTAATGCAAAGTAATTCGATCACAGAAAGCACTGCTTTCAGGTCCATAGCTGCACAATTCCTTTAAAACTTTGTTTTCCTTTTCTTCCGCCACCCTATTTTATTCTTTGAACCAAAAGTTAATTTTACATTTTAGCCTAAGTTTTAAGATCATTGTCAATAACAACATCCAAGATTCGAAAATATAGTGTACTCTTTACATTTAATTTTGCCGGTTATGTTTACAGTTCTACATTTCATTTGCACGGCAAGAGAAAAAACAAATGCTTCATAGCAACTTTAACTTACTTGTAGAAGTTGGATAGACTCAACTTCCAAGTTTTTATTCCTAAATCTGTGAATGGAAATATGATTTAATATAGAAGTGATGTGCTCAGCACCAAATATATTATATGAGCACTTTGAAGATAGTGCCTTTAAAAACTCCAAATTTGGATTTCTTTCCCCTGTCAAGTTCATAAACTTATCCTGCAAAAAAGTGGTAAAAGTATTAAGATCAAGAAAATTAACAGAAATAGCCAAGGATAGTGGATACCATTGACATAATTAGGAGTAAAAGTTGCTGCTAAATTCAAAGTAGTTTTCATGCAACTATTCTTTCCTCAAACAATCAAAACTACTTCATGTCCTGAACACTAAGTTTCTGAAACAGTCACGTCACTGAAAAAAGAAACAGTCATGTTGAAAGCTATAGATGCTTTCACTATTGTTAAGAATTCCTCCTGACAACTAGCATGAGAACATTCTGTTGGCCACAAAACACAAAAAAGTACTATAATCAGTATCAAAACAGTAAAATATGGCAGCATGATCACTTTCTTAGAAAATTATTAGTTTTTTGAAATATAATATATATATCCAAAACAAAATGATGGAGTTTATGTCTCGAAGACTATCATAGCTACTCTTTGGTATAAACGTTTCGTGTGTTTCCAAAAGAATCTGCAAAATGTCTCCATTTGACAAAATATAGTCATATCAGCTTGACAATTTACTAGTTTCCAAAATAAAAGAACCAATTAGCAATGGTTAAAAGCAGATAAGTACTAGTACTATCATCTCCAATAGAATGTCACTTATTGCAAAATGAAAAAAGTCTAAGAAATATAGCAAATTCCACAGCATGATTCAATTATACCATATAATGCCACAACATTTATAAAAGTGTACGTCGATTAAAGGAAAATAAAAAAGCAAACCACACACTTTTGTGGCCCTGGCCCCAACAATTGTCATCTCGTTCAGTAACATTGCCAGAGTATCAAATATGTTGTCATCCTTCAATTGATTTAGTTTAAGAAAGCACCCCTCTGCTTTAATAGGATCGGGAAAGGAGGCTGACATCTTGACAAATATACTTTTGATTCTCTCTTTCATGTCTTCTGAATGATTCTCCTATAGTAAAAATATGTTAATCACAAAAGAAAGTTGGATCAGTGAAACCGCTGAAATCTAACATGATGTCTCCAGTTTCCACAGATAATAATAAAGTGAACTGTAATAAAATCAAATTTACCTTGCATATTTGTTTGTAAAATTACAATGTAACAGATATTTTGATTGGTCAGATAAGTTCAAATTCAAGAAAATCAAATTAATCTATGAGTTGATTTGTAGTCCTGATTTTACCATGAAGTAAATACCATGGAAAATCAGCAGTCCTAATGCAGCACGGACCCAGACTCAAGCAAGACCAATAAGTCCATGAGTCGTTTATCAGTTTATTTTAATATTTTATCTTTTATTTTTATTATAGTCATTTAATTTCTATTTTTATTTAACGGGGGTTGATAGATATTAAGGATGAGAATTTTGACAATTAATATAATTTTCTCTTTTTTTTTGGTATTTTATTTCTTTGTTTTGATTACAATACAAAATTTCTGCTGTACTAAATTGGTATCAAAGCAAAGATTTTTACCTTAATGTGATGGCTGACAAAGATTCAGTGGACTACAAATCGCCAACAATGAACGGCGATTGGAGATCCTAGAACAACGAGTTGAAGCCATGGAGCAACAATTTAAAAGAAAATTTGATGGAATTTATAAAACCCTCCCAGAACGGTCCCTCGTTCTCCTGCAGCGCAACCCGTGATCAGCAAATAATTGATCACGGGCAGCAAAACGGACGACCGCTCTGAAAAGAACGGGAGACCGTTTGCTGCCCGTGATCAATTATTGGTTGGTCACGGGCTGCACTGTAGAAGAACGGGGGACCGTTCTTCAACAGCGGTCCCCCGTTCTCTTCGGGGGGTGAGTTGGGGGTTGGGGGTCTTCACCCCCCAACTCACCCCCTCGTATATAACGGAGGACCGCTGTTGTAGAATGGTCTCCCGTTCTCCACGTACGTTGCACAAGGAGAACTCCCAGAGAGAACGGGAGACCGTTCTAAAAAGAATAGTCCCCCGTTCTATGTGTAAAATGCAGAACGTGAGGTTATCAGTTGACCGCCAAAAGTTTTTTTGGTAGTTTAAGTTTTGTTTAAGTTAGAGTTAATACTGTGAAATTTTTTTTAAAAAAATCTCATACTTCGAGGGTTAAAATGATTTTAACCCATATATATATATATATAAAAGCTCTTTGTTGATCATATCTTCATCTTAAAGTGAAAGAATACCACGTTGACACCCCACAAGCAAACTACCATCACTCAGAAGGGGCAAATACCATTGTCAACCACCACTAATATCATTATATTATCAACCATTTGCTCATAGCCTTTAAAAAAATTTACTGAAAACTTTTAAGAACAATAGCTAGAAGAATTGGTATCTATATAATTTCCTGATCTCATGTATCATTACCATTGAGAAAATTCTGTGATTGTCAATGTATAAAGAAACTCATGTCCACAAATCATCAAAGGATACTTAGTCTTTGCAGGAATTAATCTGGAAATAGATCTACTGTTTAACCATATAAGACAGATTTTCCGCTAAAAGACCAAGAGGTATACCTTCTGTTTTAGTCGTAAGTCCAGATAACTTTGCATCTCAGTTTGAAACCTGGAAAAAAATAAAACATTCTTTTGAGGTGCCACACTTTCAACCTTGCTTAATGAGTGATTCCGTTTCTAATATACAACTAATCTTACCTTCGTTTTTGAGATAAAATAGAACTTAGTGCCTTTATATGAAAAGGGGAAAAAAGAGAAAACAAATGGATCCAGTGTGCAGTCCTCTCTTGAATGGTAAGATGGACGGGAAATAAGTCCTCCGCCAAAATTAGTTCCATATTTTGAGATCTAGAGAACATTTAAAATATGAGTGTCATTGAAACAGCAAGTCTATCAACTTTGTGGTAAAAAATGACCTGAATTCCTTGCAATCTTTATCATAGCAAAGCATCAAGATTTTACAGGGAATTTGTTCGAACTCATTGCATATTGACATGAAGCCTTCCGAACATTGGTTGCAATAGGCTCGATATACTTCGAGCAACTTCTGAAAGGCCTTTCTTCTAACCAAAACCTATATAGTAAAAAAGCTAATTAATATTTATCAGATGTCAAGTAATGCCAACCAATAAGGCCAGAAATACCTTCTTATCTCGTAGTCTTTCCATAACCTGAGATATAAGCGATGGAGAAACAAGTTTCACATTTGACGTTGCAATATCACAAGCAACAATCACTGCTTGAGTTCTCACTTTATCGTCAAAGTCCAAAAATCGTCCTTCAAGTGCCTCTGTTTAGTTCATAATTAAACTACACATAAGCCTTATAATCTGGATAATTCTTTTTTTAATAGGAATATTCCAAAGAATCATTGAATCACAAGGGATGGCATCTTAAAGCACAAATAATACAACAATTTCTTACTAATGACTTCTTGTGAATCTAACCCAGAAGGATTGGCCATAAAACAAGCTTTAGCACACAGTATGGAACTGATTCTCACTTCTGGAGACTTATCAGAGAATCTTTTCAAGAACTCCACGAAAAGATCATGGTAGTTTTGTGCAACATTTCCCTCAGGCACCGTTAACAGCTTGCCAATCATATTAACAGCTTTAATTCTGGCATCAACTTGATCAGTCTGCATATGTTGAAGGAGATCAATAAAGAAAATATGTCTTCGCTATTGTTGGAGAGGGAAAATAAATTCCCTGACAGGTAAATAATCCCATGAGAAAATATTTTTTAACAATAAATCACATGGTATGCTTTAGCGAAACCATTAAGGGACAAATGTCAACATACTAGAAGCTCATGAACCAAATTTGGGATAACAGCAAGAAGCATCTGTGGAGCACATTGGAAAATTTTGAATATGATTTCATGATAATATTCTTTAAGCTCACTTCCAACGGAATCTCTGTTTAAAATACAAGATGTTAGAAACCCACAAATAAAAGGCTCCAGTCTTTCACCACATCTTTCAATTACTGAAACGGCAAGAAGGGTAGCAGCAGCAGGTTCACCCTGTGAAAATGATAGAGATGAAAAAGATATTTTCAACTAAACAAATGGCTCTAGCCTTCCCTCACATCTTTCAATGAACTTTACAAATGTAAAATTATGAACCAAACAAGGGCAACATTAAAAATGGTTGAAAACATTGAACAAAATTTGCGATGTAAATATAATATATACTATAAGTAAAAATAAGTGGATCTGAATCCTATTGTAGAAAACAGAGTAACCAAACAATAGATCACCTGAAGCCAAAATAAAGACCTTCCAACCAATTAGGAGGGACCCACTACAATTACCTGCCTTTCTTTAAGAAGATTATCCAAAATCACATCCAAGAGATGTTGCGAAACTTCCTCATACAAAATATATGACATTATACACACCATATCATTAAGAAGATTCGGTTGATGATAATCTCTGCAAGGGGAAAAGGAAAAATAGAATAATACATCATTAGGAAATACGTGAAAGAACATATCAACAACAAATAGCAATAAGCAATGAATGGGTTCAAAAGTGCGAAATGAACAAAAAAGAGGAGGATAAAATCCTTTGATGAATTTTCATTTAAGATTTTGCTTATTTATATTTACGAGTGTATGATTGCGTTTTACTCAACTAACAATTAATAAACAGGAAACTTAGCACCATCTAGCCGTTTCACCTTTGGAAAAAAAAAAAACGGAGTATATGATTTATTTGCAAACTACAACCATCTCCCGAATTTTCAATCAAGTTAATCATTATTGTCATTTGAAAGCAAGACTGAAGTAATAAGTGCACATACAAACCAGGCCTAGATAAAAACCAAAAGCAGTAATCAGCGAGTAAAAAAGAGAGAAGAATATTGACCTCACAGCAGAGAAAAAAGTTCTAAACATGTCAACAACCAAATCATTGCAGTCGACATCAAGCATTATCACACAACATTTACATCGTCGAACAGTCTCTAATACTTTAGCCCTCCATGAAAAAAAAGGGCTTGTGGTATCAGCTAGGTCAGCAAACGTGCTCAGAATAAGTTTAAAAACATCCTATAAGAAATTCATAAACATAACATTAGACACTAAAAGAGACAAAGACATAGGATACGACCTAAACTGAAGAAATTTTGAGGAAGAAAGACAAACCAAACATTCTTCCACGTGAATAAATCCTTACACTCAAATATTTGTCTTCAAAAGGTAGTTCTGGTGCCTGGACACGAAATATTTCACTGACACATACAGCCAGTAGCAGTCTAACTTCCTTATCGTTATGCTGAAGCAGTTGATGAACTATGAATGTCTTCAGAGTTTTGATGGAACTTTCTAATATTTCAGCTACTTCCAGCTTATAAGTTGCATCTACAGCAGAGGGCTGTTCTAGCTTTGCCAATGCATTTACAACTTGCTGCAGTGGGAATACAAATTATGAAATAACAAAACATTCTTCTGCGTCAAAATTAAGAGCACATTGACAGTTGGAAACTCATATAGGAGATACTCTGCAAAGATATTCACATTCTCTAGATGTCACCATTTCACTGGCCAAGGATTTTTAATTTTTGCAAGGAATTTTTCTTTTAAAATGATATTGACTAGGAAAGATAACAAATAAAATTTTCAGAAGTAAACCACAGAACGAGCAAAAAATAATTGCAATTATATTTAAGCAAGAAGCAAATGTTTAGTCAGCTTAAATAAAGGATCGAGCCAATTTAGAAAAGAATGGGTACATCGTACATCTACAATGGAAAGAATTACTAATTTTTAGACCCTTAAATGCGCGAGGACATAGACCAGCTCCCCTAAATGTTAATTGATTCCTTACTAGCTCGCTCTTATCACTTCATTCAACGAATAGATCAAATACACCCCCCCCCCCCCCCCCCCCCCCCCAATCGGCCACTTCTTCTCCTTAATATCACGTTGGTTAATGCCGATGAAAGTAACAAGGAAAAAAAAAATGCGAGAAACAAGGAAAAGAAGAAGCAAAATCATCCAGTAGTTCATTGCGACGGATAAGGCCTGAGGAAAAAAGTGACAGAGAAAATAAACAAATAAAGAGGAACAAAGGGGAAAAGGCGAACTCTGAGGGATTTCAGAATGAAATCCTTGGTAGGGCGAGAACGGCGGTGGAATCCCGCTCCGATCTCCTGTAAGAGTTGCATAGACGACTCATCCATCTGAACGAAACCCTAAAAACAGAGAAGAAGGAGATGAAATTCGTGAATTGTTTGGATTTGGGAGCGGCACATGCGTCCAGGCTCCAACGGTAAATGTAAAAGCGCGAGTAGTGTGAGAGAAGCGCATTTGGTACCGTATATGAGAGAGTCTGAGAATGAGAAGCAGGGTTTCCCGCCTATGAAGCGCGTATTGGAAACGCGCTGGTTTGAGTTTAATAAAATTAGTGGGAGATGTCCATCAAACGGCCGAGATTATCCTAAGTTTATACAAATGTGATGCTGCCACGCAGAAATTAATCTGTAAGCGAGACTACAATTCTTTTTTTCTTTTTTTGGTTTAAAGTGGGCCTGGTTAGAGGGCCCGTTTTATTTGCGCACCAAAAGCCCTTCTCTCTTCTGGAACACAACAGAACAGAACAGAACAAAACCAACCCTTCCCTTGCTCTCCCACGATGGCCTCCGCCACCAATATGCTGAGCACCATCGTGAAGGCCACCAACAGCAACCTCGTGATCAATGTGTGTTTGGTGGGTTCCTTTTTAGCTTTAAGCTTCCGATCCATGAAGCAGCAGCAGCGTATTGAAGCCCTTGAAGCTGAGAAGGACTCTCTCATCAATTCTAATAAGGCCATAAAAAATACTATGTGGAACTGGAAACAACAGCTTTTCGCCCAAGCATCCTCTGATTCTGTTTCGCTCCCTCTCGCTACACTCAAAGCCATATATGGCGAATCCCCTGCCCCTCCCCCGCCCACTGGTAACGTCCCTTTTTCTTTTATTTGCTTTCCCGTATTTTTTAGGTCTTCGTTGAGTTTCTGAAATTGTAGCTCCTTACTTTTTCAAGGTGACGAGAAAGACTTAAGAAAGATTTACAAGTTCAAATATTTAGTGAATTAGCACTATCGTTCAAAGACTACTAATTTTTCAGCTGAGGAAGAAAGCTTTAGGTTATGCATAAAGGGTTCGACCTCCTTCATTATGCTTCGTGGAAGTTAAAATTATTGTGTTTATGTATTCAAGTTTGATCCGTACGTTCTGGCAATATGTTTAGAATGATCGTCGCATAATTAGTAAGGAGAAGCAGGAATTAGAAAATAGCTGCCTTATAACGACATGCGATGGAGACTGTGTTTATTATTCGGCTTTTGGAAATGCAATTTAGTGAACCAGAGATGCCGTTGTTTAATTTCTTGTTGTCGATGTCCTACCACAACTAGAGCTGAGTGTGTGCTAGTTTGAGGAGCTTTTGGCCTTCTGTTTGCATATCTTAGGAAAGTTTGTGGTATAATATGGTTGAAACCTTGCCAGAACAACTCTTCCAATTAGTACTGGTGTTATAATTTCTTAGCTGGAGTTGGGTTTTATATCATAGTAGGACGGCAAGAAATAAGAATGTCTTTCAATGAATTTAAAGTGCCCAGTTCAAGTGAGAACAATGAAAATGATTCTCTTGTAACGAAAGTTTTTCCCTCTGTTTAGTGTTATTTTTAGAAAAACTTGGACGAATGTGTTCATCAGCCTCTGTTTTCCTACTGTGATTGTTCAGCAGGACTTTCCATGGCAGAAGGATCAAAATCACTTGTGATCTGAGTTCTGTTCTCATCAGATGCGAACGTGGGGATGAAGAAGTGCCTATGAGTCAACTTTGTGTCGAGAGAGTTGCTGTTATAGCCTTGAGTACTGGAATTTTTTAGTATATTGCAAGTAATTATATCTGTGGACACAGTGGATAAATAATCATTGTTGAATTGTGCTGTTTGTTTCATGCAGATAAGGGCGTGTTTGAGTCTCATGGATTCGTGAAATTGATAGTACATGTACTTGTGTAATGTGTTTCAAACCATAAATGTTTGAGCTTATAATATTCTGATTAAAAATTACAATTTATATCCAAAAAATTAAAAAAAAACAGGCGGATAGTACATAGTCGTAAGACCACATAAGACAGCCAAATACCTGGCTCTGGCTTGTACACTAAACCTGGCATTATTTGTGTAGATAGATAGATAATAAAAGTTTAAATAATTTACCAATCTCAGAACTTGATGGAAGGTCCGTGGCAATTAATTTAAATATACGAATACGATGGTTGATGGATGAGTCGAGAAAAGCGTACGTGTCTTGTTCTACACATTTTTTGACGTAAAATATTATGTTCTACTTGTCCACAACTAAAACTCGCTTTGTAGCAGTGTTAACGCTAATCACATTTCAAGACAAATTCCCTACTTTTCATTTAAGTCGACAGGGGCTGCCTCATATCTCGTTGAGACACAGAGAGATTCTCCTGGGAGAGAGATGGATGGGCCCCCGGCGAGCGATTGCTGTTCGATCTGCCATGGTAGCTTCAACATTCCTTGTCAAGCCAATTGCTCCCACTGGTTTTGCGGTTCTCTCTCTCTCTCTCTCTCGCTTCCTTTTCTTTCACTTTTATCCACCTCATTTTCTTGGTTCTCTCTACTACTTGCTCATTGCTGTAAAATTATTAATTGTGAAGTTATGTGGTGGAATCTATTAATTACTTTCAGTTCTATAAGTGTCAAGCGCAACTCTCGTCATACTCTGATGATTCTAAACCTTAAATGGTTATGCTATATGCGTCGCTCTAATTATACTGGATTTCAATAGTCTTGCTTGGAATCGTCACCTACATTTTCTCTTATTTTCCTTCTAATTATTCGCATCCAAACTTTGAGGTTTGGGTGGAATCCGGTTTATGTCGCTCCATTGAATCGTGTATCATGAAGTGACTTTGCGGCGATAGACAAATTATTTTGCGAAATTGGGCTTCAATTTCTTGTTGGAATAATTAAATGAGAGAAAGGTATTTAACCAGACATCCTTGTTATATTGCTCTTGTAAATATCTTTTTTAGAAATGAAGTTTACGAGCTTATTGATTAGAGTTTGATTCCTCTGGTCATTGTTTCGTATTTTTTATTGGGCGTCATGATATTGTGGTTTATGGTGGTTTTATTATCCATACTGTCTTTCCCCTCTCTCTTCCCTTCCCACTTCAATTTCCTTATATATTAGGTTCTAAGAATGTGAAAAAAGGGTGTGTGAATGAAATCAAGTTGTTTATTGCTTACCGTGTTAGATTGGATAGTAGTTTTCTTCTCTTATTGTTACAAAATCGTAAAATTGGGCATGTTTGCCCACTTTCATTTTCTTCACAGATGCATTGTTACACTATTGTTATGAATCTGATATTTCTGGACCGACTTCTGCTACTTCTTTTCCTTACCCTTTTCTATGACTTCCCTTTGTTTGTTCACTCTTTGTCATGGATGTGTTTTCTTCATAATTTATATTTACCAAGGAAGAAGTTCTTTTTTTAAAATAATCTTTACAACAGTTTAAAAAAAGTAGAAAAGATAATACTAAAACAAATACACAGTTATTACTCAGACAAGTGAAATGTTATTTCTTGGAATAAGGTAATTGCATAATGCTTGTATGGGATCATGGATCTGCACTACAACCATGTAAGTGCCCCCTATGTCGAAGACAAATTACTTTGTTGGTTCCTGTTGAAGATTCACTTAGGCAGAGGAGTAATCCCGAGTTTGCTCGAGTTCTACTGAAGATTGAAAATTACAATCGTCACTTTGGTGGGCAATCTGTTGGTCTAATTCAGGTATCCCCTTGCACCATTAACACTGAAATTATGTAGACGTGGATCAAAATTTTTGGAACTCTTCGGGTGTTCTTTTTCATTTCTGTATTGGATCATATAATTATTTTGGTACTGCATAATTAGTTGATGGCAGTTGATGCAGGACATTCATAATAAAACCTCAAGTTGTTTGCGGTGTGTCAAGATGTTCGAAGCAGCGTGTTGGGTTTAAAACTCCAACTCCTACTTAAATATATGAAATGAGTCTGAAACAACATCACTGGAAGACACTCCCACAACTACGGGGAAGACAACCAAAACAGAGATATAAAACAACAGTAAAAACAAGAAAAATAATGCTACTCTTCTAGTAAGAACGCCACAAACCCGAAGCGGCAAGTTCGGAATACTCTCCAAAACCTCCAATCCTTGGAAGGTTTTCTTCAAAGAAATTGTCTACCCTTCTCACTGCAAACATCCCAGGTATATCCCCTCCTCGGTCGTTGCCCATCCTTTTCAGCAAGTTCCACCCAAAACTCTGCCACTGGCACAATCTTGGCACCTCAGCAGAGAATTATTGTTCTGCCATCGCCTTTCTCCTGCTGTAAACGTTGCCAAAATGACCCTCATCCATCCTCCTTCCCATAGGTGCAACATAGCGCTCTGCATAATAGCCTAATTTGGGTTACTTTGCGTGTCTCTGGCAGGAAGAGTTCAGGCTCTTTTGTAGCTGCTTCAGAATGCTCGTGGAGGATGACATTAATTTTTCTGCGTTGCAAAGAAGGAATTATTGAAGTACTATGCATGGATAATTCTTGGCATAATGATTTTCTAGGATGACCAGATTTTCATAAAATAGAACAAAATTCACACACAAACACATAATGAGGATCAATAGGTTTTTTATCGTTTGACATTATACCCTGTGTTCTATGGTGTGATCTTGTATTTCCTATTTATTCACATAAATGCATATCGTTTATCTTTTAGTTGAAAAGTGTGCTTTGTTCCATTGGTAAAATGCTCTTTTGGCTTGCATTTCAATACTGAAGATAGGCTGGCTTGTCAGAACATCTTACCATCGTGGTTTTTTTCATTTGTCACATGATGGAGAATTTCACATGGAGTGAAACTCATCTTTGACCCCTGACATGTGATTTTTTTTTTTCACAGAGAATGCAAGATCTGCCCTTTCTCCTGCGCAGGCTCTTGCGAGAAATTATGGATCCTCGAAGATCTCTTCCTCTTGTCATAAGGGCACGTGTCTATCTTGCAGTTAAGTGAATAAATCAACCATATGCAAAGGCTATGTCTCTTATAGATTTAGGATTTCTCTTATAAGCGATCATGGTTGGTAGCTAATCTAAAACTTGTAACTTTACTCTGTTAACTTTAGTTAGAAAGATAAACTGTAGAAAAGGAAGGAGGGGGGGAGGGATATCAGGTACTGTTCTGTGCGACCTTATGATATAACTCTTCTGCATATCTTTGTGCAGATGCTACTGAGCGCTGTCTACATTTTCAGCCCTGTTGATATTATTCCAGAAGGTACTTTATTGCTATTTTCTAGTTAGCTGAATTATTCAATGTTCTTGCCTTCAGTAGAAGTAGAACTATTATATTTGGCCTTTCAATTTTGTGCATGTTTGTGTTATGAATTATTTCAGCAATATTGGGAGTGGTTGGACTATTGGATGATGCCCTCATAGCACTCATTTGTTTCCTCCATGTTGCTGCGATGTATCGGTCTGTACTATATATCCGCCACGGTGGTTCTTCTTGAAACGCGGTTGATACATAAAAGGCTCAAAACCTCTATAAAGGGTCACGCGAAGCATAAATGTACTTATCTTTCTCATGGTGTATGAATAGAGAGGTGGGAGGATAACCAGAGAGCGAGGGTGCTTATTTAATTTGTTTGTGGAGGAGAGATTGGCAATCTTCATGCTTGTTTCTTGTCTATGGATTTGACTATACAAGTTTGGTTGTTTAAGTTATGCTGCAAAGTGCAAATGGTCACTTCGTCCCGCCCATATTTTTTTTCCAATTGTGCCTATTTTTTTCCAACTGTGCCTGTTAGCTACGATCCCTCCGCTATTTTTTCTTGTATTTTCAGACTGGGTTTTGATAATGGTATTAAATGAAGTGGCTTGTCACTGAAAATTTAAGGCAAAAAACAAAAAAAAGAAAGAAAAGGTTGGGAATTCCATAAGAGCCGGAGTTGGTGGTCGGTTTGGCGCCAGATTTCACTTCATAAAATAAGCGAAAGCCAGTCCTTCGCTCAGGATCTTCCGATGGGTATGGAAGATGAAACCTCTGTATATCATAAGGACCCTCCCAGAATCCACCGCCTTGACGAATCTGTAGTCAACCGAATCGCCGCAGGTGAGGTCATCCAACGTCCGGTTTCCGCTATCAAAGAGCTCGTTGAGAACAGCATCGACGCCCACTCCACCTCCATTAACGTCCTTGTCAAGGATGGTGGGCTTAAACTTATCCAGGTCTCGGACGACGGTCATGGCATAAGAGTCCGTTCTCTCTCTCTCCCTCCCTTACTAGCAATAGCATATTGGAATATCAATTGACCAAAATAACCATTTTCTTTCAAACAAACGCCAGTAGTGTACTTTTTCATCCCTTTTTGTTCATATTGAAGCTTGAAGACTTGCCAATACTGTGTGAGAGACACACGACCTCCAAATTGTCTAAATTTGAAGATTTACAATCCATAAGATCTATGGGGTTTCGAGGAGAGGCACTGGCGAGCATGACTTATGTGGCCCATGTTACGGTTACCACAATTACTAAAGGGCAATTGCATGGCTACAGGTAGGAGAAGAATAGCGAGCTTATTCCACAAGTCTCTTTTTGTATATTGGCTGGGAGAATACCTAGTTATTTGGAGAAGGGTTTGCTTGTTGTAATTGTCTTAGGTTGTCTGATTTTGGTTCAGGGTATCATATAGAGATGGTTTGATGGAGCATGAGCCCAAGGCATGTGCTGCTGTAAAAGGAACTCAGATTCTGGTTTGCATTTTCAGTTGTTTCTCGTTTCCGATTATCCTGCTATTTTACGTTTCCGATTATCCTGCTATTTTACTTTACAATTGGAATCAAGTAAAAGGAATATTTAAGTGGATGCACACTTCATTGTCTCATCTTTTTGTATTTGCAAACTAGAAGTTGGGTTTTATCTTATTGCTTTGAGTTTGCCTTATATTGTTGTTGAGCTGTTCAACTCCTATCATATGTTGATATCCGATTATCTGCCACCCTCATGTTATTGTCCCCCTCAAATTTTAACTTTCTCTTCATTTATCTTTTGTACCTGAAATTAGGTTGAGAATCTGTTCTATAACATGGGTGCTCGAAGAAAGACATTGCTGCATGCTTCGGATGATTATTCAAAGATTGTGGACTTACTAAGTCGTTTTGCCATCCATCACATGAATATCAGCTTCTCTTGCAGAAAAGTTGTTACATACCAGTGAAAACGGTCAATTTATTTTTGTGGTTTTGTAATTTTAATATTCACATACAAATGAAACTTTTTCAACTGCTTCTTAATCAGCATGGGGCTTCCAGAGCAGACGTTAACTCAGTAACTACCTCATCAAGGATTGATGCCATCTCTGCAGTGTATGGAATGACAGTTGCTCGCTGTCTAATAAGAATCGAAGCATCACATGATGACACAGATAGTTCAGTTTTCAAGTTGGATGGTTTTATTTCAGATTCAAATTATGTTGCTAAGAAGATTACGATGGTTCTCTTCATCAATGGTACACATATTTTGTTGTAAAGCTACCAAATATCTTTTATGGTTCAGTAGGACTTACACTAATGGCATGAATCTTTAAGATATGGTTAGTTAAACTATGTTTTGTTCTTATTTTCATAAATTAGTTATGAATCACAGATAGATTGGTTGAATGTACTGCTTTAAAGAGAGCTCTTGAAATCGTCTATGCTGCAACTTTTCCTAAAGCATCAAAACCGTTCATTTACATGTCAATTGTGTTGCCACCTGAGCATGTTGATGTAAACATCCACCCTACTAAGAAAGAGGTAAATCATTGTTTAGGACAGGTTCTAAACCATATTAATGCTGTTATTACTGTTCTTACAATAGGAAAGTTTTTATCTTGTACTTGTTCATTGGTATGTCATTTAAGTTAATATGCGACAAAGGAATCAATTCCGTCATAGTTTCTCCAATCTTGAGCATATGGACGAATGGTTATATGCCAGTTTGATTTCTCCATTGCAAAGTGGAAGAGTTTTGTAAATGCAGTGTCACTATTTCACTATTGTAGATACTTATTTATTTTTCATGCACATCATTCATTGATATTATTTTATTATGTGCAGGATAAATATCAAGGGGTATTTTATAGTTAAGTTTTTTAGGGAAAATGTTGTTGTCTGGACCTTGAAAAATGGAACATTACATTGTGTTTATTTAAATTGTTCTGAATAATAATATGATCCGAGAAGAATAAAGCAATACTTGGATGCAGGTCAGTCTCCTCAATCAGGAAGTTATCATTGAGAAGGTACAATCAATGGTGGAATCAAAATTGAGAAACTCCAATGAGGCGAGGACATTTCAAGAACAAGTATGTATTGATGAGTCGACATAACTCAGAACCTAATGCTTATTACTAGATCATGTATTGCCAGGGCAGTATAAGGGTCGTATTGAGTATGCAAAAACAATTAGATCTAATATAACGTACTTTCAATCTAATTCATCATATTATGTTAGCATGCGACACAGCCTCAATAAGGTTATGCTGAGAAGCCCAAGAATAAGGTGAGGAGCATTATGGAGGCTGAATATGGATGATGGAAAGTGTTTGGATGAGATTCCAAGAAGAGAACCAAGAAGGAGGGGTACTTTTGGGGTGGGTCAGTGACGGGGCTGAAGGATTAGCCTTAGGTAGAAAAGCGGGGTAGGGGGAGTACCTAGCCTCCCGATTACGCTCTTTAAGTTGTATTTTCTCCGTTGAATCTATTGGGAATTATTCCTTTTGTGTTCGTTAGTTATTCTAAGTTATACAAGCATCATGTGTAATTTTAAGCAAGTGCAAGCTTGGCGATTTTAAGTAATGTCATGGACTTTCTAAATGTCTGATGCCTACACCGGATATAGATTGCAGAATTTTCTTGCCCTAGTCAAATGGGGATGACAAACAAGGACTCTACCCACAACTCTTCCAAGTCTGGTACTTTTTTTTTTCTCTTTTCTCTGTAAATATCTTAGGAATGTGGTTTGTCTAGAACTACATATTTATTAATGATTGATATATGCTTTAGTCTGATAATTTTTTTTACACTTTCAAATCTTTATAACTTCTACATAGGATCAAAATCACAAAAAGTTCCTGTAAACAAGATGGTAAGAACAGATTCTGCAGATCCAGCTGGGAGGTTGCATGCATACATGCAGATGAAGACTCATAATGAATTAGAGAGTAGTCCTAGCTTGACCGCTGTGAGGTGGGTGTCTTCTCATTTGTTTGGAGCTGTGACTCTAAGTTGCTTTAGATTTCTGGGAGCCTAAGTTTATAGTTCTTTATTTTTAATAAGAAACTTTGTATTTATAGCAAAAAATTACAAGAAGTAAGAGAAAGAGAACTCCACCCAAACAAGAAACAAACTGGTGAAAAATAATTTCTTTTCCGTGGGAAAGAAACATGTTGAAAAGGTTATTTTTAAAATACTTAGAACTATAAGTTCACTTACTAATAAAAAAGTTAACCGTTATCTATAAATCATTATTAGAGACTTATCCACGAAAATAATCTTATTTCAATGAAGCTAAATAGCCCAACAGATGGTAAGAATTCTCAATCTCCAAATTAGCTTCATTTTCTTCTTGAGTCTTTCCTTTGCAATAAAGGATTCTAATATTAGTGTAAACTTCCAACGTCCAGTTGAAATATGATAAAAGACGCATCTACAAACGTTTAACAAACTCATATTGATTCATTATGTGGTTACTGGTTTCATGATGAGATTTACAGAAAGGACAATAATGCGAAGATAAATCTCTATATTTCTCTTGTAAATTTTGTCATTAGTATACAATTTTCCTTCAACCAAAGTGGTTAAAACTTAAATTTTAGAAGAAACGCCTTTCTTTGATGCAAGTTGTAAGAGAAGAATTCATAGGTGAGAGAAAGAAACGGTAGGAAGAAGGATAGTGAAAAGAAATAAGTGGAGGGTTCTAAAATTCATCTTTGAGAATTAATAACATTACCTCTTCGAGAGACAAAAGATACAATTGCATGTAGATAAGCAAGATCACCTAATTCTAAGTTTGTCATATCTCTCCGAAAAGTCAGGTCCCATGGACTGCTATATGATCGCCTTGTGTTATATCGGGAAGTAATAACTTGATTTATCATGCAATAATCGATAAATGTGTAAAGGTATTTCCTCAACGCCTTATTTCTAACTTTAAAGTTTCCAATGCCTAGCCCTCTTCCAACTTAGACACCCAAAATATGTATAATTATCCATCTTTTACATTTTTTATAAAGTAATTGTAAGTTTAGATAATAAAATTCTCTATATTGAATATTGGCATCAACAGCCGTTAAATAATACAATGAGAGCTGAAAAATAGGAAACTATTTTAGACGAATTGCATAATAATAAAAATCTAAACTAAGAAATAATACCCATCACTATATTTTCCTTATTATGAAATAAGTAATAATTAATGCTAATAAAATAAGAAAATTGTACATGCCCTCTCAAGTTGGTGTATAAACATAAAACATGTCCAACTTTCTTACAAGAAACTCGAATGTGGGTTTAAACAACCCCTTGATGAAGATGTTGGCTATTTGGTCTCTGGTAGACACAAATGTGATACAAAGATTCCATTTATCAAGTTTTTCTTTGATGAAGTGTTGATCAATCTCGTGGTGCTTGGTTCGATCATGTTGTATTGGATTGTGAGCAGTACTAATAGTCGTTTTATGTCATAGAACAATTTCATGGGTAGTCTAAGGTCTTTATTCAGTTCATTTAGAATCGTTGAATCCATAAGACCTCACATATTCCATTTGCTATATAACTATACTCGACCTCTCCGCTGCTTCTAAGCTACAACATTTTGCCTTTTATTTCTTCAGGTTACCAAGTTACCCCACAAATAAGTAAAGTAGCCAGATGTAGATTTGCTGCTATAGATAATAGAATCCAAACTGTATTAAGTTTGGCTACTAGAGCGGAAGTTTCAGAATAGTCAATACCATACGTTTGAGTAAACTCTCAAGCCACAAGTCTTGTTTTGAATCTTTCTAGGGATTCCATCCGCTCTGAACTTTGGAGTAACAACTCATTTGCAGCTTACAATCGTTTTGCCCTTTGGTAGCTTTTTAATACTTCGTACTTGATTCCTTTCAAGAGCGCTCATTTCTTCGAGGACATCCATTTTCTACTCATGATGTTTTAAAGCATCTTGTACATTACTAGAAATCTCAATTTCAGACAAGTTAGTAATTAAGGCTAGATAATGAGGGACACAATTTATCATTGGAAACAATATGGAACAAAAAATGTTTTACACACGATCTTTTTTCTTTTCTGATGGCATTTGGAAGATCATGAACCAGGAGTATGCTCGTTGCAGGAACATTGTCCGATTCAGATTCTTGAACTTGTTGGAGAGCTTTATTATCTACTTCCCTTTGAGGAAATCTTCTCTTATATTGTCCAAATAATCTTCTTTATTGCACATTTTGTCGACCATTTTTTGAGTTTTAACCATTTATTATTTCTGGAAAAACACTGATTTTCTAGTTGTGCGTGTGTTGTGATCGGGTGGTTAGGGTCTAAGTGTATTTGATTCGAATCCGAGTCAATTCCGAATAAGAGCAAAAGAGGTCCAAGTCCTGAGTCAAAATTATCAAATCCAGCGGAGTCTTTATTATAGAAGACGAAGTTGAAAGAATGGTTGATCCTTAGAAAATGAAACATCATAATGACAAAAAAACTTTCTAATTAAAGGATCAAAACAATTTAATCCTTTTTGGTTGGATCGCACCCCTATAAAAACAATTTTTTTTCCTTTTGGATCTAATTTGCTTATAGTTCTTTCAGGATTCCGAATAAAAACAGTGCACCCAAATATTTTTAGAGGAATCGAAGTAAACAATTTTGAGTTTGAGAATGCTTGTTGAAGAATTTTAATTTGTGTTTGGTAATTCAAAATTTTACTTAGCATTCGATTTATAAGACATGCAAAATGTAAAATGGTATCCCCCAAAAAGTATTTAGGAAAATTTGTTGCAAATAAAAGAGCTCTAATAACTTCTAAGATATGTCTATTTTTCCTTTCCACAATCTCATTTTGTTGTGGAGTATCATTACAATAACTTTATTGTAAAATTTTTTTTTCTCATAAAAATTGTTCTAAAATTTGGGCAAAGTATTCTTTACCATTGTCACTACGTAGAAATTGAAATTTTATTTTGAATTGAGTTTGACTTATGTGATAAAATTTTTAAAAACCTATGCCAGCTCAAAATTGTCACCAAAAGTTTACGAGGATCAAATTTATTTATTTTCAAGATGATGTGTGCTGACCTTAAACTGTAATTTATGTACTATTGTTGTATGATATTGAAAATAAGCCTATGATAAGTTGTGATTTTATTTTTCTTTTGTGCGAAAAGTTTACATGGGACGTATCTTTTTCCCTCTCATTTCTTCTTTATTAAAAAAGTGGCGTGAATGTAACAGGATTTTGGTTGTTAATACAGTATGACATTGTAACATTGTTTTTATAGGTCTTCCGTCCGGCAAAGAAGAAATCCTAAGGAAACCGCAGATCTTACTAGCATTCAGGAGCTTATTGCGGACATTGATCAGAATTATCATTCTGGTTATTTTTTCTATTGATTTTATCAATTAATTAGAATCCAGTTTTTTCTGCTCTGTGTTCAGCAGATGCTTGTTGCTGACAAAGATTTTCAGGTCTTCTTGACATTGTAAGACATTGCACTTATGTTGGGATGGCAGATGATGTCTTTGCGTTGCTTCAGCATGAAACACATCTCTATCTTGCAAATGTCGTGGCTTTAAGGTATTCATAGTTTTCTTCTCTAGGTCCCATAATTTTTTTCAGTATTCAAATTTTATTATTTTGGCTGCCTAAACAAAGATTGCTTGTGATGGAATCTAATCGTTTATGTTGTTCTGGTTGCATTGTCATGTCAAAGCTACTTCCTTATGCCTAAACAAAGATTGCTTGCGATGAAATGTAATCATTTATGCTGTTCTAGTTGCATTGTGTTATCAAAGCTACTTCCTTTATGCATAGATAACTATGCAGATTATTAATATGTTTCCGCAAGAAATTTTCGTGTCTATTTTCCGACATAGGAGAGAAAATTGTCGTTATCCAAAAGGAACTCAAAATGTCTTTGAAGCTTAACACATGTTGTCATTAGGATGTACTATGCCATTTTGGCAGGTGAATGTTTCTAATTCTTGTCAAATCAACTTGTATTTCTTTGTTCGTAAATTCTTTCAAATTTGTTCTCTAGTTGACCACGAGTTTGTGGAAGTAGAATTAATATGGGCTAGATGTCAGAAAGATTTACTTCATTTTGATTTGGCGAAAAAATTTGTTACCAATTTAAAAAAGTAAATGTTTATTGCTCTTCACCGGTCTTCCTTCTTTTAACAACGAGCTTGCAGCAAAGAGCTTATATACCAACAGGTGCTGCAACGATTTGCCCATTTTAATGCTATTCAGCTGAGTGAACCGGCAGCACTTTCAGAGTTGATAATTCTGGCATTGAAAGATGAGGATTTAGGTCCTGAACATGATGAGGATGATGGCCTCAAAGAGAAGATTGCTGAAGTAATATAATTTCTCTTCCAATATTTACTGTCATCTTTACAATTGTTGTTTGTTTCGTGCTTATTTCTTCAATTTCACTGTGTTAACAATATTTGTCCATCCATCCATTTGTCTATGTTGTTTGTCTATTATAAGTGAAACTACTAGAAGAAATAAACCATATATGAGTAGCTTTCATCCAAGGTAAATGGAAAAGAATTAAATTTCTGTTTAGGTCATCTAAAGTTGACACCTTTTTGTAATGATGCCTGTTTCTATAATTTGTGAAGTTCATCGGAACTTCTTTTCTTTTGTTTGTTTCTCAAGCTAATATGAAAGTGTTCTACTTCTTTCCTTTTTTTTAATAAGGTACAACACTACCATCAAGTTATTAGTTCTTTGTCTAAGTTTGATACTTCAATATAATATTCAACAGTTTGATTCTAGTTTTCATCTTTTTTATGTGGGTTTTTTTCCCAAATAAATTATCATGCTTGTGGCTCAGGAGATTTTGGATGATACTTCGCAGATGAATATTCAACTACTCAAGCAAAAAACTGAAATGTTGGAGGAGTATTTCTGTGTTCATATAGATGCAAATGGAAATTTGGCTAGACTTACCCGTCATTCTTGACCAGTACACTCCTGACATGGATCGCCTTCCTGAATTTATACTTTGTTTGGGTAATGATGTGAGTTCTGGAGATCTGCTCTATATTATTATCATCTATTAAAGCAACTTCATTTATGGCCATTACATTCAGTGTGTCATACTCAATATCACAAGAGAGGCCTTTAAAGGTCCAACCAAAATAAGAGGATTGGGCAATTTTTGGAAGAAAGCTGACCAAATCAACGTCTTACAAATGTGAACTTTGAATGATCATTCCGACGTGTATTCCATATAAAAAATGAGGTTTTTTTTTTGTTGTTGTCTTTTGAGTATGTGAAGGCAGTGACTAAATTACTTATAAGATCGACAAAGGATGTGGGTCACGCCAATATAGCTAGTGTTCTTATTAAAAAAAGGCTTCTTATGTGTGATTGTCATTCCTATGCACATGTTATCTCATTTCTGTAAGTCTGAGACACTGCAACTGAGTATGCAGCGCGAATGCCTTTTTATGAATGTTTGCCAAATTAGAATCACAATGTTTTTATTTGAAGGTCGATTGGGAGGATGAAAAGTCGTGTTTTCAGACAATTTCTGCTGCTATAGGAAATTTCTATGCCATGCATCCTCCTATATTACCTAACCCGTCCAGCGATTGTTCACAATTTTACAAGAGAAAGCCTTCTAGAGATCCTCTGGATGAAGATATAGGTGAAGTCATTTACCAACTAAAATAGGCTATGTTTATTATGCTTTCCAATGAGATTTCCCAATTTATCAATCACAAATTATTTATATGATTTAAGTTTAACTCTTACTGATTCAGTATTCTTGGTGAATTATTATTAGTTTTTTTATGGATTTTTTTTTTTTTAGAATTTCTTTATGGAATAGAGTCATTGGCATTCATGTCATAGAAAAATATTATCGGCAATTTATATAACAATCTTTATTAAATGTAATTGTGGTTCTAAATTTAATTTGTGATTGAACATGCAATTTATATCAATTTAATTCAATCACATTTATTAGTATTTTTGTTTTTTGTGTTTTATGTTTTTCATCTCTGTTTAAGAACTACCCTTTTTTTTATTCGAGGAGTAAGCTTCAGTCAGAGTGATATTATTTTGTAAGTCCCTTCTAATTTGAGGGTGCAATATCGATGGAGCTTTGATGCTTTGTGGTTTTTGCTTTGCGAGAATTGTTGGCGTTGTTTTTAGGTCATGATTGCATCCATTGTAAGAGAATTTTGAAGATGTTGCGTACATTGAACGTGGATGTTCTTTCAGGCCGTTAATATCAAGTTTGTTTGGTTTGGTTTTTACAGATGATAGTGCAAAGGAAAATGAAGTAGATCATGAACTACTGTATGAGGCAGAGAGAGCATGGGCACAACGAGAATGGCAAATACAACATGTTCTGTTTCCATCGATGAGACTCTTTTTGAAGCCACCAAATTCTATGGCATCAAAAGGGACGTTTGTACGGGTAATTTCCTTTTCTTGAACGATTCTTTTTGACAGCGTAAATATTTGTGGAATGTTCTATGACCTCTGAAAACTATATGACGCTTGGACTGGGGGTTGTGGTCGTGCATATTAACATATTTGATTAGTAGTTGTCTTCAAATGGTGAAGTTATTTCGTTCCCTTCCACAGGTAGCTTCATTGGAGAAGCTGTACAAGATTTTTGAAAGATGTTGAGACAAGTTTAGAGCAGTAGTCAGGGAGAAGATGGATGTAAAGAAGACTATCATTTTATATTCTGCGCGACTTGTAAATTTTGTTTCTAAACAATGATGCTACTCTTGCCATACAAGATTTCAGTTCTTCTCCAACATATTCAATTCTGCTTTCTTGCCCCTTCTGTTTCTGAGTTCTCCAACATATTCAACACATTCAAGTGCAGGTATGTTTGCTTTTACTTGCAAATTCAATGTCTGCCCTCGTAATGCTAACGTGAAATTATCAAATTAATCTACTCTGCTTCTTCTCATGCTGCTAAAAACAGAACGTAATAGTTTGATTTCTCAAAGGTTCTTTGTTCTCTGTTTCTTCATGGAGCTGTCTTGCCCAACAAAATGTAGGATGTTGGTCATCAAAAGTGGATATTTCCTTCAATTGCATTACACGGGAAGAACGCACCACATAGGCAGCGATGTCGAAACCATGGCAATGGCAGTTGCCTTTCTCTTGAACCTATCTCCAATCTAGCCACTGGAAATACAGTTTATTTTATTTTAACTCTCAATGATATCACCTTGGGGCTGGGCTGGCGGGGTCATTCTAAACCAAATGCAAAAGTGGTTTTGTTTGGATTTCAATGAACAAAACCATCTTCCCCATCTAAACCCTCTCTCTGCTGCATCTGCACTCGCGCATTAGGCTCCAGTAACCCGCCACCACCTCTGTTCAGCGGTCCACCAAAAACGGCCGTGGATAAAGGGCTACTGAAATGCTTGGATGTGATGCAGAAGCTCTTTCGGCTCAGCGCTTCTTCCTCTTCTTCTTCTTCTTCTTCTTCTGCCCCTATTTTTTATACTGCACCTAACCCCCTATCCCCTTTTCTTTCCACCTCGAACCCCTTTCTCTCTCAACCTTTTACCCTCGTAACGACTTCCTCTCCTTCTGTTTCAAAAACCCCAAGCTCTACTCTAACCATTCTACAATGTCAGCGGCCACCTCTTTTCCCGCCACTCGCCCATCCTTTGGCACCTCTTTTTCGAGACTGCCCTGCATTTGCCCCTGTCACGAACCGATCACTTCCAGTTGCGGGGTCGAGCAAATGCTGTATATGTCATTGTGCAATCAATACCAGAGCATCCTCAAGAGCGTGGGTTATACTCAAGGACGGCCAATTTGGGTCGAGACCCACCAGGCTGCACTCTGTTTCTGATGTTTCATTTTCGTCTATGGCTGTGGATGGTATAAAGAGTGCTGACGAGGGTACGAGCAGAGACAAACATGAAGCATTTGATAATAGTTCTGACGATAGGCCCTCAAAGTTGAATAGACGCCAAAGGAGCTCGTTAAGTGGGCGTGCTTTGTCCGGGAATCCAGATGTGCTAACAATTCCGGGTGTGGGTCCAAGGAATTGAAGGAAGCTGGTGGAGAAAGGTGATCGGAGGAGTTGATGATCTTAAGCAATTGTATAGGGACAAGGTATGAAGATAAGTTAATTATTTTGAAAATGTGGTATTGCATGAATAACCGTCCTTCTATCATTTAAATCACGTCTAACTTTTTTTTTTGTTCTCCCCTTTGTAATTCCAGAAGTCTCGGAATAAGAACTTTTGAGGTGTGTAAATTCGTTCGACAGCTTGTACAATAGAAAATCATTCTCAAATTCCTAAATTTTTGCTTGGGAGCTAATTGTCATTAAAGTATCACTTCTCTATATTTGATTGAGTCATTATTGGAAATTTGGAGGTTTGATCGATGATAATCAAGAAATATGTTAGGAAATTATATTCATAAATTGAGAGACCTTTGTTCTTTGAAAGAAACTTGAAATGTATTGAATTTTGATTTCACTTGTGTTGACTACAAAATGATAGGTAAAACCTTAGGTAAAATATTAGGAGAAAATGTGTGAAATGTTGAATTCAACATGTGTAGCCACAATAAGAATAGTCAATTGGACGATACCAAATTTTGACATTTTAAATTGGCCTTTGTGAATAATTTTTTTCATGCTTTCATATTCTTGAATTCTCGATACTTTTAAAGTTATTGATTGTGACAGTTTCATCGTCTGTTGCTGTCTTTAACTATGCTTTTGATTGTTTGACATAAACTTGTAAAAATATGTAGATTTTTTTTTTTTTTGCATACCTTGTTTTCACATGGGATTTGAGTGATTTGTTTAAAAATCTTTTGGGTGGTAAATGAGAGTCTGAAAAATATTGTTGCACCGTCCATAGCAGTTTTTTGGTGAATCCAGCCAGAAGATGGTTGAGTTCTTGAGAAGGTCTGTCGGGATCATTCACAAAAACCATGCAGAGAGTATAACATCTTATATTAAAGGGCGAGTTGACAAAGAGTTAAAAGAGGATAGTTCAAACTCAGATGTGCAGCCGTTCAAAATAAAAGACTGACATTTTGTGTTAAAGGAAATATTAGTCTCAGGAAGAGGATATTCCTCCAAAGAATAGCTAACGAGACACTCGAGCTTCGTGATCTTGTGGAAATAGTTCCAGAACCTATCAATAAATGGCAGGATGTTGGGCTGGACCATTTTAATATATTAGACGCTTTTTATGCTGAGCCGCAAAGATATGCCTATACCTTCCAAAATTATGTATTTGTTACTAGGGTTATGCTGGAGCGAGAGTCATCTGGTGGAATTAAGCCCCTAAGGTTGATGGAAAGGAGTGTTTTCAGTGACAGAATGGTGAGTATTTTAACTAAGTGGTAACTAGTAATGTAATTAAGGTGTCATTTAATTCTGTTTGTGGTTGTTTTCTAAGTCAAAGGATTGAGCCAAATTCTGATAAAAAAATAAACTAGATTGATAATGATTTATCTCATCTGCTTATTATAACTTAACGAAGGTTTTTGTTCGAGCTGTTGATGAAGCGAATTGGATGAACGAGATGGAGATTAGCATTTATGATTCATGGTTCGATCCTGTTGTCTCATGCTTGCCTGGACTTATACCAGATGGATTCATCTATCTCAGAGCAAGCCCTGATACTTGTCATCAAAGAATGAAGCTAAGAAAGAGAACTGAAGAAGGGGGAGTTTCTCTTGATTATCTTCGTGGTTTGCATGAAAAGCATGAGAGCTGGCTCTTTCCTCACCAAACTGGTAATCACGGGGTCTTATCTATTAATAACCTACCATGTCATATGGATAGATCTTTACATCCTGACAGTAGGGATCGAGTGTTCTTTTTAGATGGCGATCACATGCATTTCTGATAATGCAGGATTGTCGTATTGGATCCAGTGTATTCAAACATATGCTCAGTGCTAGTAAAGTTTACAATGTCAATATTTGTTTAAGTAAAACAATATATTAATTTCAATCACTTCTTTTTTTAAAGAATATTGCAGAATATTGCAGAATCTAAGTGAGAAATGACTATCTTGAATAAACTCCTTGAAGATTCTTTCATATTTCTTATCCATTATCGTTATTATTAGCCTATACTATTAAGTTCAATCTATAGTCGACATTCTATTGCAAACACATTACTCAACTTTCAACTAAATTTACTTGTTTTATTTTCTATTCGTTTGGTCACTGTGGTATGATTAGACACAATTGATTGATTTTATATGAACGCCTGTTGAAGGTACGCACGGCAAGTTGCAGAGTTTTTTGAGTTTGTGAAGAAGAAGAATGAACTTTCACAAGAAGCAGGCAACGAAGAGAGTGGAAGAGGAGGTCAACCTCAGGTTATGCCGCCCACATAAAGGGCTATGGGGTGCCTGATGGAAAGCACTTTACAGAATCAGCTCTCGCCTCTCAGGTTATTGGATTTAAGACGAGACATGACCTTCATGTCAGGCTAGCTTTTCCATATCTATACCATTGTTTTCTATGTAAAATCCCAGATTCAAGTCGAGACCCTTCAGTTTTTGTTGGATGCGTATCTGGTGGTGTACCCTGATGTAAAAATGGTCATCGCTTCCTTGCCCTGGGGAGGAATGAAGAGCAACTTAGATGATTTGGTTCTGATTTGCCTGGTTGTTCAAAAAACTCTTACTGGTAAATATAGAATTGGCTTCCCATCGTAAATTCGTGCTTGGTTTGGTGGTCATCTGTGTACTCTGAAATGTATTAGTGTCATTGTCTAGCGACCTTCTCTCATGCTGTGAACTGTGATGTTTGAAATCAAATGTAGTTAGTTGCACTCCTTCCTGAGATTTTCCTTCTGATTTGGTTTGGCATTCCACATTTTATTTTTGTTATAAAACAAATATACGCTGTTAGTTGATGCATTGAGCCCTTCTGGCTGTACATTATTTTGCCCCACGATGCATTGGGCTGCTCCTCTGGCGAGGGCGAGTAAGTGATTGGCACTAAAGGCTACCAATGATTGTAAGGTATTCTGTGAAATTTGTAAGTATAGCACGTGAAGGAAGAGGGTAGATGACCAAAGACAAATAATGATGCAGCTACAAGAGTTGTGAAACTCAATTGTACAACAAATAATCACAACTCGTGATATCTTGCACTTGTTTGAGGTCATGGGTAGTGTTGCCCAGTTTGCAAATACGAGGGATTGAGATGATATTTGTTGATAAACTTTGGTGGTGGAGACATAATCATCCTCTGGTAGAGGACGCAACAAGAAAGCATTAGTTAACCACCAATTGGTCAAGTGACCAGTTACGACTGATTACAATTACTTTCCAAATTTGACGGAGTAGATAATTCAAGATTAAAAGGAGAGATAATGTGGCTATTGGTAGAAAAAGATGGATGTTTTAATTTATGATCCAACGTGCTAGGAATAAACTTGACATTATAAAATGCAATTATGTATGGCCAAGCATGCCGATCATATCTCTCCACTCACATCAATACATGCCCAAACACCAATCTCATCACATTGACTTTACAGACGATATAGGTGGACCCTGGCCATGCAACCTAACATATCATTACACCAATCCGGGCATTAAAAACAAGCTTTTTCTTACGTGAAATTCCACTTACATTCACGGTCGCCTAAATTCACAGCAAGCAAATAACTCTGTTTGAGTATATCTCGTACTTACTTGGTCTATTCACAACTCACATCCAGTTTGCATTACCCTATATCCATGAGGCTATAATTGATCTGCAACTACGAATTCTTGATTAAAGAAGGCTAAACCAATTTATTTATTAATTTTTATTTTATTGGGAAAAGGAGCAAACACGTACCCTGTAAATGTCAAGGCCATCAGTCCACCTTCCTGGGTGTGCATCCTTTTTACTTGAAGAGATCTTTCGCGAATCCCTCAATCTGCCACAACAGAGACGATCTTCCTCAAGTACAAGGAATTATTTCTTCCGACTGAATGCCATTATCTGTCTGACACTACACAAATCCAATGTATTGAGATCCGGCATAACAGCTTTAGCTCCTAGGCAAGGAAAGTATTGGCTTCCATTACAGTAAATGGAGTTAAAGAAGTAAATTACATTAAACTATCGAATATGTCAAGACAATAAGAAAAAGGGCATAACATCTCATAATCAAAACATAAGAAAAAAGGATACAAGAGACCTTACAGACTTGTAGTTTTACTAAGGACCTGATGAGAATTTTTGAACCCAAACTTGTTTCTGCAAAGAAATGGAAGAGCTAAACAATTTGGGATAACTATTCAAACACAACATTCATTTTATAGCAAATTCTGTAAAGTAAAAACCTCATGGCCCCCATGGCCAGTAGCACCTCCTCTTTTAGAAGCCTTCCCTTCATTTACGGTAGGTGTCGTGTCATCCTTAATCATGTGGACAACTCCTCCACCACGACGTCCAAAATGTCGAATAGAACCTGGCAAGCACAAAATTTGCATTTGCATTTCTTTTTCCTTGTATACATATTGAAATACTCTAATCAAGAAAAGTACATAAAAAACAATATCGAGGGAAACTTTTGAATTCATGTACCAAAAAAGAACTTTCAAATTATTTTCCAATTTCTTAAGGTATAGAATATTGAATAGAGTTTTTCTGAGAAAGTACCATCAAGAACGGAAGTTTCTCGAATAAGAGCCAAATAAAAAAAACATATACCATATAAAAACTTAATTTCTTCAATAAATTGAACTAAAAAAAGGAAAAGTAAAACAGGCTTCAAGTGAACACCAACCATTCTCCACTGACGAACTGTATCTCCCAGCAGTCAGAACTTCCTCTCTCTTGTTTGTGTAAGACATGTGGTCCTTCCGTTCACCATGCAAGACTGTAGAAGGATAAACAGATGCACAAACCATTCAGTTCATCAAGAAGAACAAATTGATACTAGAATTACTTCCTGCATATGAATACTTTAGCTAAATATTTTTGGGCTAAATTACAAATGATACTCGTTGTTCACAAACAAGTAAAACTTATACTCAACAAAATTTAAAAAGAATTACCCTCAGTTGGCTCAGAAAGCATAGGAAAATAATGTGACAAAGAGGATGGGAAATGCTCATCAGAAGAGTGAGAAACACTGGAACGACTGCGAGGAGCCCAGACACCTCGGTCAGGTCTATCTTTGTTTCTTGTCCGTTTCTCATGCTTCTCTCTGACATTAACACTGCCGTGCATGTTGTGTTTTGTAAGTTTAGCATCTAGTTTTCTATTTGTATCCCCTTGAGCACCAGATGCATTTGTTTCAGAATGGGAGACATAATCATTAAACCCAGACCATGGATTGATGGATCTATGTGGTCGTTTTCCAGAATCGGAATTTAATATTTGAATTTTAGGATGAGGTTGGGCTGCAGTAGAAGGTTGGCCATGAAGAGTCTCATTTATAAGAATGCTTCTAAATAACCTTCCACCAGACTCGCGTCTCTGATTCTCTTTCGGAGTGGCTGAAGCAAGAGAATTGCCAGCAAATGTTCCACTCTGTGTTTGAAATGTACCCTCAGCCATCTGGGTAGCATAAAAAAAAAAAAAATCAATAATGACCTTACCAGCTAAGGTGAAGATACGACTTCAATGCCAACCTCAACAGCATAGGAAAAAGTTCACAGAAAAGACCACAATGCGAACTGTATGAAACAAGAAACAAGAATCAAGAAATCTGAGAAACGCACATGAGATTTATCTCTCTCCTTTCCTTTAAGAAGCAAAATTTTCTTCTTCCCAGAGCCTGCTGTTACAGGGATTCCAGAAACAGATCCTTCAAAACCACAAACTGCAGATGATATCCATAAAGTAAGAACGTTGAATTAAACTTCAGTGGAATCAGTTTTAATTATATAACATATAGTAAAATGGCGAAGCATGTCTTACTGTCTTGACATATTTCATTGGCAGAAAATTAAATAAGGTAAGCCACAAAATTAATAAATAATTGGCAGTTAAACAAAAATTAATCGAAGCAGATGCAAATGTACCTGTCTCTAAGCCTGATATGTCTACTACGCTAGAAGTGGCTAATTGGTCCTCTTGCCTTGGAAGCAAAGTAAATGTTGACCTGCCCTTCCGACTTGTCATTCTCACACTGTCTTTGACAATATACTGTACATTAGTTAGACAGTAAATGTAAGTATGAGAAGAACTTGCCCTTTGAAACACAATTATATAATAAGAGCAAGAAAAGACTATAAGAAGAAAGTTGGTACACAAAGCTCCAAGATAAGGCACTTTGTAGAAACGTTGGTGACAAAACAAAGGAATAACTACGAAGATGTCTCTGGGATGCACTTTGTTATACTCTTTCTTTTGTGTGAATTTTTAAAATTAGCAGCTGAATTACTCATCGGTGCAAGGGCACTTTGAGTCTAATGGATATGATAGAAACAGAGGAACAACAACCTGACGATCAACCGCCACCTACTGATGGTAGTGAAGACGACGAGGAAGCCCTAATGTTTTTGCACTCATCTCTTTCTTTACTTATATGGCGGGGGTCAACCGGATACATTCTTTCAAGGTATTTGGTCTCATTACCTCACCAACCTTGTGTTGACTTAAATGTTGTTTAAGTCTAAATTGTTTTGATGATGTATTTGTATGTTCAGAAATGTAAATTGATTATGTTTATTAATGAGAATCTTGATTATGCATGAAAATTATCCGTCGCTAGACGACAAAAGAACAAGAGTCGCTAAAAGATGAAGTCCACCGATCGCTAGACGACAAAAGAACAAGAGTCGCTAAAAGATGAAGTCCACCGATCGCTAGACGACAAAAGAACAAGAGTCGCTAAAAGATGAAGTCCACCGATCGCTAGACGACAAAAGAACAAGAGTCGCTAAAAGATGAAGTCCACCGATCGCTAGACGACAAAAGAACAAGAGTCGCTAAAAGATGAAGTCCACCGATCGCTAGACGACAAAAGAACAAGAGTCGCTAAAAGATGAAGTCCACCGATCGCTAGACGACAAAAGAACAAGAGTCGCTAAAAGATGAAGTCCACCGATCGCTAGACGACAAAAGAACAAGAGTCGCTAAAAGATGAAGTCCACCGATCGCTAGACGACAAAAGAACAAGAGTCGCTAAAAGATGAAGTCCACCGATCGCTAGACGACAAAAGAACAAGAGTCGCTAAAAGATGAAGTCCACCGATCGCTAGACGACAAAAGAACAAGAGTCGCTAAAAGATGAAGTCCACCGATCGCTAGACGACAAAAGAACAAGAGTCGCTAAAAGATGAAGTCCACCGATCGCTAGACGACAAAAGAACAAGAGTCGCTAAAAGATGAAGTCCACCGATCGCTAGACGACAAAAGAACAAGAGTCGCTAAAAGATGAAGTCCACCGATCGCTAGACGACAAAAGAACAAGAGTCGCTAAAAGATGAAGTCCACCGATCGCTAGACGACAAAAGAACAAGAGTCGCTAAAAGATGAAGTCCACCGATCGCTAGACGACAAAAGAACAAGAGTCGCTAAAAGATGAAGTCCACCGATCGCTAGACGACAAAAGAACAAGAGTCGCTAAAAGATGAAGTCCACCGATCGCTAGACGACAAAAGAACAAGAGTCGCTAAAAGATGAAGTCCACCGATCGCTAGACGACAAAAGAACAAGAGTCGCTAAAAGATGAAGTCCACCGATCGCTAGACGACAAAAGAACTAGCCACCGATCGCTAGACGACAAAAGAACAAGAGTCGCTAAAAGATGAAGTCCACCGATCGCTAGACGACAAAAGAACAAGAGTCGCTAAAAGATGAAGTCCACCGATCGCTAGACAACAAAAGAACAAGAGTCGTTCAAAGAAGATATCCACCGATTGCTAGACGACAAAAGAGGAAGTCCACCGATTGCATACCTTCAAAGTCTACATCTACATCCTCCGCTCGCTAAACGACAAAGGCGGAAGACTTCAAAGAAGACATCCTCCGATAGCGGTTCAGTTGTTTTAATGCTGCATCTACTAACAGCGGTTCAACTTTTAAAGCAGCATCCACTGTTTCGGCTCAAGCTTCACAACACTACATCTACCAAAGCCGGTTCAAGGATTGTAAAGCAACATCTACCGCCAGTTTTTAAATATACCGCGAAAGCTACAGTGTACCTCGCCCAGAAGCTTAAAGTCCAGAGCATTAATGGAGTCGGGCGATTTGCGATTTTAGAAAGCAACAGCTACCTGCATTTGTACGAAAGCTGCTCCAACGGTAACAAAGTTTCCATTATTGGATAAGGAGCATTGAAGTCAAAAGCCGATTTGAAGACAGAGTTTTTAAGCCGAGGTTAGAGCACGAAGAAACAACTTTTGCGAATTTTTTAATTCTTGAGCCCTAACTTGCGATTAATCATACTCTGTATTCTTCAACTACATCTCTCGATTCCTAAACTTGAGAATTTGATTTGAGAGTTTGTAGTTTGTTGTATTCATTCATTCAAACCTGTAAAACCAGAAAGGCAGTGGATTGACGCCCGTCAAGTTCAATCCAGATCTGTAAAAGGCAGTTGATCGGAGCCCGGAATTCCGATCTGTTTATTCTCGAGAGGAGAAGGTTAAGGATCTTCAAGGGGTGAACCTTGAAGCGTGGATGTAGGCTGGGTTGAGCCGAACCACGTAAAAACTCGTGTATTGGATTTTCTCTCTCTCTCTCTCTTTTACTTTGATTGCCTGTCTGTTTGCTGTTAAATTAAAATTTTAAAAAGATCTAATTCACCCCCCTCTTAGACAATCTCGATCCTACAATTGGTATCAGAGAAAGGTTGATCATTGTCTAAGTCGTGTTTTAAACACTCGGATATATATTTACAATGACATTCAACGCTAACTCCACACACGTAGAGGGTCAAGCTATAAATAGATCTCCCTTCTTTGATGGTAGTGATTATGTTTACTGGAAGGCAATAATGAAAATATTCGTTCAAGCCATGGACTATGAGATCTGGAGTATAATAGAGAATGGTCCTTTCAAGGCCATGAAAACTGTCGATGGGAAAAGTATCCCTAAGGACTCTACTGAATTATCTGAGTCCGATAAGAGAAATCAGAGCCTTAATGCCAAGGCAATAAACACTCTGTACTGTGCTCTAAATAGAGATGAATTTAATAGAGTACAAAGGTGTGAGAGTGCTCAAGAAATTTGACACTTATTAGAGATCACACACGAAGGCACAAACCAGGTTAAAGAGAGTAAATTGAGCATGTTAGTTCATGAATATGAACTGTTTTCTATAGAAAAGGAGAAACCATTAGTTCTATGTTTACTCGATTTACTAACATCACTAATGGTCTTAAAGCTCTTGGTAAGATTTACTCAGGTCAAGAACAGGTAAGGAAACTTCTGAGATGCCTATCGAGAGCATGGCAACCAAAGGTGACTGCCATACAAGAGGCTAAGGATCTCAAAGCTCTCAAACTTGAAGAGCTCATTGGCTCTCTGATGACTCATGAGATAACCATGAGGGCCAATGACAAGGAGGATCTCAAGGAAAAGGAGATCTCCAAGAGAAAGGACATAGCCCTCAAAGCCTCTTCAAGCAAACCAAATGAATCTGAGGAGGAAGAAGATGATGAGTACATTGCTCTCATCACTAGAAGATTTAGCAAGTTCCTCCAGAGAAAAATGATGCATGGGAGGAAATTCTCAAAAGGAGAAAAGCCTCAAAAGGAAAAGGAGATCACTTGTTTTGGGTGTGGAAAGCCGAGGCACATGAAGGCCAACTGTCCACATGCTAAGAATCCCAAGAAGCTCAAGAAAAAGGTTATGAAGGCCACTTGGGATGACAGTGAAGATGACACCTCCTCTTCAGAAGATGAGGAAGTTGCAAATCTGTGCTTCATGGCACACGAGGAAAAGGTTAGTACTTCTTCTTCAAGTACTTTAAGTGATAGCGAAAGTGAAAATGAAGAAGGTGAACTAATTGACGCTTTTAATGACTTGGTTAAGCAATTTAGTATGCTTAAAAGTAAATATAACTTGTTGAAAAGAGAAAACACAGGTTTAGTAGAGAAGCATACTAAAGAAGTGGACTTGCATGAAAAGGAGATCACTGAATTGAAAAAGAAAAACGAAACTTTAAATAATTTTGTTCAGAAATACACTTATAGTAGTAATCAACTGAACATGCTGTTAAGTGATCAGAGAATGCAATTTGATAAATCTAGCTTAGGATATGACAGGTTCAGTAAAAAGAAATCTTATAAGAATTTCTTTGTTAAATCTACTGTTTGCCATGCGTGTAATGAAGTAGGACATAAATCCTTTGTATGTCCTTTAAAAACAAACAGTAAGAAAACAAGTAGCAAATTACAGTGGGTTCCTAAAGGAACCAAGACTAACGATAGGACCCAAAAGATTTGGGTACCTAAGAAGACTACTTGATCTCTGTTTTGCAGGATGATGCGTCTCCAATAAGGAATCAGTGGTACCTGGACAGTGGCTGTTCTAGGCACATGACTGGAGATGCATCCATGTTTGCTGTTGTCAACAAGAAGAAAGGAAACGTCACTTTTGGTGGAAACCAGGAGGGTAAAATTGTTGGCATCGGCAACATAGGTAATCCTGATTACCTCATTATAGAAAATGTTCTGTTAGTTGAAGGTCTAAAATATAACCTACTAAGCATCAGTCAATTATGTGATAAGGGTTATAAAGTAGTTTTCAAGAAAAATTCCTGTATAATTAAGAATATAACCAATTGCAAGGTTCTCTTTACTGGTTTCAGGAAAGAGAATATCTATATCATTGACTTAGATAATATTGTTTGTGATAATGAGAAATGTTTTGCTGTTAATTCCTCTAATGATAGCTGGATTTAGCATAGGAGATTAGAACATGTAGGAATGGATATCTTAGCTAAGATTACTAAGGATAATTTAGTTAGAGGGATTCCTAAGATATCCTTTGAGAAGGATAAGGTTTGTGAAGCTTGCCAAATGGGTAAGCAGATCAAAAGTTCCTTTGCATCTAAGAATACAATCACTACTACTAAGCCTCTCCAACTTTTCCATATGGACCTCTTCGGTCCTTCCAATATAGCCAGCTTAGGAGGCAAATTCTATGCTTATGTCATAGTCGATGACTTCTCTAGATTCACCTGGGTATACTTTTTGAAGTCTAAGGATGAGACTTTTGATACCTTTTCTAGCTTTAGGAAAAGAGTTCAAAATGAAAAGGAGCTCACCATTGTTGCTATTCGTAGTGATCATGGTGGAGAATTTGAAAATGAGAAATTTGAACTCTTGTGTCTCAAGTATGGAATTGAGCACAATTTCTCTTCTCCTAGGACCCCTCAGCAAAATGGTGTTGTTGAGAGGAAGAATAGATCTCTCCAAGAGCTTGCTAGGACTATGCTTAATGAGAATTCTCTTCCTAAGTACTTCTGGGCTGAAGCTGTTTCAACAGCTTGTTATGTACTCAATAAGATCTCCATAAGACCTATTCTTGAGAAAACTCCCTATGAGCTTTGGAATGGCAAAACTCCTTCTGTTAAGTACTTTAGAGCCTTTGGTAGTAAATGCTTCATTCTTAATACTAAGGATAACTTAGGAAAATTCGATTCCAAATCTGATCTTGAAATTTTTCTTGGTTATTCTCTTACCAGTAAAGCATATAGGGTATTCAATAAGAGAACTCTAGTTGTTGAAGAGTCGGTTCATGTCAACTTTGATGAGATCCCTCATCCCACAATCAATGTGGATGAGGATGATACCTTGGATAAACAACTCGATTCTCTTTCTTTAAAAAAGCCTTCAGATACTCCTCTAGTAGAAAAATCTTTAGAACCATCTTCAAGTTCTCTAGAAATTGTTCCTGTTAAAGATGAATCTGCAGATCTTCCTAGAGATTGGAAGTATATTACAAACCATCCGTTAGATGAAGTCCTAAGTAATCCTTCATTAGGTGTTAAGACAAGATCCTCTCTTAGGAATCTCTGTGTCAATGTGGTATTTATTTCTTAGATAGAGCCTAAAAAGTTTGAGGAAGCCGAATTGGATGAAAATTGGATTGTTGCAATGCAAGATGAACTAAACCAATTCGAAAGGAACAATGTTTGGGAACTTGTTCCAAAACCTGTTGATCATCCTATTATTGGAACTAAGTGAGTTTATAAGAATAAAATGGATGAAAATGGGATTGTAGTAAGAAACAAAGCTAGGTTAGTTGCCAAAGGTTACAATCAAGAAGAATGAATTGATTTTGAGGAAACCTTTGCACCTGTAGCTAGGCTAGAATCCATTAGAATGCTCTTAGTCTATGCCTGCTACAAAAACTTCACACTTTTTCAAATGGATGTAAAGAGTGCCTTTTTAAATGGATATATCATGGAAGAAGTTTATGTAGAGCAGCCCTTAGGATTTGAAGACTTTGAAAAACCTGATCATGTTTACAAACTAAGAAAGGCCCTTTATGGACTTAAGCAGGCTCCTAGAGCTTGGTATGATAGATTGAAGAACTTCCTTGAGGAAAGGAATTTCAAAAAGGGAAATACTGATTCAACTCTATTTACCAAGCAAAAGGATAAAGACATTTTGTTAGTTTAAATTTATGTCGATGACATTATTTTTGGATCAACTAATGTCAACATGTGTAAGAAATTTTCTTCTCTCATGCAAAGTGAATTCGAGATGAGTATGATGGGGGAGTTAAAATTCTTTTTAGGATTTCAGATCAGTCAATCTCCTGATAAAATTTTCTTCTATCAAGAAAAGTACATTAAAGACCTTCTAAAGAAATTTGGATTAGAATCGTCTAAATCTTCCAAGACTCCTATGAGTACCACAATTAAATTGGATAAAGATGAAAAAGGAATAAGTGTTGATATTAAAAAATATCGTGGTATGATTGGATCATTACTATATCTGACTGCAAGTAGACCAGATATACTCTTTAGTGTCTGTTTGTGTGCTAGGTTCCAAGCCTCTCCTAAAGAATCTCACTTAACTGCTGTCAAAAGAATTTTTAAATATTTAAGTGGGACACCTGACTTAGGTTTATGGTATTCTAAAGGCACTTCTTTTGATCTGATTGGATACTCAAATTCTGACTATGCTGGTAGTCTTGTTGATAGGAAAAGCACCAGTGGAACATGTCAGTTCCTTGGTGAATCTCTAGTCTCCTGGTATTCTAATAAACAGAATTTTGTTGCATTGTCAACTGCTGAGAGTGAATATATTGCTGCAGACAGTTGTTGTACACAAATGTTGTGGATGAAACAAACCTTAGAAGACTATAATTTTTCCTATGATAGAATTCCTATTTGGTGTGATAACACCAGTGCTATCAACATTTTCAAAAATCTCATCCAGTACTCTAGAACTAAGCATATTGATGTTAGATATCACTTCATCCGTGATCATGTTCAAAGAGGTGATATATCCTTAGAGTTTGTAAATTCTGTAGATCAATTGGCAGATATTTTTACAAAGCCGTTGGATGAGAAAACCTTCTGTGGGATAAGAATAAGATTGGGACTTATTAAATGTGAGAAAAGTTAAGGTTCTCTCCTTCTCTCTGCGTTTGTTATTTACATTGCCCGGTCTCTTACTATTCACCGGATGATGTCTTTGTATCGGATGACATATTTTCTAATCTGAAGACACGTGTACTATATCAGTTGTTATCCGACTTCCACGTTTGTTTTTTTCTAATCGGGCGATGCCCTATTTCCTTTAAACTCTCTTTCTTTACAAAGACGCTTCATCTTTCGCGCTCTTTCACTTGCTCCTGCTCTGACAGACAATTTTCCCTTACCAAAACCCTTCTCTCCTTCGCGTTTGTCGCTCTATCAGTTTCGTCAATCTTTTCAATGGAATCATCCTCTAGAGCAGGTAAGGAACCCGCTTCTAAGAAGGCTAAAATTTTCGCTCGACAATCACGAGAAATTCCTCGAGCGTCTAGTTGGCCATCGTATTTTTTCCTCAATGAGGCTGCTGAGTCCAGGTATCATGAAGAGTTTAAATTTAAGTAGTTGATTCCCGGTCGTGGGATGGTACCTGATAAGTTATCCGGTCTAGATTTAGTTGGACCCTTGAAGGATATTGGGATATTAGATTTATTCGATGTTGAATCCTTCTTTTACTCGGCTGCCATTAGAATGTTTTATATAAATATGAGCTTCTCTCTGGATTTCAATGTGATTAAGAGCTATGTGTATAGAAAGCACATAGAGATTACCTCTCAATCGATAAATCAGCTAGTAGGAAGCCCTCATTTAGACTCCTGCCCAAAATTCTTTGCAACAGGGCATGAGCCCCCTTTCCTTGATACTGATGATGACTATCAGCTTCTAAGACTAATTGTTCTAAATCCAACCAACACTCCTAATCCCCTAAAGAGCAAACACCTACACATTAGAGCTCGGCTTTTCCATCAAATGATTGGATACAATATAGTTCCCAAGGGAGGACACTATGATGATGTTAGCAATATGGAGTTAATGGTCCTTTTTGCAATCTACCAAAAGACCCCTTTCGATCTAGGGTATATTGTCATAAGAAGGATGATTCAAGCAATTACATCCAGGGCTACATCCCTCCCCTTCAATCTACTCCTCATGAAGATCTTTCAGCAGTCTGAAGTGGAATTTCCCAAGGATGAGGATCCTACATGTCTTAAAACATCCAGCTATTACTCCAAGGCTACCCTGAACAGAATGGGAATTAAGCGAAATAGAAAAGGAGATTATGTTATGGATCTATCTAAGACAAGAGCTAATAAGGTTGCAGCTGTCAGAAAGGGAAAGAGGAAGCTTCTTCTAGCTGATGAGTCATCAACTCACGAAGGCGCGGGTGATTCAAAAATCCCTGCTTTTGATGATTCTCCTTCTCCTTCATTGATATCTCGCATCCACCTTCCTCCTCCAGTGCCAAGAATTCCTGCCCCATCCTTTAGAGCATATACTTCAGAGGCAACCTCAGTTCCCTTATCTCTGCCCTCTCCATCTCCTGTCTGCCAACCTTCTTCTCCACCTGCACTTCTATTACCCACTCTGCCTCCACCAGCTCCTATCTCTCCAGTCATCTCAACTGCTTCTCCACTTCCAGAGGATTCTGTCATTCCTCTTCCAGTCTCAACTCCTCCTGAAGTCCAACTTTTCTTACCAACTCTGCCAACTCCTTCTGCCACTCCCAAGACATATCAAAGGAGATCTTCTCTAAGTGAGGAGCAGTACACTGAGTTGAAGTCCAGCATTGAAAAACTCGGGACAGCCTTTGAATTGTCCATTGATACAAAGATCAATCAACTCAAAGAGGATTTGGCTAAGGCTTAACTGGATCAAAAAATGGACCGAAATAATGATATTTTCACTCGTAACCTTCGGGCTCTCAAGTCTCAAGTTGAGGCTCTTTGCCCTGCACCACATATTCCTCTTTGCCCCACTGAGCCTACCTTTGAAGACCTCCTCCTTTTTGCAGACCTGAGGTAGTTGAAGATTTTCGAGTGATGCCCTTGGATCTTCATGAAGCTGAACTGCAATTCAAAAATCCAGTTGCTTCTCCTGCCCCTGAGTCCTCCTCCACGTCTTCACCATGTATGGACATGGTGGTCTATCAAGGTTCTCCTCAGGATGCTTCTTCATTCGTCTCTTCACCGTGCATAGACCTGGCAGAGCTTCTTGCACTCATTCGAGCATCCTTTCAGCCACATGTCTCTGTTCCTGCACTTCCTGCTCCTGTTCCCAGTGCTGACCCACCTATAGGTCCTTCTGCATCTCTAGACCTTGCAGTGCTGGCCTCCCTTATCCAAGAAGTGTGTAGCGTATTAGGGACTTAACTTAATTAGGATGCTGTTTTCTTTCTTGGTTGTTGGTTGAACAATATTTTTTTTCTTCACTTTGTTCGTTCAAATTTTGTATTATTCTCTGTTCTTTCCTCCTGTTTTTGATAATGACAATGGGGGAGAAACTAGATTGATGCTGACTGAAATTTGGTTTAGAACTGCTTGAAATGCTGATAGTATGTATGAGAATGGTGGGATTGAAAATCTTGAAAATCTGGATATGATATTTTTAATGTATGATATTTTTAATGTATGCATATGCTGTGGCGGAGCTAGGATTATGGGGGGGAGTAAAACTTAATCAAATTTACACTCATAGTTTGTCATCATAAAAAAGGGGGAGATTGTTGACTTAAATGTTGTTTAAGTCTAAATTGTTTTTGATGATGTATTTGTATGTTCATAAATGTAAATTGATTATGTTTATTAAATGAGAATCTTGAATTATGCATGAGAAATTAATCGTTTGGAAATGTCCTTGGAAAGGGTATTTTAGTATTCTAATAATTGTGGTTGAGTGTTCAGGATAAAATAGTATTATAGGGCTGAAAACAAAAATGCATATCCACCGTTAGCTACACGGTAAAAGATGAAGTCCACCGATCGCTAGACGACAAAAGAACAAGAGTCGTTTAAAGAAGATGTCCACCGATCGCTAGACGACAAAAGAGGAAGTCCACCGATTGCATACCTTCAAAGTCTACATCTACACCCTCCGCTCGCTAAACGACAAAGGCGGAAGACTTCGAAGAAGACATCCTCCGATAGCGGTTCAGTTGTTTTAATGCTGCATCAACTGACAGCGGTTCAACTTCTAAAGCAGCATCCACCGTTTCGGCTCAAGCTTCACAACACTACATCTACCAAAGCCGGTTCAAGGATTGTAAAGCAACATCTTCCGCCAGTTTTTAAATATACCGCGAAAGCTACAGTGTACCTCGCCCAGAAGCTTAAAGTCCAGAGCATTAATGGAGTCGGGCGATTTGCGATTTCAGAAAGCAACAGCTACCTGCATTTGTACGAAAGCTGCTCCAACGGTAACAAAGTTTCCATTATTGGATAAGGAGCATTGAAGTCAAAAGCCGATTTGAAGACAGAGTCTTTAAGCCGAGGTTAGAGCACGAAGAAACAACTTTTGCGAATTTTTTAATTCTTGAGCCCTAACTTGCGATTAATCATACTCTGTATTCTTCAACTACATCTCTCGATTCCTAAACTTGAGAATTTGATTTGAGAGTTTGTAGTTTGTTGTATTCATTCATTCAAACCTGTAAAACCAGAAAGGCAGTGGATTGACGTCCGTCAAGTTCAATCCAGATCTGTAAAAAGCAGTTGATCGGAGCCCGGAATTCCGATCTGTTTATTCTCGAGAGGAGAAGGTTAAGGATCTTCAAGGGGTGAACCTTGAAGCGTGGATGTAGGCTGGGTTGAGCCGAACCACGTAAAAACTCGTGTATTGGATTTTCTCTCTCTCTCTCTCTTTTACTTTGATTGCCTGTCTGTTTGCTGTTAAATTAAAATTTTAAGAAGATCTAATTCACCCCCCTCTTAGACAATCTCGATCCTACACCTTGGTGCCCTTTGCTCATTCATAAACTGGCGCGTAGTCAACGAACTTCACTTACCTCAACGGGCAGTACCTGAATTTTCGGTGAAAGTTGGTGATAGGTTCTGCCTAGCCATAACTTCAGTTTTCCCTCATATTTCGCTGGTTCTTCAAGGTGTGCATTTTGAAATAACTGTGTACCATTTTCACATTCCAGACATTGATGTAGTTATGGGGATGGACTGGCTTCGAAAATTAGGCACTTTCCAAGCCAATTTTGATCAATTGTGGTTTAAGGTTATGTGCCAGGTGTGGAGCATATTTTGATTGGAGAACCTGTGCTATCAGTACAACAAATATCTATGAAGTCTGCTGTGAAGTCAATACATCGAGAGGAACAATGTTTTTTTGTGGCTTCACAGTCAGTTAACCCCTTGGCCACTATGGCTCCACATACGGATGCAACAACCTTCTTAAGTGTATCTGAGTATGAATCAGTTTTCTACGCAGTCACTGGCCTTCCTCCTGTTCGTTCTAGAAACCACACTATCCGATTGAAAGAAGGATCTGAACCACCCGATATTGGGCCCTATCGCTACCCTCATGTTCAAAAGAATGAAATAGAAAAGTTGGTGAATGATATGACCGCCGCGAGCATAATTTGGCCAAGTCAAAGTTCTTTTTCAAGACCGGTTTTACTAGTTCGCAAAAAAGATGGCAGGTGGAGATTTTGCGTGAACTACAGGGAGTTAAAGAAACTCACTATTCCAGACAAGTTTTCAATTCCGATTATTGAAGAACTCCTTGATGAACTACATGGTACTTCGTGTTTTTCAAAATTGGACTTGAGTGGATATCACCATATTCGAATGCGAATGCACCAGCAACTTTTCAATGCATCATGACGGAGATGGTGCGTTCGTTTCTACGTAAGTTTGTGCTCTTTTTGTGGACAACATGTTGGTTTACGATTTTTCTGCACATTATGGACATCTCCGTTCTAGTTTGGGAGTTCTCCGGGATGAGCACTTCGTGCTGAATGTCAAAAAGTGTGTTTTTTTCCAGTCAACCATTCATTATTTGGGCCATACTATTGATTCACAGGGCGTTGCAGCGGACATGTACAAGATAGCTAGTATGCTTGCTTGGCCTATACCTACTTGCGTCAAGGAGTTACGTGTTTTTTTGGTCCTTACCGTATATTATTGACGGTTCGTTAAAAACTATGGCATTATAGCTCGGCTCCTCACCGATTTGCTAAAAAAGGGTTCTTTCTTATGGACAGATGCAGCTCAATTAGCTTTTGACACCCTCAAGACGGCAATGACTAATACTCCGATTTTAATCCTCCCTGATTTTGATAAAGGGTTTGAGGTGGAGGTAGATGCTTCAGGTTCTGGTCTTGGTGCAGTACTGATGCAAAGTAAATGACCAATTTCTTTTGGAAAGGCTTATCCACTTCTGCAAGGGAAATTTTGGATAGGTCTTTTGCAACCCTATAAAGGGTTTAGGAAGACATGTCACTTGATTTCATCGAAGGGCTGCCACAATCTATTGGGAACAAAGTCATTTTGATTGTGGTCAACTGCTTACCAAATTCGCACATTTCAGTGCTTTAAGACACTCCTACACTGCAACATCCATGACTGAGCTTTTTTGTCAGGAAATAGTAAATAGTTGGATTGGCCTATACCTACTTGCGTCAAGGATATACGTGGTTTTTTGGGCCTTACCGTATATTATCAACGGTTCCTTAAAAACTATGGCATTATAGCTCGGCTCCTCACCGATTTGCTAAAAAAGGGTCCTTTCTTATGGACAGATGCAGCTCAATTAGCTTTTGACACCCTCAAGACGGCAATGACTAATACTCCGATTTTAATCCTCCCTGATTTTGATAAAGGGTTTGAGGTGTAGGTAGATGCTTCAGGTTCTGGTCTTGGTGCAGTACTGATGCAAAGTAAACGACCAATTTCTTTTGGAAAGGCTTATCCACTTCTGCAAGGGAAATTTTTGATAGGTCTTTTGCAACCCTATAAAGGGTTTAGGAAGACATGTCACTTGATTTCATCGAAGGGCTGCCACAATCTATTGGGAACAAAGTCATTTTGATTGTGGTCAACTGCTTACCAAATTCGCACATTTCAGTGCTTTAAGACACTCCTACACTGCAACATCCATGACTGAGCTTTTTTGTCAGGAAATAGTAAATAGTTGGATTGGCCTATACCTACTTGCGTCAAGGATATACGTGGTTTTTTGGGCCTTACCGTATATTATCAACGGTTCGTTAAAAACTATGGCATTATAGCTCGGCTCCTCACCGATTTGCTAAAAAAGGGTCCTTTCTTATGGACAGATGCAGCTCAATTAGCTTTTGACACCCTCAAGACGGCAATGACTAATACTCCGATTTTAATCCTCCCTGATTTTGATAAAGGGTTTGAGGTGTAGGTAGATGCTTCAGGTTCTGGTCTTGGTGCAGTACTGATGCAAAGTAAACGACCAATTTCTTTTGGAAAGGCTTATCCACTTCTGCAAGGGAAATTTTTGATAGGTCTTTTGCAACCCTATAAAGGGTTTAGGAAGACATGTCACTTGATTTCATCGAAGGGCTGCCACAATCTATTGGGAACAAAGTCATTTTGATTGTGGTCAACTGCTTACCAAATTCGCACATTTCAGTGCTTTAAGACACTCCTACACTGCAACATCCATTACTGAGCTTTTTTGTCAGGAAATAGTAAATAGTTGGATTGGCCTATACCTACTTGCGTCAAGGATATACGTGGTTTTTTGGGCCTTACCGTATATTATCAACGGTTCGTTAAAAACTATGGCATTATAGCTCGGCTCCTCACCGATTTGCTAAAAAAGGGTCCTTTCTTATGGACAGATGCAGCTCAATTAGCTTTTGACACCCTCAAGACGGCAATGACTAATACTCCGATTTTAATCCTCCCTGATTTTGATAAAGGGTTTGAGGTGGAGGTAGATGCTTCAGGTTCTGGTCTTGGTGCAGTACTGATGCAAAGCAAACGACCAATTTCTTTTGGAAAGGCTTATCCACTTCTGCAAGGGAAAATTTTGATAGGTCTTTTGCAACCCTATAAAGGGTTTAGGAAGACATGTCACTTGATTTCATCGAAGGGCTGCCACAATCTATTGGGAACAAAGTCATTTTGAATGTGATCGCTCGAAATAGTTGCTCCCAGTAAGCTGAAATTTTCAAAGGGCTCAAAGGAACATTCTATGTTTCGTGTTTCCAAATTGGGCGATCATGGCATTTCCTCCACCAGTCATTCCATACAATGTGATAGAAGAAGATAAAATTTTATACATCAACGCAAAAAGAATGGGCTCAAAGAATCGTGTTAAGTGGTGAGACCAACTGGAGAAAGATGCACCACTAGGGAGAAAGTCATTTCTCAACACGGTTTCCTAATTACTACTTAAGTACATAGTAAAGCGAGCAATGTTGCACGTAAGCAAGGTAACAAGAGGTTGGGGTTGGGGTGGGGGTGGGGGGTGGTGGTGTGTGTGTTTGCTGTTATTTTGGAATAGGTAACTAGGAAGTCTCTCTGGAGAGGAGTCCGAGTCTGGGTATAGCTCAGCTTGTGATAGGAGTATTTGGAGTTTGTATTGGTTGCTTGCATGATTGGTTTGCTTTGCAACACATTAAATACTTTCACGCAAATTTTCAAGAAATCCACAATCACCTAAATTCGTAATTATAAACAAATTGAGTTAAAGGATCACACCCAGAATATGTCTTAGATCCACACCTTTTTTTCTGACCCTCGCTTTGTGACACCGGAACCAGGCTTCTTTGGAGATGTTGCCCTAGCTCTTCTAACTTTCCCAGACAGAGAAGAACCCTATCATCAACAAAGTTCAATATGTCAAAAATAAACAACGTTTTTCTAACATGTGTATCGATTTCAATGATAGATATATCCACAAACTATAGAACTATAGAGCTTTTTACTCTCACTGCCATAATATCCTATTTTGATTGGAAACTTGTTGATGTAATATAAGTGTCCATAAATTAATGCGATTTTGATAATTTACCGTGAGTACTTGAATGATGAAGAATTTGGGTGGTCATATGTAAGAACTTCCATTAAGTAATCAACATATGAGTCTATTATGAGCTACTACAATTACTATAACAATTAAAGAGAAAGTTATTGACCAAACTAATATATAGAAATTAAAGTGTCCACATTTTTTGATAGAGAGCAATTTCTAATTTAAATCTCCAAGAACAGGACATTTAACACATGTGAAATGGATGAAATATTAAGCTCGTTATCATATTAGATCATATTAATAAATTAAATAGCCCACTGCAAATATTTTAGAAAAATCAGTCAAAGAAAGGATGATACAAGATTTAGCCTCCTAAGTGCACAAATCATAACACATTAATACTTTGGTCGCTCTTCTTGTCTTGCATGCTCCTTAATCAACAACTTCAGATAGTAATCACCATTATGAGACTTTTCAAGCAGTAATTTCTTTCAACACTTGAAAAACTAGGAATTGGTCCAAGTCTTATAATTTGTACATCAAACAATACAACATGACGCATGCGAGAATGTAAGTCTTCTAATAATCACATCTGACGAAAAAAAAAAAACAATCATTGTAAACAAAACAACCATCAAATCCTGCCACTAGATGCTTTGCAGATCCCACCGCAAGACAAATGTCATTTGACAAAGAAAATGAAGGGAAGTTTCATCAACTTAAAAGAGTGTTTGGGCAATGCAACCAGACTTTGGCTGCCATATCTGAACTTCAAGTGTGAATACTATCTTTTTAAGAGTTCGAAGCTATTGATGAAGGATATATAACCGTTACCTGGATTCCAGTCTCAACTCGTTTGTTGCGAACAAATTCCATTAAAGGCGTAACAATAACAGTTTCTTTAGTAGTGCCTGTTAAATAAAGCAGGCGGATATATCACTTGTGAAAAATTCAAACATTCACTGGTTGTCAAGACATGCAGAAGGGAAAAAAAGTCATTAAAATTAGTCGCATTTTTTATACTTTGAAGCTACCAAACCTAAAATTAAGAAGGTTGCAAAATACTTAATAAAATAATATGCTTTGGTTTACTTCCAGAAAGTTATTATGAAGTACCATTGTTTCTTTGTTGGTTCAGGTCAAGTTAGTACATGTTTTAACGCTTCAACTAAGTTATCAGACAGAATAACTGTGCCTACATATGGTTGGCTAAGGGCATAACTAACCAGTTAGATCGGCTTCTTTTCTTTCCAGTTGAATTTCTGCACTTGGAAGATTCTCAACAGGTTTTGCAATTAATTTTAGGAACTCCAAATAACCAGGATCTACCATCAAGAAACAGAAGTAAATGTACAAATATTTAGTAATGCAAAATATGGAAAAAAAAAATTCAGTCTTCTCACTTTTTATATGTACCTTTGTAGATGGTCCCTTCACGACCATCTTTTTTGGTAAATGATCTAGGTACACGCTGTGAAGGTGCATATTCAACTATTGCCTTGTACTGGGTACCTGAATCAATAGGTACATATGCCACAACACATTCAATTACCATCCTACTTCTCTACAGGTAAAAAATTATGTATTGAACAAAGACAAGGAGAGTACACAGCCTAAATTTCATCTTTAAAGAGAATATGTGAGGGCTAAAATTGACGATAATCTACTGGGAACACTAAAGCTACTAATTGTACTTGGTGTAGTAAAAGAGATATTTTCATCTACCTTTCTCGTTGACAAACACGTGTCCACCAAAAAAATCCGAAAACTCCAAAACGTCTTCAGCTGTGATGAAGTCAATATAGGCTCGAGAGTGTATCTGATGCTTTTGGCTGCAAAATTATCAAGAAGACAATACTTTATAAGTGAAGCGCTTGCACTGTTTAATCTAACCTGAAGTAATCTCCATTATCTCATATATCATAGCCGAGTCATAATATTCTCTTAGTCAGAGATTTAGAAGCTAATTTAGCAATCACACATGGAAGAGAAACTACATAAAACATACAATTAAAATTCCCATCTCTTACCACGTTTGTCGGAAATCAAACATTAAGTTAGAGAAAATTTGAAAATACCCTAACCTGTTCTTTCCGGGGCGAAAAGAAAACCAATGGTAGCGGCCAGCGAATCGATGATCAATTTGTTGGAAGAGATCGGAGTGAGTGAGAGATGGTGGAAGGTGCCTAATCACCACCTTCGTCCTCTCAACCGGCTCCTTCATCTGATACAAAGTCAGTGCTGGCGTAATTGTGCAGTCTCCCGACGGAGAAGCTCGTGAATAAAATTTGGGGATTGCGGTAGTAAGCAGCACAACATGACCAAGAAGAAAAGGGAAGATTGGAGTAATGCCGGGCCTTTAGCAGGCTCGTAATTTTGTTGATTGAGCCTCAATAGACACAGTATTGGGCTCAAAGGCTCTAGAAATGATTTTGAAGATATTAATTTATTTTCTTATATTCATCGTTCAATAAAAGTGAGAATCTATCTAATTTCTCCTTACAATTAAAATAAAAATAAAATAAATGATGTTAGTCACTTTCTTTAGGTGACTATTCATTTTTTTTAAGAGAGAAATAGAAATATTACAAGTCTTATTCTTCTCTCTCTGTTTGTCTTTGTTTGGTTTATGTTTTTCTTTATTGAGTAATTATCAATTTTAACTCTATACTATGCACTTTATTTCAGTTAGCCTCCTTTACTAAAAACACCGGCAAACTAAATCCTGTATTTTGATTATATTATCAGTTTTGACCTTCTATCAACAATTTCGTTAAACTCTCATTTAAAAAATTATCAAACGATATTGGATTCACTTGAAATTTTTACCACATGTGTTCACTACTTTTTAACACATGTACCATTTATTGTAATTTTATTTTAATAATTTATAAAAATATTATAATAAATCATACAAGTATTGGAAAATCACAAAAAAAATTTTATTATGTACCCATGATATGGTGAACATGTGAACACACTTTCAAATAAATCTAATATTGTTTAGTATTTTTAAAAAAATTAGTTTAAAAACACATGAAATTTATTAAGGTTTGTGCAAATAATAATTTTTATTATATTATTTAATTCTTTAACAGGACACAGATATATACTTATATTATTAAAAAATAGAATTGAATAGATAGCACTAGATTTTATATAAAAAAATCTACTGTGCGTATGAGGAGGTGCTTTGGTGGTGGCAGTGATGGTGGCTGAGTATAGCTTGCTCTTTCGTCTTCTGAGTGCGTTATGGCTACTAATTTTTTGAAAATAAATATTATCTCTATTTTTATACATCACATTTTCTCTCTCTACACATGTGCACAATCTATCAAAGTCTCTTTTCTCTTATTTCCCAGCTTGGTGGTTCTGTAGAAGTTTTTTTTTTTTTTTTTTTTGGTCTGAATATTACGCACCATCGCTCGTGCACTAGAGTCTAATTCGTCGTTTGTCGCTACCACAATTCTCCACATGGTATGTTATTTCTTACTGCCACAAAAACAGTTCCATGTGTTTAATCGATTGTATTTGATTTCTTTTATTCTCTTTTAATAATTTGTACGTTTACTTTTATTTTAATTTTGTAAGTTGACCTTTCGTCTTCCATCTTAACATATTTCTGATAAAAACAAAAATTATTTGATTTATCTTGTCATTATTCTTCTCATTTTATAAATCTTATATTCAATACAAATACAATATTATATATTTTTTATATATATTAAAATCATTTCCTTAATTATTGTCCATTCTTTTTTTATTCTTAACAATTTTTTGTCTATATCGTATTATATAAATATTGAAATCTGAATTGGAGACTATGTTCTACATGGTTACTTATCATATGTGATCAGAATAATCACTTAAAGAAAGTTATTTTTGTCTATTTGTTCAATTATACGTCTTAAAATATTGTGTTAAACAATTTTCCTTCCATTGATAGGATGGTTTTGGATTACTGTTACATTTCTTCTTATGTTTAAAGTTCTGCTTTGTCTTCCTCCGTTTATCTTTTTCTCCACTTTAATTGATGTCTTTGACTAATTATGTTGCTTAATACTATTTTAAATTCACATTAACAAACATACTACTTTTAAGATGCAAATTATATGACTTGTTGGCAAAAACTTTAATCCTACTTTTATGTATAACAATTAGTTGCCTGTACCTTTTGTTAATTGTGTTGAATTCTAAATCAAATTATAAATTTTTGTCAATTAAGTTTATACTATTAAAAAAAATTTATGTCGCAATGTAATAATGACAATATATAAAACAATTTATATTTAGTGACATTACATAATTTAGTCAATTCGAGTTACAAGATTGTTCGATAAATTTTTCAATTTACTTGGGTAATGAAATACTTTCATAAAATTATTTTGTCAGTTTGAATAACTTGTAAACGTTGCTCACTGTTTGCACTATTTTAGCAATTGGTCGCAATTATATTGCATTTAGTTGTCTGCTAAGTTCTTTTTGTAGTGCCCGTGCATTTTAGAGGAATTTCAATATTAAAATTCTATCTTGTAATTTGTAATTGCAGTAATACGATGGAGTTGATGTTTTGATGTTTTGATGTTTTAGCGACGTTATTAGCCAATGCTTCTTGTTGAATGATTTTAGGGTAATAATCAATTTAAATCTCAAACATGAGTTTTTTTAAAACACTCATTTAAAGTATCAAATCTAACAAGCTAAACCTCAAATTATCCAAAACCTAACAAACAAAACACTGTTAGGCCCCTTATTTCCGAAAACGGGGGGCCGTTTTCATTTTTCGCCTTGCCACGTAAGAAACGAGGGGGTTGATGTGCGGGGTGGAGACCCCTCCTTAAACGTGCAGTGCACGTGCATTTAAAACAGGGGTCTGTTTCTGGAATCGAGCTCCCATTTTTTGTTATTGCCTGTGACTTCAGTCACGGGCCAACAGTAATGGAGAAAACGGGAGGCTGCTTCCTGGAATGGCCCCCCATTTTCTCCATTATTTATTGATCATGGGGGGCTTTTTTCTAAAATGGAGGACTGGTTCCCAAAAATATATAAGGAGTCAGTCCTCCATTCTTCACCACCGACTCTCGAAAACTTTAAAACATCTACCCTATTTTCTTGCTCCCTCGTATTTTCTCTGTATTAGAAACATTGATGAATTCTGATTCAAGTAGATCAGTTGGTTTAGACAAGACGACAACCTATGATGCCAATATGGACTGGTATGCGGATGTCACGCTCATATATGGTGATCTTCGAGCATGTGATTAACCTGGATGCCCTCGCATGGCTTCGACGAATAGAGCTAAGCTATTTGGCTAGTCATGCGTTTTCCTCAATTCCCAAGTGCGAAATGAGCTTGAATAATTTATGCGAGTCATTCAATGCAGTTCTATTGTCGGCCAAAGACAAATCGATCTTTACCATGTTCGAGATGATCTGAAAGTGCTTGATGACTCAGATAGTGAAAAGGTATGAGAAGTTGGCCTCCTCAACAGATCTTTTGTGTTCACAAATAAAAAAGAAACTTAAGAAGCTAGAACTTGCGGTGTAACACCCGGCAATTTTGCAATGTAAATATTCATTGAATTATTAGACGGAATCAATGGGAATATTTATACAATTAATATTTTATGAGTTTACCGATAGTTTCAATTGAATGTGGGTGATTCGTAAAACCGATTTGAGGAAACTAAATAGTAAAATAGTTAAAAACCAATGGAAGGGCAAATTAGGAAAACAATTAAGGTTGGTGGGAAGGAACTAATGAGTGCTTGACATTTGGCAACTTGTTGGAGAAGCCATGTTCTTCTTCTCTTTCCTCCTGCGTAAAACCCTCATTTCTCATCTGCTTCTTTCCACTGCTCTCTGTTTTCTCTCCTCCAGGCAACTGCAACCTTTCCAAAAGACTTCCATTTTCCTGTTTTCTCCAGTGAAGGTAATCATCTGCTAAAGTTAACGAGTTTGAACAAGTTAAAATGAGAGTTTTGCTGAAGTTAGGGTTAAGATATTTTGAAGAAAACTCTCTGTTATTGTATGAAAACACGTCGGTTTGTTTTATAAAGGTTTGAATGGAGTTTGGAGCATGTCCTACCAAGTTGTTAGTTAGCATTTGCAGCTCTGTTTATTTTCTTTATGTGCATGTTTTAGGTCCGTGCATAACCGAGACGTTCAAGACTTGCAACTCTACAGCAACAGGTAAGTTCATACCCGTAGGTTGACCCTTAAGGCCCTACATCATGGAGACTCTAGGTTTTTACTTCTGTCGGGAGGTTTCGGGTAGATAAGTTGGAGTTATATTTCGAGTCGTCTGTTTTTCTCTTTAGGTTATGTTGTGCTATTTCTGTTGTCTGCTGTATTAAGTTTAAGCACTGTAAAAGTTCATGCATACACGTCTTTCCCGAAAGTCATGAAAATATTTTCTGTACACGTTTTGAAGTTAAGAAGGATAAAAAAAAATATGACTGTAATGTACCGGTTAGTGTGGGACGGGGACTGGTGTTCTGCTTTGAATTTCCAGTGCCTTATAGTGCACTTCTGTTACGTCTGTTTCCCTATAAGCCCCACCGGTTAAGTGTGGGATGGGGACTGGTGTTCTGCTTTGAATTTCCAGTGCCTTATAGTGCACTTCTGTTACGCCTGTTTCCCTATAAGCCCCACTTTCTGACAGATAAAAAGTAATGTTCTGCACTGTCACTGTATTCTGAAAATTCATACATGGCATGTGCATCACTGCATTTTTATATGTTCTTACTGAGCTCTAGGCTTATAGTTGAACTCTCTGATGTAGGTACGGATCCCGTGGATGAGGGCTTTGTGCCTCAGTCCGACGAATAGGTGGCTGGTGGCTCGAGCTTTCGGGGGTGGTTGTGGTAGCTAGACATATTCCTGACCATAGAGAATGGGGTTTTAAAGTTTTGTGTTATGTTTTAAAAACTTCTGTTATGGTGAATTCTGGAAATGCATGCCAAGTTCTGTACTGCTTTTGAGATTTTAAAACGATGAATGACATCTGTATTGATGTTTAAAACCTCTGTATTTGACAGTTGTATTTATATATTTTGAAATATTTTGGAACTGCCTTGAGTTCTCTCTATTGGTCTGTGCATGGATGGTATCTGGTTTTAGAGTTATCCACGCAGTTTGATTTTTTAAACTCCTGTCATGTTTCTGTCATGTCCGAAAATCATGTTCTGAATCGTTTTTTTAGAATTTGAAACTTTTATGCCATCTGTTTTTATGCTCCATGTTCGTATGTCTTCCTGTTAAAAGTTGTCAAATTTTGTCTTTAAAACTATATCTTCCGATCACATCCACCGCTGCTTTTAAAATCACTTCTACCGCTGTCCGTTTAAAAATCACATCCACCGCTGCTTTTAAAATCACTTCTACCGCTGCCCGTTTAAAATCACATCCACCGCTGCCCTTAAAATCACATCCACCACTGCCTTAGGATTCACATCTACCGCTTCGGTTTATTTACATCTACTGCCTTAGGATTCACATCTACCGCTTCGGTTTATTTACATCTACTGCCTTAGGATTCACATCCACCGCTCTGGTTTATTTACATCTACCACCTGACGTCATTCATCTCACATCTTCCGATTACATCCACCGCTGCCTTTAAAGTTCACTTCTGCCTATAGTTTGTTGACTTAAATGGTGTTTAAGTCTAACTAAGTTTTTGATGATGTATTTGAATGTTAAGTAGGTAATTTGATTATGTTGATTAAATGAGAATAATGAATTATGCATGTGATTCAATCTGTTGGAAATGCCCTTGGAAAGAGTATTTTAGTAGTCTAACAACTGTGATAAAGTGTATAGGGCTAAATTAGATTAACAGGGCTGAAAAATTGATAAACAAAGTGTACATCTACTGATGGTTTCAAAGAACAAATTCTACCGATGGCAATCGCTGAACGACAAAGAAAAGAAGACTTCTACCGATGGTTTCAAAGAACAAATTCTACCGATGACAATCGCTAAACGACAAAGAAAAGAAGACTTCTACCGATGGTTTCAAAGGACAAATTCTACCGATGGCAATCGCTAAACGACAAAGAAAAGAAGGCTTCTGCCGATGGCATCCAAAGCCTACTTCTGCCGATAGAGTTTCAAAGTGCTTCTGCCGATGGCGTTGTCAAGCTACTTCTGCCGATAGAATTTCAAGCTACTTCTGCCGATAGAGTTTCAAAGTGCTTCTGCCGATGGCGTTGTCAAGCTACTTCTGCCGATGGAGTTTCAACGTGCCTCTGTCGATGACATTCAAAGCTTACATCTGCCGATAGCATTTCAAGGTGCTTCTGCCGATAGTGTTATAAAGCTGTTTCAACTGGTGATCTTCCGCTAGAATTCAAAATAACCGCGAAGCTACAGTGACGTCGTTTTCAGCTTTAACTCCAGAACATTAATGGCGACGATGAACAGCAATTTCAGATGCAACGGATATCTGCTTCAGTACGGATGCTTCCCAACGGTAACATTTTTCTATTTGAAGAAAGAAGCATTCAAGTCTGTGAAGCAAGAAATGAGACAGAGTATTTTAAGCCGAGGTTAGAGCACGAAGGAACAACTTTTGTGAATTTTATTCTTGAGCCCTAACCTGCGAATTTTTATCATACTCTGAAAAATTTCATCTACTCCTTTTGAACCTAAACTTGAGATTTAACCTTTGAGGGAGTTAGACTGTGTTGATTTTTACAAACTCACAATTCTGTAAAGGCTGTAATTGCCGTCCGTGAAGTTCAATTAAAGTGTAAAGGCAGTAGATTGACGCCCGGAAGTTCGATCTGGTTTTCTCGTGCGGAGAAGGTTAAGAATCTTCAAGGGGGAGCCTTGAAGCGTGGACGTAGGCAAGCTTAGCCGAACCACGTTAAAAACTGTGGTGTCAATCTCTCTCTCTCTCTCTTGCATTGTTTGATTATTTGTTGTTTTCATATTGTTTGAACATAAGAGAGAAATTAATTAGTTTAGTAAATTTAAGTTTTAAAAAGGCTAATTCACCCCCCCCCCCCTTTTAGGCAATCTCGATCCTACATAGTTCACTTCTACGGGTGAACAATATATTTCACTTCTGCCTGTAGTTCACTTCTACTGGTGAACAGTACAGTTCACTTCTGTCGGTGAACAGTACAGTTCACTTCTGCCTGCAGTTCACTTCTATCGCATGACGTCATCCGCATATCTTCCGTCTGACGTCATCTGCCCACATCCCCCGCCTCACATCTTCATCTTCTCCATGTTATTCTTCTGTCAAATTTTCCAGACTTCAATTTCATAGGAGGTTTTCTCTGCGTAATGTTTTAGAAGCTTTCTCTGTCTTTCATCTTCCATCGTTTATCTCTGAATCACTGTTATCATTTTTCCTTGCCTTTTGTCTTCCTGTTTTTCCCCCGCCATTTTTTTCTGAAGTCTGAATTTTTTACATGACTTCCAGTTTCTGTTTCCCATTTTATTAAGTTTTCCACTGTGTGTCAATTGTCTATATCTGTCTGTTTATATTCATCATCCATTCATGTCATCCCATTTTGTATTCAAATCCAGGGAACATCTTCTCCCTCTGTAAAGTTTTAAGGGTTTGTTTAAAAAGTCCAGTCTGCTTATAAAAAAAAAAACATGTCCCGTTTTCTGTTAAATGCCCGGAGTGATGGCCCCTTGGCCCCGATTGGGTCTGGGGCTGTCACATGCGGCTTGAAATTGCAGCCCTATGTTTGCTGGAGCTGGACGATTTGAGGTCAGCAACAGCAATGAACAATATGTGTCGACGTGAATGCCGCTGTGTGCAACTATAACAGGTAAGAGCTTACTAGAATCTCGTATGTTCATTCCATTCCGTGCATGCATTTAATGAGAGTAGCACCGGAAAATTACATGTATCCATAGTATCACCAGAGAACTTACCTGCAGATGTACTCAAATTATATTTAGCCCCTTAGCGGCTAACAAATGTGGTCGCCCGTCAAAGATGTGGCCTCAATACTTCTACCCATAAAACAGCGCCAACCCAAGTAGGTAGAAGAAGACAAGAGTGCGAGATGCCGATGAGGTGCCAAGTTCAACAATTAGTAGGAATAAGTCAACGATGTCGTGTCATATATGTGTAGGATCGAGATTGTCTAATAGGGGGTGAATTAGACCCTTAATCCCTTTTTAAAAACTAACAGTAAACAATTTAAACACTAAATGTAAAAGAGAGAGTAAGAGAAATTTAACACCAGAGTTTTTACGTGGTTTGGTCAAAACCTGCCTACGTCCACGCTTCAAGGTTTCTCCCTTGAAGATCCTTAACCTTCTCCTCAGAGAAAAACTGATCGCACTTCAACGGGCGTCGATCTACAGCCTTTACAAACCGAATTGTTCTTCACGGGCGACAATCCACTGCCTTTTACAGAATAATGAATTTGTAGTTTTTCAGTACAGACTACTCTCCCTCAAAGATTAAATCTCAAGTTACAGAATCGAGAGGTGTAGAAGAAAATACAGAGTATTCAAAAATTTCGCTCGTTAGGGCTCAATAGTGATTTTCGCAAAAGTTATTTCTCGAGCTTCTTTTCCGCCTTAAATACTCTGTCTGTAATTGATAAGTGTGTATTTTACACACTTATTTTTACTTGTTACACTTGATTTGATAAGTTTATCTCAAGTGTTTGAACGAATTTGATGAATTTTGTTTAAATGTGCAGAAAATTTAATTAAAACAGGAAATATCTACAAATTTGGATCGATATCTATACATGCCAGTCAGCAAATAAAAGAGATCGCCTATCAATCTTCAAAGTTGGAAAGTGAATCAAGAGGCAATCAATTGCTTACCAAATTGGAAAGTTTACTTAATTTAATCTCCGTCATTTACCTAAGGAAAGAAAAAAAAATCAAAGCCACTGATCAACGCCAAAGAAGGAAGTAAAGAAAATAAAAAAAAAAAAACCTAAAGGAGAGAAATCTGCAGAACGGGATTCAGCGAATTAGAGAGCAATAAACGGGGCTTTTCGGCAATTTCTCCACGGAGGCATTCTGGATTCGGAGTCAGCGAATTTGGAAAGAAACAGAGATTCGGTTTTGGACGATTTAAAGAGCCTGGATCAGAGAGAGAAAAAAAAAGAGATATATAAAAAAAAAACCTAAAAGAACCAAAAAAAAAGAGGAGAGCCGATTTTTACAGAGAGAGCAAGAAATAGCTGGAGGTGCGGCGACTTTGAGGGCAGTCTGCGATTCCGAGAACGCGGCAGAGGGGAGCGACTTTGAGAGCACGGCAGCGAGGATCCGACTTCGGCGATTGAGGAACGAGCGACGACTGGCGAGATTCAGGCGAGCGTGGTCGGCGGATTCTGGCGAGCAGGATTCTGATCTCGGTCTTCGGCGTTGGGTGATTCTGGCGAGAGGGAAGTCGGCGATTTGGACAGCATTCTCTGAGACGATCTTCGACGAAGAGAAGAAATTTCTTACAAAATATTTTTTCTTTTTATTTCTATTACTTGATTATGCAATATTTTATTTTTGTTGTTTTTATTTATTTTAGCATGAACTAACTTTTCTACTAGGGGCTACGATGTAGCCAGACTATGTTTATTTTTATGTTCTTCGTTTAATTATATTTTATGATTATTTCTTTCAATATTGTTGGCGCATTTAATTTCTGTTCTTAAAGCCTGTAAATTTCTGGCCAATCTTTACTTGATTATTGGGGAGTTTTGAGATCGAGAGGTGATAAACAACCGTGCACTGAAATTAATGTCATGAATATACGTAGGCTAGAGATAGTTACGGTATTTGTGTGATCACTGTGATTTCTTGATTTATTTGTATTTGATTAATGCAGGATTTGAGACTGAGAAGTGATAACCCATTAATCAAATAAACTATGCAATGCTCGAGAGAGATTGTATTAGAATTTAGTGAAATCGATCATCAACATAGGAAGAATATTTATGAATATAATTGCGAAGAACGGAAATAAATATTGTCTTGGTGAAATCGTAGTACCTAGGCTTTTATCAATTTGATTTAATCTCAGTTTATTTGTTTTGCTATTTTAATTTAAGTTTATTTTTATTGTTTTAATTATTTTAGTTGTTTGTTTTAATTTCAATCCTTGAAAACCATAAAAACGTGTGTTCAATTTAGAATTAAGAGTAGTTATTTCGATTATTAATTACAAGTCCTCGTGGGTTCGACACTCTATTTTATCACTATATTACTTGTTGCGACTCGTACACTTGCGAAATATTTTGCACAACAGTAATTGGCTCTCTTCATTGAATGCTTATTTCTGGATATGGAAAAATATTACCGTTGGAGAAGCATCCATACTAAGGCAGATAACCGTTGCTTTCTGGAGTTGCTATTTTCTCGTCGCCATTAATGCTCTGGAGTTTAAGTTCTGGACGAGGTCACTGTACCTTCGCGGTAAGTTTGAATTTTGGCAGAAGATACTATTCACCGGTTGAGGTCTTTAAAATACTATCGGCAGAAGTATCTTGAAACGCCATCGGCAGAAGTGATCTTGAGACGCCATCGGCTGATGCAATATTACATTGCTTGAACCAGTATCGGTAGATGTGGCATTATAACGCTGAACTGCCATCAGTAGAAGCCTTCAGAAATTTGTTGTCTAGCTATCGGCAGAGTTACTCTTTGTCGTGTAGCAATCGGCAGAGTTACTCTTTGGAAGACTTTGAAACGCCAGCGGTATATGTATCTTGTTTTGTCGTTTAGCTACCGGCTGATGTACTCTTTAAAATACTCCGCCTCTTTGACCGACTTTGATTTTGTCGTTTAGCAATCGGATGATGTAGCTCTTTGAACGATTCCGCTTTTGTCGTTTAGCGATCTGTGTATATCTACTTTTAACAAATCATTGGTAAATGAAGAACTTTGTCAATCAGTTTTCAGCCCTGTTTTACTATTCAGCCCTGAACACTTAACCACATTTGTTAGACTACTAAAATACCCTTTTCAAGGGCATTTCCAACCGACTAATCTCATATATATAATTCATTATTCTCATATATTAAACATAATCAAATTACATTTCTTAACTTATAAATACATCATCAAAAACATATTTAGACTTAAACACTCTATAAGTCAACAATATGTTGGCAACAGGGGATTAATAGTCGCACTTATCCTAATAAGGGATCTTCTTATGGCGCCGGTTCTGCTTCTGTTTCCCAAAACACATTTATGGGTTCTACCCATTTGACAGGATGCAGGTACGTTTCAACACGTTTTGCTCATAAAGACACTGACATTCTTTTTTTTTAATTATTATAGTTTTCATTATGTGCAGGAATCTTCAGCACGCAGCCGCGACAGAAATTAATGAATGTTCGGGATGTAATTTATGGATTTATTTTAATGTTTAATTTATACCCAATGTGTAATGTGTAATATATGAATTTATTTTAATGCTTAGTTTCATATTAGTGTAATGTGTAATATGTGGATTTATTATAATTTGTAATGTGTAATATATAGATTTATTTTAATGCTTAATTTATTATTATTGTAATGTGTAATTTATGAATATAGTATAATCTATAAACTCATATTATAGGGTAAAAGCCAATTTAAACCTCAATTATAATAAATCATACAAGTGTTAGAAAATCACGAATACATTTGATATTTTTTTAAATTAATTTATAAAATGAAGAATGAACGAGAGATATTTAAAAAAAATACCAAACGATATTGCATTAATTTTGCTATATGTTCACCACATCATGAAAAGATAATTTAAAAATTTTCGTGATTTTCTAATACTTTTATAATTTATTATAATTGGTTTACATCTATTTTATAAAATAATTAACTAATATTATAATAAATCGTAAAAATATTAGAAAATCACAAAAAATTCAAGATTATCTTTCCATGATGTGGTGAACATGTGGTAAAATTTTCAATTAAATCCAATATCGTTTGATATTTTTTTTAAAATTAATTTATACAATTTATCGTTTGAGGTTTAAATTGATTATTACCCTATATTATAATGTGTAATTTAGTGAGATAAAATTCAAGAAACTGGAGAGTTTCATTTGTTTTATGCTCTCTCATCGTTATCTTCAAACAATTTCTACATATTCAAATTACAATTGTATACCCAACAGTCAGATTCAGATAATGATCATGTCCAACTATCTAGTAAAAGCGTTTAATAAAGTACAACCATACAGAAAGTATAGTTACAAACAAAACTTAAAATCACAAACAAAAAGTACAGTACATATGTAACACCCGGTTCCATTAAACCAACTTATCTTATCAACTAATAGTATACATTTTATGGATGAAATTGAGAGAATTATTGATTAGGTTAATGAGTGACTAAGTAAGGGCATAATGGTAAATAGGGACCTATAGTAATAACCTATTTAAAGAAATAGACTTTGTGATTAAGGCACTGTAGCCACCACTATTCCCTATTTTTCCTCTGTCGGTCTTCAGCTCAAGCAGCAGAGCTCTCTAGGCGATTCTTCTACTCGATTCTTCTCCAAACGAGGTGAGTTCAATTTCGATTCCTTGCTGCACTGGTAGCTATTGATGATTGGGGAGAGTATAAATGTGAGTTTTGAGAATGTCGTATGAGCGAGCTAGTTCGGGTTTTGTGGTAAATCGCGAATGCACAATGAACTAAGTTTCCAAACTAATGTCTTTAGAATTCTAGCGGTTTATAATGGAGTTTAGAGAAAGTCTAATGTATGTTCTGTCTATGACTTTAGGTTTGAGTAAGCTCCTGAGGTAGTCTTCCACCCAATATTTTCCAGGAGACCAGGTAAGTGAAGTATGCATGTGTCTTCGGGCCTACATCACAAAACAGTAGGATTATGTATGCTTGAATTTGTCTGTATGTCATGCATCATATCTTGAAAGTATGTGAAAATGAATTTACATGAAATGACATGGTAAGGAATGAACAGACTGTAACAGATAAACTATTAAGGGAACTAATCCGCCCCTTAACTTATGAAGGGATTTATAACTTTGGGAGAAGTGATCCAACTCCCAATTTCACAGGGGGATCTGAACAGTTATTAAGGGAACTAATCCGCCCCTTAATCAAGAGAGAGGATGTATGACTTTGGGATGAGTGATCCAACTCCCAATTTCACAGGGGGATCAGACCAGAAACGAATGTATATGCAACTGAGATGTGAAAGTAGAAACCGCATGTCTAGAATTTATATTTCAGCATTCCATTTCATTATTGCTTTACTTACTTAGCATTAAGCTAATAGATGAGTTTTGTGATGTAGGTGAAGAAGTGACAGCAGGTGTGTTCTTTGAGTTTGCTGAGAACTAGGCAAGTTGGAGGGGTGCATTCATGCATCAATCTGGCAACTGATGGGGCGATTTAACTGGTGGCAGTAGATGTGAAGGTTTAGTGAACCATGATTCTATTTAAGTATGTTGAGAGTTTTTATGACAGTGGTAGTTTTAATGTTTTTGAATACATTTTGAGACTTTTCTGATAATGATACTCTGTTGGTTTTAATAGTGGTTTTACCAAATTTTGGAGTAATGCACGGATTTAAGTAGTTTAGAATGGTTCCAGTGAATTGTACAAGTCCTTGTAGTAGTCGGAGTTGTTCTGGTTTAGGGTGTGGATGGTTGAAATGTTGATCTGTTTTCTACCGGTGGATGTTGTCCATCGGTAGAAGTTGAGAGTTTTGTCTATCGGAAGATGTTTTATATCGGTAGAAGTTGAGTTACTGTTTACCGGCACATGTAGTCTATCGGTAGATGTGAATTGAGGATTTTTGTCGTCTAGTGACCGGAAGACGCAGCTTGTTCTATCGGTAGATGTGAGCTGAGAATGTTTGTCGTATGTGAGCGGTAGAAGTGAATAGGAGATTTGTCGTTTGTGAGCGGTAGATGCCGTCCGCCGAGTTATTGAAGTCGCTTGGATATCACGTGGTCTGAGCGGTAGAAATGTTTTGCGTATGTGAGCGGTGGATGTGAGTGCAAAACGTTGTCGTTTTGTGAGTGGAAGATGTAATTCGTTCGGCTTCTACCGCCGAGACTTTTTTGTCTCTATCTTTACCGCTGGAACTATTAAGCGGTAGATGTGTTAGGTTTTCTTTTATTTTTCAACCAACTGTCTTCAATATTTTAACTATTTAATAAATGTCGTTCATACAAATGTTTGTCCGCTGCAAGTTTTAATGTTTTAAGAGTCAATTCTTGATCGTTGAATGAAATTTTGAAATTTCCTCAGAAAGTCATAGTTCGATTTAGTATTATGAGTGGCGAACCGGGTTCAGTAAACTCGGGGCGTTACAACATAAAATTAAAAACAAAATATAAACTACACTATGCTGGTGGGACATCATCATCAGTGTCAGCGATCCAACGCGAGACATTGTCACTCAGCTTTATATGTGACAACCTGACTTCATCCATTATACTCGCGAGGAACTCCATCCTCTGGTCCCTCCTAGCCCACCTCTCATCCATCATTTGTTTCATCATGGCCAACCTCTGGTCCATCCTCTCCCACCCAGTAGGCTCCTGGGGGGACAATGACACTGTCGTGGTGTCCTCCATAAAACAATGTTTGCTGATGTGGAGGCCCCTTGATAGAACTTGAACACCCAAGTCTCGTCGACTTCGACTAGGCCTATCTGAGTTAAATGAAGCTTATCAAATACATCGGCGGATCTCAGTGCTCTCCTCGGCTCTCTCGATGATAGCTGAATTCCAGCTCGCTCGACAATCTTCTGAACTAATGTGTTGTTTGGAATCGATTATGTAACGTCCTCGAACCCACCCGGCTCGGTGCACTACTTTACTAACCAATACTATGTTTAAAACAAAGTTTAAAATAAAATTCGATAAAATTTTGACTCGATTTTTAGATTTTTCGAACCCTCGAAAAGGGTTGGAAAACGTGCGTAAAATACGTGCCAAATGTGTCGAAAAAGATCAGGTCAAAACATATTTAAAATAGGAAAGTTTTTAAAAAAATTTTGGAATGGCCCAAAGGGGCGCCACGCACGCGCATCGCGCGCCACAAAGCGCGGGTTGGTGCCGATTGATCGATTAGGCTAAAAATATCAAAACCGAACTTATTTAGAATACTCTTTACAATTTTTACCTCAACTTTGAAAAATCATATCGTTAAATATAATTATCCAATTGCATCAATTCCAACGCCCATAGTTCACACAATGAGTCTACTTTAACATGCCAAAATCATTTAACAATTGGAAACCATTAGGTTGGGCTAACTATACAAAAATCGAGACTGTCCCTGTTTTTCACAGTTTTTAAACCTACTTATCATATATGCCCAAATATCAATTAACAATTCCTTCCATTTGTAATCCCAATTATAGCCTTGCAATAAGATTGAGCATCATATAAGCGGAAAAGTTGAACAACAAATTCAATTTTTCTTGCACCATATACAATCAACTCTCTCACCTTTAACCCATAAACTTGATAAACCCTTAAAGAAAACTAAATATTACCTTAAAAAATCTTGAGAAACTTGAGAGAACTTGAGAGAAAGATGGAGGATTTTTCGTGGGTTTCTTCAGAGAGGGAGAAAGAGTTTTTTCGTGGGTTTCTTTTGGATCCCAAAATGAGGATTACCTTTAGTTAAAAGAGGTTAATTAAGATAGAGATAAGAAAAGATGAGGTGTCATCTTATGAGTGGTGTGACTCACCACACAATTTTATACTCCAAAAATCCTCATTTTTCTCACTCCTAATTAAATAAAAATTTCCTTCCATTTTTGCTCGAACCACATAATCCTCGTAAAACCTCTCCAAATTATAAATGGATCTGTAACATACCAAAATTTTATCCTCAAATTAAAGATTTAATTTCTGCAAAGAATTGCAATTAAAACCTTAATTAACAACCAATCAAACCAATTCCTTTCCTAATCCCACCTAAGGAAACAAATCAACCCTAATCGCAATTGATATCAATCTGCAACATATGGAAACTTATGAGATTCTCTCATTTCCTAATTCCTCTTTGAATCTAACCAAGAAAAGGGTTAGATTCATATTGATTTTCTAAGGAAAGTTTTGAAAAACTCTTCCTATAGATTGAAGTGTGCTGTAATGAAGAAAAATCACACAGACACAATAACCCTCCCTTGTGCTCTGTAAACCAGTGAGCAATAGGAAAGCCCTTACCTTGCCGGAATCTCCACTGAAATCGACTCCGACCACCATGAAATTTTTCTAAGGAGGAAGGAATCACAACTTCGCTCGACTCCACACTCCACTGATGAAAGCTCCTATTCGACCACACCTTCTGGCCATGCTTAGGAAACCTCTAGCTAATTCGCGATTCACTCGGCGCCTTCTTCGCGTAAGCAAACTTCTCTATCTCGCTCTGTCTCTCGCTCTCGCTCTCTCTCCTTATTTAACTTACTCTCTTTCTCGGCAGAACACATAGACACACGTTGGGGAAGAAAGACCACGGTTTAGAACTTTTATTCTGAACCGAACCAAACATCAAGGTTAGAACCAGTGAATCGAACCGGGTTTCTGTTAAAAGCTCAGCTTGAACTGGCCCAGTTGACCAAATCAGCCCAAAATCTAAAATTGTTCAACCGAATATTTTTGGATCGTTAAGGACGCTCAAATCGATCCGAATATCCAACGCTAGGATTTTATTGGTAAGGAAATTTTACCTTTATTAAGTTCAAGGATTATTTTAGGAGGAACGAATAAATTTAAATCTCCCTAATTTTTAAGCAGGAAAATTATTCGAATGCTCAAGTGAAAATATCACGTTTTTCAACGATTTGACTATGGCCTTACATCACAAAATCTATATTATTTTATTACAGTTTTTTTTTATATTTCTGATATTTGAGCACGCATGTTTAGACATTGACATAGAATTGTTTAAAATATAAAATTGATAGGACATTTGTATGTATATGAAAATGATAGAAAATGCGTGATAGCAAAAGCCTGAATGACAATGAGATAGTGAGCTTGATCCAAGGTTGGAACAAGTTCTAACCAGTATGTGACATCTGAACGAAAGTTGGAAAAAGTTCTAACTAGATGTGATTTTGACCGAAGGTTGGAACAAGTTCTAACTAAGGTGATGTTTGACCGAAAGTTGGAACAAGTTCTAACTAGAGGTGATATTTGACCGAAGGTTAGAACAAGTTCTAACTAGATGTGATGTTTGACCGAAGGTTGGAACAAGTTTTAACTAGAGGTGATATTTGACCGAAGGTTAGAATAAGTTCTAACTAGATGTGATATTTGACCGAGCGTTGGAACAAGTTCTAACCATAATGTAACTGATAAGACAGGATTCGGGAAAAAGTAAATATGACACTTAGCGTATATTTTCGCTTACTAAGTTTTTTTTCCTTATAGTTTTTAATTTTGTGATGTAGATGAGTTTTTATCTGAGGAAGAACTAACTGTGATTGAGAATCCTCTAGAGGCAGACGAGCATAATTTAGTTGTATTTAAATTTATTTTGTCGGAATAATTTATTGCATCAACTATTGGATTTTTATTAAGTACGCTATTGTTTTTAAAAATTTATGAATGAAATTATATTTAATGTTTGTTTGCATTTAATGTTCTAAATATTTATTGACTTTTCAACTATATCACATATGCCATGTTTATTCCTACAATTTCAACTTTTCAACTTTCGTGAGGCTCACCTAAATATTTATACATCTTATCTTATGATTCTTTTCAATTTATTGTTTTTTATTTATCGATCTACACTTGAGTATAATCCAATTCCATCTTTTACCACTTATATTTATATATCATTCATATATATAAATATCCACAATTACATCATTGACAAAAAATGTAATAAAAGTTCGAACCATTACATGTGTCGTACACCAAATTCTTGTTGGATGTCCGACCTATCTTGAGTATGTGACCTAAAATCAAGTACCTAGGGTTGAACCTCCTGCCGCTGAATAGCTTCTCCATCACATATAGATCCATGCAACTCACCAGATCTCTATGTCCATGCGAGGTAAAATAATGTGGGTTATCATATTGTGAATAACGTTGAGTTTTGAGGTTCAAGTCCTTCGATCTTGGCTTCACGAACCCAACGATGTTGGAATTGTGGTGAATTGTCATGAGGAACTCGAGTCCTTCTACCGATCTGAAAAATTCGCAGTCTTGATGAACGTGGTAGTATCTGTCCACGTCCATCCCTCCTGCAGAAAACCTGATCATTTCATTAATTGCAACTGGAGTGATGATCATCTCTGTATCAATTACGTACGTCTTCAGCGTCCTAGACATCCCAGTAGCAGTGCAAGTGTGCATAAAACAAGCGAACAATTCTGTCACAACTATCGTCCTCCATTATGTACACTCTGTGCAAGGTGATTTTGTCGAACATCTCCTAGATCTCCAATGACTCCCAACTTTTAAAATTAACGGTCTTTTCATAAATCATCGATCGGCTCGACATACCCATCTCAAACTGCTCTTTGACACAATTGGTTTTGAAATTCATTCGACAAATACTCAATTGCCGCTCGCGGCACTTGTGACGGACCTGTTTGTGACGGAGCAAGCTTTCGTTTGAAGACAATTTGTTTTAGAGGGGGGAGGGGCATTTTTTGTGGATGTTGGCAAAAAAATCATGGAAAGGGCTCGAATTTTGAGATTTTAGTCGATTTAAGGCTCAGTTTTCTCGAATTTGTGGATAATATTGGTCGAAACTAATTAGGAATAGTGAAATCAACGCAAAATGATTGGATTTTGGGTGAAATGGTCGGATTTTATAGTTGAAAAATCGGGTGGGCGAGAGAGTTTCTAAATTTTTTTTTTTTTTGGGGGGGGAATTTCTTATGTACAGATGGGAATCAGTCCCCTGTTTTGAGCCCTAATTTTAAAACGGGGGGCCATTTTCGAAAAACTATCCCTATTTTTAACAACAATCGTAAAACGAGGAACCGTCTTCGTAAAAATGGCCTCCCTATTTTATCTATTACTGTTGGCCCGTGATTGAAGTCACGGACAATAATCAAAAAATGGAGGCTCTATTATAGAAACGGGCTCCCATTTTAACTGCACGTGCATCGTACGTTTAAGGGGGGGTCTCCACCCCCACGTTAACCCCCGTTTCTTATGTGTTAAAACAGGGGTCCGGTAAATTAAATCGGCCCCGTCTTAGGCAAAAAATAGTAAACGACCCATCATTTTTGCAAAATTAGGAGTTTGACAAGATTTGACTTGTTAGATGTTAAATGGTTTGAGATTTAACGGGTTAGATTTGATAATTTAATAGGGGTTTTAAAAAAACCTTATAGTGGTTTAAATAGATTATTACCCATTATTTTATCAACTGTGGGCCCACCTCTCTTCCTTTCACATCCACCGTTCCCCTGCCTTTATTTCCAAGTCTCCTCTTGAACCTTCTCTCACGACTCTCATCTACCAGACCTCTTCCGGAAGTCCTTCTCCGATCCTGATTTCCTCCGCTGTAAGCTTCGTTGAGTTTCGATTCCCATATCGTTTTCGTTTTTTTACTTTCCTTTTGTTTATTTATCAATTTTATTGTCCAGTAATTCACTTGTTTTTTGGTTTTGTTTTGTTTTTTTTTTTTTTTTTTTATCTTTGCATCATCTCTATTTGGTTTTGGATCTGTCTATTTCTTCCTCTCTTTTGTGAATATAGTCATCTTGCTTATTGGTTGGGTGATTCTTTTGTTCGTGCGCTTTCACGATTGCTTTTAATTAATTACTACCTTTTCTGTCAATTTTCCAGTGTCATTCGAGTTATTTCCCCGGAATTTTGGTTGTTAACTTCATGGAATTGTTCTTTCACTGCTCAATCCCTTGTTTTTTTTTCTTGTCACAATTTGGTTTTGCAATGGAGGACACTAACTCTTCTTAATCTGCAAGGTCAATATTTTTTGAACTTTCAGTTAAAGAGTTTCCTTGGCGACAGATGTTTAGCCCAGTTGAATGGTTGATGGTTGGCCTAAGAGTGGGTGGCAACTATCTCATGATGATGATGATGGTATTAGGTCGAGTTGTGTTATTGAGACTAGGAAGATTTTGAGAGCCAGACTCTATCTTTCTAAAGAATATCAATATGTTTGATTAGAGGTGGTTTCACTTAGAGTTTGTAGTCATTACATCAGAGTAAAACTAAATTGGTGAGATGGACAATTGGGGTATTCCTATGCAAATGTCAGTTTTATGGTGTTACATTTTAAATTTGTTCTTACATTTTTTGTTTATTATTGTACTGTTATAGACTTTAACTTTATGGTGAAACTATGTAAATATTTTGTTTGATATTTCATTTTCCGTGAGGGAATTGTCATACACGACATATGTTGGGATCCGAGCTTAATGTATGGGCTCGGATCCATAATGGCCTTGGTCCATTATTGTAAAAGAGGGGAAGATTGCTGAATGGTAGGTTGGTCCTTCTGAAAACGAAAGCAGAGAAAGAGAAACGTGGGGAAGGGCAGCTTGCCGAACAAGCTGCTGAGAGGGTGAGTGTCGGTTGTTGCTGCTGAAGCACGGAGGGATTTCTTCGATTGAAACACGCAAGCCGTGAACGGGCGTGTTGAGGGTGATTTTTCTCTTCAAAACTGGTATCAGAGCCTTGAGAGAAATTGATCATCGCGCACGCAGGGAACAAAGTTGTTCCGTCGAGCCCCAATCTTCCATCTCTGTTAAGAAGAGTTTGTCGTTGTTTGTCGTCGACAGTGAAGAACCACGACGGCCGTTCGCAAGAAAGAATCGTCTGGCCATCCCTTCGAACCCAGACATCCATCGTTGCCTTTCGTCGTCTTGCCAAACAAATAGACACTGTCGTCTGCGAAAAGAGAAGGAAACCTCTGGCGACTGTCGCCGAAAAGAGAAGCCCTCGTGCCGCAGCTACCATCTGCCGTATGTTGTCGACAAACTGCCTTAGTGGAGAACACCGCGCTCTGCTATTTGATCTTCGTCTGTGCTCACAAAGAAGCGCCTCTTCGGCGCACAACAGAGAACTTGATTGTGGCGAACTTTGAAGTTCAAGTTTTAATCTAAAACAGAGAACTTTGAACCGCATTTGTTTTCTGGATCATTTATGAAAATTGTTTTTTCAGGGCATTTGGTATCTCCTTGTCAGTATATGTTTTTCTGGAAAAATACATTTGGGTGGAAGAATTTATTGATATTTGTTCAACCTTTTTTTCTTTGTGGGTGTATCGTGTTCGAATCATGGAAAGTAACCCGAGCTCAGATGATCATGTTGAACGGTTCCAACTATCATGTGTGAAAATAGAAGATGGAGGTTTTTCGCTATGTGAAAGACTATTATTTGCCCGTATTTGCTAGTGCGAAGCCGGCGGCTAAATCTGACGTCGAATGAGAATTGTGTCATTGTCAAGTGTGCGGTTACATTCGGCAGTGGGTAAATGATAACGTCCTCAACTATGTCAGTGAGGAAAAGAACGCTCAGAGCTTGTGGAAAAACTTAAGAAGTTGTACACTTGGGAGACGTGCAGTTTGGAGACCGACAATGGCAACCCCTTGGTTTTGAGAGGTATGAAGCAAATCCCTAACATCCGCATGAATTTGATTTCGACCGGCAAACTCGACGACGAGGGTTTTGCAACACCTTTCGTGATGGAAAATGGAAGCTCACCAAAGGCTCTTTGATTGTGGCAATGAGAGAAAAATGTTCCTCATTGTATATGATGCACACGAAGATCGCGGATTCTACAGGCCATACGGTAGATGAGGAAGGTGCGGTAGAACTTGACACAACCTGCTTAGCCATATGAGCGAGAAGAGTTTGATGATCCTAGCCAAGAAGAACCGATTATCAGGTATGAAAAATGGCTCTCTAAAGCGGTTTGTTCATTGTTTGGTAGGCAAGTAGACTCGAGTAGCCTTCAAGAGAGCTCCTAACTCGCGAAAACCAGGTATACTCAACATGGTGTACTCTGATGTGTGCGGTTTGATGAAGGACAAGAACACTTAGTGGTGCGTTTTACTTTATGACTTTCATCGACAATCTTTCAAGGAAGATTTGAGGTGTATATGTTGAAGTCAAAAGATCAAGTGTTAGACGTCTTCAAGCAGTTTCATGCTTGTGTAGAAAGAGAAACAAGTGTGAAGTTCAAGTGCATTTAGACAAATAATGGAGGTGAGTATTGCGGTCCTTTTGATGAATATTGCAGAGAGCAGGGTATTCGGCATCAAAACACACCTCCGAAAAACTCCTCAATTGAACGGATTAGCTGAGAGAATGAACATGACACTTGTTGAGAGAGTGAGATGTTTGCTCTCGCAGTCATAGTTGCCCAGATCCTTCTTGGGTGAAGCCTTGAGTACAATGGTTCATGTTTTGAATCTCACGTGAGTGTACCGTTGGGCTTCGAAGTTCCAGACAAGATGTGGTCAGGAAAAAAAGTATTTTATAATCAACTGCGCATTTTTGGGTGCAAGGCCTTTGTTCACATTCCGAAAGACGAGCGGTCGAAGCTCAATGTGAAGACGAGACCGTGTGTATTCATCGACTATGGTCTTGATGAGTTTGGCTATAGGTTCTACGATCTGGTACAGAAAAAGCTTGTCAGAAGCAGAGATGCCATGTTTTTGGAAGACCAAGGCATCAAAGACATTAATAAGACGAAAAATGGTAGATAGGTACAGTGATGATTTAGATCAAATTTCTACACTTGCAGAGCATTCCGATCAAGGGGAGGGAACCGGAGCATGATACCGGTCCCACAAATGGCGAAGTCCCCACTACTGATAATGTTGAACCGACTGAGCAAGTCAAAGAAGATGTTCAAGAGTTTCCAGACAAACCTCTTTTGAGAAGATCCACTAGAGAGCGACGTTTTTCGATGAGATACACCTCAGATGAGTATGTGATGCTCACAGATGCCGGAGAGCCAGACACTTACCAAGAGGCGACTTCCGTTAATGAGAAGAAAGAGTGGTTGAAAGCCATGGAAGAGAAGATGTAATCTCTTAACGAGAATCACACGTATGACTTGGTAAAGTTACCTCAAGACAAGAAAAAACTCTAAAGAACAGATGGGTCTATAAGTTGAAGACTGAAAATGCAAGCTCACAGCCAAGGTACAAGGCTCGGTTAGTTGTGAAGGGGTACGGTCAGAAGAAGAGAATCGGCTTTGAAGAAATATTCTCACTGGTGGTGAAAATGTCCTCGATTCGAGTTGCTCTTGGTTTAGCTGCGCGTTTGAATTTGGAGATCGGGCAACTTGATGTGAAAACTACGTTTCTTCATGGTGACTTGAAGGAAGAAATCTACATGGAGCAGCCCAAGGGATTCAAACTCAAGATTGCTAAGCTGAAGGGAGAGTTGAACAAGCTTTTTGCGATGAAAGACTTGGGTGCGGCGAAGAAAATACTTTGTATGAAGATCTCTCATGATAGGAAGAATGAGAAACTTTGGATGTCTCAAGAAGACTATATCGAGAAGGTACTTAAAAGGTTCAACATGAGCAAAACCAAAGTTATGTATTCTCCACTTGCAGGTTACTTCAAGCAATGTCCTACAAGTGAGAAAGACAAGGTAGATATGAGTGGAGTTCTTTGTGCGTCTACAGTTGGCAGTTTGATGTATGTTATGGTTTGTACTCAACCCGACATTGCTCATTCTGTTAGAGTTGTCAGTCGGTTCCTCTCCAGTCCTGGTAAAGAATACTGGGAAACGGTGAAGTGGATACTCAGATATTTTCGAGGTACTTCCAGTCTGTGTTTGTGGTTCGGTAGCGGTAATCCTATGTTAGTTGGTTATATCGATTCAGATATGGCCGGTGACGTTGATTCTAGGAAGTCCGTTTTAGGATTCTTGATGACTTTTTAAGGGGCAACTGTGTCTTGGCAATCAAATTTGCAAGAGTGCGTTGCGTTGTCCACCACAGAAGCCGAGTACATTGCGATTACTGGGGGTTGCAATGAAGCTTTGTGAATGAGAAAATACGTTGTGTTTAGCGATAATCACAGCGCTATCCACCTCTCTAAGAATTCGTCGTTTCATTCGAGGTCCAAGCATATTTATGTGAGGTACCATTGGGTTTGAGATTTGCTCGCGACGAAGCAGTTGCACTTGGCAAAAGTGCACACCTGTGAGAAAAGTTCGAATATGTTAACGAAGCCTTTGCCAAATGAGAAGCTCGAGGCTTGTCAGTGAAGAGCGGGTTTGTCTGAGCCCACATGTCTCGTAGAGAGAGTTTGTTGGGATTCGGGCCTAATGTATGGGCTCGGATCTATATTGGCTTTGGTCCATTATTGTAAAATAGGGGAAGATTGCTGAAGGGTAGGTTGGTGCTTCTGAAAACGAAATCAGAGAAAGAGAAACGTGGGGAAGAGCAGCTTGCTGAACAAGCTGCAGAGAGGGTGAGTGCCGGTTGCTGCCGCTGAAGCACGGCGGGATTTTGTCGACCGAAACACGCGAGCCGTGAACGGGCGTGTTGAGGGTGATTTTTCTCTTCAACATAAACTGTGATTTCAGCATTTTTTCCATGTTTTATCAATAGTTTTTTGGTTGAATGGAACATGAATGATTGTATTATAGTCATGTTTTGTGTATTGTGAAATTATTACGTTCTTACATAAATCCAGGTAGTCTGATCTAGAAAATGGGAGGAAGTGCAATAGATGATGATTGGGAGCTTACATCTCCATCCAATGGTGTTCGAACAATTGTTCTAGTTGGACGTACTGGTAATGGGAAAAGTGCAACTGGAAACAGTATTCTTGGAAGGAAAGCTTTCAAGTCTAGGGCAAGCTCTTCTGGGGTTACTAGCACATGCGAGTTGCAAAGAACTGTATTGGGAGATGGCCAAATTACCAATGTAATCGACACTCCTGGTATGATAATGTTGATTGTTGCATTGCTTAGCGAGTTCTATTGTTCATTTTACTTTAGTGACAGAAGGAAAACTAATGTCAACAATTATTGCAGGGTTGTTTGATTTTTCTGCAGAGTCTGATTTTGTTGGCAAAGAAATTGTCAAATGTATTAATTTGGCAAAGGATGGGATTCATGCCATTGTTGTTGTTTTCTCAGTCAGAACGCGTTTTTCGCAAGAAGAAGAAGCTGCACTTCGCAGCCTGCAGACTTTATTTGGAAGTAGAATTATTGATTATATGATTGTAGTGTTTACAGGGGGTGATGAGCTCGAAGATAATGATGAGACATTGGAAGATTATTTGGGTCGAGAGTGTCCTGACCCATTGAAGGTTTGTTTTTTAGCCAACTTTTCAGACATTATTTTTTCCATGACATTAAATTAAAGATTGACATTGAAGGACAGATTAGGTGTTGATTAAAAAGTTTTAACATTGATACAGGATATTCTAAGTTTGTGTAAAAATCGTTGTGTCCTTTTTGATAACAAGACTAAGGATGATTTGAAGAAAACTAAGCAAGTATGGCAGCTTCTTTCTCTTGTTAATGGGGTTCTAATGCAAAATGGTGGACAACCCTATACAGACGAGTTATTCACGGAAGTGAAGGTTTTCTTATTTAATTTAAAAAAAAAACATTTATTATTTATTTATTTAAATATGTAAAAATGACAAAATGATTGTTAATTTGTAGAAAGGAGCTATTAAACTCCATGATCAACAAGTAGAGGTTAATTCTCTGAAGGGTTACTCTAAAATGGAAATAATGGAGTTAAAAGAGCAAATGCAACGTTCATATGATGACCAGCTGAAACGAATTACTGAGATGGTATGTTTTTTTTTTTTTGCGGACTTAATCTGTGAATTAGTTAACAGTATTTTTATTTGCTGATACACATATAGGTGCTACATTGGATGTTTGTAAGCTAGTAAAATAATACGATATAGAGTAATTAATGAAGTTTTCTGATCTCTGTAATCTTAAGTACAATCTCATCACATTTTACCAAATTCTAGTGATAGTTTGTACCTTTACCAAATGATTGAGTTCTTATAATTTAAAAACCTATGATTGAAGTTGAGCTATATTTGTTCCTGTTAGTTGTTACAATGGGCTTATTTACAATATTAATGAACTATTACTGGTATTTGAGGCATTACGAATATGCATATTCTATCCTTTTTACGTCATAGTTATTACTTGTACCATAAAATAGGAGTTTGTCATTGCTGACATGCAAAGTTGAAAAGTGAAAGCATAATGATTTTGTCGAGACTTTTTTGGTGGTCTTTATTTGAATATTATCAGCATGGTTCGACTAACTAATAAAAATAAGTTGAGGACGTTGATTAAGGTGTTTCATGTGATATGTGCCTTATCTAGATATTATGGATCCTCTCTATCAATTAGGGAATTGCTTCTTCAATTTGCTCTAGGTAGGAAATAAATTTTATTTTGCTTCAAAAATTTCTTGATAGTGATTGAATTGGTAATTGCGGCCCTCAGACATTTACTATCTAAAAGTAATGTGCGAATTAGCCATAATTGGAGCCGATGGAGTGAAATCGCTTATTATATGATAAGAAGCAAGATAACATTTTGTTGGTACGACTGGTTTATTTTTCTATTAATGTGTAACAGGTTGAGTCAAAACTGAAGGAGACTACTTTTAGGCTGGAACAGCAATTGGCCGAAGAACATACTGCAAGACTCAAGGCAGAAGAGAATGCCCAAAGGGCTCAAAAGGAATCAAATGAAGAAATTCGTAAGCTGAGAGAGAATCTTGAAATGGCACACGAAAAGCTCCGCCAGCATGGTGAGAAACGATGCGCCATTTTATGATGTAGCTCCTATCCCAACAATTACAAAGCAGATATAGGGCGAATGAATGTTTTTTCGCTCTTTTGTTTTTTATGGAGTTATTATGTATGTACCTGGTATATAATTACTGAATGCCCGTTTGAATTCTCCAGTAGAATCTTTGAAGCAGACAAAAGTTATTGTTGCAAAAAATCTGTCGATTGGGAGCTATGAGTAGTTATGCTCTGAATTTATGATGCTGCACCAGTGACATTTGACTATGTATATTGTAGAAAAATTTTACATTTGACTATGATGCTGCATCAGTGAAGTGAAGCCCCTAAAGACTCAATACCTTGTTCAATGGTTTTGACCAAAATCTTTTTCGTTTTGGTTTTGGAACGTGACAATGAAGATGAACGCGAAGAAAACAATAATCGTTTGTTGGAAATCTTGTCATTTGTTCAAATGTTGAGAATTATGAGCAGTCATTTCAATTTTCTTTTTAATGTTAAGACTTGAAGTGTTAACTTTGGAAGAAATAAGAATAAAAAAGAAAAATAAAATAAGAGTTTTCTAGTTTTAACCAGTAAATCAGTGGTTGTTCATTATTTCGTCAATCCTCTGAAACCATTTGAGTCTTAAATCGAAATTAAAAAAAGAAACATCATATAACACCGATGAATTTCTTTATTAAGATATTATTATTGTATAAGACTAAATGCATTTGATTTCTAAAAATAATTACTAATCTTTGAGTTTTCGACGTATTCTTCATCAGTGATTATGAATGATTGATTTTTCTTAATTTTTTTTACTTTGATTTTGTCCAAGCAATTCAGAAAGATTGAGAAATAGAACCATATGATTTGATTCATTCTCAATAGCCACGTGATGATCAATTTAAAATGATGAGTGTGAAAATCAAGAAAACAAATCTAACTAAACCGTACAAACCTCGTTACTCCAACTAAACAGAACCAAACACTTTCTATAACAAACAGAACTAAACACTTTCTCTAACACTTCTTCTGAGAATGACCCTCGTTCTCCGTCCAGTGCTTTGACAAGCGCTCGACCACACTGGACCAGGGGTATTTCGGAGCACAGCCCCTCGTTTTCAGTCAAGTGCTTCGAAAGTGCTGGACCAGCTGTCCTTTTTTGGGGGTTGATTTCTCAAAATATATAAAGAACGACCTCCCATTCTGTCTCCCGTTTGCACAACTCGCAGAACCTTAATCTCTCAATTTGTTAGGATTCACATTTTAGGAAAAAATTCCCATTAAATAGTTTATTCTAATAGTTACGAAAAATTTTTGACCTCATGATCTAACTTGTTAAAAGAGAAGAAGTTTGCATTTTGTTTTAATATTTTTGATTAATTTTAGTTATAAATTGTTTTTTTGTCTTTTGCTAAGCTTACTTGTGGGCCACCATTTTTTAGCATCATTTCAATTTAAATCAGTGAAAAGTTGATTACTTTCGTTAATCTTTCATTTGGAATAACAACTACAGTGCTTTTCACTTGTCATTTTTAGTATAAAGTAAATTGATATTTAAACAGTTTATTTTATGATTATTCAAAGGACTAACTTTATTTATTTTCTTTGAACTTGCCTAAGCTTTTCTTGTAAAACAAAATTTAGATAATTTTGAAATGTAAAAGATTATCATTGATACTCATATTTAGGACTTCTGGTCTATTTTTTTACGTTTTCTTGGTAGTGTGAAGATAATTATTTGGGTTGGCTTGCTCTTTTTTTTTTTGGTTATGTACTGCTGAATTTATTGTTGAGTTGATAATTATAGCTCACTAAACTAAATTGTATGTTAGATATTTTTTGTTATTTAATTATTTTTCGTGCAGATTATTGAAATTTTATTATCATATACAGTTGATGATGTTGTTTGGCCTTCGTGTTGTCATTTTATTTAGGTTTAGACAATTATAAAAAAAAATAGTATTCCACTATTATGAAAGATATTTAAGTTCAGGGTTGGATGATTTGGACCGTTTTGAATCGAGTCATTCCCTTTTCCGTTTCAACTTTCTTTAAGAGTGTAACAAATATCTATTGCTATAATCTCTTATGTATCTTACTAGACAATTCAGTTTTATAATCACAGCATAAACTGTTTTTCATGAATTAGACAATCACAAAAATCTCCCGTAACAGTTATCACATGATATGTGCAGGAATGACCATATGACTAGGAAAATACTAAGGAAATGTAGTTGAAGCACTCCAAAAATAATTTATAAAACATAAATAGATAAAAATAATTTTTCTAAATGGGTCAATTATTTGTTTACAACAAAATGGATGGATAAAGCAAACAAACATAAGCACGGTTAGGAAACACTAAGACAAAATTAAGAAGAAAATGACAATTATGGAAAAAAAAACTTCACTATTCAATAATTTATTAAATACTTATTAAATAATTATAATACTTAAGAAATAAGGTGACTCAAGTCTACATTTGGGTTGCCTTAAATTTTTGGTACTTAAATAAGTCCAGTTAAGAAAAAAAAGTAGAAGCCCAGTCCATTTGTTTTAATCAGAGGGGGCAAAATTGTTAATTTCAACATTTTCAAATCAAATTGAAATTTAGTCAGCGCGCAGTACGCTTGCAATCCTGTACGTGACTCAGTTGTCTTGTCTGTCATGCTTTTAACATGATTGTTTTTTAGGGTGATTCAGGAGTTGTTTTGCGGTGGTTTTTGTTGATATCCTTTGTATAAAAGTGTGTTTCTGTCTTCATCTTTGAATCCATTGTGTTATGCTGTGTATTGCTTTCGTTGTCATCATCATCATTGAGTCCCACCTGTGTTTCCTTTCTCACCCTCTCCATCTCCCAGTCCCCAGATGTGCACTGCTCTCTCTCGGGATCTTCTCATCAAAGAGATATGGGCTATATTCTCAGGCAAAAGGTATTTTTCTTCTGTGTTTCATTCTTATTGCGTTGTCCTTGCTTCTCTTGGTTGGTAGTTTTGGTCTGATTTCGTAGGCAATTGATTCTGTTTGTCCTTTTCTTCCATTCCATTCTATTTTTTTTTTTTTCGGATCTTGCTGCCTTGCCTTTCTTGTCTGGTTATTGCATGAAGCTGTGAGGCTTAAACTTCTTATTCTCAAACACCATGCGAAAAAATAATTTAAAAAATAATTTATTGTAAAGTAATGGGACTGTGATAGTTCATTCGACTATCAATGTCCATTGATATGTTTAACTGTAATCTTACCGATCCTCTTCACTAAGAAGCATGTAATCTTTCTCCAGTTCTTCCATTTCAGCATCTCTACTGGCAGTCTCCCCCCACCCCCCAACATCTTCTTATTTACCTTCTGTCCTCTCCCACTTCCTCCTCATCATTTCTTCCTCCTCTTCGGTCATCTTCTTCCTCCTCTATATCATCATCACAAAAATCACCAAAGACTTCCTCCTCTGCCAACGCAGGCCGGCCGATATGCCTAGGTAACACCCAGAGGGATGGACAGAGGCACGGTGGCCGGCCGAAGGCAGTCCGATATGCCGAGGTAACACCCGTCCGATCATGTTTTCATTTTTTTTAACAGTAAACAAAAAATTAACAGTAAACCCCTAAATCAACAGTAACCCAAAAAAAAACAGTAAACCAACTATGAACAGTACCCAAATGAAAATTACCTTTTTAGAGCTGGTCCTTTTATTTTTATTTTTAATTTTTTAACAGTAAACACTAAATTAATAGTAGGGTAAAATGCATTTTTTGGACTCAACTATCGGTTGAGTGCAAAAAATGGATCCAACTTTGTTTTCGTGCAAAAACTGGCTCGAAATATTGAAAATGGGCAAAAAATGGCTTTGCGAGTACCCGTATACCCTCCGCGGGGAGTGATCCGGGGCGTTTGAGAGGGTGAAGACCCCCCGCAGAAACTTTTCTGAAGGGAGAACGGGTACCCGCGTTCTGAGAACGGGTACCCGTTCTCCCTTCATAAATTTGAACATAAAGAGAAATTTTTATAAATTAATTTTAAAAAATATCAAACGATATTCAATTTACTTGAAATTTTTACCACATATGTACCACATCATGGAAAGATAATCTTAAAATTTTCGTAATTTTATAACACTTGTGTAAATTATTATAATTTTGTTTATAAAATAAATATCTAAATTTATAATATATCATACAAGTATTCTAAAATCACGAAAATTTTCAGATTACCTTCCCATGATGTGTTGAACATGTGGTAAAATTGCAAGAAAATTAAATATCGTTTAGTATTTTTTAAAATTAATTTATAAAAATTTCTCGTTATATTCAAACCCAAACCCTAAACCCAAACCTAAACCTAAAACCCTAAACCATAAACCCTAACACCCTAACACCCTAAAACCCTAAACCATAAAACCTAAAACCCTAAAACCCTAGAGGGGGGCACGGTTCCCGAGGTATATAGTAATATTTAGTGTCAAAAGGATTCTTCATCCGTCAGGCACGGAATCCCGAGGTATAGTAAAATATTAGGGTTTAGGGGCTAAGGTATAAAGGGTCTGGGGTCTGGGGTATGGGGTCGGGGTCTAGGGTCTAGGGTCTAGGGTCTAGGGTCCTAGGGTCCTAGGGTACTAGGGTCCTAGGGTGTCCAGGTTAGGGGGTGAGGGGGTGAGGGGGTGAGGGGTAGGGTTTTAGGGTTTTAGGGTTTTAGGGTTTTAGGGTTGTCGGGTGTAGGGTTTTAGGGTTTTAGGGTTTTAGGGTTTTAGGGTTTTAGGGTTAGGGTTTTAGGGTTTTAGGGTTAGGGTTTTAGGGTTTTAG